>CM063258.1:10407702-11007702 GCA_032158295.1 Pycnopodia helianthoides | reverse complement strand
CGTAGCTTGGGTTTGAGGTGCCTGGGGGAAAGGTTAGAGGGTGGTACCCCTTTACTCACTTTGTCTTTGAAAGTCTTGTAAGTATTATCTTGAGATGTTAGTAACAACCATAGACTTATATATTAGTCACAATCCCAAGGGGCACTTACGTCGCATGGCGGATATCATCCTTGTTAAATCATATGTATTATTGAAAAGTAATCTTAGGCCCCCCCCAAGTGATACCTAGTTCCTGACTCCCACCCCTCCCCCAACCTTGCCCTCCACTGGTGGTATGCATTCTGCCAAACTAATACTTATACCTTTAAGCTGATCATCAAGAGGTTGGAGAAATTGATGTAATCATTTGACACAATTACCGAGAAGGAAGTAATAGTATATACTTGTCGGTTTGGAGAAAGGATGGGATAAGTTAAATGTTTAGCTTCTGAACTGAACCATTTTAAAATGCAAAAACCTCATTACACAATGCCCATTGTAATTTGCTACCCCTAGTCGGCCCATCTGTTGACCCAGCTGGAGTCACCATGGTAGACTCCATCAAAGTCTACGGTAAGACTAAAGAGAACTTTGGATGGCCAGATGACCCTCCGGATGAGTTCCCATCGACCACCGGGGCGACTAATCTGCCAGCAACGTCTAACAGTGCAGCTCCTGCTAGTGAGGCTGAGGCCATAGTCATTCCCACACCAGTATCACTGTCTTCTCTGGATAGACTGGTAGCCTCGTCATTGGAAGTTCTGGATGGATTTGTGTGTTTGGTTAGCATGGAAGACAAGGTAACATTCACACACTGGCTTGCTTCAATTTCTTATCTCAAGGGGCCTTTTCCAAACTTAGACTCCGGCTTAGAGCATTGTGCATTTTGCATGGTGCTTCAGATATCAAACAGAGCCTGGGATGGAGCATCGGTAGAGGTTTGGAAAACGTCCTAGAGCATGTTTGTATTCACTCAATAATGTGGTGTGTTTGTAGCCGTCATATATCCACTACAAGATCAAATTAACTACTTATTTTATTTATTTATTTTTGATATTTTTTCTACCAGATATGACCCAAATAGTCATCCTGGTTTTCATGGGACCCTGCATACATTATTACATATTCATAAACACCTAGAATAGTTTATTCTTTCTGATTGGTCCAGAGGCCATGGCCATGTTTAAACGTGTGATAAGAAGTGTTTAACCACACTGTGGCGCGCAAGCTTACGCAGGCACTAATTTAGGTGTAATCTTAATCAATAGATACTGGTACTCTTGAAAATCTGTTGGTACGTGTGCGTTGTGTGTCGCATGCAATTTGACCCTTCACAAATACGGAGCCTGTGACAGAAATTGAAAATTTACTGAAAATTTTACAGATTTTCCAACATTATTATGCTTTAGAAAAAGGGCATTTACGAATGGGAAGAAAAGAGTAGTAGCAAAGTCTTAACCGGTCGTTTAAAACCTTGCAGGGTCGTGGCCGTGCAAAAGAGGACCTCACCTTCCACTCGGTCCTTTATCACACGGCCACGACCCTGCCGGTTTTAAACAGCCGGTTAAGACCTTGTCGCCTACCCTTTTATTCCCTTCTTAATGTTTACTATTTAAATTTTACTCTATGCTTACATGATAAATACACTTCAAACATTAACAACATAATACCATGATCTTAAGGAGTGGGTCTGCAAATGTTTGTGTTGTTGTGTTTGCCATTTTTACTAACGTTCTCTTCTTATTGCTAGGAGCCAACAAGACAGACTATTCAGGACCTAGCTACAGAGCTACTGACATTACCAACACCCTCTAGTGTTCAATCTCATGCCAAGTCCCTACTCTCAACCATGCAGCCCTCTAGTCTGGCCTATCATAATCACAAGGTGAGATTCCTCCTCATATCCAACTGGTAAAGTGATCGGTGAAGATTTTCGTGGAAAAAGAAATCACGACTTGTGGCTCAGTGTCTCAGTGACATGTAACAAAACATCAAAGTATATTATTTGGTTTTTACCCTAACACCGATGCATGTAAAGCACTGTATACTCAGCACTTCCCCAGAGTTCTTTGAAAAAAATCCACAGGCATAGTACTCGTTCGGGAATCGAACCCACAACCTCTGCCATTCTAGAGCAGATGTCTTACCAACCAGACCACCGAGATTGCCTGGTAGCTAGAGGCAGTTTGAGTCCTTAGTAGCGGGTACTGCAACAATTTAATAGATGTTAAATTTGCATCGGGGATAAAGAATACTATTTGGTTTTACCCTTTCATCGATGTGTGTAAAAGCACTGTATACTCTATTGAACATCTATTAACACATCAAAGTGTTATTGAGTAATTAAGACTGGACTGAGGGTTGAACTTGATGTGAAATGTGATAAACCAGCTTTTAAAGTTTCATTCATGATTGATAGAACTCGTTTACCATCAAAATATTATTACCACTGGAATACAGGATCAAGCTCAAATGCAGCGTGTGATTCAGTGTCTGGCCAGTGTGACCAACGTTCCCCAGCTACGAGCCCACAGTGCGCCCGCTTGTGACCAACCTCAGGAACGACTACATCAGCTGGATCCAGAAGCGTATCAACGACTTGTGGTGACAGCTCGCTCGGTGGCGGTGGTACGACCAATCAATCTAGTCCGCTTTGCAGACACCTGCGAAGCCTTCACAGCCGGTAAATCTGGTAGGTGCTCAAGTAAAACATTTCAAGATCAAAAATACAGTCTGTTCATTTTGTCAATCTGACTTGAATTGTTTCGTCAATAGTTACTGCTGATACTGTTAAAGGCATGGTGTACTTTGGGTAACTACTCCACAAGTAAATGGCTATAAATACTTGGTAAAGAGCACTGGAGAGCTGTTGATGTTATAAAACACTGTTAGAAACGACCCCCTTTGAAGTAATGTAGTTTTAGAGAAAGGGGTAAGTTTTCGCCCAAAAGTTTGAATCTGAGAAAGGCTTCAGGCATTTGAAAGCACACAATTCTTTGCAACAAGGGTGGGTTTTTTTTCTTTCATTATTTTCTTGCAACTCCGATGATCAATTGAGCCAAATTTTCACAGGTTTGTTATTTATGCATATGTTGGGATACACCAAGTGAGGATACTGGTCTTTGCAGTTACCAAAAGTATGCCCTGCCTTTAAAGGCAAGATAGTGCTTTTTAGTGAAGACGATCAGAGCATACTGATGGAAACGTTGATTTGATACACCATTGGTTACTTTCAGAATCACCACAACTGTAGGAGCAATGACCGAGTACATAGTGTTACCGCAAACCTCACTATAGTGAAGATATAAATTGCTGAAAGTAGCTCTTTGTCATAACTACACTTTCTGACTCGAATATACCTTATGCATTGACGTCATCAAGCCGCCATCTTAAGGTAAACTGATGATAAAACAATGGAAACGCACAGATTTGAACGCGCAAGCCACAGGATTGGCCAATGAACATCTCCCTTTTGACCTCTAGGCGAGGGCGCCCTACTCGAATGACTCATGTGCATAGGGTCTATGGTGTTAATACATTTGGTATCAATACAGCTAACATGTACTGAATTGACATTTGATTGGCAATGAACATGGATTCCATTTCAGACCATGAGGTGACTGACCTTGAAGCCAATGAAGAAGACTCCACCATGGAGACGGCTAACAGCAAACTGACGGAGCTGACTGACCGAGAAGCTAGGCATTTCTTATCCAGGATGGTGGAAGCATTTTGGAGACTTCATGCTGCTAGGCCGGCAACACCATGCTAGCACCTGCCTGTCTACCAGGTACTGGCATTCAGTCATTATTATTCAGTCTTTACAAATGTCACTTTCAGAAAGTGGGTGGTTAGAGGAAGGCATTTATTTATGTGATTGAGTAAACAATCTTAAGTAACATGGATTACGTGTGCTTGCTGTATTAATCATACACACATGGGTAAACTCTTACCCTACCCTTACACTAGCCAACCACTACCCTACCCCCTTACACTAGCCAACCACTACCCTACCCCCTTACACTAGCCAACCACTACCCTACCCCTTACACTAGCCAACCACTACCCTACCCCCTTACACTAGCCAACCACTACCCTACCCCTTACACTAGCCAACCACTACCCTACCCCTTACACTAGCCAACCACTACCCTACCCCCTTACACTAGCCAACCCTTACCCTACCCCCTTACACTAGCCAACCCTACCCTACCCCTTACACTAGCCAACCACTACCCTACCCCCTTACACTAGCCCAACCACTACCACCTTACCCTACCTCCTTACACTAGCCAACCACTACCCTACCCCCTTACACTAGCCAACCCTTACCCTACCCCCTTACACTAGCCAACCACTACCCTACCCCTTACACTAGCCAACCCTTACCCTACCCCCTTCACTAGCCAACCCTACCCTACCCACCTTACAACCTAGCCCATACCACTACCATACCCTACCCCCTTACACTAGCCAACCACTACCCTACACCCCTTATACACTAGCCAACCTTACCCTACCCCCTTCACTAGCCAACCCTTACCCTACCCCCTTACACTAGCCAACCCTACCCTACCCCCTTACACTAGCCAGCACTGCCCTTCCCTTGTCTCCTTCCGGGTTACTTGTCTTTGGTACCCTTACTACTCTCTGCTCCTTACTTGTTGATATACTCCATAACTTTTCCACCTTAGCTGCTTCTGTTACACTATTAGGCTTGTATCTAATGGTGTGTTGTCATGATCTTTGAAAAAGACCTTATTTGGGTTTGCATTGTCAGGCCATTACCACAGTGTCACATTTAGGCAGGTCAACCAAAATGCTTCAGCTGCCTGTTCGGGTTGGAATTCAAAATAAAGTTTTAAAAAGTTGAAATTACAGTAAGCCTATTACAGAGCTCAGTGTCATAAAGGTATTAAATACCAATGAATGTATTTGCTAAGCATAATTTTCTTGCAATCAGCATTCATCTCATTTTTATCTGGTAAAACTTACTGCTACACTGAATTTACCTGTGCTAAGCAGATTCATCATCTGATAGCTTGATAAAATTGGGCCTCAATCTAAGAACTCACTGCAAGGTTTTTGTTTTCCCCCCCCCCAAGATGGACCACATAATTGTTTCCTTCCAAACCCTACAAGAAGAAAGCGAGTCCTTAAGTTTTATTTGCTATATTTCAGGGTAACTGATTTTCCTATTCTCTCTCTCCCACAAGGTCTGACTCATATTGAGATAACAGTAGGAGCTCTAGTAGAGGTCATTCATGCCTTCGCTAGCAGTGACTTTGACAATGTTACCCTGGCAACCAAGCTGTTTGTACGCCTTCTTATGTGTGAGGTAAGAATCTTTTTAGAGGTTTCTGATAGATGTTCTTACAGGAAACGAAGATGAGAGAGAAGGCGAAGTTGATGACCTTCTTTGGAAGTGCTCCAAGCAAAGTTACTACAAACCTGTCGATTTTAAATAACACATTTTAAAATAACAAATTTTAGGATTTTTGTTCACATTATCTGCAAGGTTTGGTAGAAAGAGATGAAGTTGTAGCAAAATAAAGAAAGACAAAGTCTATTAGTAAAGAGGCCTCCTTAGATCTTTGTAATCTAATGCCATGAGGATCTGGGACTTCATGTTCTTAAACCAAGACTCCCAAATCCCAAATCCAGGATTTGACACTTTTGTCAAATCACAGCCCTGTTAGTTCTTTTTGTATATTGAAACTGTTATCATTCCTCACTAGGACCAGGCAGTGAGCTTTGCTGCCAAGCAAGCTCTCATCAAGGTGATGCGTCCAAGACACAAAAGGCGTAAAGTCATCATCCCTTCCCCCCAGCGTTGTAGCTCTCCGCGTGTAGACCCAAGTGGTCCAGAAGATGAAGAGGGTGAAGAGAAGGTCTCGCATGGGGTTGGAGGGATTCCACTCGTGCAAGAAGTCTCTGAGGTCTCACAAGATGAACCATCCTATGAAGTCGTTGTAAGTCTTTCTTCCCCAATCTGTGTTCCTATAGCACTCTGATTTATTGATACCATCGTATAACATCGTTGTGTCAGTGCTACAAGGTCAGTGCGACGGCATCGTGTCTTTGCGTCCATTGACTTTTTGTGTACATCGGGTTATTTTAAGCGAGATAAACCTTTTGACATTCTTAAACTCACATTCGCGAATAGAACCTTGTTGCATCACACAATGACATATGAAGTGATTTGAGAAAGGTGAAAAAAAGAACATTTGAAATTCTTTATGACAGGGTATTGTTTATGAAAAGAGGTGGTTCTGATATTCCTTCATTTTTATTCTCAAGTGTTATATGAAATTTCATATATTTAATGATCAGGGCCAATTTCACAGAGCTGCTAATCAGGAAATTTCACCTGCTAACTGAAAATTTGCAGGGAACCAGTTAAAAACAAAACACTTCACATGGCGTTGTAGCTGCTTACCTGTTTTTACCTCTATAAAATTGGTTGAAGCTTAAGTATAATCTGTGAATACTCAGAGCTTTATGCATTGAAGGCATTTTAACTTTGAATTATCTCATATCAAAGTAACAACCATAATGTTCAGTCTCGGATATGATCATTTGGTTTGGCTGTGCAGAAATGAAACCATTGGGATTTAGGTGAAGAAGTTATTTATTCATCTTGAAACAGGAGCAAGCTGAGCCGATGGTGTTGGAGCCAGCAGAAGGAGGGGTAGCAGCTGCAGGAGTCAACCAGCTCCCTCTGGAGGCCCTCCTCGGTGGCCGCAGCGGCTTCGCTCCCATGCTGGACATCCCCCCTGATGCCGATGATGAGGCCATGATGGAACTGGCCATCGCACTCAGCCTACAGGAACAGTCCAATCAAGATGGGGGTGGTCTGAATCTGCAGGGGCTTGGCCTTGCAGGTCATCATCAGGGTCAAAGTTCATCATCTTTGGAGGCAGGGACACTGTCTGATACCACAGCATCTGGTAAGAGTTTCAATCAGAAATTATAAGACCTTATCCAAAGTAATGGTCGTCACTTTTAACATGAATTTGTGTCTGTCCATCGGTCAAAACCAAAGTCAAAGATACTTACCCCCCCCCAAAAAAAAGGGGGGGCAACAGATTTGTTATTTCTTCATTAACTGTTTTTTGTTTATCCAGTATGTTGTTTTTGATTTAAATACAGTACAATTAAGTAGTTAAAGTAAAGATAAACTTTTAAGACTTTGAAAAATTGTTTTTTTTTTGTTTGTTTTTTTGTGACTGCCTAGCTGCTAGTGATGATGAAGGTAGCACAGCAGCCACTGATGGATCAACTTTACGTACATCCCCTGCCGAGCATGCCGGTAGTGGAGGGTCAGAGAGTGGAGGTAGTGCAGTTGACTCAATCACAGGAGAACACAGTGGTAAGAACAATTACAGCAAGGGCTACAACCGGATACGACCATGTCGCTATCACATAGTTTTTTGTAACTGTAGAAACCGTAGTAAGACTGTATCTTCTGTAAAATCAGTGGTGTACCATACACCTTTGTTAAATAGCAATTTTGTATTTTTAAGACTACAACAAGATTTTGTTTTTACACTGAGTTATGACCTTGTTGTGCACACACACCCAAGTGTGTAAACACCTGCTATCAGGGACCTCCTATTGTCCCTCTTTTGTTTATATTCCCCCAATGAAATGCCTCAAGTAACACACAGGGAGTTGCTTAAAGAGATAGGTATACAAGTTGAATGTTAACTTTGTGAAACTTGTTTTGTATTACTACTTGACACACATCAGTGAAAGGGTACAACCAAATAATATTCTTTATCCCCGGTGCAAACTTAACATCTATTAAACTGGTGCGCTACCGGGGCAATCTCGGTGGTATAGTTGGTAAGACATCTGCTCCAGAATGGCAAAGGTCGTGGGTTTGAATCCCTCCCGAGTAATATGCCCATGGAATTTCTTTTAAACAGAACTCGGGGAAAGACTGAGTATACAGTGCTTTACACACACATCGGTTGAAGGGTAAAACCAAATAATATACTTGACACAGCTTGTTAACTTTTTGAAACTTGTTTGTTTATACTACTTGATACAGCAAGTGGACGCAGCAGTGCATATGGTGATGGAGTTCATGAACCAATAGCTACACGACCTGACAGTGCTGAGAGCAGTGGGGGTCACCCCAGTAACTCATTGGGTAATCCTATAGATGGTGTTGACATGCCCGATGGGGAGACAGAGACAGAACGAGATCATGTTCATCGTATGCACACTCTACGCCTACTCTTACTCAATCGTCTACTGCAGTATCTGCCTGAGCTCAGAGATGTGGGTGGGGTTAGAGCTATTCCATTTATGCAGGTGGGTGGTTTTTTTCTCTAACCTTTCTGTTGGCTTATTCCTCTATTTGATAGTTTATGTGATGCACCATTCTAGCCTGCAGTTATTTATATAGATTGTGCAAGTCTCCCTTGTATTCAAACATTTTTGGTCCCACACTCATTGCTTTAATGCTTAAAGAAAAAAACACGCGCAATTTTACAGGTCCCAATGTTAAAAAAAAGCGCACGAGACTTGCACAGTCTATTGTAACTAAATCCTTTCTAAAGGAACAAAGCACTTAATAATGGTTTTGCTTTTTCTCTAACCGTATAGTTAAGATAAAATCTTGTCCTATTTCATCTTGTATTCTTATTGGTATGCACCCTCGAACAGGCTGGTCCTATAATATAAATTCAGTAAATTATTATTATTACCGCTCAGTTGGTAGAGCACCGGCACGTTAATTTGGAGTTCACAGGTTCAAATCCTTATCCAGTCAATTTTTCTTTGTTCGCCTAAAATTCATTTATAAACACATACCCCGTCAGTCTCCCTTGTGATTTATTGCTCTTTCCCTTTTGGGGGAAAGAATTTTTGAAATTGTTACAAAATTTAAAGTAAGAAAAAATAATATGTTCCCTTTTTGCGGAAAGAATTTGTGAAATTGTTACAAAATTGAAAGTAAAAAATAACTCTTTCCCTTTTTGCAGAAAGAATTTTTGAAATTGTTAAAAAAGTCAAATTAGAGAAATAATGATATTATTTGACAGGTTATCTTAATGCTGAGTTCCGACCTGGACATCGAAGATGAAAAAGATCACATGTCGCTAGACAGTCTTCTGACCACCATGCTAGCTGAGCTGAATATGAAGCGGAGTGACTTTGGTGATGTAGCTGAACGCTCAGCTTTCCATGAGGTGCAGCTGATTATCATGCGGCTACTCAGCGTCTTCATGTCACGCACAAAGTCCGGAACTAAAGCAGCTAGTGAGGTAACAATGAAAGTTAGTCATTTATTCTACTAGAACCCCGTACATGTACATTCTGTATTACCCAAGGTCATGGGGCCAGTAACTCGTGAAATTGTCTCGACTTCGTATTTTGGAGAATTGGCCTTGGCGAATCATGATAACACTTACTTCCCTTTCAGGCACCCTATTAGTTCTTGGTGATAAAAGTCAATAGACTGTTCAAGTTTCTCAAACGTTTGGACTCCTAACCCTCCTACTGTCAGTGACTCTTGGCAACATTTTCCAGTGAGTTGACCAACCAATTGAAACCATTCGACTGACAAGGTTGTGTACGGTGGCACAACTGTGCACAGAACTAACTGTGTACTGTGTACATGCATTCCCTCATGGTATCATATTGCAGGCTGGCATAGTTTATCTATCATTCAAAACCACAGTGAATGGTATTGAATGGTCAGACAGCAAGAGGGTTAAAGGAAATGATTGTGTTTCCTTCACACTTTAAAGCTATGTAAGAAGGGTTCCCAAAACAATTGAAATACGCACAAGACTTGCAGGGTCAATAACAAGTGTGTTGATTAGACATGCTGGGATTCAAACAAGCAATTTTATTAAATGTCCACAATACTCTATTTGTTTATTTTGATACTGTACCGTCCCTCTTCTTCTTCTTCTGAGTCTGATTGTTAATTTGCCTACTCCTCTATCTCCCTTCTAGTCTTCAACCCTAATCTCACATGCCACTGCCTCGTCCTTGCTAAGCTGTGGGGCTGTAGACTACTGTCTACTCATCCTTAAGGCTCTCTTGGATCACTGGAAGGAAACAGATGTTGATGAGGTAGGGAACTAGACATCACAAATAATTCATTAATTATCAAATGATTTGTCCATTCTCAAATCCATGTTTAATGATATGTAATATTAGCAATATATCAATACTGTACTTACAGGACAAATTCTGTTAAATACTCAAAAGAAAGTTGAACAGAGAGAAAAACCAATGATTCCCAGTTATTAATGTTATTATTAGGGTTGCAGGTCGGTGCCTAAACACACAATTGTTGTTGTTATTAACATTATTATTTTCTTAATGAATATGAATGTAATTCTTAATTGAATTTAGTGTTTAATTTAAGCTTCCTCTGTAGATAGTTCCCAGTAGACTCCATCTTTACGGGCAAATTGCATTTTGGCTTACAGGCGCATCAAGCGCTGAAATTATTAACGCAGCCGCGTTGTTCACTAATCAATCGTACAATGAGTTTTGTGAAATGTGCGCATGCTGTACGTCATTTCTCGCGAAACGCTTGACTGTGCATTCCAAATTGCCCGTAAAGATGGCCGATATACATGTACGTCATATTGCAACCTATCTGTACAATCAGACTTCTGATGGAGTTTCTCAGAGCCTTTTCCAAACCTGAGGTTAGACTTTTGAAGCCCTGTTTATGAGATATCCACATAGCAGTTGTAGCTAACCATCCCATGTGTTTGATCATCTTGAAGGATACATCTGGAGGGAATGGTAACCTGTTGAAGCCCCATCCTACATCCTCACCACCAGATATGTCACCATTCTTCCTCAGGCAATACGTCAAGGTAAAAACCTCTAAATCATTGCAATCACCTGGGCCCAATTACACAGAGCTGCTTAAGCGCAAAAGTTGCTAAGCACAACAAAATTATGCTTACTGAAACAGGTGTTTCAGCCGAGAGCCAGTGAATTTGACCGGCTACTACTGACTTGTGTGCTGGCTACATTTTGGCAACCATCAAAAACCCAGTAGCAGGAAGTGCTCAGATTGAACCTGAGAGCATACATTGTGAAGTAGCCCTCAAACTTCTGGGGATAATAAGAGTAATAATCTGGGAGGCTAATCATCCTTACTGACAGCTGAGAAGTTTAATTGCGAAGGACGCAGCTACAGCGTAGTCAAGATGCAGGCACGTGAAGGCGCCTTTTGGCAGTGAGCCACATTGACCCATATATGATCAAGATGCACAGCCAGAGATATTAAGTGTTTGAGTTTTCTGGAGGGAGGAAAACCGGAGGGCTTGGAGAAAAACCCTTGTGGCATAGGAGAGAACCAACGCACAACTCAACTCACATATGGCCCAGGAATCGAACCAAGGCCACAGTGGTGAGAGGCCAGCGTTTTACGCACTCAGCACCCATGCTCTAACTGGCTCCAGACCCCACACCTTTAGGACTTACATCCCAAAACCAGTACTTCTCACCATATGCCTTCTACTTCAAACTTAAATCTAAACCCAAGCATAAACCCGAAGGACAATACATCAAAGGTAGTTTAGTCCCTCTTTAAGTGTTAGTTTCACATTGTTTGTAAATTGCAATATTTTTCAGCATTTTATTCTGATTCAATACTTTTGTTTTCTCTATTTGTTTTGTAGGGTCATGCAGGTGATGTCTTTGAAGCTTATCCACAACTTCTCACTGAGATGGTTCTACGTTTACCCTACCAGGTAATTTTCTAAATAAATGATTACTTAGTATAAACTATTTGAGGAATTGTAATGTAACAAATAATTCTTCTGGTGCCCTGCTTTTTGCTTTGTACAGTGTTTTTGTAAAAAGTATGATAGTAATTATTTCTTACTGTTGCATCTTATTTGTAGATGAAGAAGATTTGTGATGCTACTCCTAGTGTTGGTGTTCCCATCTTTGATCAAGCCTGGTTCTACTATCTGTGTGAGGTAAAGACAAAGGCACAATTTGTGTTTGTTTTCAGAGTGGATTTGATGTTCAGGATCAACTCACATTGTTAAATACACAGGTCTTAGGAATATGTTTTCTATTTTTTCCCATTTTTCTTTTACTGTTCAAGTTTGATCAGAAAGGAACTTTCACCTGATTCCTCCCCTTTCACCATTTGACAGACATGATATTCTTCCTACTTTGGTCTTTTTTCCAATTTGTTTGCCCTTGGAAAATCAGAAATATTGTTATCAATAAGGCCTGAAAAGTCTATTAGAGCCTACACCATGGGTAGTTGTAGGGCAGCCCTTGTACTCGATAAAATATTCCTACTTTTGGCCAAGGACCAAAATATCATGCCTGATTTGATTCCCATCAATTTGAATCTGACAATCAAAACAAATTGAACTGTGTTTATCAGAACACAATGTTTGGCTTAGCACAAGACGTGTTACCAGCCAAAATGCCTTGTGATGAACATGTACTGTACATGTATATAGTCACTTTTACCATAACTCCCTAAGCGGTTTTCCCTGCTTAGCAGCTTTCTGAAGCTGAGTCCAGACCAAAGCTAGCAGTGTCTTCACCAGGGGCTTTAAGATTGTTTCAGAGTTCATTTTGAATGTCTTACGTCTGTTCCAACAGTACATGATGACTCAACAGACACCATTTGTTAGAAGACAAGTACGCAAGCTCCTTCTCTTCATCTGTGGATCTAAGGACAAGTATCGCCAACTACGAGATCTCCACACATTGGAGTCTCATATGAGAGACATCAAGTACGTGCTCAAAACTATATTTCTCCTAAGATGATTGCCAAAACCTTGCCTTGTTTTTTCTAACCAGTTAATTTAAGCCTAACACTTTTAGTGCTGAGATTTTTTTGTCCCATGTAGTTTTTATTTTTATTTTTACGGTAAACCACATGTTAATTGTTGAACAAAAATAAGAGCAGAAAACAATTTCTTCAAGTCTATGCAGGAAATGAACAAAACAAAGGTAGTTTTTTTTCTGAATATAATGATTTTACAAAAAGTAAATGAAGTATTATTTTCTTCATATGATGTTGCGTGCAAGTGACATTAGATTTAACGTCATTGTTTTAAGGGAGAGATCAAATGAACCACTTCTTTTTGGTTTTTTTTCTCTTGGATCTATAAGTTGGACTTGCCTTGCTCTGTGTTTCATGAACTTTAAACCTTGACATGAACTATGACCCAGTATTTTGAACCTTGATATGAACTATGACCCAGTATTTTGAACCTTGATATGAACTATGACCCAGTATCTTTGAACCTTGATATGAACTATGAACCAGTATATAATTTTGAATGATCCAATATTTTGTTTTTGATTCTAGATCAATCTGCAGTCAGAATGGTCTGGAGCTTGATGGTAGCAGCAGTGCTCCAATCACTGTGCCATATGAACACTCATTACTCTGGTTAGAACACATCACTTTATTCTCACATTTTCTACAATAATACATGTAATTATAATAATAATACTCACATTCATAATGTGCTTTTTACTGGCGGTTCAAAGCGCTTGAACCTGAAGTAACCAAAAGGTCAGTCCTTAAGAGAGATGTGAATGAGTCAGTAGAGGTAGCTTGATAGACATGAAGAGGAAGATTGTTCCATAGTGATGATGTGACTATGTAGGGAATGTAAATACATGGACTATAGACACATTGCATATGACGTCACACCCTCAAAAAGGAGGCAGATCATTGGACGATAGCTGTTCTCTGTGCGTAAAAACGTGCGCGTGACCTCAGCGTACCTGTAGCGTTTCGCGTTATGTAAGGGGGAGCTATTGATTTATATAGACCCCTTACACAACACAGAACGCGCCTCCGAACAATGCGCGTCATTTTAGGTGTCAACTCTCTTTTGTGCATGTTTGTATACGATTTTGACACCCAAAATGACACCCAGGATAGACACATGTGAGTACGCTGCGCGTTGTGCAAGGGGTCTATTGGCAAATGGAAATTGAAAATTGGATGATGACCATAAGTTGAAGGCAGACGGAACTTTTGAAGAAATTATACTCTGATATGTATTGTGTCTTGTTTCTGACATTCTCAGTGGTGTCTTTGATAAAGAAGTATTAATTAATTAATTAATAGTGGCTTCTTATATAGCGCTCATATCCGTCACTCAGTGACGCTCAAGGCGCTTCAACAGTCAGTATTTCTGCAAGGTATATATGTGGAGCTACTTTTTGAAGTTTGAGACCTATTCCTTTACATAGCACAATGTAATGGTTTACAAGGTGCTGTGGCGCAATATGCTGCCAATCAAACCAGGAACACCGGGGCAAACCCCTTCTCTTTTCGATAAGTGCACTGGGTTCTTTTACGTGCATTACACAACACACTGGACCAACGGCTTTACGTCCCATCCGAAGGACGAAGCAATAATGGTTAAGTGTCTTGCTTAAGGACACAAGTGTCACGACTGGGACTCGAACCCACACTCTGCTGAACAGAAACATCAGAGCTTGAATCCGGTGCTCTTATCCGCTCGGCCACGACACGTGTTTAATTTCAATACATGCTTAATAATTACAAAAGGTAGATTTTAAAGTAATACTATAAAGTTGTTTGTTTGCGCAGGTTTAAAAAAATCATGCAGTTTATCAAAAGAAATTCTACATTCAATGAATCATTCTGTTGATTTGTTTGGAAATGGCAGAAATCAGTTAATGTTAAATTATTTTTCTTATATTTAAGTTTGTATTTTATAATGACCGCCTGAAATGTTAAGTTTGTTTTGTTGTTGACTGTCTTTACAGATAGAGCATCTGAAAGCGTGTCAGGAGATTGCAGCATCTCGTACTTTGAACTGGCAGAAGTTTTGCCACAAGGATGAAAGTAAGAACTGTCTAGACAAGGCTAAAATTTTTGAAAACCGGAAAATTAAGCAAATTAAAGCTTGCTTTATACTACGCGAAAGTAAATATGTTGTGTGTTTTCAACCTGTAACAATCGCCATGCTTTTTTCCTGTTGTGACTCAAGAAAATATGCTTAGCTTTTGCGAATCGTGTGAGGTATAAGCCCAGCTTTAGTTTGTAGTAATAAAAAAAACAAGCAAACGGGACAGGAAATAACACATATTGTTAGCATTTTTGCTTAAAACATGTTTCTAATAATCACCAATAATCTAAGCTGAAATGTTCCTCTTTTTCACCCTTATGGAAGTTTGCTGGTATTGCATTTGTGTACTTTATTGATGATTGTTGCTGCAACGTGTCGAACAAGTAAATGTCATGTAATGTATTGTATTCTGAATTTAGTCTAATGAATTTTTTTTATCAAAATGAAATTCCATCAACAGACCATTGAAGATCTCGTACTGACTCTGATGTGGTCCACTCAGATGATTTCCTTCAAGATGAAGGGCAACACGGGGAATGCATTTGATGAAATGAATTATGAAACAATTAGGGGTTGAACAAAGAAAAATGACTAGAGTGGGACTTGAACCTACAACCTCCAGATTAATATGCTGGCCCCTCTACCCACCTGCAATTTTATCATAAAAAGTCACATCCCATTAAGGGGATCCCAGTCAGTTTCCCTTGTGGTTTGTGTCGTGAGGAATGAATGATTGTTACACTCTTGTTCTTTCTTCTTCAGCTGTTCTATCCAGCCTCCAGCAAGCAAGTTTCTTCCTTGATGAAGGAGTCTCACCGCTCTTACTTCAGCTTTTGACATGCGCCCTCTGTGGCTCAAAATCATCATCTTCCAAGCACAAGAAAGACAAGGACAAAAACAAAGAGAAAAGTATGGATAATTGTTATCACTATGATGAAATGTTTCATTCATTTCCAGATTGGTCTATTTACAGTAATCATTATTATTCTATTGATGTGTGTGTGTGTGTGTGTGTGTGTGTGTGTGTGTTGTGTCTGTGGTGGGTGTGGTGAAGGGTTGTAAGTACACATCAAAAGTTCCCAAAAACTTGGGACCTATAACAAAAGAGGACAATATGATCCCCGGTTGGGTAAAGGTCCCCAGTTGGAAAGTGTGTACAAAACCAATGAGAGCTGTTGCCAAAAAGTTAGTAGTACGAACCAAAGAGGGACACTAGAAAACACATAGGGAAAGCCCGCAATGTCTTTCTACTAAAGATGCTTGGGTGCGTATTATATTAGCTTTTATCTCAAAATGTTCCCTCTGTTGTTATAGAGTCTTCAGAGGAGAGCCAGCGTCATGATGACAGCCTATGTCAGTCTCTAATCAATCAATTGAATCGTCTTGCTGGACGGGATACTCTCTCTCGCTTCATAAGACAACATCTACTGGAATCCAACAATACATCGGTGCGCTGGCAGGCACATGGATTACTGCTGCATATCTTCAGGTAAGTCACCTTGACCATACTGTACACGTGTTATTTATCTCATTTATTTTTGGTTGTGAAGCCAAGGACTCTCAGAAAAGTGAACTTAATCACGATACTAGCCAAGAACCCCATGGAGAGAAAACAAAGAAGGAAGATTCGGTTAAATGTGGGAGGAAAACCCTGGAGAATTATTCCATGGGGAAAACCCACGCAATCAGGTAGGGACTGAAAACCCAATCCACGTAGTGCCCCCGGCTCCACATAGTGCCCCCGGAGGGATTCGAACCAAGGTCCTAGAGGTGGAAGGCGAAAAGGTGAAAATAGATCGTTTGTAAGGAACAATAAATGGCACAAAATGGATGAAGAGTTATGTGTTGTTTTAAATACCAAAAAAAGATACAACTTTGTTCAAAGAATTTCCGTTGTGTATAATAGTTTGTAAAATATTGTATAATCTATAATAACAAAAGTTAAAGTAAAGATGACAGAATTTCCCAGAGTTGCTTAGCATTCAGAGAGGAATCTACTTAGCAGTTACAGGAAACCAGTTGCAAACAATATACATTAGTGTTCAACAATTGAAAGTGTCACATTTTATCCTTCGAGAAAGACTCTGCTAGGGTCGAAAATGTCAGGCCGCCAACTATTTTTTGCATTTATACCACAGGTCCTTTTGGTTGGTAAACAGTTTGCAACAGCTAATTCTATTTTCTCATGATATAAAAGCCAGATATTTTGTTAATAGAAGCTGTATTAATGTTGACTCTGTTTGATATTTATTGTGCAGGAGTTCTCAGTTCTCACAACAAGAGCAACTACTAGAGCTGATGTGGGAACTATGGCCAGAGTTATCCAGCTATGGATGTAAAGCTGCACAGTTTGTTGACCTCTTGGGCTACTTCTCTCTCAAGGCTCCCTACAGCGCTGAAAAGGTGAAAGGTCACAGAAAGGTCACAGTTAGGACCCGCTAGCTTTGACTTAGTCTTGGTTCCAAGACGCTCCAGTTTTGTAGTCACGAAAACCTAACCGCTATCTAAGCCGCTATCACCCAAATAACCACTCGCCACTAGAGGGCGCTATCATTCCCATAGTTCTTGGGGGATAGCGGTTTAGAGAGTGGTTAGGTTTTTGTGACTACATGTGTTCGTGACAACACAACTGGAGCGTCTTGGAACCAAGACTAGCTTTGACTCTGCCATGGGTTCAGGAAGCTGCATTCCAAATTGATGTAGCCTGGAGTTTGGAATCCACGTGAATTAAGCAAAATGCATCGTGTGTAATGCATCAAAATGAAAATGTATGCTAGACAACAAAGCATTTATTGTGTCACCCAATAATATGAATACCCTCCATGGATTATAGAAACAGGTGACTGATTACACACAACGCTGACGGACACGTGGATACTCTGGCCTAACTCAGCTGTGGTTTGACAAAATCCTTTACATCAATTCATTTGTTACCTTGTCAGCTACATGTTTTTATTGTTGGTTTATTAAGCTGTCTATTTTCACAGCTCAAAAAGACACCCTATACATTAAAACAATCGATAATAACTATACATATTTTATTTTAACAACCCTGGCTAAAACTTTAATTAGTTAAATTTAAACAATAAAACAACCCTCATTCATTTACTCGGTATTGTTCTGATAATTGAACTGATTTATACTTTTCTCCTAACAGTCTCAGCAGTATGTTCAGAAAGCTGCAGTCTTGCTAAAGACACAGAATCAAAGTCTTGCAAATCATCCTAACTCCACCATCTACAAGTAAGTCTTATCATTCTTGTCCTTCAAAAAGGGCCCTCTAGACTCACCTGTTCTCCAACCTGTAGCTGGTTGATCTCATTACTTATGTCTTTTCCCCTTAAAGCACTTTGTATCCTTGTTAAACTATTTCTGTGATGTCACTAAGTGTGGATTATGTTTACGAATCTACACTCAACTGTAGATTCATTACAAACTAAAGTGAATTGTTCAACTGGAAACATGATGTACATCAAAACACAGCTGGAAATCATGTTATCTTTCAATTTACAGGAACATTTTCAAGTTAAAAAATTCACTTTAGTGAGACAAATATTGTAAAACTGTTCAAAACATTGTACTCGATAATGTTGCAAGCACTTTAAGGTATGCCTATAAATTTTTGGAAAATTAGTTAAATATAAATGTGACCAATTTTTGTTTTACAAAGTAAAAAAATGTGATAAATTAGATACATAATCAATGGCTTTGGGGAAACAGTTTAAGTCAGAGAATAGACTCTAAAGTGTAGTGACTAAAATGTAGGAGCCTTCGGCTTGTACATTCTCTCTATGTATCTACACTTTCTCCTGAACGTTATTGGTGCCTTATAAATCCAGTTATTACTATAAAAGCAAGTGTTTAGTTGAACATTGTTTCATGATTTTTGGAGCTGCTTTCTTCCCCATGATTTTTTCCAATATGTTTTATTTTGGGGCTTCTACAAGGCCCTATTTCTTTTTCTGCTTACCAGAAAATTCTGCTACCCCTTGAAGACCCTTACTCTATGGGCTGTAAGTGCAGAATTCTGCAGTAAGCAGTAATTGGGGACTGATTGTTGTAATATGTCTGGTATATTGATGTGTTACTTCCTACAGCATGCTGTCTGGTATGGTCCAGTTTGACGGTTACTTCTTGGAGAGTGACCCATGCCTGGTCTGTAACAACCCGGAGGTTCCATTCTCTGTAAGTACACAATTGACTAGAGCTGTTGACTAGAACCAACGACCTCCGCATTAACGTGCCAGTGCTCTACCAACTGAGCAATCTAGCCCTATGTTGGCGGTCTCCCTATTTTGTCAATATCTTTGTTCGTGAGTGCCAGTCAGAAGCCGTTAACGGACGTGTAACCAAGGATCACACCCAATAAAAAAGTCAAACAAAAGTTGGACACATGTCTGTTGTGTGATTGGTTGCATGGTTGTGTGCAGAGTTAACTGTCTTTGGTTCAGATGTGTGATAAGTTTGCATGGCAGCATAGTGATGTCATTATATAAATTAATTGGAATGACATTGATCAACAAGTAGGACAATTATATTGAAGTTATTTTGATATAAGTATACAGTTTCATGGCCAGTGGGTTGATTTAAATTCTTATAACCCAAGAATATAGGTCTGAATCTATTCTTAATCAAACACTACTGAAGGAGACGTGATCCTTAGATGTGATGTTTAGCTGTAGGTGTTGGGTTAAGAAATTAAAACAGTTACCACAGGATAAAAAAAGGTGAACCTTTTTCTGTCTGGTTTATGTCTAGGTTTCTAGGTGTAATGATTAAGTTTCCTGTTGAGGTATCCTTGGTTTCATGACAACTTGTGTAATAACCGACATTGTTATTTTGATACACAGAACCTGAAGCTGACCACGCTGAAAGTGGACTCTCGTTACACTGCTAACTCCCAGATTGTCAAGTTGGTTGGTACCCACACCATCGCTAAGGTAGCTCTACGTATCAGTGATCTGAAACGGACCAAGATGGTGCACACCATTAACATCTACTACAATAATCGCACAGTCCAGTCAGTCGTGGAACTCAAGAACAAGTCAGTCCCTTTAAACCCTGTTCTAATTTTAATCAGATTGCTACTAAACTTGGAACAAATTTCCAGGGAATTTTTTATTTTATGAATAGGAATTATGTCTGCCGTTTAAATTCATAAAAAGCATAACAGCAACCATTTAATCCAGTCGATGGTTTATTTGTTTGTTCTTAAAAGGGGCGGTCATTATTATATTTTTTTTGTTTATTCAAAGAATCAACCTAGGGTAACTTTTATTTTCCATGCTATTTGGCTGGCTCTTAATAGGGAACTTGGAATTTGTGAGGTTTTTTAACCGATTTTAGGAGTGAAGTAAACCAAATTTTTTTACAAAAAGACTGTTCAAAACAGTACCATGGCATCATTGAGTGTTTTAAGGTCCAATAAACAGGAATAGAAATAGTGTAAGGTACTTGGCTTTAAGATGCCTAATGAAGCCTGCTATGATTATTGTATTTATGTATTCAGGCCTACAATGTGGCACAAAGCAAGGAAGTGTCAGCTAGCAGCGGGCCAGACAGAGTTGAAAGTTGAGTTTCCTCTACCCATCGTAGCTGCTAACCTTATGATAGAGTATGCTGACTTCTATGATAACCTGACTGCCTCAGCCGAGACCCTACAATGCCCTCGTTGTAGCGCATCGGTACCAGCCAACCCTGGAGTCTGTGGCAACTGTGGAGAGAACGTATTCCAGTGCCACAAGTGCAGGTGAGAAAGAAATAACATTTTGTTAAAGCCGCTGTGTCTAGGGATGCAATCATTTCATAGGTGAAAAGATGAGCTTTAACATTAGGGAAAACTTCATTCAAGAAAGAAGCCAGAACTTTCAATTTTCAATTCAATTCAGTTCAACTCAACATTTATTTCCATAATGCAAAATGTATATGAAGGTGTATTGAACAAAGATGTATTAAGAACTACTAGAATAATAATTATATGGGAGACAATGAAACAGAGGCAACTTTGGAGGCATATTAAAAAAAGATCAAGTCTTGTATAGAAATGCCTTATGAAACAACATAGTGTGTCTGCGCTGCGCACAACACTCGGCCAATGTTTCATCAAAGATAGCGGCCAATGCTAGGGGTCTATAGAGCTTTACCACTATGATGTATTTTCTGGAATTGGAAGTTGAGTTGGCTGAAAAAAATTGAGATGATATGACGAATTTCAAAACGCGCATTTTTCTTCATTCCTTTTTGTCCTAGGATTAGTTTCCTCTGTGTAAAGAAAACAGACAAATTAAGAAACAGAATAATGAATTTGAGGTTGATGCCTTGTGGTTTTTCTTCAGAGCCATTAACTACGATGAAAAGGATCCGTATTTGTGTAACTCCTGCGGTTTCTGCAAGTATGCTAAGTTTGACTACACCCTGACGGCAAGAGCCTGCTGTGCTGTGGACCCAATTGAAAATGAAGACGATCGTAAAAAGGTGAGTAGATTTTTTGGATCAGGACCGGTATGCTTCATGCTGCAGTCTGAATGCTGTTTGACTTATCCGAGATTTGTAGAAGCCTGAAGATGTTGTGGCAAAGCAACTTCGTTTAGATTGTTGAACTCAATCATCGTACAAAAGTTTCATTTATGGATTGCCTTTCTGTTCTGAAAAACTTCAAATCATTCAAAACTCAGCAGTTTGTCTCATTACTCAGTTGAGAAAACATGAATCTAGTACTCGAGGTATGCAATCACTCCTTTGACTTCCTGTTCATTCTTGCATTATCTTTAAGATTCTCCTCCTAACTCCTAACATTTGTAGCCATGGAATTGGTCCCATGTACTTGAATGATCTACTCACCACATACATGCCTTTAAGAAACCTCCACTCTGCAATATTCCAACTGTTGCCACCAAATAAAGTTTGCTGGACCTCATTTATGGAACAATCTCCCCCTTCACATCAAACATGCTACAGCCGTCTACTCTTTTCAACACTCTTCTCCAAACGTTTCTGTACAACTAATCAGTTTCTTTTCTTCTCTTTGTTCTGTTTTCTTTTGAGCACGTACAGACTTTTTCCTGAAGGTGTTAGGCGCTATATAAATACAGTTGTTATTATTATTAAATAAAGGCATTTTCTTAAGGTGATTGTTGTTGAAACAAATTTGTTCAACAAGTGATTCTTTGAATATATATACAGTACTATGATAGTTTACCTGTGTGTATTGTTGACTACATCCAATTCCTGACAGGCTACGTCTACCATTAGCACTCTCCTTGAGAAAGCTGATCGTGTCTATCGTCAACTGGTCTCACATAAACCTCATCTTGAGGCTTTACTCATCAGGGTACATGAGTCTGGACAAGACAAACCTCAGGTAACTCTTCTTGTCATCTTAAAAACATCTTGTCATTTTTGTAATGCATCATATGTTGCACGAGGGAAGCTCTTTGCAAAGATGTTATATCTGAATTTTGGAATAGCATCGTATCTTGCACAGACAGGCTCTTCACAAAAGCGTCATATTTAGATTTTGTGATAACGCCAAACCTTGCACAAGAGAGTGTTGTTGTATCTTGGCACCTAAAGTTTTGTGTTTTATGATGTTTCAAGGGAGAATCTATGTTTGTGCACTAGTCATACATGTGTACTCTCATGTTTCGTAAATTCTAAATTTATTTTGGGACATACAAAAATAGCATAAAGCATGTGATGAAGAATGGACCAGTGAGATTTTGGCTCTCGATCATGAATATGTATGAGGTATTGTTGACATTACATTCTTCATGATTAACTGTGTATAGGATGGTCTTATTGGATCAAGTAGCTCTAGCAGTGCCAATGTCAACAAAACTATCCAGCAATTAGCTCAACGATACTGTGGAGACTGCAAAGGTACTTTTGATGAACTCAGCAAGATCATTCAGGTAATATATAGCTCTCTTATCTTATAAGAAAAAGCTATCCCTGTTTTAATCCAAAAGAAATGAATCAGAAATGACAGAAAACAGAACTCAAGGAAAATTCTGGAGTTGATGTAAAATCAAGGTTTGTGTTAAAGCACATGTATAACATTGGTAATTTTCAAAGACCAGTATCTGCCCTTTATGTTACCCAACATATACATGAAACAACAAACTTGTGAAAGTTTAAGCTCAATCGGTCATCGGAGTCACAAGAAACTAGTGAAAAAACCCATTATGTGTTTTCACTGTTTTCAAACATTGGGTTGACGCGAGATAAAAACTGATTGTTTTACTCATTTCCTAAAAACTGTAGCAATTCAAGCAAAACTATTTTGAGGGAATTTTTCCTCTATGACTATCTACCATGTAAGTTATGTGCAAATCTGTGAACATTTATATTTTCAATCTTACAAATGTTGTGCACACCCTTTAGAAAAGTGGAATAATCTCTTACGAGTTGTGGCAGTTCTAACCATTTATATGATTAAACCATAAGTCTGTCTTGTGACTATACAAATGTTTGTTCACCTTTACTATTCCTTTCTGAATGATCCTCTTGTCTCCATTGCCAAGTTACTTGTAGTTCAGAGGCCTGTCCTCCTTCATTGAAGTAAATCTAAATATAGTGTATTGTTCTCTATATGTAAATGAATGTCACAATAAAGCTTTCATGTTTTGTTTATATTGATCAATATTTTTGTTGAATTGTTTCACCGTACAGAAAGTTCTAGCATCTCGCAAGGAGCTCGTTGAGTACGATCGTCGTCAACGTGATGTTGCCTTAAAGTCAATCAGTCCAAGCTCAGGGATGACACCAGTAGCTACACCCCTGACCAGCCCACATCCATCACCATCTCCCAGTGCCATGGCTGTCACTGTACCAAGCTGTCAACTCACTCAGAGAAAGTAGGTGTTGTTATATACAAATGAGAATTATACGTTTGCTATTAGAAGTCAAAATGGTATATTATTAATAATAATAGTAATAACTAGTTTTCATATAGCACTCTATAACGGGCATCTCAAAGCGCTTATCATTATTTATTTTCAGACAGGTTTTTGAAGTTTTTGAATTATGAGACCCATTTATGTAACACCTTGTAAAGGTTTACAAGGTGCTGCAGGTTATTCAGCAGCCACTGCCTGAAACTCCAGGGCAAACCTTTTCTACATGTATTAGCAATAAGTGTAACTGGGTTCTTTTACGTGCATTACACAACACATGGGACCAACGGCTTTACGTCCCATCCGAAGGACGAAGCAATAATGGTTAAGTGTCTTGCTTAAGGACACAAGTGTCAGGACTGGGACCCAAACCCACACTCTGATCAGAAACACCAGAGCTTGAGTCCGAGTTAACCAGTGCGCTTGACCGCTCGGCCACGACACGCCAATATCTAGCATGCAATTATCCAGTATGCAGAAATGTAAAATAGAAAGCATCCATAATGCATCTAACTAGGCCTCCTGTGCACTCAATATTTCACCGTTTCAACTGAATAGTTTGTACAAAAAGAGGCCTTAAGTATTGCCAAAAAAATTGCAGCTTTAAAAAATGATGATGGATAAAGATTCCTGGCATGACATTGTGAAGGGGATCTCGGTTGTGAATGCTAAATGACGATGAAATAAATAAGTATTGTCAATAAAGGCAAGTGAGTATATTTGAATGTTTGAATATTCATTTATGCTAATGTATCTTTCTGTTGTTGCAGCCAAGGTCGGTGTTATGGTTGTGCAGCTGCTGCCACTGAGCACTGTGTGACTCTCCTGAGAGGACTAGCTTCCCATGCAGAGACTAGACGGATCATTGCTGATCAGGTAATATCCTAACTCTTGAATAATGCATATGGATATTTGAATAATGCATAAGTTATCAAAAAGCATGTGACCCTCAAAATGAGGTATGTCCCCCAAGGAGGGCTTTTCCATGTGAGTTGACACCAAAGTCTAACGTAATGAACAACTTTAGAAAAAACATTTTTGTGATTTTTGATTTTTCAGATTGCCTAAATCTCATATGTTCCGTCCTTTCTGTGGTCTTACCTTTTCATCAACTATTAGTAAAGACAATTTCAGAAGGTTGTCTGTTTCCTAATTACCATAAAATGTTTGTCAACAACTCCCAAGAGAGGATAATCCATGTCTTGTTGAAGCATGATTGCTGCATTATGCATTGTATAATTGCATACATTAATATACACTGCATAGAAAAGGTTGTGACCCTTGAGCCAATTACTCAGATGGTGCACTGGGATAGCCCAGGCCTTGCGGGCAGGTTTAAAAACTGAAAAAAAAAGTTTGGTTTAAAAAAGAAAGAACAATTTTTTGTGACGGTATGTCTCAAAACCCAACGATAATTAGCAACTTATCGAACTTATTGCACTGCCGAACTAGTTTGTAAAACATCTAATTAAATATAAAGTCGGACCATCTTTATAAAAAAAATGTTTGGTTGAACAAAGAAAAAAATTTAAATTATAAAACATTGACGTCAACATTTGATTGTTTTGTGCTACATGTTAACTATATTGGATATGTCGTTGTTTTTCGTCACAAGTCACAAAACTGCTAAGGAAGTGGGCGTGGCCTCAACAGGAAGTGAGGTCAAACTATGACAGCAATAGGCCCCTTGTATTGGCCGCCATCTTTGATGAAACGTGCACTCTTGAAGAGCTATCATTTGCTGAGAGTTGTGCACAGCGCGTACGTGCGTGCACTTTCCATTGTTTTTCATCAAAGATAGTGGTTAATTAACGTCATGTGCAATCCATCTATTGGCTATGAGTCAAGTCAAGTTAAACCCAATTAGCATGCTCATGAATAATGCAAAAGTTTCACAGCCATTTGTGAACAAGACAATAATTTATGAATAAAAGATTGAAGAAGGATGAGAAAGGAAAAACAAGAAATGAATTTTTGATAATTTGTTAAGATTTTTGTATTGGATTCTTCGGCAGGGTTTGATCCAGGAGTTGGTGGAGTATAATCTTCGTCGTGGGGCACCGAGCTTCCGCTGTGAAGTGCGTCAGCTCCTGGCCCTGCTAACACGTGACAACTCGGAGGCCACCCATGTCCTGAATGACATCTTGATGGCACGAATCACGGTGGCACTCAAGGGATATAGATCCAACCCTGACCTGGTAGGTGACTGGTGGTTACCGGGGGCAGCAGAGCTATCACATGGTGTACATTGTTTGTTATACTTTCTCTTGAGTGTATTAGTTAGGGGCAAAAGACTTATTCAGCAGAGTTGTAATGTACTAGAGAATGTCAAGTTGAAGCAGAGTTAGGGATTTGCAAAATTTAGATTAGGTTTGGACCCTTTGAAGTCCAATAAAGTAATTTCTTCTTCACATTATCTATGTCTTTTTTTTACATATTGTCTCTGGAATACTTATGATGAAGACTAAAACAAATTGGATGGTATAATTTTGAGGACTTATAACGAGTACATTGTAGTGTGTGGTTTTTTTAGGCATTGCATGGTGAGGTATCAATGTATATTTGGTTTTTGCGGCAAGTTCTCTAAAGACCATAATCTACACAGCAAATAGAGCTCATCATGCTGTTGTAGGTAGCGTCATGAACTGGGGGGGCCCAAATCTAATCTTGCAAAACAAACCAAACCAAATCCTAGACAGTGTCCAAATTAATAACTTCAGCAGTGGCTATGGCTGGAACCCTGAAAAGGCCCACTTGTGAATGTTGTTGTAGCAGCCAAGGGCCGTAGCCGTAGCCGTAGCCGTAGCCGCTTTGATTCAGATTTGCCTTAAAGGCACTGGACACTATTGGTAATTACTCAAAATAATTGTTAGCATAAAAACTTACTTGGTAACGAGCAATGGAGAGCTGTTGATAGTATAAAACATTGTGAGAAACTGCTCCCTCTGAAGTAACGTAGTTTTTGAGAAAGAAGTAATTTCTCAGTATGATTTTGAGACCTCACGCGTGAGGTCTCGATATCAAGCTTCTGAAAGCACACAACTTCGTGTGACAAGGGTGTTTTTTCTTCCATTATTATCTCGCAACTTCAACGACCAATTGAGTTCAAATTTTCACATGTTTGTTATTTTGTGCATATGTTGAGATACAACCAAGTGAGAAGACTGGTCTTTGACAATTACCAAAGGTGTCCAGTGTCTTTAATAATGCAGTGTCTGTTCTTTACATGTGTCTACTCTTTAGGCTGGTGCAGTTAGGAATGAGATGGCTCTTCTGGTCCATACCATTGAGCGAGATGATTCCTGTTGGGAGAAGAGACTCAAATGTGGTAAGTAGTCAGCTTCTGAGTTCTCAAGCTGGGCCACTGTTCAAACTTTACGGACACATCTTTCACAATAAAAACATTTTTAGGCAATCAAAAATTACTTCCCAAGTTGTTGAGGGATCTCAAGTTTTAAGATGTGTAAGTTTTATGTTCTACATCATAAACCTATGATGGTCACAAACAAGTTCAGAATTGTGAGCGATAGTGACTTTTTTTTAAACAGTGGACTGTTTTTCCATCTTTACGGGTGTCAAGCATTCTGATTTTTCTGCGCAGCCAAGTGGTTCACCGACCATTCATGCAAGGAATTTGATAGAACTCTTTTAGGCGGTGTTTACCCACAATGCATAGTTGAGCATTAAACAAAATTCTTTGTTCAACTCCAAATTATTCAAAATTTACCCAGCCAGTTTCCCTTGTGGTTTATTAAAAAGAAAATGTTGCATCCCCTTAAGGTGATCCCGTGGCTGCTGCTTCCCAGGTTGTATCGTAAACTTGGGTGTGATCCCTGGCTACACTTCAGTTATCGGTTATATGGCTTCTGACTGGCACCCCAAGACAAAGATATTGACAAAATGGGGATACCACCAACATAGGGCTAGATAGCTCAGTTGGTATATCGTCAGCACGTTAATCTGGAGATCATGGTTCAAATCCTGCTCTAGTCAATTTTTCTTTGTTCAACCCCAAAGTATTTTGATTGTGTCGACATTTGTTTTAGTGAATTTACTAATACTGAGTAGCAAATGATGGGTTTTGAGAAGCAACTGGTACATTGTGTAGCATTTTGCAATGCTATACACTGGTTCACTGCAATGGTATAAATTAATTGAGCAATTACTTTTTTTTCCAATTAGTGATGTCGCTGTTCTTGATGGCAGTAAAGACCCAAAGCCCTGTTGTCATGGAGAACGTAACCCTACCATGTCTGAAGATCCTTCACCTACTCGTCAAGCCAGCTGCTCCAGCCAGCAAGAAAAACAAGGTCAGCATGGTTGATTCAATTATGTGACCAACATGCTTACGATATTACCACAATATTACTACCTTGCTATGGTTGATTCAATCATGTCACCAACATGCTTACGATATTACCACAATATTACCACCTAGCTATGGTTGATTTGCTATGGTTATTTCAATCATGTCAACCACAATGCTTATAAATACATTCCCACACTAAAATGTTCACCACTACTTACTTGGTGGTCACTCGATGTGACGAAAAGTTTGTGTGTAAAGTGTGTATTAACCAGAAGTGAGTCGTGAATCGTCCACTTGGTTCAGTGCAAAGACATTGTACCTGTTGGTTCTGTGTGTACAACAGGGGTAATTTAATTGAGATATGATGTTTGTGTACTTTTGAATTCACTTGTACTGTTGTGCTAGTTTTTGGAGATACAGTGTTTTTTTTTGCACTGACATGACAATGTGTTGTTTGTTAAAAAAGGGCTGATTGTTACATCTTTTGATTAACTCTTCATGTTTACTTTTAGAAGTTAGACTTTGGGTTTTTTAGAGTAGAGGTGAGGAGTTCAAGACACTTTAACATAAACTTAGAAGTTTTCTAGCACATTGACTGTGTTGCTGTTGTGATTCTCTCATTGTATTGATGGTAAATAATTGGAACATGGTTGATGTTGTCCACTGCACAAGATTTATAACATGGATGTGTAGATTCACAGCGGAACTGATTCATTCAAATCTGCCCTCTGATTTTAATCAATGTCATAAAAGGGTGATTGGCTCCTGTGGTTGAAATGCTTTCCATCGGCCAAAACCAAGTGATTACACTTTCTTGGTCGTATTTGACATTGTAATTTTTATGTTTGGAACTCAGGACAAGAATGTAGAACATCTGAGTAATGTCAAACCCGAAGGCCAAGACGTTTACATCAATGTGCGTCAGTGGCTCGCTCAGCAAGGAGTAGACTACAGTGTATGGAAACAACGTATACCTGCAAATGCCCCACGTTAGTTTGTGTTTGATTTTGTGTAAATTTGTAATGAGGGAATAAAAGAGTGGTGGCGAGGTCTTAACCGGCCGTTTAAAACCAGCAGGGTCGTGGCAGTGCCATAAAGGGCCGAGCCGAAACCGAGCCAAAGGCGAGGTCCTTTATGGCACGGCCATAACCCTGCAAGGCCAGTTAAGACCGAGTCGCTACTCTTTTATTCCCATTCATAAATGCCCTTTTTGTAACAAAAAACTTAATAATGTTGGAAAATCTCTTAAACTTGTCTGTAGTTTTTTCATTTCCTGTCAAGTCTTCGGGCTCTGTTTTTCAAAGGGTCAAATTGCATGCGACTCTCAACTAACATATTTTACATTGAGTGTGTATTGATTGTGTAATGCGTAAATTAGCGCCTGTGTATGTTTAACCACTTCTTACTGTGTTTATGATATTGCACGTTTAAACATGACCATGTGATCTCCTCTCATCCAATCGAAATGGATAAACTCTCCCAGGTATTTATAAATTGATTATACATCTAACATCTAGCGCCAATAACTGAATAAATAGAACAAAAATTATTGTTGTTACACAGGAAATTTATTTCACCACTGCTGTATCTTTGAAAGCTATTGGAAACACAGATCTTAAATCTTAAAAGAGCAGTATACAAATATAACATGGTTTGAGGGTGAACAGTCGATATTAGCTCCCCGAGGTATTGGAAGTTGACAAACTAGTTCCCGAGGCGAAGCCGAGGGAACTAGTTTGTCAACTTCCAATATGGAGGGAGCTATTATCGACTGATCAACCGAAATAAACCATGTTATATTTGTTTTACTATACCTCAGACATATTCAGTCACCGGTACAATATTAGGACCAAGGGGAAACTGACTGTGAAATGATAAATTGCATCCAGGATAAGTTTTTCATGTGTTGGATGTCGCTAGAGCGATGTTCGCGCATGCGGACAACACCCGGTGAACAGTTCCACGATCGTAAAGCGCATGACAAGTAGACTGTCGCCCGGGCTGTCCGGGCGACAGTCTACTTGTCTTACGCATTTACCATGTGCGTGAATACTCGCGTGCGCGCTAGGTAAACAGCAAATATAGCGTCTGGCACGTGATGTTGAATGGACCAGTGAGAATTCGACTCTCGGTCATGAATATGTATGAGGTATAGTAATATTTAATGTAATGGTTACACCCTGAAACATCTTTTCCTAATCTTATAATAATAGGAGACCCACTGGAAACACAGACAACTCACCAAGAGACTAGGGGGAAGTTTTTGATGGAGAAATATGCTCGACGTTGGAAACAAGGAGTGAAGCGTTCACCTGATAATCTGCAGTTGGGAGGTCAAGCTTGGCTGAGAGGCGTCTTTTCTCTCCTTCATCTAGAGCAGCTCGGCAGGTGGCTTGTAACATTGTGGAATCTCTCTGCCAAGTAAGAATTCATAGTTTACTGGTTGGTTAAACCTCAGAGCCTAGCAGACAGTTGTCTGTTCTTTGTGTGAAAAAAATCAAATATGTTCTGAAGAGTATGAAACAATATTGAATGCATTTTGTTGTGCCATTGACACAGAATATAATTCTCTGTAATTAGCTTTTCATTCACTGCTTTGCCTTTTGAAAGAATAGTCCAGTTTACTTGTGATTATATCTCACAAGCATAATCTTCAATACTATGCGTATAATATTCTGTGCAATGTGATGTTTCATTAATCGAAGGAAGTTCCACATTAATGATTGGTCATAGCTGCATTCTGCTTGATATATAGATAGACAAATTTGGGACCAATACATGACGTATCCTCATGTGGACCTTGGATGGGCCTTTGTGTGTCAGAACCTTGTGTTACTGCGGTGATTCTAGACCATGTTGTGACACATTTTGATGCATTTGGACTCCCAATGGCAGACCTTGGCAGACTAGTCCCAATTTCAAAAACATGTAGCAGCAGTTTGTGCCGGAGCGTCCCTTAGCAGAATTTCTATTTCATAAAGCTGTTTACCGTAAGCAAGGGTAAATGCTGGCTAACCCGCGTTTAGCACACAAGTGACATAACAATGCAAATCCATGGTGAACGTGCATGCGCACCAAGAAATTTTCTGCTAACTTGAGAAATCATGGTGAAATATGCTTATGCTTACGCACATTTTTCTGCTACAGTAAGCACAAAAATTTGCTTACCGGTAAACAGCTTTATGAAATTGGGCCTTGGTTCCGCGTTTGACATCAGTGCAAGGGGGTCAAATACTAGGATGTATAACTGTATAACAATAAATCTATGTCCTGGTAATCAAGTAATACCATTCAGACACAAGATCATAGTTTAAGCAGATTTATTTACACACAGGGCCCAATTTTATAGAGTTGCTTAAGCAGAAAATATTGCTTAACAATTGTCTGCTTAGCAGAAAGTAGCGTGATACCAGTCACAAATTGTACATGTGTCATGGTGGTTTGGCTGGTAACCTTAATCTGGTAAGCACAAAATTTTGTTGTGCTTAGCTGCTTTTTGTCCTTAAGTAGCTCTATGAAATTAGGCCCTGTGCCCAATTTCTTAAAGCTGCTTAAGCAGAAAATGTTGCTGAAACGAATTCTGCTACGTAATATTAAGCAGGATACCAGTCACAGACATTACATGTGAAATGGTATTTTAGCTGGTAACTCTTTTCTGATAAGCATATTTTTGTTGTGCTTAGCTACTTTTTGTGCTTAAGCAGGTCTATGAAATTGGGCCCAGTTCAATCTGTGCTCCACTAATTACTGCTTAGCATTACAGTGTCAATTGACAATCCAATCTGTCTTCAAGTTGGTTCTTGCCGTTTCATGTCGTGACTTGTGTATAACTGTGTTTCAATCCCACGCTGTACTCTGCATAGAGCATCAGCTGTAATACCATTTTTTATGTTCCAATGATTAGGTCTCTAGCCGCAGACAGCAGATGTTAGATCTCTTAACCAGCTACCTAGATGAAGTTGGTCCCAGCGGGGAGAGTGCATCAGAGTTCTTGGCCCTCTATCAGCGATTAACCAAAGCCCCTCATTGGAAGTTGTACCTCGCTGCTAAGGGTCTGCTACTCCATATTGGAACACTCATCACCCAGGTCAGCTCAACATTGTCTGTTCTCTCATGTTTTATATTTATTAATTTCTATTTATTTCATTATTATACTTTTGGTTATGTTGTCTTCACACCTTATTCAGGCACAAACAAATCCAAACATTACAAAAGAAACATACATTAACCCTAACAGTTGAAAGTCTTTCAAAATCCTCTTCAGGAAGTTGTCAGACTTTGTAGGATAAAGTACTGCAGGCCAAAAAAACAATTGCTTATCATCGAGCCAGGCATACCAGTTTTATCCAAGTCCAAACATTTTCGTTTTGAGTTACCATTGAGTGGAGTAGTTTGGAGGGTGTCTTTCCAAAGACTCTAGGTAGTTAGGGTTAATTTAAGACAAGACAAGTATAACAAGGATTCATTTCTGAATAACCATGATAAACCACAGTGCTTCCTGATCAGGCAACGTCTTCACACTAGCAGTATAGAAGTACTCTCTTACTTCTTGCTGTATAATGTTCTTATTGTGCATTATATATAATAATATTAAAGAAGAAATATTACATTCTAGCCGCAAAGGAATTTGTATCATTGCAACCGTTTCCATCATTTTAAAAGCTCCATTAATTTTTGGGTGACATCTTTCACTTGTTGTGAGCTGTGTTTTTTAGTGATTTTTATAGTAATTGACTTCATGATTTGTTTTGATGTTTGTGTAGGAGATTGACATCCTGTTGGCCCTAGAGGAGACTACCCTGAGCTCAGACCTCTCACAAGGCTATGCACTCAAGATGCTCACAGTGTACTGTACACATTCGACCTCTCCACCTCTCCATCCCTCCTCCTCCTCCTCCTCCTCCTCTCCTCCATCCCTCTCCCTCCTCTTTCCCCTCCCCTACACCTCCCCCTAGAATAGCAACATTCCATACACTTCAGATTTGTGTTTTTGTTGTTATGATAGTGCGTTCTAATCCAGGCAATGGACTCACTTGTGTCTCTAGTTGCTTCTTTTCATCAATGATTTTAAATTGGTACCTGTGATAGCACCTTATAAAGAGAAAAAGGTCTGCAACCTCCTCAGTAGCATAGCTAGGGATCCTGGTGCTTGGGGTAGGGTTAGAGGATGGTGCCCTTTCAAACATTACACCCACAACCCACACCGTCCTACCCACTACTTACTAAAAAAAAACACAAAAACTTAGTCAATGTGCCACATCCTAAAGCAATGCTCTAGGGCATGGCCCTCTATAATAACAGGGCTCGAATTTTACACTGGACCGCTGGCTCAAGGCCAGTAATTTCAGCGCCTAGGCCAGTAAACTCAAGAAGGGACAAGTCCGGTGGTCTTGTGTTTTTAAATTAAATATCTTTCTTCTTTTTTTAAGATGTTCAAATGTTGAGTTTGAGTCTCACAAATATTTTTCAATTCTGCTGAGTATCACCCATAAAACAGGAGAGACAAATCTTCTCCTAGTGTTTGTTCAAATGAAGCAGTTTATTTGATAAAACTGTGTTCGCATTTTGATTCAGCTCTTTTCTCATTTTGATTCTGGTCTTGTAAATAAAATTCTGGTCCAGTAAACATTCTGAGCAGCAAGACCTGCAGTCTTGCGGGTTTTCCCCCCAAATTTAGAGCCCTGAATATGTTATGATAATTGGTAATATCACTGGCTTAGGGTATAAAGGGATTTTGACAAAGAAAGATACATCTAAGCATAATGACTTTCATCACTTTCATCACAACAGTGATAGTGAAAAAATAGTGACTAAGATTTGTTTTTTTGTTTTTGTTATGATCAGAGCTACTAGCCAGCTTTCTGGATGTGGATACCATCAGACGTCACTATAAGAGTAAATTACTTGGTCCTGTACTGAATGGTTATCTAGCACTACGTAAGCTGGTTGTGCAGAGAACTAAGCTTGTTGATGAGACACAACAGATGCTCCTGGATCTACTGGAAGATATGACAACAGGTAAGATGGTATTTCATCTTCTTATCAATGATAATTCTATTTCTTGATTTGCTGATCTATTTACTGTCATGGAAACCGTGGCTGTTTATTTGCTCCAAGGATGTGTACGACATTTGATTCGTCTGCTCTCCGACTATTTTTTGGAAAGAAGTATCACCTTCTCCTCTCAGAAACAAACAAAGATTCCTTCACAACTGAATTGATGGATATTATTCAATTTTAATACCCACATACTGATGTGTGTAAAGCACTAAATACTCTGTACTTTCCCCGAGTCCTGTAGAAAAATTATCCACAGGCGTATTACTTGGGTGGGATTGGAACTCACGACCTTTGCCATTCTAGAGCAGATGTCTTACCACTAGACCATCGAGATTGCCCAGTAGTTAGAGGCAGTGCATTGATGGAGTTGTTACATTTGTTTGACTTTGTTTAGTTATTGTGTGCTCTGTACATGTACGGTGGGCACAGAACAAGTTGGTAAAATTTAAGGTATTGTTTTATGTTGGTTTTGCCCTAAACACCAATGTGTAATAAGCGCTGTATACTTGGTGTGTTCAGAATCTGGTGGGGGGATTCTTTTGATTGTGTCAGTGGTCCGATTTTGCAATTTTTGTTTGTTTGTTTGTTTACACAGGCACTGAGTCTGAAACCAGAGCATTCATGGCTGTTTGTGTAGACACGGTCAAACGTTACGTACTAGATGACCTACGAACTCCAGTCTTCATCTTTGAGAGGCTGTGCAGCATCATTTATCCTGTAAGTCCGCTAAGATTTCCATCATTTTATTCTGTATAATTAGATATGGTGAATTTATTGAATTTAGAATTTGATAAACAGGCATACAACGTTTCAGCTGATTAGTTGGTTTCCTCTTTTTCTTTAAGAACAGTGCCATAGAAAATTGAAGTGTGGTTGACCGTTTCCTCTAATAGTGCAATTAAAAGTTGCCTGGATAAAAGGATTAGATTTATTTGTTTATTGAAATAACTTTTTGTCATGATTGTATAATTTTCATTTTTTTCTGGCTCTGGCTTGGGCTCTGGCTTGGGCTCTGGATTGGGCTCCGGATTGGGCTCCAGATTGGGCTCCTGCTTGGGCTCCAGCTTTGGCTCCGGCTTGGGCTCTGGCTTGGGCTCCGGATTGGGCTCCGGATTGGGTTTCGGCTTAGGCTCTGGCTTGGGTGCCTGGATTGGTGCCGGCTTAGACTCCTTCAGTTATTTTGAAATCATGTGCTTTAAGTATGGAGGCTTCAAACTGATGGATGAATCTAAGGCAGAGCCCAAGCTGTGGTTTTGAAAAGGGCCTTATGCTTGTGCAAACACGATGGGTTTTGCTAGATGATAGATGAATGGCTAATTTATTGCAGCAGCAACAGCTTAAAATACCTTATAAGGACACCAGCTTACATTTGCCAAAAGTTTTTCCTGATTTTTCAGCTTAAATAACAATCTTGTTTTTTCCTTCACTTTAAACTGACCATCTCTGAACTTGGATTGACTCATTTTGAAGGAGGAGAATGATGTTGGAGTATTCTTCATGACACTAGAGAAAGATCCACAGCAAGAAGACTTCCTGCAGGGAAGGATGCAAGGAAATCCGTACAACTCCAATGAGCCTGACATGGGTCCACTTATGAGGGATATCAAGAACAAGATATGCAGAGGTATGTCATGAACCATGTAGGAATTAAACCCAGTTAGGAATTCAAGAAGAGACCTCTTGAATAAGATTATGCAGAGGTGTAACACTCATTATGTTGGAATTGTACCCAGATAGGAATGAAAGAAGAAACAAGCTTGAATAATATATGCGGCAGCATGGATTTGACCATTTAGGAACAACACCCATTTAGAAACTTAAGGAGAATTTCTTAAAATGAGATGCACTTTTGTAGCATTTCTTAAAAATTTTACACTGCACTTGTTTTTATTTGGCCAATTGATGAAGTACACAGTGTATGCCTTTTAAGCAAAGAACACTTCTGACACTAATATCTCATAAAGGGTGCCAAGAGATTCATTGACTTTGACCAACAATTCCGGCATAGTTGTAGAAACCCTAACATTATGTTTAAATTTTTGTTTTTTAATAGGAAAAACAATACTTTAGAAAGAGATATCAAAATTAAAAGTCGTTGGCTCCTGCTCTGCATTCCTGTCATTGAAGAAACAATGTTAGTGCTAAACGCTGAAAATAAACGCATAAATAACCACCAGATGAGACGCTATAGGGTCACTCAGCTTTTCATTCAGAGACTCTGATGACTCGGTTCATATTTACTGCCACCATCCTCTCATTACCTCAGAGAGATTGCAGTCATATAATTCATTGATGCCCCTCTTTGTTTCCTTACAGACTGTGAGCTGATTGCACTGCTTGAAGATGATACAGGCATGGAGGTAAGATGCTTTATGAATATTCAGATGTTCATGACCTAGAGAATGCAGACATTCTGATTGGTTGAGGAATGTTCAGATACTCATGACCTAAAGATTACAGACATTCTGATTGGTTGAGGAGTACTCAGATGTTCATGACCTAGAGAATGCAGACATTCTGATTGGTTGATGAATACTCACTGGATATTCTGAGTCAAGAATGTTGCTTAGTCCACTTGCATCATAGACCCTCCGGAATATATAATTTAATACTAACACAAATTCGAACTTACTCCTAATTTCTTTTGTAATTTCAACTTAGCTTTTGGTCAACAACAAAATCATCAGTTTGGATCTACCTGTGAAGTATATCTACCAAAAGATCTGGTGTCCTGAAAATGAGGTGAGAGTTACACCATAATGATTAATACAACCTTCAATCACTGTAGGTTGGAGAACGAACCTGATAGGGTGAATCAGAAACGCTGGGACCTACTGCTCAACAGTCGCTCCAGAAATCTTTGAAATTATCTCTCCCGAAGACAGCAGAATCATGACTGCCCAGACAGGGATTTAAAACCTGCATTCGGTGCACTTTTAACATCCCTGGATATATTTATATATTTGTATTTATGTCTTTCTGGTAATGAAACAGGGATTTAAAACCTGCATTCGGTGCACTTTTAACATCCCTGGATATATTTATATATTTGTATTTATGTCTTTCTGGTAATGAAACCAAGGAATCCTAAAGAGTGACTAGCACTGTGACTTGTAGGGCGGAAGATACCTATGAAGAGAAGATGCTAAGAAATGTCAATTTTAGATGTAGGAGGAAAACCTAATTAGGGAGAAACTTTGTAATCGGGTAGGGAATGACATTGCAAGGCTCCAGTCCAGTGTGGGAATCAAACTGGGGTCCACAGAGGTGAAATGTTGGGCAAGATACCACTGAGCCAACCTGATCTCGTGTTTGTAGATAACTTTGTGTTTGTCATTTTAGGGAGAGCCAATGCGGATTGTTTACAGGATGAGAGGACTCCTTGGTGATGCTACAGAGGACATCATTGAATCTGTTGATAACAATAGCGGTAAGTCAATTACTATGAAAACTTCCTCTTGAGTGATTAAAGTCAAGTCTGTTCTAGGGGGTGGACACGGAGGCAGTTGTGGTTCTTAACGCAATAGTCAACAATATTTGATGATATCTGATTCTTGTGTTGCAACTGTAACTTTTAGTTTTCTTCGGCTAGAAATATTTGAAACTTTGCATTGTGGAGAGACAATCTAGTAAGGTTTGTGGTACAAATAAGATCTCTTTTTGAGTTGTGGTGGTCCTGAAAAGAAACATGGGTGTCATAGCTTGACATTTCGATCAGTATGCCCCGATCATCTTCAGGAGAAAGTTTTCTTTTCAGAACACCCACAACTCAAAGAAATGTTTCATGTAAATCGAGGTGTTATCGCAAACCTTACTAGGCTTAGAAATATTCTTCTATTTTTATATGAGCATGTTCTCAACTGTCATTCTTTTAGGAAGAAACTATAAATAAATAAATAGTTAACTTGCGGGTACAACCATGTGTAAATCTCTTTTGTTTGAGTGTTGGCTCTGAGAAGAGCCGGTTTGGTCTCGATGTTTCGAACAGTATACTCTGCTTTTGTATTTGCGAATGAGGTGTTATATGAAAGCTCTTGTTCTCATCTATTTGATGAGCAAATAACCCCAGTTTTGAGTTTTGACAAGCAAAGTCTGGTTAAGGCCTGGAGTATCAAGTGTCATATATAAAATATACATATAAATATGCTTGAATCCCGCAGCTAGGCAGGTATGGAGTAATATTTCCTTCATTATTGGATTAGATTCCACATCCCTTGTTTTTGTCTTACAATGTGTGTTTCTGATTGGTTGATTTTTCACCTCTTGAATATTCAGATGAAGAGGCTGATGATGAAGAGACTTACAAGATGGCCGCCGTTATGAGTGAGTGTAAGGGACTAGAGATTATACTACACAGGTACGTAGCCGAAGACCATTCATGTAACAATGAAAACATTTGTGGAGTAGCTGTCTTAGTTTCACAAGCTTTACAATTCATTTTTGTTTGATTTCTTACCATTATTTCTTTGTTTTGTAGAAAGAAAACAAGTATTTGAGGGATTTTTTGTTGAAATTGCTGCTTACGTTTTTCAAAATTGCTCAGACAGTTTTCCGTGTGGCTCGTTACTTGATATTCCCGTAGGGTGATTCCTTTACAATGTGGCTTTCCAGATTGTGTCATAAACTGGGCACGATCACTGGTTTTTAGGTTGTATGACTTCTGACTGAACAAAGCTGTTGACAAAATAGGGAGACCACCAACAAAAGGCTAGTTAGCTCAGTTGGTAGAGCGTCGGCATGTTAACACATAATGTGACAGGTTCAAATCCCGCTCTTGTAAATTTTTCTTTGTTCACCCAAAATGTATATATAATCACCCAGTCAGTTTCCCTGGTGGTTTGTTTTACTTGATTTTTTAGAAAAGCTTATGACAACGACTTATGCTGTTTTGAATTTTATGCAAATGCTCTTTACTCAATTTGTAGATTGAATTTGTACTCGGAAGAAGATATTTGTTTAAAAATTATTAGTACCTTTAAATTTGTTTAGCCTGCTAAATAATAGTTTATGATAAGTAATGTTTTATATTGGTCTGTATTTTATCCTTGGATCAATTTAATTGCATTTTTACTCTTCAGTCATACATTCTATCCTCTTATTTGCAACAGGTTTAATGTGTATTTGAATTGTTATTACTTGTTATAGTTCAGTTTCTTAATTTAGTTCAATTTGTCCATACAATTGTACCTGTTTAGCTTTTAACCATTGCCATTTTTTGTATTACTGTGTTAAGCGCCCTAGAACATGCCTGCATGATTGGGACGCTTTACAAATGTTGGTATTATTATTGTTCTTATTACCTGCACATGGTGTTTGCCATTCTCATTCAAAAGTGTTAATTATGTGTCATTTATGAGCTGTTCCCTTAGCCTTTATATATCAAAAAAACTCCCAATTTGGATATGTAGATGTAATCATCAGGTATTTGTGGGAACTCTGAATACTTGTCAGTTTGCAGGCTGCGTCGATAGATCGTGCAAGTCTCACGTGCACTGGAATATTTTAGGGACCACTTTGGTCCCACATACATTGCTTTAATGCGTGAAGAAAACAGACTTGCGCACTTTAACATGTCCCAATGTTTGAAGACGGGCGAGACGTACACAGTCTATTTTGCTTCAATCATCAATTTGAATTTGTAGCGCCTTGCTCAGTTTATTAGCCAGAGGGAAAAACACTGCCTGTACTTACTGTGTACTAGGTAAGGTTTCAGAATTCAATTTGTTTTTGGTTTATTCTGGTAACCCTCCAAAATGTTTAAGTTGTGTTCTTGAGGTGATTTTATAATTGTCTAATTTCTTTTGACCGTGCAGGCTTGCATGTCTGACGGATCTTGTCAGGGGTCGTCAGCTGTTGACTGTTCTCTTGAAGCTGCTGTGTTTCTGTACCAAGGTGAAAGTAAATCGTCAACGTTTGATTGAACCCACCATGCAAGCTGTCAACATCATGTTAGCTGTACTAAACAGGGTAAGGCGGATATCATGTATCTCATATTAAAGCTTTGAACCTTGCTAATATTCGCTGCTTGCATGGATCCGCCATGTGCATGTAGAGCCTCGACTTCATGCTTCATTTGTATTGTATCTGTTTGGATGAAAGTGTCATTACATTACCGTGACAATACAGAGTTTGTGTAATGCGTCTGTTCACTGCTTTCCCCAATTCAAGGCTCTACACGTAAATGGCTGACCATGCAAAGGGCGAATAGGGCCTTACTGACATTGTCCGAATACACTGAACAGTTTATACAATAGAAAAAATTAGTCAAAATTTAACGAGTGAGTTTTGAGAAGGCATTTTAACTGATCAAGATTTTGTGCATCTTTGATGATTTGGGGCAGCTTGTTCCAGAGGATGTGAGATGAAGTAGCGATGCTGTCTGTATGACCTTTTCAATGACAACGAACAGGGCCCAATTTCTTAGAGCTGCTTAAGCACAAAAAGATGCTTAGCACAACAAAATGATGCTTACCAGACTAAGGTTACCAGCCAAACTACCATGGCACATGTCCCATTTATGGCTGGTATCCTGCTTATTTCTGCTTAGCAAAAAGTGTTAAGCAATATTTTCTGCTTAAGCAGCTCTATGAAATTGGGCCCAGGTTTGTTGGTATTGTAGATCAGAGTAGAGTTTTCTTGGAGATTCATATTCATGAAGTAGATCTTGTAGATATGTTGGTGCATGTTCATGGCTGCAGTTATAGGTGAGCAGATCTATTTGTGATGACCTCAAGTCTTCTTGCAGTGTATGATAATAAATGACCTCATGTTCTTATCCTACCATGTATGATCTTGTCCTGACTGTAGGTGCTTCTTGCTGAGAATGAAGAGCCTGGATCAGGAGGTGGGACCGCAGTAACTGAGCAGCTTCTCTCCATCATGGAAGTCATCCTGCAAGAAGCCAACAACGAGCCATTAGATCATGGCAAACCTACAGTCATCTTGTCATGTGATAAGACCCAGCTGGTTGTGCTTCTGGATCGTATTAACAGTCCCTTTGTGCGATCCCACTCTACGGTCTTACAAGGTCTGATGAGGATTATACCGTTCCTGTCCTTTGGTGATAAAGACAAGATGACCACGTTGGTGCTCCACTTTGAGCCATATCTAGACTTTGACAAGTAAGATTAACCAGTATTGTACTGTAGGGCTTCAACAACTTGTTCATTAGCTTTAGTTTGCCAATATTGAAATGCAGGACATCCTAAGATTCAGAGCACCCCATCCTGCATGCCTGAAAAAACCCTGTAAAAACAAGAAAATTTAGAAAATTTGATTTGAGAAAGCCTAGATACATAAACTCTGGCCTTAGACAGGATTCTAGCCAGGTTCCACTGATGTGGAAAGCAAGGGAAGATTCTATGATGCCAACCTGATCAAAATAACTTGACGTTTCGTTTAATTTGAACAGTTTCCTGACATCTTAACTTGCTCAGAATTTTATTTTCCTTCAAACCTGTGAATAGCAACTGAGCACCCGAACCTACCAAAGCATCAAATTCAAGCTATGTCTGTTGTTGGACTTCATTGGTTTACTGCAGTAGGGTTAGCAAGGCAAAGCAAACATTCTTGTCATGGATACCAGTGACAAATTTAAGGTTGTCTGTCAATGTTTGATTACATTTGTTTCAGATTTGACAGTGATCACACACAAGACGAGGAAATCCACCTGGAGTGCTTCTGTGCTATAGCAGCAGGGATAGAGGTAAATAATGACTTGTATCTTCATATTAAAACACACAGAGCAACAGCATGCTTAAGACATACCCTCATTGACTGTCATCAGAAAAGTGCAGTAGGTCGAGGGTCTATTGGAAATACTTTAAGTGAGATTAGAACCTCGAGAAAATTAGAATGAAACAATTCTGTTCTGTGTCAACATTTTTTTTTGTTGCAAGATTGCTGAAGGACAACTTCATTATGCACTGTGTGCTCATGCAATGCGTACAAATATAGGTGTGTTTGCATGCCAATCAATGACGCACCCAGGATTATGTCGGGGAGGGGGGGGGGGCTCAAAGAAATGTAACAGATGCGGTCAAGGCCCCCATCCCCAGCCTTGGGTGCGCTTTGATTGCAATTGCAACAAGGTCAAAGGTCGAGTTGCATCTGGGATGCAGAATTGCTTTGTTTTGTATTCCATCAATGCTTGTGGTGCACCAACAGTGTCATGCAACACAACACACATGTTTGAAACTGTACCGGTGTCTGATCTAAAGATATCTCAATTTGTACACACAAGCCAGTGTTCACCAAGATAAAAACACTCTTGCACTGAGCTGCTGTAGTGACAGTCCTGGGCCCAATTTCATAGAGCTGCTTAAGCACAAAAAGTAGCTAATAACAACGAAGTTGTGCTTACCAGAAAAAGGTTACCGGCCAAACTACCATGTCACATGAACAATTTGTGACCGGTATCCTGCTGATTTTAAGCAGCTCTATGAAATTGGGCCCTGATGTTAAGACAAGATTTGGTTACAGCTTTTTTTGCACATATGTGACAATTTTTTCTGTATTTTTGTTATTTTATTCGTAGAATAACGCCAACGGGAATGAGTTAAAAGATCTGATAATCAAAGAAGGCATCGTGGAGAAGGCTGTCAGCTACATCACAAGAAATCTACCACAGGCATCTAAGTAAGCTGTCTTGAATCTCCTATTACATGAAGCTAAAGACTGAATACTCAGCACTACAAAGACTTCTGACTTCAGTGTATATGAGCACAGTGCTTTAACTCTAGATGTCTATTGCTATATGTCTTATTGCCATCGCATAATGGCACCAGTCTATGAGACATTTCTCTCATGCCTATTATGTTCATACTTTCTCTACATCTACTCTCTATAATGAAAATTGTACCCAAAAATGCACTGTATAGGGGGGCTCAAAGATGCCTCACAATAGTACAAAATTAAATAAATAGGTCTGTATTCAGTTCAGTCATGTAAAGACACATTGCACTTCCATCACATTTAGCTTCTCTGTCTGCCCATGGTGTGCCTTTTTTGGAGTCATGTTGCACAGACATGGTGCCAGTCTATAATGCTTGCACACCTCACACAAATCCGCAGTGCGCAGTAGCGCACAGAGAGTCAGACTTCCAAAATGGTGTGACCAAGATTTACTGTAGGTGTCAACATCGGAGCCCAATATCATGGCTCTGCTTACTGCCGAATTCTGCGCTTGCGATCACCATTCTCCGCTTACAGGGCAAGCGCCGAATTTCTGGGCTAGCTGAGTAAGCCAAGAATGCCTAGTAACGTGAAGTACACAAGCACACAAGCTGTGAAATGTGCTTGACGTAAGTGCGGAATTCCCTGCCTCTGTAAGTGCCGACTCGTTGCTTACAGTAAGCAGAGCCATGAAATTGGGCTCTGGTGAATTGAATGAATAGAAGGAGTTGTATAGATTTCTAATGTTATAATTCTACTCATGTTCATATTCTTGTTATTAACAGTCTTGAGTCTCCACCATGGAAGGAATTCTTAGCCAAGGCATGTCTACCATACGTCTTAAGGCTACTTACTGGATTGTGCACTGGACACCCTGCTACACAGGTAATGCACAAACTCTTTTTTCTGTGTGTCTCAAAAACAATTCATTCTTTCTCAACTGAATCAAACTAATTTTTGTGTTTTTAAACGGGCCTTTAAATCTTGGGCCCAATTTCATCGAGCTGCTTAAGCGTTGCTTCGAAATTTTCTGCTAAGCAAAAAGAAGCAGGATACCAGTCATAAATAGTACATGTGGAAGGCTACTTTGGCTGGTAACCTTGTTCTGGTATTTTGTGCTAAAGCAGCTCTATGAAATTGGGCTCTGATCTGTTGATGAGTTATGTAGACAAAACTGAATACAATGGGGCAACCAACAGTAGTCATTACCACCATCAGGGCCCAACAAAATCATTCTTACCAGAATAAGGTAACCAGCCAAATCACCATCCCACATGTACCATCTGTGACTGGTACCCTGCTTATTTTTGCTTAGCAGAATTAAGCAGCTCTAAAGCTTGTACTTTCTTTCACAGCAGTGACTGAGTTGTACTGCTATGACGGCATTCCCCACCAGCATTCTTGAATTTGTTTCGTTTGTTTTCAGATGTTAGTCGGTGCTGAGTGTATCCTTGCTATCCATCGTATGGAACAGATCTCTAGTGAAGAAGGCATTGGGTCACTATCGGAGAATCTGATGGAGTCACTGAAACCTAACCCTGAAGTAGCCAAGAAGGTAAGGCGTCAGAAACAATCACACCTTCACTCAAACTTAACCCTTAATCGTAAATGAAATTGTTGTGTAACTACACCCCGATTGGTCTAGAGAAAAGTGCATAGGGTCACTAGCTAAACACCTTATGGATTCACTGAAACACTACCCTTAGGTGATACTTTCTCATCCTCCAAATAATAGGGGTTACCTCTTCCTCCACAAATGCCCCTCACATGAGTCTGTCACCTCAGCTACTTTGCAGCATTGTTAAGGTCATTGGCTCACTTTCTCAGAGCTTACTCGAGTTGTGTAAGCTTCACCTTTGGGTATCTCAAAAATTAAGAAATCGGAAAGAAGCATTTTTTCGGGTGTAGAACATCTTTGCAAACTTCAAAATCGCTTAGTTTGGATTACCTCCCTATGTTTATTTTCAGATTGATAAAGTGAGAGCCCAGACCAAGGCAGAGAAGAAGCGTCTTGCTATGGCAATGAGACAAAAGCAACTAGGAGCTCTAGGGATGTCCGTAAGTACATACAGGAATCAGAATCAATGTGTTGTAATGTGATGTTGAGATGTCAGTAAGTACATACAGGAATCAGAATCAATGTGTTGTAATGTGATGTTGAGATGTCAGTAAGTACATACAGGAATCAGAATCAATGTGTTGTAATGTGATGTTGAGATGTCAGTAAGTACATACAGGAATCAGAATCAATGTATTGTAATGTGATGTTGAGATGTCAGTAAGTACATACAGGAATCAGAATCAATGTGTTGTAATGTGATGTTGAGATGTCAGTAAGTACATACAGGAATCAGAATCAATGTGTTGTAATGTGATGTTGAGATGTCAGTAAGTACATACAGGAATCAGAATCAATGTGTTGTAATGTACTGTTGGGATGTCAGTAAGTACATACAGGAATCAGAATCAATGTGTTGTAATGTGATGTTGAGATGTCAGTAAGTACATACAGGAATCAGAATCAATGTGTTGTAATGTGGTGTTGAGATGTCAGTAAGTACATACAGGAATCAGAATCAATGTATTGTAGAGTGTTATCAAACAAGGCTTTTGTTCTGTTTGTTTTTACCCCTAGACTAATGAGAAGGGTCAGGTGACTGCAGAACGCTCTGTGCTGAAACAGATGGAGGAACTAGTGGATGAGTCTGGCCTGACTTGTTGTATATGCAGAGAGGGTTATAAGTACCAGCCACAGAAGGTAAATATGTAAGAAGTGTGGCTAACTGGCTGGCTGGCTGGCTGGCTGGTTAGCTGGCTAGATTGCTAATCAGCGGGATTAAGGCACTGATCGGCCAGCTAGATGGCTGTCTTGCGTGTTTGCTGGGTTGATGGTTAGTCAGGGGTTTTTTGGGGGGGGAAGCTGGCTAGCAAGTTAGATGTCTCGTGGATTAGATGGCTTGCTGGTTACTGGTTGGTGGGTTAACTGTTTTGCCAGTTAGCTGGAAATGCCTGTTGGCTGGTATTCTGTTAGCTTGTATTATGTTAGTTGGGGTGCTGGTTTGATGGTTAGCTCTATGGTCAGTTAGCCAGCTGGTGTGCTGGTTAGCTGGTTAGCTGGTGTGCTTGTTTGCTGTTAAGCTGGCTTGCTGGTTAGCTGGTTTGCCAGCTAGCTGGAAATGCTTCTTAGCTAGTATTTTCTTAGCTGGTTTGCAGGTTAGCTGTACGGCCAGTTAGCCTGCTTGCTGGTTAGCCTGTTTGCTGACCTGTTTAACATATACCAGGGCCCACTTTCATAGAGCTGCTTAAGCAGAAAATATTGCTTAACAGAAAATATTGCTTGATACCAGTCACAAATTGTACATGTGACATGGGAGTTTGACCGGTAACCTTATTCCGGTAAGCACAACTTTGTTGTGTTAGTTACTTTTTGTGCTTAAGCAGCTCTATGAAATTGGGCCCAGGATAAAGTAAATTGAATTAAATTACAGACAAGGAATCATTTTTGGTTAGCAACGGTTCATTTCAAGTGAGATTTTACTTGTATTTGGCTTTGGGGATAGATTGTGTATTTATTGGTACTTTTCCTGTCTATATGTTCTCAGGTTCTTGGAATCTACACATTCACAAAGTGCCATCCATTGGAGGAATATGAGACCAAGTCACGTAAGACACAAGGCTACAGTACAGTGTCTCACTTTAACATTGTGCATTATGACTGTCACATGGCTGCAGTCAGGTAAAGCAAACTTGCTTCTCTCTATCTAGTTTGTAAATGTGTTTATAAATACATTATGTTAAATCTATCAACAGAATAAGAATATGTTAAGATAAATATTTTACACTTGAAAGAAAAAAGTGGCAGGAGAGGGATGACCTTGAGGTTGTATTGTAAACTTGGGTGTGGTCCAGGGCTATATGGCAGTTGTAGGTTGAATGGCTTCTGACTGGCACCCCCGAACAAAGATATTGACCATATAGGGAGACCGCCAACATAGGGCTAGATAGCTCAGGTGGTAGAGCTCCTGTACATTGATCTGGAGGTCGCAGAATCAAGTCCCGCTCTAGTCAATTTTTCTTTGTACAGCCCAAAATTATTTTAAAATTTACTGTGTCAGTTTTGCCTTGTGGTTTATTACTTGATACTTACAAAAATACTAACCTAACTGTTATATATTTTGTTTTTTCCCTAATATCCTGAGGTTTTGTCCTAATCCAAATTATGGAACACTCTCCCTCCCCCAAATTTAAAATGCTTCCTCCTTAAAATGATTTGAAACTCTGTTGAAGACTCACTTATTCAAATCTTTGTAATGACCCCATTTCGCAGCTTGTTAATTTCTGTTAGTCTCCTCATCTATTTTGTTCACCTTTCTCATGTTTATTTTCTGCTTTTGTTATTGCATTATCGTTGTTATTTTGTATCTTTGTATTTTGGTGCTGTTGCCCTGGTTTTACTTAATAGTTCTCAGACATTAGCACCATAGCGCTTAGAAACGTAGTATTAAGCACGATATAAGTATATATTATTATCCACCCGAGTCAGTTTAATTTGTTACTTCTTTCCTCAGACACGCCCGTGGTCGTGAAGAGTGGGAGAGTGCTGCATTGCAGAATGCAAACACAAAGTGCAATGGCCTACTACCACTATGGGGACCCCAGGTGCCTGAATCAGCCTTCGCTAGCTGCCTGGCAAGGTAGACTCATAGTGGTCCAATCTTTAACATTGTCTTGGCAACATGATAACCCCAGATTTGAATTAAAGCGTCTTTGCCTGTGGTTGTGGTCCGTGGTTGTAGCAGTGGTGTCGGAGTTGAGGATTTTGAATAATAGAAAAACTAACCATACTGCAACCATGGTTCTAAAAACAGCACAAATTGGAATAGAACAGTTCTCTTTATCTCCAAGTGGATTGAAATTATCATTGTAGGTTGTAGTGTTTACTTTTTAATTTTCTTGAGAAAATAGAATTAGCTGTTGCAGACTGCTTATCAACCAAAAGGACCTATGTTATAAATGCAAAAAAATAGTTAATGGCCTGACGTTTGACCCTAGCAGAGACAATCTCAAAAGCTGAAAATGAATTTTGTTGTAATATTTTTGTCTTTGTCAAATCACAGCGTTTGTCTGAGTTTTGTACCTCTGGCCTAGGGTTCAGATATTTGGGCCTTGACTACAACACTTTCACAACGACGAATCCTATCTAATTCACCTTGTTCTTGTGCTCTTTGTACAGACATAACATCTATCTACAAGAGTGCACAGGTCACCATGAGCCCAACTACCACGCTACCATCCACGATATCAAGCTATTACTCCAGCGTTTTGCTACAGAGCGTTCCTTCAGTAATGACAGCGGTGGTGGAGGTAGACAAAGTAACATACATCTCCTGCCATACATGCTTCATATGGCTCTATATGTCATCAACACGTGAGTCTTAAATTAAACGTGATACAAACTTTCCCAAATAGACTTTAAGGGGGGGCTCCGAGGTCAAATTCAGTTTTGTGATCCACTCATTTTCCAATAGAGTCCTTTTGAAGATGGGGGGAAAAATTACAAGTCTCTAACCTCAAGTTAAAATGGTGTAAAATACCACTGTGTTTGATACCCTTCAAGTGCATTTTTTGTCATGACGTCACATTTCATATAAATGGCCTCTACATTTTTGTACAGAGAATTTTTAGTTCATTCCCGAATTTTGATGATATACAATCAAATTGGCATTGAATTTGACCTTTTGACCTCTCCCAGAAATTCCTCTCTGGGAAAGTTCAGACGCATTTGTTTTTTGATGTCCGTTGATGTCATGTTTCAGTGCTGCAAATAAAGTAGACGTATTAAAAGAGTCGAGGGTGTGAAGGGGAAAGGAGGAAGCATCTCCCTGCTTTGGGGAAAATGGCTCCAGGTTGCAATTGTACTCCAAAATAGTTGGAAATAAAATTGTATCTACGTTTGTAGCAAATGTAACATTGAATGGCGCCCTCTTTTATTAGCCTGTGGTCGGTTTGTGTTTTTAACCTTTGACCTACAGCAAAGGAATCAAATTGTATCTATGTTTATAGCAAATGTAACATTGAATGGCGCCCTCTTCTATTAGCCTGTGGTCGGTATGTGTTTTTAACCTTTGACCTCCTTGGTTGACAGCACCCGTTCTGTGCCCCGTGAGGAGAAGAACCTTACCACCTCGTTGAAGTCTCCACCTTCCAAGTGGTTGGAATCCAGCTTTGAGATTGACGGGCCGTTCTACTACGCTGCACTCAGCCCTCTAGTTCTTCCACCAGACAAGTGGAAGGAGGCCAAGATTGTGGTGTTGAAGCAACTGATGGCGGCCGCTCATGTCAGACATGTCTGCCCTATGGGTGCAACTACGTAAGTGCAATCAATAATCCTTCAAATTGTGGCATGACGGTCAAAAACTTGACTACTTTAGTACTAGTGTGGATTTATATCCAGAATTTCATCCACCTACAGCAGGTTCCATGAAACTTGTGATGTTTTGGGGGGCACCTTCACTCAGTTCATTTCGTATTCAGATTTCACGTGCCTAGCCTGTACCACTTCCAGTATCTGATGAAGTCATTATTACTACTTAAATATTTATTGATTGATATTATATATATGTATTTATATGTATTTTTGTTTATGTATCTGTTTTCATGTTCGTTATTTTGCTGTATTTTTATTGTTCATTAATTTATCTTTTCTAATTTCAATTTCAATTTAGTTTTTATCTGTATATTTAAAGATTTATTTTTTTATTTTTTTCCCCAATGATTGATTATCTGCTGTTATTGGCAGTTCATCCGCTGTTGGTTTGTACAAATACAAATGCAAATGCAAATAGTTCATTCAAGAGCATCATTTGGAAAGTTATTCTTGTAGCCTCCAGGCACCGAATAATTTATTGTAGAGGATGTTTTGTGCTGTTGGGCAGAACTGTTCAATATTGTATTGATTGATTTTATGATTGAATGGTTTATTGAAATCAAATTCGATAAAAACAGCTCATGGGCTGATAGCATTCAAATTTTCGAAGAAAAAAATAGATAAAATGGAGAAAGTTGAAAGAAATTACCACAAAAATTATAAAGGAACGCAATAGAAAGAAGGATCATGAGGATAGGCACAAAATACCCAGAAATCTGGTTGATAATCTTTGTGTTCTAATTGTTAATTGTGATAAATTGAATTGAATTGAATTAATGCTGCATGTCCATTACTTTGTGTTTTAGCTGGTTACCTGTTTGTGCTAATTTGTACATCAAGCTGCTTAATGAAATTGTTCTTGTATAATGATTTATAACAAGCTGATTGTGATTGAATCTCTTAGGTTGACTGATAAGCAGGTGAAGGAATACACAGTGTATAAACCAGCCTTGGTGTTCTTTGCGTTACTAGACGCTATTTATGAGAAGATGTTGACTCCAGCCCCTCATCAGGCTTCCAGCTGGCCGGTATCATTGGCTCATTACATCAGACATAATGACGAGGCATTACTCAAAGCTGGTGATGAGGTGAGTGTGAATGACTATTAAGATTGGTTTACTGGTTCCTTCCCTTGCCTTTCACTTATGTGGACTCCCGGTTCGAATCCCACCTCAGACCGGAGGCATGCATGTGGATTGGGTTTGTCAGTCCCTACTTGATTGGGTTGAATTCCCTGTTTTGGGGTTTTCCTCCCACATCTAAAACTGAAATGTCTTCAGCATCTTCAGGTGTCTTCTGGCCAATAGATTACAGTTCAAGGCACTTTTGGGGGTTCTGTGTTTCATTACAAGAATTATATAGAAATAATAATAACTTAAGCCTGTTTTAAATACTTCACATGGAGTGCTGACAAATGGAGACTCATATGTAAACAAAATTATTTGTTTCTTTGTTCTGGAATAAAGTTAAGCAGTATCTTTCAGAAACATCTCCGGCTGTTTTAGGTTTCAAATGGATTCAATATTGAAAGTTGACTGCACAGTGAGACTTTACACTCGATTGAAAACGACCCCAAATTTGTAAAGGCAAATTTGGTGAGTGTTTGTGTTGAAATGAATTTGCATTTATTCAACCACTCTTGTAAAGATTACATTTGTTCACAAAACACGCAACCATTATCTTTTTATGTCTTAATATTTGCATTTTCTAAACTTTACTATTTATTGTATTTGAATGCCTTTTTTTAAGCACGAGAGCCAAGGCAATTTGTATTGTATACTTGTATATAAAAAAGCAATAAACCAAATCTAATCTAAGTTTTCTTTTATTAGTAAACATTATAATTACATGTAGGGTGTTTCCTTTCGTAGTTCACTTGATGTTCTTTTTGAATTATGACATACATTGTTGTTTGCTATTTTCTGTCACAGTTTGTTCATCCAAGCTTAATCTTGTGTTCCTGTATACATGTTGTTATCTTCTCCTTGATGTTTGGTTTAAAGACACTGGACACCTTTGGTAAATTGTCAAAGACCAGTCTTCTCACTTGGTGTATCTCAACATATGCACAAAACAACAATTCTGTGAAAATTTGAACTCAATTGGTCGTCGAAGTTGTGAGATAATAATGGAAGAAAAAACACCCTTGTCACACAAAGTTGTGTGCTGTCAGATGCTTGATTTCGAGACCTCACGCGTGAGGTCTCAAAATCGATTCAAATATTTTACTGAGAAATTACTTCTTTCTCAAAAACTACGTTACTTCAGAGGGAGCCGTTTCTCATAATGTTTTATACTATCAACAGCTCTCCATTGCTTGTTACCAAGTAAGTTTTTATGCTAACAATTATATTGTGTCCCTGTATAATTTTGGTGTTCTTCTCCTTGGTGTTTGGTTGAACCTATTTACTTTTCATCTGGATAGGTTCTATACCGCTATGAGGTGGATAGTCTGCCCTGTGAGTCGTTTGCTGAATTCTGTGACGTGGCTGGTAAGTTAGAACTGCATTGTCTATCTTGCTTTAGGCTACACAAATTGTTTAATTCAAAGGAATTCTCCTCCCTTTAATTCAAAGCTGTTTGTGATTTTAAATATACAGTTGTAACAATACAGGATTACAGACATGATTGTTTGATTGATGTGATTGGCTCGTTTGGTCTCCATGTCATCGCATTCTTTTTTTCATTGTACATATATATATTTTGTTATGCATTATTATTATTATATATTTCATGTTTCCCGCTTGGTCCAGTAATCCACCCTTTCACTGACCATCCTTTTGTCCCCACCACATTACTCTGATTGGTTGGTAGCCACCCCACTGTTTGTAAACTAATAACTTTGATTGGCTATAATTTTCCCTCCTTTTTCTGGATACCATCCCATTGTTCTTTGCCTCTCTTTTTTGCTATAAATGGATATGTTTTTCGTTTGTGCTTGTTTATGCCTCTGACGAAGGTCCGGTTTGGATCGAAAGCTAAGGCCATCTGCCCTACAAATTTCATATTTATTATTTATACATAAATATAAATATTTTTTATTTTATTGATAGGCTATACTTTTTTAGCCATTCTAAATTGCTGTTCTTGTTCTGCTGTGTTAGGTTTGAGCTCATCGTTTACCCTCTCTTTTGATTGTTTCTGGTTGATAGTACTGTTTCTTGTATGGCTTTTGTTTTTTTTTGTGCAGTCGTTGCATTGCCATTTTACGTACTTAATTTTGATATATATTTTTTCTTTCCAAAGTATATTTTTTAAAGTATATCTTTTTTACATTGTGTATGTTTATGTATGTGTGTTTGTGTATGTTTATGTATGTGTGTTTGTGTATGTTTATGTATGTGTGTTTGTGTATGTTTATGTATGTATGTTTTGTGTATGTTTATGTATGTGTGTTTGTGTATGTTTATGTATGTGTGTTTGTGTATGTTTATGTATGTGTGTTTGTGTATGTTTATGTATGTGTGTTTGTGTATGTTTATGTATGTGTGTTTGTGTATGTTTATGTATGTGTGTTTGTGTATGTTTATGTATGTGTGTTTGTGTATGTTTATGTATGTGTGTTTGTGTATGTTTATGTATGTGTGTTTGTGTATGTTTATGTATGTGTGTTTGTGTATGTTTATGTATGTGTGTTTGTGTATGTTTATGTATGTGTGTTTGTGTATGTTTATGTATGTGTGTTTGTGTATGTTTATGTATGTGTGTTTGTGTATGTTATGTATGTGTGTGTGTGTATGTTTATGTATGTGTGTTTGTGTATGTTTATGTATGTGTGTTTGTGTATGTTTATGTATGTGTGTTTGTGTATGTTTATGTATGTGTGTTTGTGTATGTATATGTATGTGTGTTTGTGTATGTATATTGTGGGTGTATATGCAAATGTCTTACAATGGCTATATTTTTAATAATATGTTTGTAAAGATATGTTTTTTATCTGTAAAAATTGTCTTAATTTGGCCTTGCGATTGCGTTTTTATTCATAAACCATTTCAATTCAATTCCATTCAATAACTGAATAATTTCTTTAGTCATATTGATAGTTGTCTTTACAAAGTGACCTTGTATGTAATAACTGTTTGATCACATTCATTGTGTTTTTCAGAGCTGCATAATGACATTCAGAATCCAGATCAATTCTTGGCAGATGTCATCGCCTCTCTTCCTTAACGTAGCTGCGGCTCCTAGAGACTAGCAACAGAACTTATGTCCTCGTTCAGGCCAAACGTTTAAAACAAAGTCATCAACATAATGAGACTAAGAAAGCACCTGATTGTCCTTGTTTATTTGTAGCGTTAGTTTAAAGTGATTCTATAATCCAAACTGCAATGTCTCAAGTTATTAGACATTGCTAGTCTTGCATGTTTTTACAACATTTTGGGGGGAACCTTGGGTTTACTGTTATTTGTGAAATCCCAACTTGGATCCCAACATGAACACTTACACAGTAAGAATGACGCAGTATTACTAAGAAAGCTTGAAGTAATTTTAACAATATAAGCAAAATCAGAAGTGTTAAACTATACCTGTCTGACCTTGAGTTGGATTATTGTGTGTCTGATGCACAATAACAAAGCATGACGATTTCCCTAAAGTTAGTACTGACAATATATGCAGATTTTAAAATATTAATTAAAGTAAGGGGTGTTAAAAGAGAGTTTGGTTTCAACTTGATTACACGTCTGGAAAGTTTCATAATGGCACCAAATACTTGGAAAATGTTGACACATTACTCCAAGGTAAACCTTTCAGATTATTTTAGGAGTTTTCTTAGTTAAAGTCTTGTACTCGGGCTTGTTCAGTATTATTTGTGTAACTACGATTCACAGTAAATGACGTGAATTAAGTGTTCAACGTAAGCCAAAATAAGCGCAGTCGTTTTGCAAAAAGCTCACTGGCCTCAAAATATTTAAAATGTCATGATCAAATTAAAAAATACTTTTAAAATGTGTGAAATATTGTCCGTGTACTAAGGCATTACATGGGTAAATATTGCATGAGATTGAGTGGGCATACAAGATGCGACATTGGGGGTAATTTTTTAGGTAGGAACTGTACTTGAGTTTTTTTTTTTTTGGACATTGTGGGGTTAACCCCACAATGTTTTTAACAGGAAAGATTAAAGAAAAGGGATACTAGAAAACACATGGGGGAAGCCCACAATGTCGCTCTACTATAACTAAACATGACTGTTCATTGTGGTATTCCATTCTCTCGTTGAGCAGTCCTCTTTCCTCCTGCTGAGTTTTAGGCAAGCTGCTACTGTACCAGGAAGTGTGGTGTTGTATTATACGTAAAAAACACAAAGTTGATGAAGACTATGGTCACGTTTCGTAAACATACCATGGAATACTATAGAATTCTGTGCTGTGAGGTGCGTTATTCTGTGGGCAGTAAGCATTAATGGCAGGTAAGGTGTGCCATGCAATTGGGCCGTAAAGGGTGTGCCAATATTGTTGAAATTAAAAGTATAAATGTTGACAAATTTTAATGTTCGTTGTTCTAAGCTCATCCCGTATTGTGATGATAAAGGGATGGACTGTGATCTTAAGTGGCTATGCCATAACATCGCCCTGTGTCAACTTAACTGTTAATGATATTGCAACGGACAAAAAGTTATATTAAATTTTTTTTAAGTATCACTTGGGTAGGAAGCTTGTGAGGGAGTTAGTACGCCCTTTTGATTGGATTTATAACTTAGTTTAAAAGAACTTCCATTACAGTAGGATTAACAAATACAATTTAAAAAAACTCTTTTGAATGACAAGTGATACGATAATCAGATAAGGGTGTTTGCAAAGTGCGCTGATAAAATATTTAATAACGCAGTATTTGTGCTAGCTTAATTACAACCCATGGTCTCTACATTAATCAACGTCTGTAACTTCTTAAGGGTTTGTCTTGAGAAAGGTTTTTAAAATGTTTTGTTTTTGTTTAAGCAAGGTGGTGTCCTTTTTAATGATTGTTCAGCATCGATTCTTCTTTAATACTGCACACGGAATCAACTTTACCGATGTAGTTTTTCTTGCATTGTTTATCTTCATCAGCCTTCATAATATTCATATTGTCATGATATGTTTATGTATAGATGTTGATCAATAAAGCAAAGTAGGCAATTTGCAGTGATTTGTTCTTTCTTTATCCAGTTACTGCCGGTAAAACGTGTACACAAGCTAACCGTTTACACACAAGCGGAAGTCTGATAAACCCGTTTTTTTTTTTAAAGGTCCATGGATGCCCAGGGGAGCATGCCTGGACATTCCATCATGCACTCACCGTGTTATACTTTGCTCTGTGCAAAGAGGGACGAGGGTACTGGATTTCGTGCTCAGAACACTCCCTTTTTCCGGGGATTATTACGTAATCCCAACTCCAGACGTTCATCCTTTGTAGGACAAATCAGGGTTAGGCTGCAACCATTGGCTCCAGCATGCCATGGCGGATTATCGGCCAAGGTTTGACTGAATCACGGTGAACAAAATCTCTCCAATGAGAAAAAGAAATCTTTGAACATTTTCTGAGAATGTTTGTTGCCTTTACTTGGTTTAATCATGGTTTCTTCGTGATGATATTCTCAAAAAAAAATATATATTGGGTGGCAAGTGCGTAAAGGGCTCGTCTCTCACCAATGTGTCCCTGGTTCGATTCCCAGCTAAGGCCATATGTGAGTATCAATCAAAACCCTGCAGCATAAAACTCATCTACTGGACCTATGAACTCTGGTGGAAGTGCCCTGCATTAAGGTGGGTTTGTCTGTGCAATTCCCTCTCCATCAAAATATATTGCAAAGTCAGGGATGAATTTTGGAGGATTTGGGAAATGGGTTTATTCAAACTTGACAGTAATTTTGTGAACTCAAATTTTACAAATTCTACGTACACGCAGCACGACACTCTTTCTAAAGCTTAAGTTTTTGTCGGGTAAATAACGAACATAAACAATTTAACCAAACATGATAGAACTCAATATTTTTCAGGCAAGTTACTTATAAATAAATTGTCTTTAATATTCAATGCTTCTGTTCGAATATTTCAAGTTTATGTATCCCAAGCACCAGCAAACAATTGAAAGAACAGTTTAACAGGGCCCGCCGATGAAGCGGACCAATCAGCAGCACTTTGTACTCGGGGTTGTCTTGTGATTGGCTGAAGTCAAATGAATTAAAACAATTTTACATGTTAACAGAGGTTCATCATTCTGTTTTGTTTAAGTTGTACCAGATGCACGTACAATGCCATTATGTGTCCACGAACCCAGGCCGTGTCTAGCCATTTGTTATGACACAAGGTCAAAGTTAACTTCATGTGTCTAGAGCCAACACAAACCTTGCTGTGTGACGAAAGCGACAATTTAGGAGTTCAATATCCTCTGAGAATCTACAGCATACTAAATATTTCAGTATTTAAGCCTTCTTACTTTGCGCTATTATTTTGCATAAGGGAAATGAGTTCGACAATATCATAGCCAACCTTCTACAATTGCTGAAATCAGCAAGATAGTGTCTTGTTTCATCTTTTCAAAGTAAAAAAAGTGGACATTTCAACCCAGTACAAACTCATCCCGTGTGATCATACATCATGCACAAAACATACCAGGTTTGGTAAACACAAATTGAAAAAGAAACCATAACAGACTGGTAAAGCTGTATTTTAAACACAATGCATTTATCAAGAATAGAGGATACTGTTCACATCTGTATCTCAAATTGGTGCATTTATCATGTGGTCATAAAAATTGTTTACTTAACTGGGTGAATAAATGACTGTAAATATACCTACACATTATAAGAATCAAGTTAATTGTACAATCATCACACATGTGTAACATCGTTTATGATCACAGCCTATATGTACTCCAAAGTGTATTGTAAAAAATACTTTGAGTATATAGTTGACAGGGCTGTAGACAACGATCACAATGCAGCTATTCTCTATGTTCCATTCAGATTGATGTAACGAAATTAGTCTGGCACCTTTTTGACAATTCAAACTCAGTATACGTTAATGGCATTGAATATGTGGAACATTACCAACATGGCTGCTAAATGATTAAGATTCATACACATAAATTTACTAATGGCACTTGTTGGCTGCACATTCATTAATTAATGTTGATTAATTTATCTGGAATGTTAACTTATTGTCACAAAAATGCAATTTATTGACACGTCAAAAGCAATACAGAAAAATATGTGAAATTTTATTGAAATTTCAAAAGAATAAGAGCAAAAACCCAAGCACACCATTGTTGGCAAGTTAAGAAATGTGTTAAATTCAGTGAGGAAGGGTTACAAAATATACAAAAAGGTGAAAATAATGTCTTTGTCAGTTTAGTCAGTTCTAACTACTAGCATCTTAAGGATATGTACATGTAAGTACAGAACTTTAAAGAGAATGTAAATTGCATTTAAACCAGGAAAAAAAAACAATCATCATTAAACATTTGCTTTCTAACTGTCTTGTGCAAGGACTTTTGAATCACTCAGACTAAAAACTGTAGTGCTGTGTACCATGCTTAACATTTCGGCAGAATGTCATGGCTTTGTTGCACGGAATTCTGAGCTTGCATGCATCATTCCCTACTGAACTGGTTAGCATCAAATTTCTGCTCTAGCTGTGTAAGCAAGGAATGCTTAGGCCACAATCATACATTTGTTGCTAATCTGTGAAATATGCTTACATTAAAACCCTGCGTGAAACCATCAGAAAAATTTCACGCGCTTACACTAATGTACTGTTTTCAGCAGTAGCTTTATAATTAGCATGTTAATTAGTTTTGGGTGGACAATCCTTCCAAATGTTCTGAAACATCAGATAAGAGCATTTAGACTCAATAAACAAATTCCAACCCTCAAGCCGTCTGGCGAAGACATGATTGATTACAGCCAAGTTTGGCTATTAGCCCCAAGGCTGTGGGGAGGTCATTGATGGAATTTGTTTTTAATCAAAGGATCAACCCAGGATAAGTTCCTTTTTACATGCTAATTGGCTACATCTCAAGAGGGAATGTGGAATTTTTGAAGAGTAAAAAAACAGGTTTTTTTCTGCCACCCTGAAAGATTTCTCACTTACACTAAGCAGAGCCATAAAAATTAGCCACAGCAAGTTGCAATAATTGCCTCAAACAACATTATACAAATCTACATTTCAGTCTCGGGATTCAATGTCTAACAGTACAAATAAAAAAAATATTCAAATAGAAATGAAACATAAAAACAAAAAGCATGAAGAAAAAAAAATAAACAATGAAAAGACAATTTACAAAGTTCTTGACACGCTTCCCCAATACTGATTACTGGCAACAGGAAGCTCTTTAGAAATAAAATGTGGCATTTTGTTATTGAAATAATTTTTGATTTCTGCATACTTGTTTCATCTGTAATTCTTTGCCCGGCTTGGCCTGCACGTACATGTCATAGAGAGCCCAGTGTTAGCTAGACTCTCTTCTCTTGTCTATGGTGCTCTGCGGCTGGGCCTGGCAGTGGATTTCCACTTGGTTCTCAATACCATTCCCATTGTTGTGTTTTCTTGGTCATTCTCTGAGCGCTTTCCAACCCTAGGAAAAGGCGCTTTACAAATGTTGTTATTATTATTAATATTATTATTAAAGACACTGGACACCTTTGGTAATTGTCAAAGACCAGTCTTCTCACTTGGTGTATCTCAACATATGCACAAAATAACAAACCTGTGAAAATTTGAGCTCAATTGGTCGTCGAAGTTGCGAGATAATAATATAAGAAAAAACACCCTTGTCACACGAAGTTGTGTGCTTTCAGATGCTTGATTTCGAGACCTCACGCGTGAGGTCTCAAAATCAATTCAAATATTTTACTGAGAAATGACTTCTTTCTCAAAAACTACGTTACTTCAGAGGGAGCCGTTTCTCACAATGATTTATACTATCAACAGCTCTCCATTGCTCGTTACCAAGTAAGTTTTTATGCTAACAATTATTTTGAGTAATTACCAATAGTGTCCAGTGCCTTTAATACATGTGCATCCATCATTCAATGACAAATACATTATGATATCATAAATATACTTTGCCAGCAATCTGAGCATGCACAGAGACACATCCAGGAGTTATTTTTTTTAGGGGAATGAGAGCATTTTGGTTCATGTGCGCCATACTGCCTTGACCATTATGGCTTGTCAAAGTTTGTTATTCATAAATAATAAACTCACTGTAAATAAACCTGTTGCAACCACGTAGTTTATAACTTTTATTTTCCAATTTATTTATTGTAAAATAATGCTCTCTTGGAACGCCCACAAAAACAAGCCTTGCTTATGAAGTATTACACGTGAACTTATGAAGTCGCTATTGGAACAAAAAATGTTAAGAATCGCCTGTGCTACCACAACAGTGCATGGTTGTTGAATGGTAGCAATGGGTTCAGACGTTTTGGTTACGTTCCTTGTTCCACCGGCGACATCACATCACGAGCAAGGCCCATTTTTGTGAACATTCCTAGAGAGCATTATTTTAAATTCAATAAATATTGGAAAATGAGGGGGATAGCAACAGGTGTTTTTTTCTGGTGATTCTTTTAAAAACTATGAATGACAAAATTTTAGACAACATTATGGACAAGGTAGAACACCATACACCCTTTAATGTTTACATTAGGGCAGACCTAGGGCAGACCTACACCCCACCCCCGCCCCCCAACCACTATTAGAAAAGAGAAATAACACGTCCCAGTTTCATGGCACTGCTCAACACGGCATTCTGCGCTTACAACCCACAGAATCACATGCAGTGAAGGCGCCCGTATGCGCAGAATTCTATGGTAAACAGATCCACGACAATAGGGCTCTGGCCTTCAGACTGGGCACTAGGCCTTTCAGGCCCTGCTTACCTCACAGCACCTCCCATCAGGATGTGACACTGTGCATGCAATATGGTACGATAAACAACCTAAGCCAGCATGCAATCCAGTTTTAAATAACGCATCAAATTATTAACCATATCTCTACAGATACATAGAAGGCAAAGGAAAAGTACTTGCTTTAATTATAACTCAGTTAAAGACAAATGGCGCTGACGATGCAAAGTAAAAACCTTACCCCCAAACCCATCAAACATCAGCTGCATTTATTGTTTGATTTGACATGCCTTGGGTCTAGATTTGGGGGCAGAAGCAAGATCTACCCAGAGCTGTAGAAAAGCCATACCTCACCAAATTCATGGGCATCCGGGTAGGCAGGCATTAGTTAGTCTGGCGCTCCTTCATTGACGGTGTTAGTAATTTGTAATTCACACTGGAAACTAGACGGCATACATGCTTAGGTCGTATCCGAATTGGCGGCTACAGCTACGGCTATGACTGTTGCTGAGGGTGTTACTAAGGACGTCCCTTACTTCAACGCATGATGACGCGGAAATCTAGCCATAGCTGTAGCCACTAACTCAGACACGGCCTTACTAAATAAGCTTTGCTACAACCTAATATCTGTGGAGCTGGCTACAAAATAGAGTATTTAGTTGTTACAATATACTTATCATTACAAAGTAATATCTACACTAGTACTGTTTTTATCATGCTCAGGTTTTCTACTTTACAATTTTAAAGGGAAGCAGAAGCAGTGTCCATCTTGGCAACACCACACACCACAACTCTTAACATTTCAGGATTTTTAATATAAAAAGTATTGAAAATAATGAAAACCGCTTCCCCACCTCCACCATGGATTTCTTCTGAAAATTTGCAATCTCTCAAAAATGTCCTCCATGATGGAGCCATTGTGACCTTTTACAATTATTTGAAGGATGAATGAAACATTATTGTTGCTGAATAAACTAATTTATTGAATGTTCAAACTACATTTTTTTTATTTAATGCATGGCTAAAGCGAAAAAGATCAAGTTTTTCACAAATGCAAAAAGTGTGTTGTGTTGTCAATTAGCCTTCAAGAAAGACTCTACTAGGGTCAAAACATCAGGCCAAACTGTTTTTTGCATTTATACCATAGGTCCTTTTGGTTGGTAAGCAGTTTGCAACAGCTAATTCTGTTTTCTCAAAATGAAACCATTTTAATCAGATTTTTACAAAACATGATTTCCAAAGTATACTCAAAAACAGTTATAAACAACGATATATTTTGTTTAGAAAAAAAAAATGCAACTTATTCCTTAAAATATAAGTTTAATGTTACTTTGGTTTACAGCAATATGCAGGCACATGTTTTAACAGCTGTACATTTTATCAGTGCATATAAACCATAATCCACTCAGACTTGCAGAAACAAACCGCTAAGTTAGTCCCTCCACACAATTGTTCATCAAACAAAACTCAATTGAATAGCAAAACTACATCCATTCCAACCTCTCAGTTTTCAAGAAATCTTAGATCTACATGTATGTAACCAGTGAATGCCACTGGAATACATATACGTGTACTCATTTTTGTCCAGAATTAATAGCTCCTACATGATCCAATCTTCCATCACAAAAAGTGGTGTAGTTTACAGTCGAGGCTTAAATCTACTGTGTTAATAATTGCTAATCAATACCACATCCCTCTTAATTGTCAACTGTGTTTTCCACTGAAAAATTAACTGGTGACTTTTGGTGACGCTAGCTGTCAGCGGACTAACCAGGTAAACCCACTGTTTTAAAAAATCCAGAGGGTCGCTGGTTCAAATCCCCAAATTATTTCAAGTTTACCCAATCAGTTTCCCTTGTGGTTTACACTTGATATTTGAAAATGAAAAATTTGCATCCCCTCAAGGTGATCCCCTGGCTGCCGCTTCCCAGGTTGTATCGTAAACTAAGTGGGTGTGATCCATGGCTACACGGCAGGTAACGATTGTATGGCTCCTGACTGGCACCCCCAAACAAAGATTTTGACAAAAAAAGGAAGACCGCCAACATAGGACTAGATAGCTCAGTTGGTAGAGCGCCAGCACGTTATCTTGAAGGTTGTTGGTTCAAATCCCGCTCTAGTCAACTTTTCTTTGTTTAACCCCAAATAGTTCTCAAAAATGTGTGAATTTTGTAAACAAAAAATTACCTGGTAAGTCTGCTGCCACCAAGCATTGAATAAAACAAAATAAAACCATTTAATAATCCAACCAGGTGTTGGTAATAACTGTTTCTATGTTGTTATGTTTTGATTTCAACAAGTCAATATTGGCACACTTGTATTGTCAACTTAAAAAGTAGCGGCACACTTTCTCTACTGGGTAGCAAAGTTGTAGTTCTTAGGTTTGTACTCAAGTTCGTTATTGTTGCACTTGTAATCAAACTTATAAAATGTACTCATAAAATGTACTCACAATCATACTTTGTACTCACATACTAGGTAGCAAAGTTGTAGTTCTTGGACTTGTACTTAAGTTCACCATTGTTGTACTCACATTCAAAATTATGTACTCATAAAAGTTATTCATAATCATACTTGTAGTCACAGACAGAAGCACTGCGCTTGATTTGGACTCATCAAAAACGCTGTCGGATAACCACACTCATACTTTTATTAGTAAAACTACAACTCTGTTTGGTAAATTCCTGAAACCCCAAATCCAATACATCCAGTCACACAGGTTTTTTTAACGGAGGCTGTAACCATTTTGCTTACAGTCTCCAGTTTACAAAAATAAAAACAATATTTGAAGATTTACGAGTCCAAAAATCTTCTGCGTGGATGCGGCAAAAAGTTAGCTTGATGTGATCACCAGGTGATTGTCATGCGTAAATTACTGATAAAAGAAATGTTGAAAGAATTGACAACCGAGAGGCGGTTATGAAATTTATGATATTCTGTAAAGTTAATACGTTCCTGTCAAAATGTTTTATCAAAACATTTTGACTTTGTTTATATAGAAAATCACACAACAAAATATTCCAGTCTGAAACAATCTATTAAAGCATAGGGCCAGCCAGTGGGTGGCTGGTAGAGTTTGAGTGACTCGGTAAGGATGGTTCCAATGACACAAGGCTCCACTGCATAAACAGGGTACCGGGCAACATAGGCTGGATGTCAGTTTTAGCCATGTTTGCATTGAGCATGTCTGGCTTAGGTCTATGGCCATGGTTGTAGAGTTCAATGATGAAGTATGCACAAAACCCGCTAACCTCCTCCCCATCAAAATAGACTGGTGCTTGCAGTCCACAATGCAAATCTACAGGGAACAAGACTACAAAGTCTCATTGCTTTCCTGTATGACTCCAGTTCCAGCTCCTCCTTGGGCTTGATCAGCTATTCTTAACATGGCTGACATAGCAAGGACTAAAAACTTTGGCTTTGTCCGAACCACAACTTTGAAGAGTAGAACTTCTCTAGCCTTAGCTCCAGCATTGTGTTCAAAGGGCCCTATGATCTAGTGTCCAAGACATTAAATCTTATTTCATATGCAATGCCTTGAGGGGCCTGACTAAGAGGACAAGTCTTAGGGTTAGATGGCAACTGGTACCTAAGCCTCAAAGTCTGAGAAACTAATGTAATGTCCACAGGAAGCCTGACTTTGCATTAAGGAATCTCCATGAAATAGGCTGGTACCTACACATGGGAACTGCAGTAACAAACCTAATCTCTTCAGGGAATGTTCCTGGCCTAGTTGACGCCATTGCTCTCCAGTCTTTGCATTGAGCTTTCATTGTACACATTCAACATTTGTTTGCGTATCTGTTCTGTCAGTTCTGCCACATCTTCGCTTGTCTTTCCATCTGTCATTATCGGTGGGAGAATTGTGACCGTAAATTTTCCTAATTTGGAAACAAAAACAATCATCAAAAACCATCATGAATATCATCTAAAAACTGTATGACTTAAAGGGTGTGTACAACATGGTATAAAGATGGTCATGGTGGAAGTCACTTCCATTGAAGTAGTTTTGCTTGAAATGCTTTAGTTTCTAGGAAATGGGTAAAACAATTAGTCCTTATCGCCGTGTCCGAAATCCGTGTTTGAAACATGTAAACAATAACTGGGCTTTTCACTGTTTTCTCATGACTCTGAACACCGATTGAGCTTAACATTTCACAGGTTTGTTATTTTATGTGTATGTTGGGTCACATAAAGTGCAGATGCGGATACTAGTCTTTGGAAATTTAAAGGCACATTACAGAGTTGGTTTTTGCTAACAAAACAGTTGCTGGCAGTGTAAGCACTTTATGTAATCCACCATATACATAAACCGACAAACCTGTAGAAGTTTGAGATCGATCGGCCATCTGGGTCACGAGAAAATAGTGAAAAACCGATTACACAATTGCATGAAATCGTATAGATTAAACAAATGAATAAAATGCTCACTGACCGATAAACTCCAATCGGCAAATTAGTTTATTCATTTCACATCAAATATGGCATTTCAGACAGAAATATTTCAAGGGATGTTTTCTACTATCATCATCATTAGACCGTGTAAGTTTTATGTCAATCTGTGATCAAAAAGTATATTTTACAAGTTCTTTTCTTACCAATTCTGTAATGTTCTTTTAAACCATAATAAGCTCCAAAGTATAATTCAAAATTTATATGTATAATAATCATAATTTTCACTTTGTGCTTTTTATCGGGGATCTCAAAAGGCACATTATTTTTGTGGCCGATATACAGAGCTAATTTGAACAATGAGACCTATTCATGAGCACCTTATAAGGGTTTACAAGGTAATGCAGCACAGTCTGCAGCCAATCATAGCAACAGAGCAAACCAATTCCTCCATGTTCTATATTTCATGTGCAGCTAATCTTGCATACTACACGCAGCATACACCATCCATTGTACTGCATTAATATACACATGGACTGACTCCTATATTACATGCATTAACTCACCAGTTCCAAAACGCTTTTCTTTTTTGCTGTAAAATTCTGAGTATGACGAGAACACGACAGGACAAATGGGCACCTTAGAAGTCAAGGAACAATACAATAAAACAAAAAGGCAACATTAAAGGTACACCGTATGATTGGTGAAAAATAGTAATATTTACACTTCATCTGAAATCTTATTGTTTATGAACTCGACGTGTCTGTATCGTCAGTTAGTGTGTCTGTGCTGCAAAGTATTTTCCTTTATGTGTAATAAATTGCCCCAAAACTTGGTTCTTTCTGTGATTCTTATTTCAATTTGCTAATTTAAACTTGTGAACTCGTGACACAGAACTCTTCTTTTTGCTTTTTTTCTCTAAAACTCAACCACCTATAGTTTGGTTGTACACAAGCCTAATAAAAACTAGAGGATGTGACTGAATGTACACGTGTACAATTCCAAAAACTAGTGATGTACATGTACATGAATCATAATCCAAGCATAACTAGCATGAGGAAAGGTTGTTCTATATGACCAGTAGGTCAACAGACTAAATCTAATTACAATCATACCAGATAACAGGCAGTTTTTACATAGCGCCTTATCACACTCATGGGGCAAACCTCCTTGAACTCTTAACTAGCATGAGGAAAGATTGTTCTACATGAACAGTAGGTCACCAGACTAAATCTAATTACAATCATACCAGATAACAGGCAGTTTTTACACATCACTTTATCACATCCAATGGGGCAAACCTCCTTCTCTTAAAGGAACATTACAGAATTGGTTTTGCTAACAAAACAGTTGCTGGCAGTGTAAGCACTTTATGTAATCCACCATGTAAATAAACTGACAAACCTGTAGAAGTTTGAGATTGATCGGCCATCTGGGTCACGAGAAAACAGTGAAAAACCGATTACACATTTGCATGAAATCATATAGATTCAACAAATGAATAAAAAGCTCACTGAGCGATAAACTCCAATCGGAAAATTGGTTTATTCATTTCTCATCAAATATGGCATTTCAGACAGAAATGTTTCAAGAGATGTTTTCTACTATCATCATCATTAGACCGTGTAAGTTTTATGTAAGTCTGTGATCAAAAAGTATATTTTACAATTTATTTTCTTACCAATTCTGTAATGTACCTTTAACAATAAGTGCACTGGGTCATTCTTATGTGCATTACACAACACAAAGGACACTATACATTCGAAGGACAAAGCAACTATGGTCAAGTGTCCTGCCTCAAGACAGGACCAACCCACACTCTGTCACCAACAGCTTGAGTCCAATTCAATAGAACGCTCAGCCACAACAGCCCAGTTATAATTCATGTAATTCATACACAGAAAGCTTTTATCTCTGAATCTTCTTACCTGAGCTGTAATTGCCAGGTGAAAGGCACCTTTCTTGAATGGTAATAATCCAGCATCATGGTTTCTTGTTCCTTCAGGAAATACCCAAAGTTTCAGCTGGAACAAAAAAAAACACCACACTATTAAAGGGAAAGTACACCTATAGTTTTGGGGACCGTTTGATTGTTTTAATCCTATATAAATGTAGATATATACAATAAAACTAACCTGTATAAAAATTTCATTTCAAAAGGTGGTCGCGTTTTTGAAATATCGCCAAAATCCGCAGCGAATATGTCAACACATAAAGAATAATCCCTAATAGGAATACACGATCTGAGAAATGTTTCCATATCCACATTATTTTGAATTTAAATATTTCTCAAAATGCTTTATACTATCAACAGTTGCTGTACTTCTAACAAAGTCAGTTTTTATTGTTAATTTCATTAATTTTTAGAGTGATTACCAATCGTGTATCTTCCCTTTAAATAAAAGCAGTTAAGTTTTAGTTCAGTTTTGAGCCACACAGTCTAGACTGTAAAGTACAGTAGATACCTCAAGAGACACAGTAACCTAGTGAGTTGAACATAGAATCTGAAGAGTGTTAGTTAATTACTTGAATACAAACCGTTAACCACTGTGTAGCCATGGACCACACCCAAATTTACAATACAACCTGGGGGATGCAACTTTTTTTTATTTCAAATATCAAGCAATAAACCACAAGGGAAACTGTCTGGGTACATTTTTCTTTTCTTTAAATTATAACACTTTTTTCAAATTGAGCACCTTTACAATGAAACTTGTAGGTTATTTTGATAAAATGTTTCTCAAAACCGTACTCATCTTTTTTTTTTCTTTTTTTTTTAACAACAGCTGTAGCAGAAGTATTGCTTTTCCACTAATGTTCTGATTCTAAGCCGAAAATCCATATGTCCATTGTGCGTTCAGCACAATATGTTAAGCGCAATGTGTACAAGTTTAATTTATAATAGGCAATATGTTGTTGTACTTGCATCTGTATAGGTTTACCACCTACCTGTTCAAAATGAACACACTCAATAGAAGTGATGCAAATGGATCATGACAGATGAAATACAATACAGACAGACTTCTAGATTTCCAGCCTTACCTATGACCTTTCTGAATCCACTTTAACACTGTTTAATAGCATGAAGCCATATGACTACACTGGTAAGAATGAATCAAGGAAGATAGTGGTGGCACTTAAAGATTAACTAATTACATTAAAAAACTGCAAGAGCTTTGGCAGCAACAACTACTTCATCCGATACTACGAAAGCTCATGCAGTTTTTTATGTAATTAGTTAGTCTTAAAGTGCTACTTTATCTCTAGGACTAACACGGTTATCTTTATCATTGTCACGAATGAACCAGACTGCAAAAGGCCTTTTCACATGGCGGAAAATCTGTATTGGACATGGCTCGATCAGATGTCTGAACCAACCCTGCTCAGGAGTTGGGTTGAGGGCCGGTTATTGACCCATGTAGAGAATTATAGCAAAGATTTTGCGTCGGGAAGGGAGAAACGAGAAAGCAGGGCAAACTTGAAACCGTGTCAAAATTTTACGATTTAGACACAGAACTGTGTAATTTTTAGCATGGATAAGAGCTTGATGGTGTAACAAGGCAAAGATATATTTCCAAGCAGAGATTAGTTTTCTACTTACATTCTGGTCTCTGAGGATTTTGACTGTTCCTTCAATGGTCCCTTTAGCGCTCTCTGGGTTAAGTCTGTCAATAAATATTGCCCCTGTCAGCCAGGCCACCCATCCATAAAATGGAACCATCCGAAGCTCTTTCTTTGCCAAGGGTACACATCTCTCTGGCCAGACACCGTTCATGTACATTCCTGTAGGTTGGAGTAAACACAGAGTCAGCAGTTCCCTGTGAATAAGATTACTTTAACCACTGCACAAGTAAATTTCAGGACATTTTGGAAAACAACGAGCCTGAATCGAACAGTCGTATATCAGACCAGTCCATGTCTGAAAATGTTTCACAAGTTTTGCCATATCACTTATCCAGGTAACGAGATCATAATTCTCTTGCCGTCATGGCCATGTGGATTTAGCATGAGAAAATAGCCTGAGAAGATCCCACCCCCACCCCAAAAAACCCCAAAACAAACAAACAAACAAACAAAAACACCGTGAAGCTTACTTCTATTGCCAAAATTGAAATACGTAAGTATACATTTGAACACGCACAAAATCCCAGTCAAAACCTAAACCACTTTTAGGTTTTTTTTTTACTAAAATAAGACAACCTTTGATGAAATTTTCACAGGTCTGGTCCTTGCTCTATGGTTGGATGCGTGTTTTCACATGGAAAGTACATGTAGAAGATGGAATTAATTTACTCTTCCGAAAAACAATGGCGTATTTAAATTCCAACTTGTTCCCTCATTCAACAATAGAAACACCTGGAAGGGTTTTTCTGAACAAAGCACTGGATGTATTGTCTACTATTTGACAGACGGCATCTAACTAGAGTATTTTATGAGTACCATATTGTAACAGGTTGACCTTGATTAGATCCCTCAGGCCTTGCGCTTAAGCTTTTTGTAAAGTAGCCCGCCGGGCCAGTAAACTGTGCATTTTACTTGCCCCCAGGAAGTTTTAGTAGCCCATATTTTAAACAGGAATTGCCATAAATGTAATGTTCTGATGTGTTAATGTAAACGATCACAACCAGTTTAATGATCAAATGAAGTTATATTCACACACTCAAGAACAATTAAAACATTTTATACATTAATTATTCACATCTGAAAAGGAAGAAATGAGCATTTTTAAACAAGTAGGCTGCACAGTTTTTAGTAGCCCACAGGGCAAGTTGAGAAGTGGTGTTTACTAGCCCATAGCATATTTTACTAGACAATGTAGGCCGGGCTAGTGTTAAGGGCGAGCCCTGTCCCTGTACATGTAGGATGTTAGAAAAACACAAGCTCTGTAGACCACCACGGGGTCATGGACAACACACACTAACCAATGTTTTCTTTATTTTTTGTTGTGTTTTACCTTAGTACAGGTATGTGCAGTACATACCACTGTAAAGGAATATTGTTGTGACTATTGGACTATAGGGCAAGGACAATTGAAATTCAAATTTGCAGTAAAACTACTGGATTCTTTTAGCAACTTGATTCTTGTATTACGTGTTACCCACTGTCCACAACTTGTTGTTTTTTTTTCTACCAAGATAATTCTGAGTTTGAGACTTATCACTTCAATCCCACTGTATATCCAAAACACTAAAAACTTAGAGTGTGGCTGTCAGCAAAATAAGCCAGCCTCTTTCAATCAGTACTATTTGTACTGACCACTGCAACATAACGAATCTGTATTTTGACCCAATTCACTTGCTTGATGTCATAATCATCGATGCCACTTTGGATTCACATTCCCAGTTACAACAATGAAGAGAGCATTCAGCATTCTCCCATAACAGTGGTCCGCTGGCCAAATGTCAGTTAAAACACCTGAGGACCAGTCAGAATTCACTCCAATTGGTCCGACTGGCTAGTTTAGTGTTGAAAAGCATCCCCTATTTCATTTGAAATATGGACCAGTGAAAAAGCTGACGGACTAGTGAAATGACAAGCTACCTGGTCCTGCTGGCCAGTCACAGAAAACGTTAAGAGGAAACCCTGGCATTTTAGACGTCACACATCTTAACCCTCCTACTGTCAGTGACTCTTGGCAACATTTTCCAGTGAGTTGACCAACCATTTGAAACCATTCAAAAACCATTCAACTGCCAAGGTTGTGTACGGTGGCACAACTGTGCACATAACTAATTCCCTCATGGTATCAATCATATTGCAGGCTGGCATAGTTTATCTATCATTCAAAACCACAGTGAATGGTATTGAATGGTCAGACAGCAAGAGGGTTTTAAGCAGCTACATGTATTTCAGCAACACATTTAATGTGCAAATGTCCATATACTCCAGTGATATGTGTGAACACTCATTTGCATATTTAAACATGAACAAAGGTATTGCATTGATGTATACAGGCTGTACACACAAAAATAATGCACTCATAAAGTGTTTATTTCTCTTTTTAGTCCGGACAAAATAACAACAAGGGTTATCAGGTTTTATCCTTTTTCTATATTTTTACCCACGGCCAAGTTCCAAGGTTAGCTTTCTAGATCTCTTTACAGAATCTGCTTGACATCCTTTTGTTTTATGGCCCGGTACTTGAAGGTTAAAATACAATGAAAAACATGTGGTTTGTAAATTATGAAAGTGTGTCGATTGGCCAGCTTGACTGAGTGGCCGGAATTACATTGCACATTCAAATTGGGCAGGTGGCTATTTCATCCAGGGCAGGCCCAATTTCATAGAGCTGCTTAAAGGAGCATTACAGAATTGGTAAGAAAAAAACTTGTAAAATATACTTTTTGATCACAGATTTACATAAAACTTACACGGTCTAATGATGATGATAGTAGAAAACGTCCCTTGAAATATTTCTGTCTGAAATTCCATATTTGATGAGAAATGAATAAACTAATTTGCCGATTGGAGTTTATCGCTCAGTGAGCGTTTTATTCATTTGTTGAATCTATATGATTTCATGCAAATGTGTAATCGGTTTTTTACTATTTTCTTGTGACCCAGATGGCCGATCGATCTCAAACTTTTACAGTTTTGTCAGTTTATGTATATGGTGGATTACATGAAGTGCTTACACTGCCAGCAACTGTTTTGTTAGCAAAAACCAATTCTGTAATGTTCCTTTAAGCAGAAAATAGTGCTTAACAATTGTCTGCTAAGCAGAAAGGAGCATGATACCAGTCACAAAATTGTACATGTGACATGGTGGTTTGGCTGGTGACCTTATTCTGGTAAGCATAGTTTTGTTGTGCTTAGCTGCTTTTTGTGCTTAAGCAGCTCTATGAAATTGGGCCCAGGTGGCTGGAAGTCCGAAAGTTTGACTACGGTATGAAAGATTTAAAGATCCACTCTGTATAATAATTACCAAATAAGTCCAGTGAGGATTGATGGTTAGCGACCACAACGCAGGGTTTATCATGCCTTAGATTCTCTGAACCGCGTATCTCAGCTCGGATGCCGAATAACTTAGATGTGTACGACAAAATCCAACAAATTAACCTGTGGAAAATACAAACAGTTAAATAGTTTAGCAAAAACATGAAAGTGATCACTACTTGTTTATTTGATCAGGTAATAAACAATATTAAAAAACACCATGGAGAGTTTATGCACTCTGATTGGTCGAAGACTGGTCACGTGGGGGTGTATTAACATGTAATATAAAGACCGGCTCAGTGAACTAGCGAATAAATGGCCCCTAAACAAGCACATTGTTGTGTAAAATCCTATGCACTTGTGCTTGTTGCGCAGGAAACTGCCGGTATCAAATCAACTCATTTCTTTGTGCGTAATTTTAATATATTTTTTGTTGTTGAGCAGGACAGATGGTTCCGCGTGCGGGCACATACCATGGGTAGGCGTGAGCGCGCAGACAATGTTATGTATCAATTTAAGGTAGCTGGATGAAACCAACCTTGGTTGGTGGCTGGCCGCTGTTAATGGACCTTGCCTTCAGCTCGGTCCATTAACATGGCCAGCCACCAACCCGGTCATTACCACGCAGTGAAGACCGGCAGTTCGCACTGTTATTCCCTAATTAATAATTGCTGGCTGAAGCCTTATCATTGTAACATTATTCTTTTTTCTTCATCATAAAAATTTGACACAACTTGAAGTCTTATGATTGAAGGCTTTCGATTTAGCAATAAATCGATGGCTCAGAACTATGAGGTTGTTAGTGTAGTTTGTATGGATTTTCATAAAATTAATTAGTTTTGCATATTTTTGGGCTCCTGGTAAATGGAGCTTATTGATCAAGAGACGGTCTCAACAAATTAGTTTGGCTAAACGAAACAATCAGTTTCTAAGACTCAAACTCAACTTTTGAACATAATTTCTTTTTTCAAGACATTTATTCAGTGAAGCATCATTATTCAATTGAAAAACGCAAGACCGCTGGACATGTCAGTCATGAGTTTACTGGCCTGACACTCAAACTACTGGCCTAGGGCCTGTGGTCCAGTTAAATTTCTAGCACTGTTGTTACAGTGATTACTTTGACATAACAAATTATTGATAAAAAAATATTGTTATTCATTGTGGATGCAGTTAATATTGTGAAACTTTTATTATATTATGTTTGTTTGATTTATGAAGGCAGGATCCACAAGCCCGTTGCGAAAGTGCAGATTGCAGTGTAACAATTTTGTGTAACCCAGGTCGAATCACAATACAAATCCAAGGGCACCAGACTGAAGACTGGAGAGAGGAATTTGGTAAAATTACTGAATTAACGAGAAAGTCTAGAATCTACCATTATCAAAGGACTGGACATCTCTTTGAACTTGATGGTTTACAATTAAATTGCCTTGCCCCATAAATAAAATAGTGCCAATATGCTGGACTATATCTCGTCCAGCGTACTTACTACTATTAATATTGATTAAAGATTGGCACTATTTTGTATTTTTTCTTTTTTCTTTTGGCAATTTCAATGATTATCATTTAAATAATTCAACCTTTCTGATCTTACACAAATCTCTTAAAATCATGAGGTTTTAGATCAGCAGTGGACGACTTTGTTTTGGGACAACTTTAAGGGCGACTTTGTAAGGGGCGAGCTTGCTGTGGGGACGACTTTGTCGTCGGCGAGTTTGCTAGGGGGTATTGGGACGAGATGACTAGCATTCGAACCAAGTAAAAATCACACAAAATAACTCACTTGGCATTCTCTGGATCTCGCCATCTATGCAACCCCAATACAATTGTGAGTAGTGATCCAATCATAAGGATGACGTAAAATAACCACATCTTAGCGTAGTATTTAAAGGTTCCGCTTAGTTCATAAAGAAGCGGCAAAAGTACTAAAACTGAAATGATAAAAACTTGCACCACATCCAGCTCCATTTTTGAACAACGTTGTATAGGTTTCAACTGGTATTCTGCATCTAAGCACCAGGCTATTTCCGTTAGTGGTGTAACGGTAAGGGTTACCAGCAGAGGTACAATATGGTCTAGTACCCTGCCCTCTTTTCCCGTGATTTCCGATTCCGAGCAGCGTGTTGAATGGAAGCCTGTCAACGGGGACTGACACGCTCTGCACGGTACACATCGTCACTGGAATGTTTGGGTAGTAACTGGAGTTGCTACACGCTGTTGACATCAATTCTCAGTCGAGCGAGAAGTTTAACAACAATATTGTGAATGTATGATTGACTTTAAAATGGAAAGCCAGAAAGATGTTGAGATGGCCTCGAAGATTTTCGTGTCAACCTTTGATGAAACAGTCAATGTGCAGGTGAGTGAGACGCCTTATTTTCAGAATGCTTGTCATGATTTGTGTGTCTCATCGGGTTGTTTTCAATATATTTATTTAAAATGTTGCTGATTAATCAAAGGTATTAACAAATGTAAAAATATATTTACAGTTTAAAAGAGTAAAACTAGTAGTGCTAGTACTATAGAAAATGGAAAAAATTATCAATTCAACTGCCACTTTTTCACTCATGTATGAAGAAGGACTTTATTCCACATGGTTAGTGTTTATGGAGGAAGGAAAATTCATGGTGTTACCAAAAGCAATATCTCGTTCCCAGTAAATAAGATAACTATGTACTATTTTATTTCAAAACGAATGAAAAAGTGGCAGTCGGATACAGACATTTTGATGGAAAAGATGCCACATCAAACTGCAACTTTTTTACTTGTAAATACATGTATATTTGGGTGACCAAAAGCATAATCGCAGTTGATTAAATAATTAATATACTATATCTGTAAACAAAAATGTCTATTAGTGAAAAATGGTGGTGGTCGAATTTGGGATCTTGTCCCCTGACTGACGGGAAATGTTATAAAAATTACAATTTCACCAGATGTTTGATTTTGATGTTCGTAATGGGTATTTAAAATGTTGTTGATTAAAAAAGAAGGTATTAACAAATATTAAAGTAAATGTATTTGTAGTGTAGACCTTAGCCTTTTATTTTGTCTTAATTGACTCCATTTAGATTCCAGTTCAAGCAGAAGCAATGCTGGCCGAAGATTTCATCCTAATAGTTGGAAAAGGATTGGGTAAATTAAAAAGTGCTCATAATATGTAGCTATTTAAAAACTTGTTTAAATCGATCAAAAAATTGTGTAAAATTGACTGTCAAATAGCCCTTCCTATGAAATATACTAATATTCACATACTATTAGATCTAAGACACTATTGTTAGTCACTATTTATCATCATTATTGTTATACCTTTATGGTAATGAAAACAAGGAACCCTGAAACCAAGGAACCTTTAAAAAACATGCCTTGCTTATTGGCGTGAATATATCTGTGAAGAGAAGATTTTGAAGAAATCTCAGTTTTAGATTTGGGAGGAAATCCTTAACTGAGGAACTAAAAACCCTCGCAATCAGGGCCCAATTTCATAGAGCTGCTAAGCACAAAAATTTGTTTAGCATTAAATTTCTTCATTGATAAAAACAGGATTACCAACCAAATTTCCACGTGATTTTCAGGACAAGCAAACAACAGCTGAATACCAGTAACAGGCAATATGCAACAATTCGGTTGGTAACCCTGTTTTTATCAACAAAGAAATTTCATGCTAAGCAAATTTTTGTGTTTAGCAGCTCTATGAAATTGGGCCCTGGTTAGAACTGAAAACCCAATCCCCAATGCCATGCAAGGCTCTGGTCCAAAGCAGGATTCAAACTGTGGTCCTCTGAGGTGAAAGGCCGGGGGAAAACACAAAGCTAAACAGGAATGCCTATCATTGCAGATATCACCATAAAAATCACAGAATTAAAGTTTTGCTATCACTTGAAAGTACTTTTTATTTTGTTTATAATTGATATAATATTGCTACTATCCTTTCAGGTTTACAGCGAAGCAGTGTCAAATTCTTTGGGCTCTTTCAAGGATTGCTACACCCAACCAAAAAGTTCAAAAGTGTTGATCTGGTATCAGTGGATGTTCATGGTAAAAAAAAGATGTCATCTAAGGACCACAATGGAAATAAGTCCAAGTTATTGGCTTTTTGGGGCTATCCTTGGATAATTTAGTGCTGTATTTTACTTGTGTTCTGTTTTGGTTAATTTTATTTCATTGTCTTTTCTCCTGTTGTTGTGTACATGTATGTATTTTTGGCATGTTCTTGCTGTATTTTTATCCGAATAAATTCAATCAATCAATCAATCTTTATTGATAATTTTCTCCCAGACATATCAATTATCATTCGATGAACAAATTGCTTTATATTACTTTGAACTGGATAGGCCTGATTCTTCGTGGAGGCAATCACCTCCATGCCTCTGGCATTGCCTTGGTGCCCCTTATATTGTTCCAGTACACATTTTTATGTCCCTCATAGAGATGCCCTTTACTTTGGAAAAAAATGCCCTGCCCTTACAAGAAAGAAGTATCAGTGCAGCATGACATAATATAGTCAACTGCCGATGTTTAAAGGGTCCATGAACCGAGGTATTTTGATGCCTTTTGTATTTTATGATAATGCAAATTTCCATATTCATGAGCAAAAGTGTGGTGTCAGGCAGAAATCTCAATGTTACAATTAGTTTATGCGCAACAAAGAGGACCTAATTTAGGACATTTTGCTGTCGTAAACTTTCTTTTCTTTAGTGATTTGTTAGTGTCAGTTCATGGCAGCAAACCAAAGTGCAAACTTTTCTCACAAACTCTTTTAACAAGCAAATTTGGGGGTTTACAATTTCATTTTTTTAACAGAAGTAAAACATGTCTCTCCCTGAAATAGCATCACTGCGACAGCGCCCTCAGCTGTCCAGATAAGAGAGCAACATTTTAAATGGTTACAGAAATTCACTTTTCAATGAAATTAACCAAATATGGATGTCAAGTAGTTTTCCTACACATAGGGGATTAGGAAGTAGCTCAAAATATATTCCTAAGAAATTTTTACTTTAGGGGCCTTTCAAAGAAACAAACATAGACCTGTTAGGTCAACAATTGACAATAAAAACATTGTTTTTTAGTGCTACTTTAATTGCCTTTTTATGTGACCAATATAAAAGAAATGTTTGTCTTCCAAACAACTACAGCATTATGTTAATTGTGATTTTTGTGATTCTTTATTCAGAACTGACCTTCCAGAAATGGTGCTTCGATGTAAGTAAAGAGAGTAAGCTGTTAGAAGACCCAGTGGCAGCCAAACTAGTGTATGCTCAATGCAAGGCCTACATTAACCAAGGTAGATAATGTTCAAACACACAGAATCTCTTCATATAGACCTTATTCACATGATGTAACCAAAGACACAAACCAGCAATTTCTTAAAATTTCAACCTAAATGTCAAGACGTTTGTTTCAAAACTCGCAACTAAATCCATATGTAATTTCAGTTGGTGCATTAGAATAAGGCAAAACTAAGTTATTTGTTATTAATACTGTAGAAGTTGGTAAGACAATAATTCAGTTTCTGATTAACTTTTCTATCTGGACAGGTCTACTGAAACCTTCAGAAGATGTAGCCGCTAAACTAGAGGGTAAGCTTGAGTGCAACACTGTACTTTATAATAGACCTTCATATCAGGAACTTACATAGGGCAATTGTTGATAAGTGGGTTGGAATACTGGCCTGATATATTATTAATGTTGTCATGGTTACAGAAAGCACTGATCCATCTGGAATAAATAAGTACATCACGCTGAGCCAAAGCATCGACGGCTACAGCAACATCCGTCTCCCTGACTGCAAACTCCATGAGATGTTCAGCCTCTTACCTGATGTTGCACCAAGGAGCAGCATCAGCCTGAGCCTCCTGTATAGAGGGATGCTCCTTGGAGTCAGCCGAGGAGACTGCGATGAGAAAGAGGAATTCTTCATCTCATGGAGAAAAATCCAAAGGTGATTGTTTTTATAACAAAAAGCATATCATTGTTTAATATCTATTAAATTGTTGCGGTACCTGCTGCTAAAATATAGGATTCGAACTGCCTCTAGCTAGCAGGCAATCTCGGTGGTCTAGTTGGTAAGACATCTGCTCTAGAATGGCAAAAGTCGCGGGTTCGAATTCCACCCGAGTAATATGCCTGTGGATTTTCTTTTCACAGAACTCGAGGAAGTACTGAGTGTACAGTGCTTTACACACATCGGTGAAAGGGTAAAACCAAATAATCTTCATTTCATTGTTGTTTGGAAGAGTAAATGAATTCCCACCCTCTGGTTTTCAATAAATACACCATCCAATAAGTCTGTAAAAATTTGTCTTGTTTTACTGAAATCGTGAATTTTGTACAAGGTTATATCGGCTTATATCTATTGCCTCAATTGAAATAAGCAAGAGTGATTTGTTGGATCTTCAAATATAGTTTCCTCGACTTTTCCTTAATTTCCTTGACGTGTGTATATAATTCCCTTGACTTTTGCTTAATTTTTATGAAGATGGAGAAAGAGTGAGGAAGATGCTAATGTAGTGACGTATGATGTTTACTCAGTGCCTAGTGAGGAATGTAGTTGCTTGGTCATACACAGTGAGCAAACTAATTATCTCCTAGCATCAACAATTGAGATGATTAAAGGATTACAGGTCAGTGTCTTAAGTCCCCAACTACCCCCCCCCAATCCATCCTCAATTACCAACCCTGCCTCCTTGCCTAGACATCTGCATCTATAGTTGCTTGGTCATACACAGCGAGCAAACTAATAATTTTCTTATAATTTTGTTTGCAATCTTAGGAGTTTTGAAACCGTCCCAAATGCATTTTATATGACAAATTTATTATTTTTACACATTTTTTCAAAATTACACATACCGACCAATATGCTACAAAATGCTTTTTGCCAAAATGTTATGGGCCCAAATTTATGGCTCAGCGTAACATAAGCAAAGAATTGGCGTTTGCGGAAGCAGGGAACTCCATGCATACGTGAAGCGTATTTCATGGGTTAGCGGGGAACTTCTGCTTGTGCCTGTGCGTAGTCCATGTTACTAGGTAGCTAGCGCAGAAATTCAGCACTTGCCCTGTAAGCAAAGAATGGTGATCACAAGCGCAGAATTCGGCGCTAAGCAGAACCATGAAATTGGGCCCTGGTGGTACAAACAGCCATGGCTTGAGGTGGACTTAATTGAGCATCCTTTTTTTTCATCTTGTTTGGAATTTGAAGTTTGTGTTTGCCTCTCTTTTGTCCGAATGAATTATCTGTCTGATGAATTTACCCTCCCTGTACCTCCACTTCCATTCTACCCACAGAGTGAACTAAAAGGACCTGTTTTTCAAACCTGCGACTTGAAACGGAACAAACAGCGAGAGGTTATTGAGTGGAATAATATTGTGTATAGTGAGACTAGATTTAATGCAGAGAGGGAAATAGCGGAATTTTACCCGGAGGTGTCCATGCTAAGGTGATCAATCTCACTCCAAAGGTACTGAATCAGTCCATTGCAATCAACCATCTGCAAGTTCACTATTCATATTTTGAATAACATCTGGTACAATGACTTGATTTGGTCACAAGTGAACTCTCAAATTGGAGTCCCCAGACTAAAGGCAGTGTTGATATGTCACATGGTTTGGGGTAAGCTTTTTTATAGCAACCTCCAGATTGGCAAAGCCCGGTGCCAAACACATTCATTTGGAATTGTGTACGGATGTCCGCCGTCATTATTTAACTACACAAAAGCTTGCCAAACCATGTAGTGACATAGCAACTGTCTCTAGTCTGAGAATTAAAATTTAAGTGGTCACTTGTGACTAAGCAAGTCACTGTACCAGACATTATCAAATCTAACTTGCAGTCAACTATTTTTTTTTCTAAATTTGTGCATAGAGTTTGACAGTGTGTGAAAACGTAATTAAAGTATTGTATATAGACTGGAATATCAATGCCATTAAATTGATAAATAAGTATGAACAATAATTAACCCTCCTACTGTCTGACTTATTCATTTCCATCTATGTGGTTTTGAATGATAGATGCATTACGTCAGCCCACAATATGATATCATGTGGTGAATGCATCTACACAGTACACACATGTACACAGTGCACAGTTGTGCCATCATACACAACCCATGCAGTTGGATGGTTCTACATGGTTGGTCAACTTGCTGACAAATATTATGGAAAGTTGGAGTGCTTATTCTGATCAATAAACTTGATGCATCATACGGACATGTATACAAAAATAATAGAAAGTTGAAAGATTAGTTTTAATATATTTCTTTAAGAAATTATATGCTATAAGATGATTGATACTTGTATGAAAATTTCACTCTTCCAGCTATGAAATAGTATGTTATGTTATTCCAATTTCCAATAATTGCTTAAAAACATGGGATACAGTTTACCAATGAGACAAACTTCTTGGCTCTGCTTACCGTGGAGTTCTGAGTTTACTTTCACCATTCCCAACTTCCAGATATTGCTGAATATCTACGCTAGCCGTGTTAGCAAATAGAATGATTTAGTAACATGAAGTATGCATGCCCACAAGCAAACATTCCTTGCTAAAACCTCTGAAATAGGCTTACATTGAGCGCAGAATTTTCTGCTATCATAAAGCGCTGACTTTACGCTTATGGTTAGCGGAACCATGAATTTGGGTACCGGTAGTTTCCGTCTACCAAGCAAAACCTTGTCTATGCTTATCAGTTTGTGTGATTAGAAGCTAAATGAATGTTGGCGTGTGTTGTAATCTGTTACAGTTTCTTGGACAAAGGAGCTTAGTCAAAATTAAATGTCTTCTTGAATTTCCTGAGTTCACCATAATTTGACCAAATTAGTTTTCATGTAAATATGTATTTTGTAAAATATGCCTGAGTACTTTCTGAATCAGAGAAGTTTATATTATTTGTATATAATTAGCTTGCTTCATATATTTCTTCCTGAACTGCCTTTCACATAATTAATATTTTTTTCTATTAACATAAAATCTGTAAAAATGACAAGTTCGACAGATTAATTTGGATGCAATCTTGCAAACCGAGTCGGTTGACACCAGAGCTACATTTGTATAGGTCCAGATTCCTGGTTTTGCTCAACCAAATTGTTGGAAATGATCAAAATAGTTGATTTTTTTTCTCAAATATTCGCAATCCTTTCAGTTTAAACGATATTTATTTGGTTGCAAATTGAAGATGTTTACTTGATATTCTAGAGTTATAAATCGAAAAGTGAACAACTTTTATTTAAGGCTTATTGTTGAACACAACTGGTAGAATTAACTTCATATATCATTCATTAGGTCAAAGTGCAATTTGAAACTTGAAATTTGTTTGAAAAATAACCTGTGATATGAAACAGTGAAACAATGTTTTTCTATGAAAAATATCACCCTCATCAGAGACCTTGATGAGATCGTTAGTCTTTTTTGAAGATTTAAAAAGAATTTAAGCACTGCCCTTTAAAGTAGGGTCATAGATGAATAATGAACATCAAAACTTACTTGGTGAGAAGCACTGCAGCTGTTGCTAGTATAAACTATTTTGAGAAAGGATTCCCTTCAAAGTAATATGGGATGGATAATTTTTCACCCAAAAACATTTGAATCTGAGAAATGATTCATGCATGAATCGAATCTCAGATTTCTGAGGGTTGGTGTCCGTTCGCGAATGATGAAGCAGGAGATGCGGCTGGTACCCGCTGTCACCTCGCTACAGGTGGATGGAATCGACGTTCTTGTGAAAATACCACATCAGTTTTTTGCTGTTTTCTCTTAGCAGGTAGACACTGTATTCAGCTGAAAACTTTCACGTGACTTTTATTGTATCTTTCTTTATAATTCTGCCTATGCTGCACAGTGCTTTGTGTGTGTGGTGTGCACATTATGCTAACTTTTTCAATTTGGCTCACGATGTACAGAGATGCACAAAGATGCCTTAGAGAGGTTGACGGTGGGCAGGGCTTTATCGATTAGTCAGTTATTATACAATTTTTTTATCAGGAATAATGAAGCAATTTATTTCTAGCTTTGCTCCTCGAGATGATTGTGAAGGACTTTTTGCCTTTTTCTGCTGAACTCAAAGTGCATTGCATTCATGCGTCAGTCAGGAAAACTAAAGAAGAAAAAGTTGTTTACTTTTTATTAACTTTTATTTTGACATGTAATAACGGATTCCCTGAACTATTGTTTGTGCTGCCTAGGGGTTCTTTTCAAATAGGTTTGACTGAAAACCTGAATATTCCTATGAAAATATTATTGTGAAATATATATCTACCTTTGCCTATTTGTCTTGCAGCTGGTCTTAAAATAACAACACTGCCAGGACCCTTGGTTAAAATTCAAACCAATATATTTTTATTTTGTAAAATAATATTCATTCAAATAACTTCCAATGGGGGACTTTGGGACATAGGTGGCAGCAGATTTACCAGGTTTATTGTTTACGTAGGTCTGAGCTGTTTGTACACATTTACAAGAACAATGCACTTCCCTGGTAACTAGTCTGCTGCCACCTAGAGTCCCCAAACATCTCCCATTCGAAGTGCATGTACAACCACATGACTTAAAATAGACCTTTCTATTGTTGATAAACAAACTGCCCTGGTTGGCATGGACGGCCGAATGTTCGCAAAACATTCAATTGGGTTGTGACAGATGTGACCAAATTCAACATTTCTGCAAACTTTCAATAACAAAATGCATCTCATTATTGGTTGATTTGTTTCCAGCAAATTCAACACTATTATTTTTTTAGTATTGTGTAACATTGTTACAAACTGTGGCTATCCGTTTATTCTTTGCATTAATGGCTTTCCATGGTTTTCCAACTTTGTTTGGCAAAAACTTGGGCTGTGACGTTGCAATAGAAAGGTCTATAGATGGGTAAAACAATCGTTGCTGGTCACCTAGACGGGTATTCATTCCAACCCTCTAGATTTCCAAAAACATATAACACTAATATGTGAGTTTGGAAAAAAAATAGTCACATTCTGAAAAGAAAAAAAATGTATTTCATGTTTTCTTTTGTAATTGTTTTGTTTGTTTCAATTCTATATTTTGATATTTGAGCTAGGCCTAATTTAATTAGGCCGCTAAGCAGACAATACTATCTTGCCAAGCAAACAATTGCTTTAGGTCTGTTTACAATTTATTCACAAACTAGATGTTTGAACATCACAAAGCTGAGAGTAGGGGTTTTATTTAAGTCAACCATTTTGGAGCCTCATCATGTCTAAAATATATGGATTTAAAACGACCGACTAAAGTAGGTCACAGAACATGGTTTTGAATGATATATTTAGCATAACTGGCACCTAATCATAACAAGTACAAGTTACTCGTGTAATTTAAGATTATTCAATATGTACGAAAGCCACAGCATAACTTATATTTCTATCCATGAGTGATTTTCAGAATGAATTAATTTGTAGTACCTTTTTTTTAAATACTGTTATAGTTTCCTTCATTGACCTGGTATAAAGAACTACGATGCTTAGTACACTCTACTTTCTGAGTCAACTGAGAGTTAATTCCCCCTATGACTTTCCTGTGTTGTTGAGCAGATTTCCAAACCACTCCAACCACTAGCTTGGAGTCTGAGGTGCAGTTTTGCGACCCCAACCAGAAACGTGTTTAGTGTTTTTCACAAGTTCGGTTGTGCTACAATGACGTTGTTTCAAATAAACCATAACAAAGTTGTTGGCTCCAATAAAGGTTGTTGACTTGGTTAGGCTATTGTTTCAAGAATTGCAAACATGAAAAGTGTCCGCTGATTATGCATACAATCAAACATTGACCAAGTTTCAATAGGTAAAATTAAAATTAAATCTGTTTACACGTACTTTTAGAACATGAATTTTCACGAACTGTCTCTGTTTACCGACCCATTTCTGCATAGCTTTAAAAAAAAAAAAATTATATCACTGAATTTTACGTCAGAAACCTGCTTCTGGTCAGCGAGGCCAAAACACACTCCTGCTAAAGAGCATGTAAAGTCTTAGTTTGTGCGTATTGCACTGAAAGAATCACATTACTTCAACATTTATTTCATTCACATTTGACCTTGTCACCTCATACAGCTCAGTTCATACTTCACGCGAAAGATAATGCGAAGCAAATTTTGATGATGCAATAAGCGGTATGCAGTTTTTCCAATTGTGACACAGGAAAATTTGCCTTCGCTTTCGCATGAAGTATGAACCGGGCTTAAACAATGAATCTTAAAATCCAGCTGTGCAGTTAGAATTAAATCTGTATGCTTCATCATTATCTGTATAAACTTTTTCTTTTTTTAAAATAAAACAATTAAAATTAGTTTACAACTCCCAAACCCAACACTGAAAGGTGTGGAGAGTGTTTTATACTTTCTGACCCTCACATTGAAGTTACTGGGTGACATGTTGGCACTCCAGTAATGCACTGCTGACAAGAATCAGCCTCATCTCATACATGTACATTGTATGAGTGTTCTTGCTGCATTCCGTTTGCACTCTTTATACACGTAATACATCTGTTTTGTTTCTTTTTAGTTCAAATAGCTTGCCTATAATATCCCGGTTGAGTCAATCGATTGAGGTCTGGCAAGGGCTAATCAATCCACTAAATTCTATTCTTGCTGGAGTAGCATGGGACAGTAGAAATCTCAAAGGTCAAGGTTCGCAGCAATTCAATTTTCACAAATAAGTTACCAAAACATTGTTCACCAGGTAAGGTTTTATTATGCACCCATTATTTTCATCTTGAAAGTAAGTGATTAGGACAACCTTACCACTCTTAAAAACACTATTACCAAAGCTGCTTATTTGTGTATTATTATGCAATAAATATATTTATATAAGCGTTACTGCAAATATTTTGACATGAATATGATGTCATGAACTCAGGGTCTGACTCCACTATTCATGAGTAGGGTAGTCAAGGCCGAGTCGGGTTATCAAGGGTGGGTTATGGCGGACTAACCAATAACTGTTTCGGTTGACTTGGCCATTGGTGAATCACTGGGCAATGACGAAACAGTTATTGGTTACGGCCGCGAAAACGCACCCCAGCCAGAGTGATGTAATGACCTACTCAACAATGACACAGGGAGACCCAGGGCTGAAGTTACTCCAAAACACCCATAATGTATGTTTACTTTTGAATGTGAGGGTACAAAATGGCCTCATAGTAACTGCACTACCAATGGGCTGACCCTCCATCCCGTCACTTCCAAGTCAATGTAGCAATTAGAGAACGGCAACGCAATCTTTTGACCGGCTACAAAGGCTAAATCTGAGGCAATTTTGACTGTAACTGGAAAGTGAATTCCACCACCTGGTTAAATATAGTACAACTTATATCTCGGCTACATTTAGAAGCCACCATTATTTGAAGAGAAGATAAATCACTGCCTGCAAGTGTCTACTACCATTTTTTTATGAAACCACAGTAAATTGCTTAAGTACACAAAAGCAAAATCAGCCTGTCTCTTATTTACCCGAGTTGTTTCTCCAACTACTTCTTTTCAAAACCATCACAACTCAAAGAGAGATTTCTCGCATAAACAAAATCTATCTGGATTGTATCTCCAAAGATATCTGCAAAGTTTCAAATCCCACGTATAAATCTCTTTTGTTTGACTTACAGCTAAAACAGGTCATATGTCTGGTACAATGACTTCTTTAATCAGAAGCGAGTGCTCAATTTTGAATCCCTGTGACAATGCAAAGTTTTGCTGTATTAGGGTTTTTGCAGTGTTGAATATCAGACAGGGAATTCACTCATGTAATGTAGTTTTCAATTTTTTTCTATTTTTTCTTTCTATTACACATCCAACAGCACAGTTAGTGTCACTAACAGGATGAGGAGAAAACGAAGAGAAATGTTCAGTTTTAGATGTGGGAGGAAAACTCCAATGGGGGAAAATCCTCACAATCAGGTGAGGGACTGAAAACCCAAATCCTGAGGTGGGATTCGAACCCGGGTCCACAGAGATGAAAGGCAGGGAAAGAAACCACTGAGCAAACTTGATCCCCATTCACCATTGTACACACACAAATGTATCATACTTAACTGATATGGGCCAAATGTCATACAGCTGCTCAAGCAGAAAATATTCCTTAACATTGTTCTGCTTAGCAGAAATGAACAGGATACCAGTCACAAATTGTATAGTGACATGGTAGTTTAGCTGGTAACCTTATTCTGGCGAGCATAAGTTTGTTGTGCTGAGCTACTTTTTTTGTGCTTCAGCAGCTCAATGAAATTGGGCCCAGGAGGGTGCTAAGCTTGACCTACAGTAATCTATGTCATGTAGTAACACTAGCATTATAGTGCAAGGGATTCAGTGCCAAGTATTCACTTGTGACTAAAGAAGTTATGGAACAAACACTATTCAAATTGAACTCCAAATAAATCGATTGCGTACAGATGTTTCAAAGATTGCCTAAACCGACTCGTATCTTCTTCAGTTGTAATGTAGTTTTAAACACACTTACACTTTACATGGAGATTACAATGCACAGCAAATGATTTTGCTCGGCAAGAACTTAATCACTATTTATAAACAGTTTGACATTAGCTGTATCATCCCTTGGATGTCTCCATATGGTCTGATCTCCTGAGGTATCCAACAGCAATCCAGTGTATCAAAGCATTTAGATGCCAGCACCAGTCTCGTACAACGATGGCAGTTGATGAGGGGGGGGGCAGTATCTCAAGAACCCCCCCCCCATATTCTTCTCCGAACCCCTTCTCTCAACTGCTTCTTCTATCAGCACTCCGCCCCTCTCCCTATCCCCCATCCCCAATGCCACTGTCAGTGTTGCTAGACATTGAAGCTTTCTCCACATCCACATGTGCCCTTGACGTTGGGATTGTTAAACACAAACTCACTGCTCAGTTTATTATGCACATAGTCCATTTCTGTACCTAAGAGTGAAAGTTGAGCTTTGGAGTCAACGAAGACCCTCACCCCTAAAAGAAAAAACAGAAATGAAAACCATTTACTGATTACTGCCATGCTTAAAGGAGAACCTCATTGTGACTTTTAGTTTAAAAGTCTGTCCCGAGCCAATATGTCTCATTAGGCCAGTGTTTTTTTCCGGTCTCCTTGGCATTAAATGACTGAGAATATTTCTATTCCCCCTGGACAGGATGCAAGTCCATTCAGGTTACTCCCTAGCTCTGGAGAGGAGCACTTATGATAAAGTGCTTTGCTCGAGGACACAAGTGTCGCAACTGACCACGCCAGGATTCGAACCCACATTCTGTAAATTACAGAACTTGAGTCCACCAACTTAGACCGCTCGGCCACGACACCCCACTGTGACTTTTAAGTATGTTGAATTATGACCGGTCGCCATTTTCTCTATTAATTATAGATGCCCACTGTTGCCATGACAGTGTTACTCACCATCCTGAACCACCTCCTCATCAAATTTGCCTTTTTCTGTGGCGTAATCCAATGTGTAGGTCAGACCATTACAGCCCCTGGTCTTGACACCAACACGCAGCCCCGTAATCTCTGGTTTCGCGCTGACTATTCCTTGGATCTTCTCAACTGCTGCCTGCGTCTGCAATCGAGACAAGTTAAAGACAAAGAAAACATGGATTAACTGTTTGCTTCTAGAAAGAGGCAATTGTAATAATAATATTAATAGTAATTTAGGAAGCTAATCATCCTTACTCCTCACACCTTAGAAGCTGAATTGTGAAGGACGAGGCTAAGTGTTTGAGCTGCAGGCATGCAAGGGCACCTTTGGCAGCCAGCCACATCGACCCATATATGACCAGGGGTCGATTTCACAAAACTCTTCTTAACTTAGGACTTGCCCGACCAGGGGTCGATTTCACAAAACTCTTCTTAACTTAGGACTTGTCCTAGGCAATGCCAAGAGCAGTTACTGGTCCTAACTTCAGATAAGACTAGTCTTATCTCTTTGTGAAATCAGCCCCTGGAAGCACAGCCAGAGATCAAAAGTGTTTGCCAAGTGTTGTATCCCCAGTATACAAAACAGACGCATTTACCTAGCAAGCAGCTAAACTCAATGCTCCTATACAGGCATGGTACTACAGAAACCCAAGGTGGGTGCTTGGTGTTGTATCCCCAGTTTACAAAACACCTAGTTACCTAGCAAGCAGCTAAACTCAATGCTCCTATACAGGCATGGTACTACAGAAACCCAAGGTGGGTGCTTGGTGTTGTATCCCCAGTTTACAAAACACCTAGTTACCTAGCAAGCAGCTAAACTCAATGCTCCTATACAGGCATGGTACTACAGAAACCCAAGGTGGGTGCTTGGTGTTGTATCCCCAGTTTACAAAACACCTAGTTACCTAGCAAGCAGCTAAACTCAATGCTCCTATACAGTCATGGTACTACAGAAACCCAAGGTGGGTGCTTGGTGTTGTATCCCCAGTTTACAAAACACCTAGTTACCTAGCAAGCAGCTAAACTCAATGCTCCTATACAGTCATGGTACTACAGAAACCCAAGGTGGGTGCTTGGTGTTGTATCCCCAGTTTACAAAACTACTAGTTACCTAGCAAGCAGCTAAACTTGTTGCCCCTTTACAGGGCTACCTATGGTTCATAGTAACCCTCCAGTCTCCAACCGTCGGTAGAATGGAGGGTTACAGTTATCGCAACTACCACAAACCTATACTCTTATAATTTGGATGATCATCAAGTTTGGGCACCACATCCTTATCATAGATTTTAATCTAGGAAACACCAGTACAGTAAAACTGTGATAACTTGATTGACAATGACTCAGCAAAGTTGTTGAATGATTTCTTACAAATGAGATGCAAGCCTTGTGCATACGTACCAAAACCAATGCTGCCCTCTGTGGGATAAGACGTTTCCTGCCTTTCACGGCTCGGACCGTCGCTCTACCAAGTCCACCTGCCACAGCCGACATCATAAGTTGTGGAAAGTTTCAATAGCAGAAGTCAGATTGAATCCACACATTGTTCTGCAAAGTTGGGTACAGAAATAAAACATATTTATAACCATTTCAATCAAATTTTGTATCCGTATTTGTTTATTAAAACAGTTTAATTAATTGCCTCACATATGAATTCTTTTTCTTTCAATGGCATTTTTTTTTGCTAGGCCTAAAAAATCATATTTTAAACTTTACTTAGATTTCCTTCAACTCTCAACACCCAGTCAACAGAAACAAGATCATTGTAATTGCAGGCCATTGCAGACAATGAGAAGGCCAATTTATTGAAAATGAAAGATCACATAATGTACTCAGCCATAATTTACAAATTAAAGGTAAACATCTGCTTCATTTGGGCCATTTTGGTTACAAAACAGACCTACACATGACTCCAGAGGTCTTCCAGAAGTAGAGTAGAACAGTCCCTAAAAGAAACCATCAAATTTGGCAATTTGTGAACATTTTTCCAAACTAATAATAGGCCCTAACTCATAAATAAGGCCACGTGGCTTAACTTATTCTTAGTTTCTTTCTTTCACATTGTTCTGTACAGTACAATAGCAACAGCATTACTTCATCTTCAATCTTCAATAGAATAATCCCTATGCAGCACTTAAAAGGCTATACTGGGATGTGGTGCAGAGCGGCGTCACAGCCCAAAAGTGCAGGTGAAGAAGAAAAGTGAGAAACCAAGAGCACAAAGTTGGCAAAATCCAACGAACAAACAGACAGAGGGTGCATTAACAATAACAGTAGCACTTGCTGCTCGTTGAATACTCAATTGTAACTGCCTAGTACACTACATTTTAAGTTGAACCTTGTTTTAGCTAGTTGAAACCAGTTTAAACAGCAGGCCTACTGCTATAGTATTTCATGTAGCAAAACAGTAGGCCTGCTGTTTAAACTGGTTTCATCTAGCTATAACAAGGTTCATCTTTAAATGTTATGTAGTGGTACTACATGATACAAAAGTTACAATTGAGTAATCACAGAGCCTTGCCACTTGGCTGTTGGCACCGGCAGTCTACCTGCACACTGCACTGGCCACACTGGGCATACTACGAATAATTACGGTAATGTTACACAACACAACAAACATGAAGGAGTATTAAACAATTTTAGTTATTTATCTAACATTAAGCGTGATTTATGCTAAAAGAAGTGGTTATCATCCTTCAAAATGACAGTAACTTTTAAAATACTCACCGCGTAAATTAACACCTTTTTAAATTAAAATTCAACTCGGATTGTCCTTCACTTCTCATCGACGTGATCTCTATTTTTGGAAGTTTTTCATAACAACTTGTTACAGCGCCCTCTGTAGGGCAAAACATGATAATTAGTCTGGCGCAATCAAAATTCAGCTGTGTACGAATCTCAAAATTGTTGCCTTACATACAAAAATTGTAACGAAGCAAACCCATAAAACATTGTTGAAGAGATCCTGATAATAAAGGTAAGTTGGGATTGAGGTTGCTTTAATCTGGGAACACGGTTTAAAAGTAATTTCTGAACTTAGAATGATTTAACTTAAACTTGTTTCAAAGTGCGTAGTAAGTAAAACTAAAGCAACCCACACACCCGATGTCATTTTATGTGAAAACACATTAATAAAAGTAAGGACAACTCGACCTTGGTTTTGAACCGTATACTACTCATTGGTTTTCTTTGCAGAAACACCTGCTAGTGCTAGTGCGTGCTATTACAAAGTATCGAGGTATGTGTTTTTCAACTAGCTATCAACGCTTAAATTGGATACCAGCCTAACTTTCAGCATCATGTGATTGTCAGAAAATTTGCTCGTTGGGAGAAAGCGATATCTACAAAATATGGAAAAACACACTCCGGAGCTTTTCCTTGACCTAAGTGAGGGTGCTGTTCTCTCGTTTATGGGCCAGTCCTGGAGAATTATCAGATGTCGCGGTATGGGTCGCTGCGCTAAGGTTTACCATGCAGTGTCAAGCGAGGGCGGTGCACAGCTAGCTATTAAGGCATTCCGGAGAGAGGAGAAGTATCGCCTGGTATTCATTAAGGAGATCAGAAATTTGGATGCAGTTTACATGAATAGGCACATCGGTAATCAATTTCTTTTTTCTTACAATTTTATTAGATTTATTTTGCTACAGTGTCTAAATACTTGCTTTAGAATTAATGTTTTTGTTTTTGTTTGTTTGTTTGGGGGGAGGGTGAACACAAAAATTACAAACACAAAAAGGATTGGGGCAAAAATAAAAGCCCAGGTTGGACACCTGTCTTCATTTTTCTGCGACAGAAAAGTCCACTTTTAATTATGAAGGGGTCTTTATTCCTGTGATGCATTCATCGGTTGTTTTCTATACCCTTCTCTCATGCAAGCACGAATTACCTAAAATTCCCAACATACAAATGTTTTGAGTTAACTTTAGAATTGTTGGCCCCTACTTGGGGGGGCTATTAGCACTTCAAAGTTACCAATCTCGAAGGCAGACCCACGGGAGCCAAAGGTTGGATGGATTGGGCCAAAACATTCTCTAGAAAACCTTTTTGAAAGAAGCTGGTTGATTTGTATTACATTATCAATTACTTTCTAGCCTATTTTTCATTTAAAGAGAGGGTATACCTTTGGTAATTACTCCCAACATTAATGACCATAAAAACTTACATGGTAAGAAGCACTGCAGCTGTTGATAATGTATAACATTTTGAGAAACAATTCCCTTCAAAGGAATGTAGTTTTAGAGAGAGGGATTAGAAAAAATTTCAATCTGAGAAACGTTAATTCTGCATGAAATGTTTCTCAAATTGTGTATTCCAATTACGGATTATTCTTCCTGCGTGGACAAAACCGCTCCAAATTTCCGGCGATATCTCAAAAATGCTACCACCTTTTGAACTGAAATTTTCACACGTTATTTTTTATTGCAAATATCTCCATTTGTATAGGATTAAAACAATCGAACGGTTCCAAAAACTAAACTTATATTTTTCCTTTAATGAACAAATAGTTTGTACAATGTAAAGCAGTCTCTGTTAGAAAAAAAGAAGAAAAAACGTTTCAACTTAAAGATTATAACTTAATTTTAAAAAAGAGTGTATGTTTTCCATTTCAGCATCCGTTCTTGGAAGTTTCACCCACAAAGGCCATCCCTGTCTTCTGTTTGAACTCCTCGAATTCAACCTGAAAGAACTCCACCTGAAGAATGCGGCAGTTGTGGAGACCACAAACCCCAACTACCTGTCTCTGTATCTAGTACAGAGGCTTCTAGAAGACATCATGAAATGCTTACAGCATGTCCACGCTAGAGGATGGGTCCATGCTGATCTCAAACCTGCTAATGTCATGTGGTGTGCCCAAGAGGGCTGCTGGAAAGTTATCGATTTCGGACACAGCTTCCAAGAAGGTCATCAGGTGAATTCATCTGGGAATTTGCTCTTTGTTTCTAAAGGGGGTGTGGTTTTATTTTTATACTAGGTTAAGAGTACCTCTCTAAACAAATCTTGTATAGAGGATGTGACCTCTGCCTGTCAGCTTGTGTGTACTCATCGTGTTTTGCATCAATTTTGTTCAGGGGTGACATTAAGGGTCAGTTGCTTTTCATTTGTGTGACCTTTAACCCCACTTCTTAACAAATAGTACGCAAACAAGAATTGCGCGAATACCAATACCGCCAGGCAGATTTCAAGAGTGGGCAGTTTAGATGTAAACAAAGGACGCCTTGTCTATTATTATCAGTTGTATTATTTTGAACACCACTGAGTCAAAGAAAAGAAGATCGGATGGGCAAACTTTAGAGACTGGTTAATAGCATTTTGTTGTAATTTTTATTGCCGTTGTGATAGGGACCAGGAATGTAAAAGCTTGACAAATTGACGTGCACAAACTTGACACTAACTTTATCGAGGCAGAGTTCAGTCTTAAATAATGATAAACTTTTTGACTTGGCAGTAGACTGAAAGTAAAATCAAAAGTGTACATGCACAGGACATGGTAAACAATGGAAATTTTACTTGATATGTCTGCTGCCATCTAGTGTCGCAAAATATCCATCTGCATTGCTCACAATTGGTTAGCCTGAACATCTGACGTAACACTCCGACTCGAGGCTCATGAATAACGCCACAGACCGGCTTTTCCGGATGTTGCCAGATGATTTTGCATTCATTTCATGCGGAGATTCGCAGTCACTCCACACACACGTGTGTACACATGTTACGTAGTGAATAAAACAACATTACATGATGTACAAACATTATGCACACTCTGCATGCAGACGATCGAAAGTGCAAGCTGACAAATTACACCACCTCGGACCAATCATAGCACAGTTAAAGCTAAAGTCACTGCACGTTTAGCCAATGAAATCAGTGTATCCAATGAAATCGTTGGGCCTGTAGACCAGTACCCGTCTTTATCCTTGTGGATAAAGACAGGGGACCAGTCTAACTTTTAGCTAGACATACCAAAATTAGATCAAAGTTTGGACAAATTTGGTCCACCTTGTAGTGAGAGGTGAATGATTGTGATACCGTTAAGAAACTGCTATTCAAGAGGTAGTCTTTGACAACAAATTGTAATTTCTCTTGCAGGACTTCAGTCAGATTCAGAGTTTCTGCTACCAGTCTCCCGAAGCCAAGACGTGGAATGCCTTCATCTTACAGCACAGCAATGCACCGAGGGGACGTAAGCTCAGTGATAAGCCCCAATCCTGTACCTCAGCTGTGGACATTTGGAGTGTCGGGTGTATTGTTGCGGGAGCATTCACTGGGATCAAGCTATATGAGCAAGGAGACGTTATGCCAGGTGGTTGCCAGCAATGCCGGGTAAGAAAACATTGACTAAGTACATCATTTTTTATACAGGCTACCAGCCAAAAGGCAATGAGAACCAATTCCTAAAATAGTATAGCTGTTAAATTGATATAACGACTGCATTGGGAATAAAGAACAATATTAATTTGATAGATGTTAAATTTGCATCGGGGATAAAGAATATTATTTGGTTTTACCCAAATACCAATGTCTGTAAAGCATGCTCCCCGCATTCTTGAACTGATATCTCTAGTATACATGGGTCATGGGTTCAAATCCTCCTGAATTGTTAATTTGATTTTGTTCGTGTGCACAGTCCTTATTACTGTACTAAACACCGTATTACACGTTGGTGTAAGGAAGAAACCAAAAGAATAACAGACGACGGTCGGTTGGCGTAATGGTATCTTTCCTCGCCTTCCAACTCTGGGACCCTGCCGGGGGCACTATGTGGATTGGGTATTTAGTCCCTACCTGATTGCGTGGGTTTTCCCTGGAATAGTTCTCCTTCTTTGTCTTCTGTCCATGGGGCTCTTGGCTAGTATAGCAGGCCTGGAATTACACGGAGGTCATGGCTTCTGTTGCCCCTGGTCTTGGCCTTGGTGCCCCTTCAAAAGTGTCCCACAGACTTTAAGATTTTTCAATGGAAGTGCCCTAAGCAAAATGAAAATGACATTGCCCTCTCAAAGATGAAATTCCAGGCCTGGTTTAGTGATTTCCGAGAGTCCTTGGCTTCACAACCAAAATGAACTAAATGAAATGAAACGAAAGGTGAATATCAATGAAAGCATAGGCCATCCGGAAGGTTCAACTCAAAAGTAAATGTCTTCTCTTCTTCATTTTCTTCTTTCTTCTTTTTTTCTTAATGTTTTTATAACAATGTTTTTATTAGAGTGTATTATATAGATAGGTTGCAGTATGACGTAAATCGGCCATCTTTACGGGCAGTTCAGAACAAACAGTTGTGCGTTTCGTGTGAGAATGGCGTGCAACACCCGCATTTCACGAAACTCATTCCAGGATTGGTCAGTGAACAACGCGGCTGCGTTAATAAGTTGAGCGTTTGATGACCTGCAAGCCAAAATGCAATTTGCCCGTAAAGATGGCGTCTACTGGGAACTATCTATAATCTTTCTTGTATTTTTTGTATTTGTCTGTTTGTTTTAATGTCTTTCTTTTTTTATGGGGATTGCTCTTTTAGGTAGTGATTTAGTTTGCTTTTTGGGCAATCCCTAGACTGCTGTTTGTATTTGTATTTGTACATATCCCTCTGTTTTTCATAATTGGTCTAACTGTTTTTCCCAGTCTTCTGTTTAATATATTGTTTTGTTTTTTAAAAGCCTGAATGAATAAATAAATAAGAATGAATAAACTAACCAGTATTATACCTTGTACTCAGCAGAAAGACTGTGAGACTCTTAAGTGTGAGTGTGAGCCACTGATAGAAGCGATTATAAACCAACGACCAATTGATAACCACATTCCTAAGATCAATGACATCGTGGCTGACCTGCGTGATCTTCTCATCCAGTGAGTATGTGACGCCATGTCAAAGGGCTATGACTTTGGCTGTTGGCTTCAGCTGCAATGTTAAAGTATAGGCAGAAGCCATGATCCAAGCCAGAGCCATTATAGTGGATATGATCATTGTAAATACAGTGAAATGTCACCAGTGTTTGTTTCAACAAGCATCTACCCAGTAATAATAATAACTAGTTTTATATAGCGCATTTTACAATAACGTATCAATGCGCTTTTACATTAGTGCCCTGGTCATTGGGCCAATAGCATTCCTGTAATCTTTCTCAGCTCCCTGAGGAGTATACAGCCCCGAGCTGCCGTTGTGCTCTGAAGGCTTTTTCAAAACAAAACAAAAACATCAACCTCTACCCTCGCAGGTACCCATTTATACCCCTGGGTGAAGAGAAGCAATTATAATAAAGCATCTTGCTCAAGGACACAAGTTTCATGACCGGGATTCGAACCCACACCCTGATGACTCAACCACCAGAACTTGAATCGGATGCTCTAAACCACTCGGCCATGACACTCCATGTCAGACATTAAGTTTGAATTAGTTTCAGTAACAGTTTCAGCTACGAAGCAGTTGTTTGAAGTAGTGCCAAGGTTTTGTTTTGAGCATTTCATGGTTGTTGATCCTGTCCTAGAATGCTTCAGTGTACATCTGAGGATCGGCCCACAGCGTCAGCCTGTCTACAACATTCCTTCTTCTCTCATAAACTGAAGCCAAGTTACAAGGATTTATTACTCTTACCTACGCGCATCCTACAGCTAGACAATGTGACAAATGACCAAGAGAAAGACGGTACTACTGATGATTATACAGGTAATCAAAAAACTGTATTCAAACCATTCAAAATAGTCATTTTTAAAGGTTTCAATCTTTTTTTCGAAATTGTTGGTGGGTGGGTCAAAAGAAATAATTTAAAATCTAAATTCAGTTTGTATTTATAAATAATAGGAAAACAAATATAACAAACATATAAAAAAAGAAAACAAAACTACCCAGCTGGCCCAAATCGTTGTTTGTTTAAGCCAGGAAAAGCCAATAAAAAACTACTGATGTTGGAGACCTTTGATCTAAAATATCTGCGTCATTTGAGATATTACTTTTTTCTTCAGTGTGTAGGATACATTATTAAGTCATTCAATATTTTGAAATGGAATTTTTTTAACATTGACTATTCTGAATGGCCCATTATATGAAAACAGTTATAAGCTTTTAACCCTCTTGCTGTCTGACCATTCAATACCATTCACTGTGGTTTTGAATGATAGATAAACTATGCCAGCCTGCAATATGATACCATGAGGGAATGCAAGTACACAGTACACAGTTAGTTCTGAGTACAGTTGTGCCACGTACACAACCTTGGCAGTCGAATGGTTTCAAATGGTTGGTCAACTCACTGGAAAATGTTGCCAAGAGTCAGTGAGAGTAGGAGGGTTAATACATATTGCTTGTGACTTATAAGGAAGGGTAAATTTTTCGCTTTTTGTCAATGTAATGCTGATTTATAGGCAAACTTATCAAGAAAGATACAATGGAGGTCACCTGTGATAGTTTCAGCTGAATGCAGTGTCTACTTGTTGGAAAACGTCAAACAAACCATTACCTTTTGCTCACACAAACGTAGAATCCATCCACATTGAGGTGACAGCGGGTACCAACCGCATCTCTGGCTGCAGCATTTGCAAATGGACACCAACCTTCAAAAGTCTGAGAAATTATTCATGCATGAATCGTTTCTCAGATTCAAATATTTTTTTTTATTTCTAATCAACGAGGCATTTCAGGCGAAATTAATTTTTGGAATTCTTACTACCATTACCACCTTTACAAATAGGCTTTCGGATAGAAATTACACCTTTTTATTGGGGGGGGGTGTGGGTGGGGTCATTACCAGACGATGACCATACCTAGAGCCCATTCTCATAAAAGTGGTTAGGCAAAAAAAATGTTACTTACCTACTTTTCGCCACAACACCAGTCACAACTATTAAAAATTGCATGACATCTTGACCAGTAACCCATTTAGATAAGCAATATATTGATGTGCTAAGCAAAGTTGTGAGCTTGTAAACCTACCTTGTGAAATGAAGCCTGATCCATATCACAGCTTGTCATCACAGCAACCAGTGGTTGGCAAAGTTTGATCGGCCTTCACTGCAACAAAATACTGCAACAATAATGCTACCAACTTACCCATATCGCTGATAATTCAACTGTGCTACTCAAAAGAAAAAGGACTCAAACACTTCAAAACAAAACCTTTAAATGTTTTGTTGAAACGGGGAAATTTGTGCCAAGCTAGTATATATGTTTTGTTATGCTCAAGGTCATCAATACAAAGTGGGGTAGTGTTTGTAACAATTATTATTAGATAAGATGAAATTTAAAAAGTCGCATCCCCTCATGGTGATCCCGTTGCTGCTGCTTCCCAGGTTGTATCGTAAACTTGGGTGTGATCCCTGGCTACACGGCAGTTAACGGTTGCATGGCTTCTGACTGGCACCCCCGAATAAAGATATTGACAAAATAGGGAGACCACCAACATTAGGGCTAGATAGCTCAGTTGGTAGAGCGCCGGTACGTTAATCCGGAGGTCGTTGGTTCAAATCCCGCTCTAGTCAATTTTTCTTTGTTCAACCCCAAACTATTTGAAATTTACCCAGTCAGTTTCCCTTGTAGTTCATTACTTGACAATTATTATCATTGTTATATTTTTTTTTTAGCTAAACAATTTTTTTCAGCAGTATTTAGGCAACTACAAAATTGAGCTTAATTAATTGATCAGTTCTAAACAAAATTACAAAATTGAGCTTAGAGACTGTTTTTATAGAGCTGCATAGATTGCATAGCGGGAACAGGTGAACCAACATCCACAAGGTCACACTAGTAGTCATGACCACACCTCTGGCCATCATTCAATTTAGTTCTTGATGTTTTTCCCTTTGGGAAAAAGTATACACTGTAAAAAGGCTCATGGAAAGGCTTGATTGTGAACTTCATCTGCCATTTCATTCTGCAGATATTATGGACGACTTGCGGGAAGAGTGTGAGAAGTTTGGAATGGTTCGGAAGATTGTGTTGCCTAAAGAAGAAGAGAACAAAAACAAGGTAACTATAAAGTACCCTGCTGAATTGCAATCGCATTCAATGACCATCATCCTGCTCGGATCATTATTTCATTTACAAAGACTTGTATGCGTTGTATAAGTAGCCCATTTTACTTGGATGGTGGTGTCGGCCTTTTTCACAAATTATATAGATTTAAATCCTATGCCAGTTGTTATGTCATGTTGATCTGTTGGACATCTTTGGAGCCCCTCCCACTTTCATCTTATCTGATGCATCTTTGGATGAAATGAGCCCCCCCCCCCTTATCTTATCCGATGCATCTTTAGATGACGTGAGCTTTCCTTGTAAATCCATTCTTTTGCCATTTTTGTCTGACTGTTTCTTTAATAGGCCCTATTAATAAACTTTTATGTCATGCAATTTTATAAAGCTGTACAGCAGACTTCAGCACATCCCAATTTCCAGGTTTTTGTTTCTGTGGTTACGTTTTGATGTATTTCATTTTACTTACCTAAGATGAAGATTGGTCTCTCTGTCACTCCATGTATCACCCACATTGATACTCTCTGTGGCAATTTCTGCATCATACCGCCTTGAGTTTCTTCACCATGGACCTTATTCACCAGCTAACCATCTTAACACTTATTCCCTAAATACTAAGCTTGGGCGATATCCCTTTTTCCCAGCCACGATATATCGTCGAGAATATATCGCGATATTCAATATTATCGCGATCAGTTTTTGATGATGTCATTCTTCAACAATTCTCACGGTGTGAGTTGTGGCTGTGAATGACTTATCACTTATAGTGTCGTTCCAATCATGTATTCTTTGGGTTTTACTCTAAACCTATGGTATGAAAACCTGGGCCTATTACTTACACACATTTAATGTGTTAACTGCGCATGACAGACTGTTCTTTATGTGTGCATAACTAATAAGATCGCGCTACTCGCACGTCCGCAACACGCACGTGATAACGCACTGTGATGACACCTGTCTGTGTGAGTCCACCTGACCGCTAAGGCTTTGATGTTGGTTTTTTCAAAGACTAAACCCCGTCGGATCTGTTGGGAATCTTGCGGTTGCGGTCTGTGACTTGCAAATCTTTGTTGCAGCAAATCGTCTCAACTAGGAGATTTATTGTTGCAATTATCGTCTCGATAAGGAGATTTATTATTGCAAGATCGTCTCGGCTAGGAAATACATCACGATACTTAACAATATCGCAATTTACCGATATCACGATTAAAAAAAACGTGACCCGATATCGTAATCGTTTCAGAACTAGTATCGCGATATTCGATAATATCGTGGTATCGCCCAAGCTTACTAAATACAGGTTATTGCACGTTCAGTTGTGTTGGTGCTCTAGATATTAATGCTAGAAGATCATATGGACTTTTCTATTGTTGATAAACAATCTGCGATGGTTGGCATGGACAGCCATAATCGCCATTGAAAAAAAAAATTTAATTTAAAAAAAAACGCGACCTTGGATTTCTGATTTTTTGGGGTCGGTCGGAAAAGGGCAATAAAAAGTGGGTTTTTTTTATGCCTAACATTGTTATAAACTGTTGTTATAATTTTTGTTTTACATTAATGGCTTCCCATAGTTTTCCAACTTTGGTTGGCAAAAGCTCAGGCTGTGACATTGCAATAGAAAGGTCTATACTGTGAGCGCAGCCAATGCGTGGGATCATGGCAGAACGACTTTCAAGTGTTTTGAGTCAGGGAACCAGACTTGTTTTGTCTGTTCGTAGGGGTAACCTTGCTTTCAAATATAAACTACTTTGGTGAACTAAATGAAAAGACTGCATCAAGTTGCAGCCAACTTTTCACCAATACACAAGTATGTGGCCTGTTAGCTACGAAGCAGGGTTATTTTTTATGGCAGCCTCACTTTCAAATCATCCTTGATCACAGCGAGACGTTACTGATGTATGAGGTTGTAAAGGAGGATGACCAAGTTGTCTTTTACTCCAACTGTACAGGCCTTTGTTGAATTTGAAGATGCATTGGATTGTGGGACTGCTCAGAGAGGATTAGTCGGTCGACAGTTTGACGGGAAACCCCTCCTGGCTACATTCTACCCCATCGATGACTACCGGTCTCAGATTCTAGGCACAGCAGGTGGGTGTTGATTCAATCCTCACTGATACTAATACCCCCCCCCCTTAATCCCTCTAGTTCCACGTGCAAATGTTGCTTGATTTTGATGACTTCATTACCGCGTATCCAAAACTGCCTATGCTTGGCTACTCTCAGTGCAAGACGTTATTACCCAGTTTCTTGTTACAAGATCACCGCACTTTCATATTTATGTCACTCACCAATAGCTGGCACTTATGCTTCTATTTTTAAACTGCTACGGGGTGTTATTGGATAGAAAGTCAAGTTTGTAAACATCAGAGGATTATGAATAAATAGCGCTATGATCACGGGTATGGTCTTGCATCAAGACCAATTCTTGGCATGTAACATAATTATCTATCCTATCCGATGAGTATACATGATTTTCGGTTGAATTTTGTTGACTGGATTCTGATAGATCCAGGAAGATGGTTAGTTAGGTTTAGCTATAGAGCTATATGTATTGACTAAAGCACCAACTTGCCCTGCATTTATAATCTGTGTGGGCGCATCCATGTTTGCGTACAACCCTATGAAGTAGGTGGATTTTTGTATGGCAGTTGTACGGATATTTGTATATTTTCAGTGCTTTTAATCTGTTTTGTGCATTATAAAACAACCCATACTTACAAGTGCTGCGCGCTGCCATTGCTGGAACGCTGGTAGCACAAGGTTTTGTACACAAAGACATGAGAAAATTGTTGTCTTTTTAAACTTTGTTATGTGAATTATGGTTCTTGCTCAGCCATTTACACAATTTCTTAGCACGACAGCATGGCATAATGATGTAGAACATTGACCGTAAATATTTGCAACTAAAAAACTTAAACTGAATCCTGAAAACAGCGCAGATGATAGGTGAGTTTAAGTGTGATAGACACGGAAACTGCACGGTCAGGGTTTAAAGTGCATCACATCGGCAAGGGTTTTTTTCAACAGATTTTCAGTGTTCACTTTCTGTTTAGTTGTAAATATTTAATAAGTATATTCTACGTCATTGTGCCATGCTGTCCTGTCAGGGAAATTGTGTAAATCGTTGTGGATGACACTTAATTTGCATAAAAAGTTTTTAAAAGACGCAGGTTTTCTCATGTCTTTGTGTACAAAACCTTGCGCTGCCAGCGCCCCAGCCATGTCGGTGTAGCGTACAGTACTTGCGCTTAAGGGCTAAAAAAGATTGGTCTCTAGGACCTAATTGAATGCATAATCAATCCGTGCAGATTTTTGTGTGCGTAACGTAAACGTGAGAGTAAGCTTTATGAAAAATAAGTTTGTTCCTCAGCAACGCACAAGCCTCAAACATGTCAGCTTCCAGGAGGCTTCACATAATGTGTCCATGTTGGATCAAGAGTTGGTGCTTTAGTCAATATATCGTCGCGTCAGTGCAACAACGTCGTATCTCGATTTTGCAATAACGTCATATCTCGATTTTGCAAAAACGTATCTCGATTTTGCAAAAACATTGTATCTCGATTGTGCAAAAACTTATCTTGATTTTGCAAAAACGTTGTATCTCGATTTCGCAAAAAACATTGTATCTCGATTTTTATTAAAAAAACGTTGTAACTCGTTTTTTGCACGTTATACCTCGATTTGTGAAAACGTCGTAACTCGATTTTGCAAAAACGTTATTTCTTGATTTACAAAATCCTTGTATCTCGATTTTGCATAAACATTGTATCTCGATTTTGCAAAAACTTATCTCGATTTTGCAAAAACTTATCTCGATTTTGCAAAACGTTGTATCTCGATTTCGCAAAACATTGTATCTCGTTTTTATTAAAAAACGTTGTAACTCGTTTTTTGCACGTTATACCTCGATTTGTGAAAACGTCGTAACTCGATTTTGCAAAAACGTTATTTCTTGATTTACAAAATCCTTGTATCTCGATTTTGCATAAACCTCTTACAGCTTTTATTTTTTTAAGAAGTCAAGAAATGTACTTGATGATGAAATTGTATTTAATTGTACAGTAAGGTGAGATTTGGCTCCAGTAAAATAATGCATTTCAAAAATATGCATGCTCAGTATCCCAAGAGTAGCTTCCAAATATTGATAAGTTTTTTTGTTTGTTTGTTTTTTTGTTTTTTTTCGCTGGTGTATTATGTCATTATTTCCTGTCATACAGGCAAGATTATATTTTGAAAATGATACTTTTTGATGGTATTTTGTTGTAACATTCCCAATGAGTAAAGTACTCGTTATTTTGTACCAAAAGTAATTAGTTTGACTGTCAGTATTCTATGATTAGACTCGGGTAATTTCAAATATTCTAAGAGAGTAAATTTTGATTAACGATACTTCCCATTAATTTAATTTGTTTTCTTTCCCTTCTTCTTGTTCAAGTGCTTTATTTATGTTTAGTGCATGTTCATTCATACACAAGACTTGTAGTTTTTTAAATGATGTTAACTGTGGTACTCTGTCAGAACTGCAATGACCCCCTTACTGTTTTTAATAATCACAACAATCAGGCACCGTGTTACTTTCTTCCAGAATTAACCCACCATTTTAAAGAGAGGCCCCCTTTTGTAAATTAACCTTAATTTCATTTAATTTTATTAAAGGCCAGTAACTTTTTCAAAAAAACAGACATTAAATCCAAAGTTTGGGTGCCAATATTATTAATACATGTTAACCAAAGGCAAGTCCGTTTTTGGAAGGAATATTCAAGGTCTCTAGTGTGGATACACTTGATATAGATACCCCCCCCCCCCGCCACTGAGCACCATTACTCACCCTTGTACCAGCATCACTACCCCCACCCCCACCCCTCCCACCCCACCCTACCCTTTGGTCACTGTGTAAATAATAGAGAGTACAATGAAACCAATGGCAGGAGATTCAGCTCCTTCAAAATGGCAATTGTTTTTATTAAACACGCCCACTTGCATTTTTTTCTTTCTTTTCTTTTCAAACTTTTAGATTATTACTTAATGACTTCAGTCTGTGTTCAGTGACAGAAGTCACCTCGTCTGTTTTATTTAATTCAATCTGTTTTTGGTGCATGTTTATCTTTTTAAAGAATTACGGTATAAATTATGGTTTTGTATTAGTCTGTAAATTTGTGGAAATAAGGCATCAACAAATGCATCTATATTTTACTATTATTACCAGCTTGAATGTATTCAATTGGATCCATTTTAATCAGTGTGTGTAACATGTGCCTAGCTTTATGATGATTATAAGAATAACAAGTATTAGGTAATTGTTGACTATTTTAAATGCAGAAAGTACGTAAACATTCAATCAATTAATAATAGCTTTTATGTAAACCTATGCTTTTTTAAACTTTCCCTTCCAGAGTGTTTCTTTTTCTCATAATGTCAAGATTTTACTGATATTCAAATCATACATGCGCAGTGGATTTAACGACTTGGATGTTATCATAGTATCCTATGTCTGGTCTAAAACAGACACCAAACCAATGGGAGACTTTTGGTGACGCAAGCTGGCAGCAGACGGACCAGGTAAATCCATTGTTCTCGGGAATATGCGCATGCTCAGAACCACGTACACAATGGAAATTTACCTGGTAAGTCTGCTGCCACCTAGCGTTCCAAAGTATCCCGTTGTGTTTCTTTTGATAACCTGCGAATCCTGCCTCATATTGATGTTAGACAATCATGTTTTCTCTTGTTATAGAAGTCTGGCAAAAAAAGTGTCTATTGACACCTGATATCTTCGCCCACGATAAATCTTGGTGGCGCCATTTTTGGAAGCGGATTCCTTGTGTGTTATCATCAGTGCAAGGGTCCCCTGTGCTGACATTACATGCAGCTACTCTCTGCTTATGGTATGCCATTCTTTGCATGTAGAGATATTACGTGCTCAGTAGAAGCAAGTATTGCCAAGATAGCACATCACTCAGTAACACACGGGGATCCAACTCCCAAAGTAGCACAACCAAGATTTCAGGCCTGGAATTTCATCATGACCTGGGGGCTGACTTGGGGGTCTGACCTGGGGGCTGACCTGGGGGCTGACCTGGGGGCTGACCTGGGGGCTGACCTGGGGGCTGACCTGGGGCAACTACTCTGTTCACCCAGTGTCTTGCCCATCTTGATTTGAGAATAGGTAGATGACTTACACGGGTCATGTAAGGTCAAAAACTTAAATTATCTTTATTATGCAGATGTCGTCTTGTATCTGTTTACAGTGAAGACTTTGAGATCCCAAATATAGATGCGCTCCATGCTCAGGGGGTACCAGTCAATAACAGCAGACTGGTGCATGCATTATGTGCATACCGAAATACCTGCTATTGTTTCGAGGTACTAGACAGTGTTAGCTCTGAGTAAGAGTAAAGACTGCGGTTAGATCCCCAAGTTGACATGCATTGATGCATAGGCTGCCCCTAGCAACAGCTGCAGATGCCAATTCCATCATGGCCTTACACAGAGAATTTACAAAATGTCACAACTATTGCAAGTTAATCAAGCATGCAATGATCGGAAAGATTTATGCAGCCAGTTGAGCCCTCCATCACCAATGCACATTCGTTCATAAAAAGTCTTCTTTGCAGTATGGAAGCCATTTTCACTAGATGTCAATCAAACAGCCACCGTCTTTGTCCTCTTCACTTTATGCAATAACTATGAATACACCTTTCTTTTGTTTACCAACACTGACCACCATTTTGTGAGGGTCCCCTTGAGTTTCACAAAATGTTTACTGGGTCGGCAAAAATTTACCCTTTTAATAAATTATATTGAACACTTTTGTTAATGAAGAATATGAGTACTTTTTGTGTTGGGTAGCACATTTGATTTACTAGTGGTTTCGGTCACTTCATAGCTTTTTTAATAATGTGATAAATTATTTGGGGTTGAACAAAGTAAAATTTACTAGAGCGGGACTTGAACCAACGACCTCCGGATTAACATGCCAGTGCTCTGCCAACTGAGCTATCTAGCCCTATGTTGGTGGTCTCCCTATTTTGTCAATATCTTTGTTCGAGGCTCTGGACTGGCACCCCCGAAAAAAAGATTGACAAAATAGGGAGACCACCAACATAGGACTAGATTGCTCAGTTGGTAGAGTGCCAGCACGTTAATCCGGAGGTCGTTTGGTTCAAATCCTGCTCTTGTAAATTTGTCTTTGTTCAACCCCAAACTATTTCAAATTTACCCAGTCATTTTCCCTTGTTCTTTTAATACGTGACGAGTGATGAACTGTTGTATTTCTTGAAGTTAAGGCTGTCCATACTTTTTGCCAACCAAGGTTGGCAAAACTTGTGGCTGTGACTTTGCAAAAGAAAGGTCTGTACAAGTGGCTTGGATTTGACTGAAAACAAGATGGCTGTGCTTCTGGTTCAGATCTATGATATTGATGTCATTATCCGTTGATCTTGTGTATATATGTGTTCATTGATGTGCGATTAGCAGAATATGGGAACAAGGAGCTTTCAAAAAAAGAAAATTTGTATTTTTTAAAAAACGAAGTCTCTATTTTAAAAAAAAGGAAAACTAAAGTATTGTTTTAGCTCACTTCCTGGCTTTCCAATGGCCAAAAAGAACTGTTCTGTAATCTTTGTGTATATTCATATATATCTATATCATGTATATCTGTAATAAATATAGCTTAATAATATATTTAAATGTATTGTACAATCATTGTATTTTGCCTATTAAAATATATTTAATAGCTGCTAAAACTAACAGCCTAGCTGCACACATCTGGTTGTTTTTTCTCCCAAAATTCCAATTAGTACATACATTTGACTTTTATGTTCAATTAATAAATACCTTGGAGAGTTTATGCACTCTGATTGGTCGAAGACTGGTCACGAGGGGGTGTATTAACATGTGATATAAAGACCGGCTCAATGAACTAGCGAATAAATGACCCCTAAACAAGCACATTGTTGTGTAAAATCCTATGCACTATATGTGCTTGTTGCGCGACAAACTACCGGTATCAAATCAACTCATTTATTTGTGCGTATTTATTTTTTTATTTGACAGATGGTGCCACGTGCGGAAACATTCCAGGCGTAGGCGTGAACGCGCAGACAATGTATCAATTTAGGGTAGCTGGTACGCGCATAAAGCCAACACAATACAAAGTCATAGTCTGGTTCTTGAAAATATGTATAAACAGTTAATTATGTGAAAGAGATTAAGTACCACACAAAAGTTGAACAGTCAAAGGAATGGCCCTTGAACATGAGTAGAACATTTCTAAAAATAACGGCGAAAGAAAAATCACAAATTCTGACGATTTTTACAGTTTTTTCGTTATAAGGCATTTATTAATGGGAATAACAGTGCGATGAGCGGTCTTCACTGTGCGGTAATGACCTTGGTTGGTGGCTGCCCGCTGTTAATGGACCTCGCCTTCGGCTCTGTCCATTAACAGCGGCCAGCCACCAGCCCGGTCATTACCACGCAGTGAAGACCGGCTCATCGCTCTGTTATTCCCTAATTATATAATATCTGTTTGACCCATCTTTCATGAAGTCTATTCAGCTGCTTTGTCTACATATTCAGAGGGGAAAAAGGGGATCTTATTTCAAATTGCAAATCTCTACAGTATACATGTATCATTATTTCGTACTTAGACGTGTTTAGACTAACTCGGACATGTCTACACCGAACACCTTGTTTTTGTTTCTACAAAAATATATGTCTAGTTATTATTAGGTGTTCGTGCAATACAAGCACGAACACCTCTTGATTTTGTTTTGTTTTTTGTTTTTCTTCTCCATCTTCTTCTTCTTCTTCCACGTCAACTCTTCTCTACAACACAACTCAAGATTGAAACTGAATTGAACCTTGAAACTCATCAGACAATTGAACATCAATATGAGGACAGCACAGTTTTAATGGCGTCACGATGACGTCATTGGGTGTCAAATTACAAGGTTTTTAAAGTTGAAAAATGACCATTTGCTATTTGCTGTATTTCAATGAATTTAAAAGCTATGATGTTCATAGTTGGGCATCTGATAGTTCAAGACTGGGGCAACATTTCAAAAGTTAACCCCCAAATCGTATGACCTTCACTTCCGGGTCGTTACCCTGGGTCGAAGTTTGCCTTCGGTTTTTTTCTTGAAAAACATCATTTTTGGGCTTATTTACAGCATAACTCAAGATTGAAATTGAATTGAACATTGAAACTCATCAGACATTTGAACCTCACTATCAAGACAACACAAACTTGATGATGTCATGATGACGTCATCAGGTTTTGAATTACAATAAATCAAAGTTTAATATTTGTAAAAAGTATAACTCGTGAACCACATGTTGGATTTTTACAATCTACACACCATCGGACAGGTCGTTGAAGATCTAACAAACGCTACACAAAACTTGACCTCGTTTGACCTTGACTTCCGGTTCAAACACGAAGATGAAATTTAATATTTGAAAACAAAATCATAACTCCTGAACCAGACATTGTTTGTTTTTTCCTGTCTGTCGGAAGATAAGGCTTTCAAAGCATTAGTAACGCTATAATTTGTGACCTCATTTGACATTGACTACCGGTTCAAACCGGAAGTTTAAACTTTATTTTTGAGAAAAATTGTAACTTCTGAACCAAACATTGGATGTTTACAATCCATCCATCATCTAAAAGGTCTTTATAAACTAATCACGCGCTACATAAAATGTGACCCCATTTGACCTTGACCTCTACGTATTCAATCATTCACTCACCACGAACACCTTGTTTTTGTAGTAAACAAAACATCAATGTCTAGTTGTTTTTGTTATTACATATTTAAACATCAATGGTGTTTACAAGACAGAGGAGTATAACTATTAAAAACATGCATTAGACAATTGTATTACCATAAAAACCAAAAGTCAAACAAAGTGACTCCACTAAAATATAAACAATAATAATAATGCACAGTTCTTGTATGGCACTTTATCACATCTGAAGGCATTTCAAAGCGCTCATTATTTTTTCTACAAGGTATGCTGAGGTTTATGCTGAGCTAGTTCAAACTACATGTATAAGACTTTTCACCCAACACCCACGGTTAGATGTTTACAAAATCAGAAAATAAGGGTGTTTGCACGATATTTACAAAGTTGTCAAACTGTTCATTGACAGAACGCTGATGTACCCTTTTACACAACCTGGCTGGTATGACCCAATACTAAGATAACCCTTTCTAACTGATCTGTAAATGAAAACCTCACATGTATCATAAAAACAAAAGTTATTAACTGGGTTAATCAAACTGATCTGAACCTCAATATAAGAAAGCACTAAGCATTTAGTAATTTTGTCAGTAAGGGGGCAATATAATGCTCATCAAACTAAAGTCAAGTTCGCACAAGAACCAATGGTTAACTAGTGGTTGTTAAGTGACGTACGATGGGCATGCGCACAGAAGTTGAAGTGCGAACGACTCAAGTCATGTCATGTCAACGCGACCGGCGGCTCAACGTGCGTTATCATTTTCTTATAACTGGTCCACTCTGCACTGTGCTACGAAAACAGCTATCAATAACCAGTGATGCGACCATGCCTGGTAGGCTGGTTCCAAACATTCGACTAGCGTAGTCCAACCATCGTCAAGCGCTTGCACGAACTTGGCCCAGAGTGTTTGCCGCTTAGAGTTGTAAAACTTCCAGCAGAGCATCCCTCAGTCTGTAATAATCTTCTTTACAGTTGTACACTTGACTCGAAATTCGACACCAAAGCCTTTGATTGAAGTCATAGAAGGCTACAAATACCTGGCTGTGCTTGTAGACATCGCTCATTAATCTTGGACAACTCTCAGCACATACAGGGTACCGACTCGACTCTGGAATGGCTACCACTGACATGAATGGAGCTTCCATATCAACTGGTATTTGAAGCTTTTCAGTATTCAAAGCTTTTGAAATCATGTCCGCTGCCCATCTTGAAAGTGTCGAGTTGTATGCACCTATTTCCTCCTGACCATGCAAAGAAAAAAAACAGTCTGAGAAATTATCGATGCATACATATTTTACATATTTTAATAAAACTACTACTTTAAGGTAGGGAAAAAATTCAGATGTTAAGAACAACCAAATTTAAAAGCAGTGGATACTTTGGTAATTACTCAAGCATTACCATAAAAAACTTACTTGGTAAGGAGCACCTGAGAGCTGCTGGTAGTGGTAGTAAAAAACATTGTGATAAACAACTCCCTCTGAAGTAATGTAGGTTTTGAGAAAGAGGTAGTTTCTCACTAAAATCTGAGAAAGGCTTCACAATTCTATGCAGCAAGGGTGTTTTTTCTTTCATTATTTCCTTGCAACTTTGATGACCAATTGAGCCCAAATTTTCACAGATTTGTCATTTTATGTATGTTGGGATAAACTAAGTGAGGATACTAGTCTTTGACAATTACCGAAAGTATATCCTGCCTTTAATGTTTTGAGCATACAGGGCTTGTCGCGTATCGGTCTAAGTGTAAACGTTCTTTTTGTTCCCGATGCAACAGTTGCATCCAATAAAACAAACAATATTCACACCAAATTACAGGTAAAACTTTCAAATAAAAAACGTTGATTTTGAACTTACTCCACTAAACACACGGTAATGCAAAGTCCATGAGTGCAAGAACTCAACTCAGCAACAGAGCCAAAATACAGAGTTCATTTGTAGACAAAGAAATGTATTTCATAAAGCTGCATGTATCGTTAGCCCTATATAGGACTCTTCCTCTGTGCTGTACACAGATACTGTAGTGTAATACGAAAGTGAAAGGCCACTAGGGCTACATGTATCGTGTACATAAATTGGAGAGCCTCAGTATTTACCTTTCCACCAAGGTCGTTGTAGAATTTGATGGCTGTTTCTGCCAAATAGTACGGAAGACAATCCCGTGTGCCAGTAAAGCAGAATCTTTTCATTAAGGATGGTTCATACTGATAGTTTGTTGTCGCGACTGGGCTAATAACATCCTTGTAGTCTGGCTGTACCCACAAGAAGGCACAACCACGAGGAGTAAATAACCACTTGTGGAGATTACCTGACAAAACAAATTAACACATCAAGTCTTTTTATAAAAAAAAGGTTTGAGGTCAGCTAGTACATGTATGGTCTATTTGCAGAAATGTACAAATTTCAACGAATACTAATTCTGAGAGTTTTTGTCAATGTTCTGCTTTTTATATTAGCATTTTAGGTCTTGAGAATTGTCAAATAGTTTTTAACCTTGGAGTTTGATGGGAATAGAAAAAATGGACTCACCAACAGAATTAAAGATACTTATACTTGAATAATGAACTAACATACCCCCAGGGCCCAATTTCATAGAGCTGCTTTAGCACAAAAAGTAGCTTAGCACAACAAAATTATGCTTACCAGATAAAGGCTACCAGCCAAACTAACATGTCGTGTGTATAATTTGTGACTGGTATCCTGCACATTTCTGCTCAGCAGACAATTGTTAAGCAATTTGTTCTGCTTAAGTAGCTCTATGAAATTGGGCCCAGGTTCCATCATCTTAACCGTATTTGCTTAAACAATCAACAATTGATCGAACTAACTATAAACCCCTTGACACTGATCCAACATGCACCTTATCAAAGGAGAAACGATTAATAACTTGTCTTTGACTCCTCTTTTTTCTACAGATGTCCCCCATTGCAGCATGTCTCATTCACTAATGAAGCACTTTTTCTCCCTCTTCCCACCTTTGATTTTGTCTTTGCGTTTCCAACCCTTGTGTTTGAACCAGCCCTCCTCTACCCCCCCCCCAGTCTCCTTTTTTCATTGTTCATCCCTTGCTTCTTCTGACTGCATTCTGCTTCTCTCTTTTCATTTCTTTCTACTTGACTGCTTCTGTTACACCAGTATGCCTGTTTATAATGATGTATTATGTTGTCATTAAGCCGTTGAGAAAGACTCTGCTAGGGGCAAAGGTGAGGTCATTAAAAAAAAATGCATTTATACCATAGTTCCTTTTGGCTGGTAGGCAGTTTGCAACAGCTCGTACCATTTTCCCTGCATAAAGGTTGGGTTTATGAAACTTGGTTTAAAGGTAGGGTCATAGATTGGTAAATACCCCACAAAATTAATGACAGTAAAAACTTACTTGGCAAGAAGCACTATATCTGTTGAAAGTATGAACTATTTTGAGAAAAGACTCCCTTCAAAGTATTATGGTTTGGATAATTTTTCACTCAAAAAACATTTAAATCTGAGAAACGATTCTCAGAGTTCTGAAGGTTTTTTTAATGAAAAATTATCCGAACCATAATACTTTGAAGGGAGTCTTTTCTCAAAATAGTTCGTACTTTCAATAGATGTAGTGCTTCTTGCCAAGTGGTGTCCGATCGCGAACACTGCAGCCAGATATGCGGTTGGTACCCGCTGTCACCTCGCTAAACATGGATGGATTTGACCTTGTGAAAATACTGTGACAGTTTTTTTGCTGTTTTCTCAACAAGTAGACGTTGTATTCAGCTGAAACTTTCCTATGGGACTTTTATTGTATCTATCTTGATAATCTTACCAATAAATCAGCACTACATTGACAATAACCAATCTATGGCCCTACCTTTAATTAGGCAATGTTCAGAATAATGATTTGCCTAAACTGTACAAAAACGTACCACAATAGAAGTCAACGCCTAGATCTTCCATATTGAGAGGGATTTGTCCTGGTGCATGTGCACCATCTACATGTACCATAACTCCATTCATATGACATACTGCTGCAATGCGCTTAACTGGCATCAATATTGCACTGGAACTGGTGATGTGGTCGACGATGGCAAGTTTGATGTCTCTATCAGCACGTAAGACCTCAGAGTATAAATTGATGATGTCATCCTGACTGTCAATGGGGATTGGAATCTCCATAAGGACAATTTCTAAACCTAAATAAAATTAAAACATGACAAAAATTCTTCAAACACAATTTGATCCGAAAGAAACTTTTAGAAGCTTAAAGGAACATTACAGAATTGGTAAGAAAAAAACTTGTAAAATATACTTTTTGATCACAGGTTTACATGAAACTTACACGGTCTAATGATGATGATAGTAGAAAACATCCCTTGAAATATTTCTGTCTGAAATGCCATATTTGATGAGAAATGAATAAACTAATTTTCCTATTGGAGTTTATCGCTCAGTGAGCGTTTTATTCATTTGTTGAATCTATATGATTTCATGCAAATGTGTAATCGGTTTTTCACTGGTTTCTCGTGACCCAGATGACCGATCAATCTCAAACTTCTAAAGGTTTGTCAGTTTATGTATATGGTGGATTACATAAAGTGCTTACACTGCCAGCAACTGTTTTGTTAGCAAAAACCAATTTTGTAATGTTCCTTTAAATTCCAAACAATATTGTACATTTGAATAAATGTAATAATCGTATCGGTGATAAAGAATATTATTTTGGTTTTAGCCTTTACTGATATGTGATAAGCACTGTGTACTCATAGCTTACCCGAGTCCTAAAAAAATCACAGGCACAGACTGGGAAAGTACAGAGTGCACAGTGCTTATCACATCGGTGTAGGGTAAAACCAAACAAAATTGTAGATCTTAGCACTGTATACTCAGTATTTCCTACGGAGCCCGGTAAGGGACAGTGGAAGAAAAAAAAGATGCGGGGACTAATTTGTTCCCACGGTTTAATAATCCGTTCAAACGAATAAGGAATCCGTTCCCACGGTTTAATAATTTGTTCGAACGAATCAGGAATCCGTTCGAACAAATTAGGAATCCGTTCGCACTGTTTAGCCAGGGCATGAAATAGCGCTGCACGCATGAGTAAACTTGAAATAAAGTCTTCGCGGATCACAACCATCTTTGGAAATATAAGTTCATATCTGAATTGCTTTGGAAAAAAGCAGGTGAATCCAGTGTGCATGGTAAAAAGGTCTGACCAAGCAAGTTATGTATGGTGCATTAATATGTTAAGGTTGGGTTTTTTTCACGAAAGCACACAAAATGTCTCTGGCAGTACTAACCGAATAAGCAAGCTTAAAGGAACATTACAGAATTGGTTTTTGCTAACAAAACAGTTGTGGCAGTGTAAGCACTTTATGTAAACCACCATATACATAAACTGACAAACCTGTAGAAGTTTGAGATCGATCGGCCATCTGGGTCACGAGAAAATAGTGAAAACCGATTACACATTTGCATGAAATCATATAGATTCAACAAAGGAATAAAACGTTCACTGATGGATAAACTCCAATCGGAAAATTAGTTTATTAATTTCTCATCAAATATGACATTTCAGAAAGAAATATTTCAAGGGATGTTTTCTACTATCATCATCATTAGACCGTGTAAGTTTAGGGTAAATCTGTGATCAAAAGTATATTTAACAAGTTTTTTCCTACCAATTCTGTAATGTTCCTTTAAGATAATTTAAACATTAACTAGCGAAGTGGAGTTAAAAGGCACCAGAAATTATTTTACCTAATCGTTGAGAGACAAACCGTACAGTTTTCTTTACAGATTTGAATGTGTGACTTGTAATCAAAATCTTGTCTCCTTGTTGAAAAGACAGGCTCTTTAGTACAGCATTGGTAGCTACAAAGGAAAAGAATACAAACAGTTACCTTATTGCATTAACTGTTCTTATCAATGTTTCAAATAATTCATGCTATTCAAGTTTATTCAACTAGATTGTTTACTATTATTCAGTTTCCCAACACAAGGTCCGATACAAGCTTTTTTGAGACAAACAAAATTAGGGGGGGGGGAGGAAAATACAAGTAGATTTCACCAGCGGCGTATCCAGGACTTTTTCGGTGGTAAGGGAAGGCGGGCACAGGGGGCATTACTTTTTAAGTGGGGGGGGGGGGTCCAGTGGGATGGGTTCTTCAGTGGTGGAGGTCATGCTTTTTGGGGGGAGGGGGTCGCTGCAGGGGGCCATCATTCTCTTACATTATTGGCATTTTGTGGCCGCGGTAGTTATTCCGATCGTACGGATATGTGTAACTGGTGTTTGGAGTTGTGATGAAGAGGCAGAGGGAAGCTTGTGAGATGGTATGTGTGTGTGAATGTGTTCTTGAAGGTACTCAGGTGAAGAGCTGATGATGCATTTATATGTAAGCAGGAGAAGGTTGTATTGAATTATTTGTTGACCTGTAACCAGTCAAGTGATCTGAGTATTGGAGTGTTGTGGCGCTGGGATGATGTATCGGTGACAAGTCTGGCAGCAGAGTTCTGAATTCGTTGAAGTTTTGAGATGAGTGAATTTAGAGATGAAAGAAGATGTGGACCCCTTACCCGATGTTGCATTTTCAACCAGAATCAAGTCTTGTGGCTTGGAGCCTACAAAGGCAGCCACTGCATCAATTCCATCCGCATACATGTTGATGTTACGCGCTTCCTTCAGTGAAAAGTTACTTGGATTGTACTGACTTCTGTACCAAAGTTCAGGATTGCTCTCACGTTTCTCCATCAACCTAAAATGGAGCGAGAGGATCATCATAATAGAATGAAGTGACTGCTACTGGCATACAGAGAGAAGTTCAAATTGAGCAACAAAATTGAAAGCTTAAAGGAACATTACAGAATTGGTAAGAACAAAACTTGTAAAATATAATTTTTGATCACAGATTTACATAAAACTTACACGGTCTAACGATGATGATAGTAGAAAACATCCCTTGAAATATTTCTGTCTGAAATGCCTTTGAAGAGAAACGAATAAATAATTTTCCGATTGGAGTTTATCGCTCAGTGAGCGTTTTATTCACTTGTTGAATCTATATGATTTCATGCAAATGTGTAATCGGTTTTTCACTATTTTCTCGTGACCCAGATGACCGATCGATCTAAAACTTCTACAGGTTTGTCAGTTTATGTATATGGTGGATTACATAAAGTGCTTACACTGCCAGCAACTGTTTTGTTAACAAAAACCAATTCTGTAATGTTCCTTAACTAGCTCTGATGAGTCCCTTGGACTCAAATAGCCCACACTTGATAAAAATCCTACAACAAAATACACTGATCAAGCCTCGTACCCATAGGTAACGCGCCATATAGATTGATTGCACATGACGTCATTGACCACCATCTTTGATGACAAACAATGGAAACTTCACACTCATACGCGCTGCGCACAATTCTCAGTCAATGATAGCCTTTCACTTGTGCACATTTCATCAAAGATAGCGGCCAATGCAAGGGGTCTATTGATACTACTCGTCACTAAAATGTGTGAGACACCGAATAACAATGATAATTGGCTTTATACCGAAAGTGACTGCTTTGCGCTCACGCTTGTAAAAACTGTTGAGATCTTGTAGTGCATTTAAGTGCACTCGGTGCGTTCACTTCAACTAAACCATGCTTTACACGGTCATTCTAAACTGCTCACAGTTAAGCATGTAGCAAGATCTATAAGTAGTATAAAAGGGGACCAGTCGCCGTATGACTTTTGTCAGCTACCATGCTTGAGTGTTTGGTAGAGTGTGCGCAAGAGGGGATTCTAGGGGTTATTGTTGATCAAGGCATGCTTGGGGGGGGGGGAATGGCACCGGGAGATTGATAAACCCATCATGGGCACATGGCTGACACCGATCAGCTGAAAGTTTCATGCCTGACAGTGGAGGGTCAACCAACCTCTGTTGTTTTCGAAGAACTGGGCGTGGCACTGCTCCAAAAGACCCATGATTACACTGACTGACATTTGCATCAATACAGAAGTATTGTTTTTTCATGTCGTGACCAAATGCTGCCCTCGTTGACTGTTTGTGGGATGATGATGACCTACGATGATACTGCCGAAGTATCCACAAAATCCCAACAGCAAAAACTACAACAAAAGCCATTGATGTCAGCTCTATTGACTCCATTTTACACTATGAAAACAAAGATGAAAAATGTTTCAAACTATGTTATAACAATGACAATTTTAAATATTATATTATATTTCTCCCACTTGCAAAGGGTACTTAATTTGTTTTTATAAGTTTAGAAAACCCGCTTTCTGATCCGGTGTTGTTAGCAGCAGAGTGTGGGTTTGAATCCCGGTCATGACACTTCTGTCCTTGATCAAGGCAAGTTGGAACGCACGAGGGGACCTGTAAAAAAGCCCCTTGCGAATGGTAGGGCACTATTATTACTAAATATTATAATGTCCACGTCGTTTTTCTGTCCCAAAGATTCGGAATGAAAAATTGGTGGAATGTAGGAGTGGAATGTTTATGCTTACAATGAAGACAGGCCTGTTTTGTTTGATCAGATTGTTGAAAAAATGTCTGAGTTTAACTGCGAGAATATCATTATGGGTGGAGACTTCAATGCTGTTAGAAATATTACCTTCGATAAGAAGGGTGGTAGGCCCTGCACCAATTTTAAAGTGCAAAACAAAATCTCTAATATCATTGAGACCCTGGAATTAATTGATGTTTGGAGAGAAAACAATCCTGGGGTTAGGCATTTTAGCTGGAAATCAAACCATCCCCCCCCCCCCCCTCATTCTTCTACAGAATTGGTTTTGCTAACAAAACAGTTGCTGGCAGTGTAGGCACTTTATGTAATCCACCATATACATAAACTGACAAACCTGTAGAAGTTTGAGATCGATCGGCCATCTGGGTCCCGAGAAAATAGTGAAAAACCGATTACACATTTTGCATGAAATCATATAGATTCAACAAATGAATAAAACGCTCACTGAGCGATAAACTCCAATCGGAAAATTAGTTTATTAATTTCTCATCAAATATGGCATTTCAGACAGAAATATTTCAAGGGATGTTTTCTACTATCATCATCATTAGACCGTGTAAGTTTTATGTAAATCTGTGATCAAAAGTATATTTTACAAGTTTTTTTCCTACCAATTCTTACCAATTTTGGAAAAAGACTTTATTAACTGGATCTTTACTCTTTATGGTAATATCTCTAGCTGTATTATTAATAATGGTCATGTCTCAGACTCATTCAACGTTACCAGAGGGGTCCGCCAAGGCTGCCCATTGAGCCCATATTTATTCATTATTGCTGCTGAATTACTTGCGATTTCTATTAGACATTCTAAAGACATTACAGGTATTCAAATTGAGGGTACAGAATTAAAAATTAGTTCTTACGCAGATGATACTACCATCTTTTTGGATGGGAGTAGTAAATCAGTTTCTTGTACTTTTAAGATATTGGACAGCTTCAGGTCAGCCTCTGGCCTTAAAGGTGAACTTTAATAAATCTGAGGCCATGAAACTCGGTCCATTGAGATTTTGCAAAGATATACAGTCTGTTGGCAGGGGTCTCCCTTGGACCAATGGGCCAGTGCGATTTCTGGGTATAGTATTCACTTACAACGAAAATGATCTATTTCACCTGAATTTCGATAATCAGTTGAATAAGATCCAAACTTTGTTAAATTGGCAAAATCACTATTGTTAAGAGCTTAGCCTTGTCACAATTGACCTTTTTGTTGACAGTGTTACCCAACCCTCCTCAGGAATTTATCTCACATGTGAACAAGTTGGTTTACAAATTTATTTGGAGCGGGAAACCTGACCGAGTTCGCAGGAAAGTCGTTATTAATGATTACATGCATGGTGGTTTGAAAATGCTTGATTTAGAGTCTTTTCAAAAGGGTCTTAAGTGTACCTGGATCAAGAGACTTCTTGATAGCTCAAATGATGCAAAGTGGAAGCTTTTTGTAAATGGCGCTCTCAGGCACGCTGGTATTCAGGACATTATCTGGAAGCTAAATATTTCTCCCTCTGATTTCCCGTTCCATATCTTGAAAGATAATTTCCTTAAAGATGTTGTCAGAGCTTGGCTAGAATTGCAGAAATCGAATCCTCCTGCTCATTTTTTGTCAGAAATTATCTGGTTTAATTCTAAACTTGCTGAAAACTCATTTATTTAACTTCACATACACTTAGCTTGTAACATGTCTTAGATTATTCATCTGTATAATTGTCTTTGTATTCTATATTTCTCTTTGCTGCTTATACATGTTTTTGTTTTTTTGTTCTGCGCCTCGGAATAGGGTATCGTACACTAGATAGATGGCGCATTATAAATGCATTATTATTATTATTATTATTATTAATGTTAAAATCAGTAACAAATGTATATTTTACCGTTCTTGGAAGGTTGAAGGAGTTTTGAAAGTCAGTGATATTTGTTCAGAAGATGGGAATATTCTAACTTTCCATGATTTTCGATTAAAATATAGCAACATCAAGTGTACCTTTATCAAGTATTGTGGTCTACTTAAAGCATTACCAAGGACCTGGAAACAGATTTCTGGCTTAGACTTGACAGAAGAAAGTGAATCTAACTCATTGCTGATTTATGAGTTTTGTAATCAGAAAAAGCCTTCTAAATTTGTTTACAACTCAATTTCCAAAACAATAGCTCAAGAACCTACTGAATGCCAGTCCAAGTGGACTACTTTACTCGATTTCTCCCCGCAATGGAATGAAGTACATCAAGTTCCTTTTAAAATTACCAAAGATTCCAAGCTGCAATATTTTCAATATAAATTCATTCACTTTCTCATTCCGACGAACACTTTTCTTTACAAAATTAAAAAGGACTCTGACATTTGTTTCTTTTGTAATGAAGAGCGTGAAAATTTGTTACACCTCTTCTGGGACTGTAGAAAAGTTAAACTGTTTTGGAACGATATCATAACTTGGCTTAATTCTATTTCTCTATATCCTGTGACTTTAACTTGTAGAGATATTTGCTTTAGTCTATTACCAGAAAAAGATCTTGTCTCCCTTATTATTATTCTAGCGAAAAAAATTTTTTTTTTAATAATAAGTGTCAAGAAATTCCTCTTTTGTCGATAACTGCCTTTAAAGAGTTTGTTTTTGTCCATTTCAAATCAGAAAAGGGAACTGCTACAAGAAATAAGTCACTCGATGACCTCCGAAAGAAATGGGCGAACCTTTTTTAAACAAGCCCCCTCCCCCACACTTATATTATTTATGTAATGACTAGGTTTTTTGGTTGGTGTTGTCTAGTTGTTTTGTCTTTTTGTTGTCCCTTTCCGTTTGTCTTTTGTCTTGGGTTGTCTCGTTTATTGCTCTTTTTAGTTCTACTGGTTCAGTGCCATTTGTATGCTTATTTCAATTTTTTCTTTGTATGTTCTTTGTTGCATATTGAATGAAAAAAAAAATAATAATAAAAAAAGGAATGTAGGAGAGGAGGTGGGCGAAAAATTATTGTTTTCCCAGCAAAAAGCTGTATCCAAGTGATGCTAACCAACTCTCCACAACCCCTCCCCCCCCTTCAACAAAACTAACTCCCATTGGTTAATAGTTAAAACCCAACCCTGATTGGTCAATCCATGTAACCAATCAAAACCCAACTCTATCATAAGCCTCATGCTGATTGGTTGTCAACACCACTGATGGATCCGCACGATCCATATAAATAGCTTCACGGCGAACACAGCCGTTCCCATCAGCAAACAATGCTTCGAGCTTTGCAAAGGAATGCACGCTCGGTGCTAACGAGGAGTTATGTAATAAGTATAGGGACAATAGATGCTTTGGTTCAGTTTTAGCAGCACACTCATTGGGTCGTTACTACATTCGATATGGAAAACGCAGGTTATATCGAGGAAAGGGTGCAATCAGCCGATTAATTCACAGGCGGAGCTCCTCCATGAATGAACATAATTCGACGAACTGATTTCATCAAAATTTGCTTCGTTTGAAGGCAGAATTAACAACAGTCAGAGCGACATTTCTGACACACAGCTGAGCAAAATTAAAAACAGTATTCTGGCAAACGACAACCACGTTTTCAAGAAAAAGAGCTGTGAAGGTCAGTTTAAGTTCAACGTCAAAGCATGGTGACTACAAAGCTAAAGAGAGACAGAAAGTAATATCGAGAGAGGACATCGCGGATGAGGTTTTGCTCTTATCAATCACAGGCAGAAGTTTGCTCGTCCCCTGCGCCTTGCCTTAAAAATGGGCCGCTGGGGCCGAGCGAAAGGCAGAAGCTCATAAGGAATGGCGGACACATTCGAAATGGGGTGGAATCTTGTAAATACTAGTCAAATCCACTCCACTAGCGTCGGACTCCGTATGAAAAGAAGATGTATCGTGCAGAGGCCAGAGCTTCAAAGAAGCTCAAGAAGCTCAAGCTTGAGAAAGCCAAGAAGGGGAAGAAGGCGACATGATTCAGGTCTTGGATAAGATAAGTGATGATTTATTAAATTGTAGTATCGTTGTTTACGATATGGGGTAATTAATTACAGAGCAAGCTGTAAAAGAGATGTTTAGACAGAGACAAGGCAAAGTCCAGCATTACTTAATCGCCGTAAGGTAGTTTGAAAAAGTAGTTGAGTCAATCAATCAATCAATACTTTATTTACACTCAATCATAAATACATATAGTGATCGATACAGAATAGAAGGTGATTAAGTGGTGGGGTCTCCAAAAAGCAGAGCTTGTCGAGTAGAGACCCCCCCCCAGGGGAGGATCCAGTGGGTGAGGGCGCACGCCCCCTCTTTTCCTTCAAGGAAAAAAGAGAGAGCGACACCAAAAAGGGGAAAAAATGAAGGAGAGTCTAAAGTAGTTACATACCTGGTATTTTTTGTCAAAAAGCCACTAATAACCAGTATTGTTTGAGGACCCCAATGAATTCACTGACAGACATTGTCTCATGAGGTATAATTACACGTGAATCTCATTTTGTGAGTGTGGACGGCGTGTTTCATAAGCGCGAAACACCTGCACGTGCCTGGCGCGCTCTTTCATTCTGAATAAAAAAGCTAACTTAATACTATGATATACCATGGATATTACATACTTTTGTAAGCTTCATTTTGATTGGTCGTTTTAAGAGTATTGGTGAAGCTATACCCTCGTACCTTCGACCAAACAAATTGTTCTTCTTATGAACCTCTCCGCCGGGATCTGCTTTCAGCGACAGCGCGATGTTGTTGGACTGTACCATTTAGCAGGGATTGAACATATTTTGTGCTACATTCTACCTCCATGATTTTAATAAGTATATCCTCTTAATTATAGAAACTAATTGACAGAAAAAACCTTTTGGGGTTAATTTTATTGAATTTTGCACTATCAAGTAGGCCTAATAATGTTTGTCTCCCCCACTGCTGTTTTCGTCTCCGAATAAGATTGTAGCCTTCAGTTTGATTGTATAACTCAGGATGACTGATCAATGACTCCAAACTCGAAAATGATGCTTATGATTTGGCTAAAATAATTTGTGGTCAAATATTGCCTGAGATCGCACCACAGAGCATCTAGAATCCAAAATTTTCCGGGGTCCTTAAGCGGGCCCCGAACATCACGCCGTTAGGGCGTATAAATTGAATTAATACACACCCGGGACATTCCATTCTGATTGGTCGATAAGAAATCACGTGGCCGCGTTTAAACGGATGATACAGACACGGCTAGTACATGTATAAAAATATAACATGGTTTGAGGTTGAACAGTCGATATTATTATACCTCATACATATTCAAGACCGAGAGTCGAATTCTCACTGGTCCATTCAACACCACGTGCCAGATGCTATAGATAGGTTGCAGTGTGACGTAAATCGGCCATCTTTACGGGCAGTTTAGAACAAACAGTCGTGCGTTTCTTGTGAGAACGGCGTGCAAAACGCGCGCATTTCACGAAACTCATTGCAGGATTGGTTAGTGAACAACGCGGCTGCGTTAATAAGTTGAGCGTTTGACGCACCTGCAAGCCAAAATGCAATTTGCCCGTAAAGATGGCGTCTACTGGGACCTATCCATTGATCTACATTTATACTATAAATGTAGATCAATGGACCTATCATAGAGTTATATAGAAGAACTAGAGGGCGCACTAGCCAAGTTACGTGACTCGTCGCGCGGGTGGTGCGGCCATGTTTTAAGTACCACTACCATTACTTTACTGTACGCAAAACAACAACATGAACACCGAGCGCGTGATGCGTGCATTTACCATACGCACATCGTATACTTCAAACCATTGATCTACATTATACTGTAGATCAATGCTTCAAACTCAATTTTGCCCTCTATTAAATGGCGGTCGTGTCTCCTTGCGGTCCCGGTGCGTTTGTGCACGCAGTATTGCCAGTGCGCCCTCTAGTTCTTATATATAACTCTATGGGACCTATCCATTGATCTACATTATACTGTAGATCAATGGAGCTATCTATATTTGCTGCTTATCAAGCGCGCACGCGAGCAAGTATTCACGCACATGGTAAATACGCATGACAAGTAGACTTGTAGCCCGGGCGAAGCCTCGGGTGCCATTTGCCCCCTCGGGTGTACAAAACACCATGGACCATGTCACAGCAGGCAACAATTGTTTGTTATACCTCTGTCTTGAATTCTTAGTAATATTTTCCTCCTCTGAAGGACTCCCCTTCATCGAAACGATGATAATCTCGATCCTTTGTTGCACAGAAAGTTGTACGACGCGCGTGCGCGTGATAGGGGAGTGGTACATGGATAATAGACCCTTCCCATGAAATATGTAAATTACATTCACGCATGCGTACAGACGCTGCTGGTTGGCAAACGCCATAGAGTTGTGCACAAGGCAGACGCACAAACGCGTGTGCGTCACGCCACCATCAGTCCCATACAAAGGCGCGATGTTCACTCATTTTGCCAACCAGTAGGGAGTGTGCGCACGCGCAATGTTCACTTTGCATATTTCATGGGAAGGGTCTATTGTTGCCCGCTCATGTGATGGTTTTGCGCCAATGAAAAAACAGCATTCAGGACAGAGGTACAACAATCTTACTTGTCATGCGCTTTACGATCGTGGAACTGTTCACTGGGTGTTGTCCGCATGCGCGAACATCGCCTTAGCGCCATCCAACACATGAAAAAACTTATCCTGGATGCAATTTTACGGCGCTCCATGAGTGCCATCCAACTTATCGAGATAACCAGATAATTTATTGCATCAAGTCGACTTTTCTGTGGTATAAGTAGACTTAGCGACATAAATTATCTCGCCAAGGCGACTTACGACAATCAAGAAGTCGACTTACCTAGATAAGTTATCTCGCGAAGACAGTTTAAATAATCGAGAAGTCGACTGACCAAGATAAATTATCTCACGAAGACAACTTACACAAATTACGAAGTCGACTTACCGAGATAAATTATCTCACGAAGACAACTTAAACAAATTGATTGTCTTAAGTCGTCTTGGCGAGGTGCTTTTTCTAGATAAGTCGAATTATTGAGTTTTGTAAGTCGTCTTGGCGAGATAATTTATCTCGGTAAGTCGTCTTTTTGATTATTATAAGTCGACTTGATACGATATTTTATGTCGCTAAGTCTACTTATACCACAGAAAAGTCGACTTGATGCAATTTATTATCTGGTTATCTCGATAAGTTGGATGGCACTCATGGAGCGCCGTACAATTTATTTCACAGCCCTCTGTCTGTCTGTCTGTCTGTCTGTCTGTCTGTCTGTCTGTCTGTCTGTCTGTCTGTCTGTCTGTCTGTCTGTCTGTCTGTCTGTCTGTCTGTCTGTCTGTCTGTCTGTCTGTCTGTCTGTCTGTCTGTCTCTCTCTCTCCTCCTGGTTAGCCCAGTGCCAAATCTCGCACTGTGGCCAAATCCCTAGTTTTCTTCTTTTCCAGCTACTTCTCGTCTGATCTTCTTTGTAAAGCCCTACAGATCTAAATATTAAAGTAAAGCCCAGTGCCAGTGCCAAATCTCGCACTGTGGCCAAATCCCTAGTTTTCTTCTTTTCCAGCTACTTCTCGTCTGATCTTCTTTGTAAAGCCCTACAGATCTAAATATTAAAGTATTATCCCTGTATTCCGGCCCGAAGACATGAGTTGATTGGAGTTTTATTTATGCTTTGTCCAATACCTCGGGGAGCTAATATCGACTGTTCACCCTCAAAACCATATACTACTACTACTAGCCCCGAATCCACACATGCATGCAAGTGCATCCAGATTCGCATATGCTGAGTATAACGCATTTTGATCATTTAGTTGATGAAATGAAATATAATTGGTTTTATAACTCTGCGTTTATTCTAGTTGTCGTTCGAACGCCGAACAGATTTGTAGCAACCGAGTGGCTAGGGCCATCCCAAACCATGACAATGATGAACATGTAAACCTTTTGCCAAATAAATGATTTCGCTCACAACAATTTGGAATTCAAGTTTACAATGTGGAAGTTCAATGCTTGTATTGTAAACGTACTTGTTTGACATCAGTGATAATTTATGATATTTTTTCTAAAGATTTGAGACTGTAGTCTACTCACCAAGAACCTGGAAATCAGCAGTCTGTTAGTTACAGCATGCAGGTAGATGGTTACAGGCTCAACGCAGGGACGCGTGTGCGCTGTATGTAGATATGCATGGTGTGTCACGCAGTGCAATTACTTCTCCAGGACACAATGTTTTCTATTCGCACTTTCCAAACGTTCCGCGGGGCGGACCTATCCTTTTGTCGGGTCAAGGCCTTCGTGTTAGACTATATAGGACATGGAGTCAAAATAGCCTCCAAAACTTTTTGTAGTCTCTTCCTTGAGACTACCTAAAATATGGCTTAAAATGTGGGTATTGTGTGTCTTATCGAAATCCTGATAGTTCCCACCTCCACAAGTGAAGCACTTACACTGTAAAAATGAAGGGCAAAGAAGTTGATGGGTAATCTGAAAATGGGCAAACTAGGTAATAATTCATGAGTTTGTTGGTTAATACTTTCTCCAACATGTGTGGCATTTTCCCTGCTGGTTAACTGAAACAAAAACACTCAACAAATAGTAAATATACTACATCAGTTGGGTATTATTTATCAGTCTCAGAAAGCGAAGATGGGTTTACCCATTATATTTAGAAAGAAAATATTCTTCTGCCTCATCGTTGGGCATCTTTCCCTAAAACGAGTAATAAACACATACAGTTGGGTAAAATTAAACCACAGTGGGTGAATACTTCAACGCGATGCGCCATTGCTGCTCACAGATATGGCGGCGAACGGGAGTATCGAAGAGCTGTTGGAGAGCAGGGGGCTGTACAACGACCTTGGGGAAACTTTCAAAGGTGAGTAAAAGTTGTCATGTACTAATTTACACAATTTATTGTTCTCACGCAAATAACTGGGAAGTTATCAACTCTATGAGCCTAACACTTTCACAAGAACCCGAGAACTGTTGTTGCTGTTATACTATAGGCCTACACGTACACTAAGTAATGGCTGCCTCGCTCGCTGTTGAGAACTGTTGTTGCTATATGCCTACAATTGTACATACACTGTACACCTGGCTCGCCGTTGCATTCGCGGCATGCGTGCGCCAAACTGCAATGTACTGCGCAATCCCTGCTCCACTGGCAGCTTGGGGAGAACTGAAGAATCCACAGCATTGTTTTCGTCATAGCAACAACAGTTCTCAACATAACTTCCCAATTATTTGCATGAGAACAATACATTTTGTAAATTAATACATGACAACTTTTAGTCACCTTTGAAAGTTTCCCCAAGGTTTATGTATAGCTTAAAAGCTAGCGGATTTAACCAGATCTTGGATAATATCATAGCCCAATAAATGGGTAATTAGTAATGATTATATACCCCGAAATTTTTTAACCAGATCATGGATAAAAGCAACGCCCAATAAGTGGGTAATTGATAATTTATTAAATGCCAGAAAATGGGTAAACAAAAAATTACCCAACTGTTGGCTACCAAAATATACCCAACTATTGATGAGGAAATATTACCCAATTATTTTGCAATCAGAGTGCCCAACTGAGATGGGGAAAAAAGTACTTAAAAGATGGGCATGTTGATAGTTTAAGCAACGTTGGGTAAAAAATTGGGTAAATTTTTGCCCATTATTTTTACAGTGTACGAAAAAATTGCGCCTTAAAGGAACATTACAGCATGGAGCTCATTGTTTGTCAATTAATAGTCTGTGAGCTTATCGAGTCCATATGCATTTTTGTATACAATCTTTGAAACTTTCAGAATCTTCTATCTACATGTCAACAAATCCAAATCCACTTGATGCCTAATTTTCCTAACGCCCCTAGGGCGGCCATTTTGTTTTTCAAAATGGCTGCTATTTTGGCCATATTTAGCACATGTTTTGTGCAAATAAGTATGTTAAATATGACTAAATTGACCAAGATCTTTATTTTCCAAACTTATATTAAATCTTATTTCATTTTTGTATACTTTTAGTGTTTCAGCGGCCATTTTGATTCATAATGGCCGCCATTTGTGGCACTAATAACTGTATACGCATTAAATATTTTGTTGTCTAAATTGTGTTGTGTTTTTTTAAAGCACAGTTAGCCTTTTACCTATTGATTATCTCTATAATGACTTATTTCACAAATATTACAATTTCTGGAAAATTACCGATATGAGAATGCATCTAATCTTGATTTTAAAAATGGCCGCCATTTCAGGTAATGCATGTACAGTGTGTATTAAATATAATTTTTCGTCTCAAGTATTTTTATTTTTTTGGTGGGGGGGGGTAATGGGCTTACTCTGCTTAATAAAAGATAACCAATCCCTATGACTATTTAACAAATGACAGTAGGTGTTAACATTTCTGAAAAAATACTAAATTATAAGATTGCATACTTAGAGCTTTTTCTGCCTAAAAGTTTTTCTTCAACCCACCCAGATAACCAGTGGCACCTTTTGGTTAAGACATATCTAAAGAAAGACTGGATACCCCAAGACTCTTTCAATAGACATTTCAAACCTTCCGGCAATCCACAGAACACAATTTTGCTGCGTAGAAATTGTGATAAACACATTAACCTAAAACTTGATGGTAACGCAGTGCATCCTTTGGGCGTAACTGTCATTATATTATTAAAACGATAGTTTGTGATTATTTATGGGTCCAAGTTGTGTGAGATTTAAACAAAGTATGCAAAGATAGCATATGCTGCCATGCCATAAATATGTTTTGAGCCATTCCATTAAAGGTATTTAAAAAAGTGGCTCAACATATTATCAGCGGATAAAAGTTCTTTTTAGCGAGTTCCGACTTCCCCTTCTAACCCCCCTACACCTTTTTCTCAAAACCCTCCTCTCTTTCCTTCATGTGATTACATAAAAACATTAAAAATTAGCTCTGTTCTAACCATTGCCTTGAGTAATTGGATAACGGAGACACTTGTCTTCCACCAAAAAACAACATCCAAACAGTCAGGGGATGATTTACTACCAGAGACCACACCGACATGTGTCTTCCCTTCACTCCCTCTAGCTGCCAATCTATCTTTGCTAGCACCGGATCTAGTTTCAAATTTCCCGCTCCACAGTACATTTCGCTCAAGTTTATTTTGGCAGTCTCCTCTTCACACCCTCCATTCTTTCCAGACCCCACCCCTACCAACATTTGTTCCCCTGCTGGTTTGCCCTTCCACCTAACCACAACCCCCTTCCCTATTAAGAACTATATACACATATCGCCTCATACGTTAGTTTCTCCATTATCAAGGGAAGAATTTTATAAACACTATAACTAAAGCTTTTTGAACACTTTGAGTGAGCTCCGGTACTACTATTGTTTGTGCTAGTCCTCTAAAAACACTCTATATGATGCTTATGTACAAAACCATCAAAATGTTTTTTTGTGTGCACACTAGTCTCATCTTAATGGTCTGTTTACACAAGGATACATGTATGATTCACTTTTCCCCTACACACAGGGTGGTTATGTAGTCTCAAGAGTCAATTTTGTCTCGCAGATTATCAAAGAATTCAATTTCTGCAATGAACATTCTTGTGTTGTCAACGATTTTGTCATTTGTGCATTTTTTAGGCCCATTAACATATTTTTGCCAATATTTGAGCTTAACTATTATGGTACTCGCCAGCAGGTCATCCTCCACTATTAAAAAATCTGCGAGTTGCAATTTCCACAAATCGTTGTCACTTTTTTCAACAATCTCTTTAATTGATCTTCCACTGTTGAAACTTTGGCAGGCATGTTTTGTTTCATCTTTTTGTGTAGTGACACCTCCCTGACAAAAGAAACACTCCTGACGATTAAAATGCTTAGCTGTAGATATTGTTAATTTTCCTGATTTCAAACAAGGGGGTGTAGAAGGTCGACCTTTTTGATTTTGTAGTGGGTCAATATTTTGGAACCTCTTTTCATTATTTTAGTTTTTGAAGTTGTATCACTGTAGCAAATTCTATGCCATCGTGCACCTTTCTCAAGGAGTTCATCCCCTGTTGCTCCACGCAGTCTTTGGGAAATATTTAAGAAATCAGGATTGCCTAATTCACACCTCTTAGTTATGCACACTAAACAGAAATGTCTCAACTGAAGACAAACGTTTTGGTGTTGTAAGTTTGTCGTTTTTCCAGAACATTTTGACACTTCACACACAGACTGAAATCTGTTGGTTTTATTTTAGCAGGAGGCTGATCTGTGCTCATGATGTTGAGCCCAAGTCTTCTCTTGTTTCACAGGTAGTTTTAAGCACAATAACAATATTATAAACTATTTAAATAACGATCAGTGCCTGCAAAAACACTCACATCGATTTAGGGCTGTTAATGATATGAAAAGTGCAGTTGAGTTAGGCTTGATATTATTGATGTAAATAATCAAGAAGGACTGTCAAGATTAGTGATAAACAGTTTGTTCATTATTTGATGTCACTGTGCTTTCCATTTATTTATAGACACATCAATAACGTAGTGCCAAAGAACTGACAAAAAAAAAACACGAAACAAAAATACTGGCCTAAAATCAGTCGTGTACTTGAGTCACACATAGGACAGCACAGGATAAATACTATAAGGCACCAGACTAATCTCTAACACGTTGTTAATGTGGTGTGTTGTCGAGATCAGACAACGGCCGGAGGAAGACAGAAAAAGTGGTGTTTCTGAATGTGTTTGTGGCTACTTTCTTTTTTGAATTATATATCAGGTGAAATGTATGCCTTTCTTACTACTCACAAGATTATTTTGACAAATAACAGCGGACTGAAGGGATTTTCGATGGTGAAATCTGCTGTATCCGTGAAGTTCACGACGTCGTCTGCGTGTGTGTATGCAATCAATGTTTGGGTGACTTTCGGATACATTTGCATGTGTTGACATTGTGGTAGTCCATTTGCGAAGTTTGCCCAATACAAAATCCTATTACACGGCGGTAATTGGACGATTCCGAATAAAGCAAGGATCGTCATTTGGGCGCAAAATTGAAAAATCACAAATTGTGTCGTTTCGTCGTCTGTATTTGTGCTCGGAAAAAGCCACAAAAAACATTTTTCCAGGGATGGGAAAAATTGGCATCAAGTGGATTTTTATTCTTAAGTGTTTCAAGATTATTCCTGAAATTTTCAAAGATTGTATACAAAATTGCATATGGGAAAACTTTTTCGACCATAAGCCCACTGACTATTGTAGGCTTTGTAACTGAGCAAGGTTTTGATATTGTAGCTCTGATCTCGAGGAACATGGACAAAATGAGTAGCCACATAATTATGTAACTCCTAGAAAAGTTAAGTTTTTTTTTTAGGCATTTGATTGGGATAAGTTATATACCATATTGTACCTTATAAACTGTTAGTATAAAAAACACATTTTTTTCATCATGACGTCACCAGGTGTCGAGTTACGGTAATTCAAAGCTTACAGTAATTCCAAGCTTATTACTTTAAAAAAAATCATATCTACTGAACCATATGTCATAAAGTCGTAATATTTGTTCTGTCTTGTAGCTTAGAACAATTGTGATATTTTGTTCAAACTGATGACCCCACTTTGACCTTTACTTTCGGTCCAAAAAGAAGCTCAAAAATTAAAATAATCATATCTCCTGGATCACATCTCATAAAGTCGTATGTTTGTGCTGTATAGCTTACAACAGTTGTGACATTTTATTCAAAAAGTCCACCCTTCCCAGTCCAAACAGGAAGTTTAATTCCAAAAGTCATGTTTCTTGAACAACATGGTCATACATTCATAACATTTGTGCCGTCTTGTAGCTTATGACTCATTAGGCATTTTTTCATATACACATGAACCAACTTTGACCTTTCCTTTTGGTCCAAACAGGAAGTTCAAATTATGAAAATCAATTTTTCTGAACCACATGTCATAAATTTATGATCTTCATTTGTTGCGCGTTTTGTAAGTGTGAACAAAACCCATGGTTCTAAAAAGTGGAAATATTTTGTTGGTCAAAAACACAACTTTTCAAAATAAGTTTAATTTTTGTCACCTATCATACACAAAGCATTTTTAAAATAAGAGTGATTCTTGTACTTCCACGATAATTAAAGATTTAGTGACAAATCTGACACCATTGCCAGCTTGCTGTAATGCGCAATCCCTGCAGTTTGTCGGAGATTGCCACTAATTTGTTTGTCTGTCGTTGTTTATTTTAAAAAGGTTGTTCGTTTTAATTATAACAAGTATTATACATATTTTCATTTATAATTTTAAAAAGAAAATGGCGTGTTCTGGCAGCCGCTGGACTCAAGCTCTGGTGTTTCTGATCAGCAAGGGAGGGTTCGATGCACTTGTGCCCGATGAAGCTTGGCAATTGACCATTATTGATTCGTTTTCCAGATGGGACGTAAAGTCGTAGGTTCCGTGGTTGTGTTATGCACGTAATAGAACCCAGTTACACTTATCGCTAAGAGAAGGGGTTTGCCTGGTGTTTATGGCAGATGGCTGCATGCTGAGTGCGCCACATCTATTTGTAAATCCGTAGAAGCTACATAAATCGGTCTCAGAATTCAAAAATGTCAAAAAACCAGTCTTAAAAATGTTTCTCTTTGTTCAAGTGCCTTGAGTACCTTATTGGTAGATATGTGCACTATTATAAGACTCCTGCTTTATTATTTGTTTGTAATCACGTGCTCAGTAATTGAACCCCAGGTTTAAAAATGTGCTGATGTTGTTAACGGTTGGATGGACATAGTGGAACATTTCACATGAATGGTAGTGGTGAGATGTAAAGACTTTTCCCTCACAAAAAACTAAAATATCCCACACAATAAAGGCCATAAGGTTATTCGAGAAACGCCAAGTTCTTTAACAAAGGCGTATTCACATAGCATGAAAGCCTCGTATGAACTACTGCGAAAAGGTATCATGACAAACATTATTTTGTGTTGACCTTTACGTAAATAATGTATAAATAACGGCTCACGGCACAGTTTTGTTTTCTTTCTTTTTTCCCTCATGAGAAATTGATAATCATCACAAATTCAGAGGGGGAATTCAATATACCTTAGTGGAAGGGAAAATGAGGTTCAAACTAGGATATTCCGTGAATGTATATTCGTGAACTAGTTCATCTTGTTTAACTGTACAATAACAAATTACAACTGCAGTACAGGCCATAGACCAAATTTAATAAGTAAAGTTTACAGAGTATAAAGTTACAATAGCAATAGTAGCAAACCATTGAAAATGTCGCCTTGCACTCAAAATCATGCTGAGCACTCAAAATCATTTCGAGCACTCAGAATAACATATTTGAAAGAATTTTTCGAGCGCGAATCATTCTGCATCAATTATAGATTTCAAGAACTGAAGCAGTTCTAGGCACATGGAGGCTTGATTTTTCACCCCACCGAACGCCAAAGGCTCAGAGCTTCAGGGGGCTTACCCCACCGGGGCTTAGCCCCGGCCCCTGGACCCCACTAGGGGCCGTAAGGCCGCCCCCCGGACCCCACCCAATTTTTGTTTATCCTCTTATACAAAATTCTGGTTACACCATTGTGCCCCCGGTTAAAAAAATCCTGGATCCGCCCCTGAAAATGTATCTTGAAGTAAAATGTCATGACTTGTTGCATGACTGCTTGCAGTGGTCTATTGTATGATACAATGTATACGATACATAAAACCTCCGAGTCTAGACCCATGTACTTTTAACCAGTGCGCTGATGGTTTCACCTAACACATTTATTATGTCAACATTTCTCTTAAAGGAACATTACAGAATTGGTAATTGTAAAATATACTTTTGATCACAGATTTACATAAAACTTACACGGTCTAATGATGATGATAGTAGAAAACATCCCTTGAAATATTTCTGTCTGAAATGCCATATTTGATGAGAAATGAATAAACTAATTTTCCGATTGAAGTTTATCGCTCAGTGAGCGTTTTATTCATGTGTTGAACCTATATGATTTCATGCAAATGTGTAATCGGTTTTTCACTATTTTTTCGTGACCCAGATGGCCGATCGATCTCAAACTTCTACAGGTTTGTCAGTTTATGTATATGGTGGATTACATAAAGTGCTTACACTGCCAGCAACTGTTTTGTTAGCAAAAACCAATTATGTAATGTTCCTTTAAAGAGGTTGGGCCACGCTAGAGGTCACTCTTTAAAAAAAGTTTTACATTCCCTAAATACACCTATAACTACCAAGAAAACACTGTGTCTCCAAAAATTCTAAGAATAGTGACGTTGCAGTACGTACCCCTCTGTCAAACGGCTGTGTTTTGTTACTCATTGAAGCATTGCTCAGTACAGACCATCCGGGGATTCAGTACGTATAGTGACGTCACGTTTTGTTTGCTGCCCTCATTGACGGGATTTTGATAAATTTAGACGGCGGGCTAGTGAACTGAGTAAAAACTCCCTGCAAATATCACTTCTTTTGTTAATGTAATGTTACAAAAGATGCAACAAATTATAGAAAGCAGAAAACTAAACTAAATTTTTCGGCAAAAGCCTTGTGCCGTATACAGGTCCTCAATTGAAAGATAGAGTTTTAAAATTTAGTACAAGTAACAATTCTGCAGCTCAGGGTGCATGCCGATACTGAACGGAACTACCTACTGCTATTTTTGAGATCGTGAGGAAAATCTTCAACAGACCGTACTGGGGGTAAATTTTACGAAGCTGTTTTAGGGACCGTAAAGAAGGGTTTGTTCTTCAAATTTTCACAAACCGTACGTGTAGGCCTACGCCTTATAAACCCGTACGTTTTTGTAATCAATAAAGTTTTGTCAAATAAACCAAAGCCATTGGAGTTTAATTTCGAACTTTGGTTGCACTTGGACTTCCTACCAAATAGAGCAATTGTTAGACCTAGAAAATCAATATGCAAGGTCTCATGATAGTTACAACATGGTACTTAACTTAAGAATACTTAAGGTGAAAAAAGTATAGACAAATTCTTAGTTCGAATTTTCCTTTTTTTCTCCCCCCCCCCCTGTTTCCCCCTTTTTTGTTATAAAATAGTAAACAAGAAAAGAAAAGCAAAGAGGCGGAAGCCAAAAAGGAGGCGTGCGGGGACGAGAAACGTGTTACTTTTGTTACTTGGCCTAACCAGTCTGCAGCGAATTAGTGATGTGTTAATTGGAGTGCGGAAAATGGAAACTATTATCTCCAGAAGTAGCCATCGAGAGATAATAGGCAGAGAAACGTTGTTAAAACTAATGTAACATGGCTCTGGTGTGGTCTCGTAATCAACCATCCTATGACTGTTTGTTGTGTAAGTGGGAGACAAAGGTCTCTGTTTTTGAAAAGTCAAAAGGCGATGTTTAAAACAGACATTTTCTTTGATGTTTTCAAGCCTCCTTATACTCTAATAGAAAAAAGGAAGGCTTTTAGGAAGGGAGGGGAGGGGGAGGAAAAGAGGTTAGAACTTACTAAAAAGAACATTGTTCCGGTGATAATATGTTGAGCCACTGTGTTTTTATCACCACATCGTCATTTCCAAACTGAGATTGGTTTTTATGTTCATGTAATACAAAACAAAACGGAAGCGCGCGCCGGCGGAAACCGCAAATTCTAAGCACCGCGCTTGTCCTGATCTCACATGGAACTTACTAAAAAGAACATAGTTCCGGTGATAATATGTTAAGCCACCTGTGTTTTATCACCGCATCGTCATTTCCAAACTGAGATTGGTTTTTATGTTCATGGAATACAAAACAAAACAAGGCGGAAGCGCGCGCCGGCGGAAACCGCAAATTCTAAGCACCGCGCTTGTCCCGATCCCACATGAAACATTTAACCGTACAAGTCATGTAGTCTGGGCCAAGACTTATAGTATGTGAAAAGACCGTGCAAATCTATTCATTTTTATTTTTAATAAAGATCCACTATTTTCCAGCTTGTATCTTCTTCTTATTTTTTTCCCTTGCACTTTTTGGGGGGGTTAGACAAACAACAAAAATGGGGGGGGGGGGCTTTAGCCCCTCCTAGCCCCCCCCCCCGTAGCACCGCGCCTGTCTTAAAGGTATTGTACACTTTTGGTAACAGCTCAAAATCAGTGTCCACATTTTGTGTGGTTCAACATATACATGAACAAACAAACCTGTGAAAGTTTGAGCTCAGTTGGTCATCGAGGTCACGAGAAAATAGTGAAAAGAGACCTTGATGTGTTTTCTTTTTAGGTGTTCGGGCATTCCGCCCGAAAACCTATTGTTACTGTTCTGTTTTTTTAGATGTTCGGGCATTCCGCCCGAAAACCTATTGTTACTGTTCTGTTTTTTAGGTGTTCGGGCATTCCGCCCGAAAACCTATTGTTACTGTTCTGTTTTTTTAGATGTTCGGGCATTCCGCCCGAAAACCTATTGTTACTGTTCTGTTTTTTAGATGTTCGGGCATTCCGCCCGAAAACCTATTGTTACTGTTCTGTTTTTTTAGGTGTTCGGGCATTCCGCCCGAAAACCTATTGTTACTGTTCTGTTTTTTTTTTAGGTGTTCGGGCATTCCGCCCGAACACCTATTGTTACTGTTCTGTTTTTTCCACTTTATCTGAGATCCTTCTCTCGCAATTTTCGCAAAAAGTATAACTCCTAGAGACTTGAAACTTATCATGCACTTAGACCTTAGTGTATAGACGAAACCGCAACTTTTTCGGGGCGATGACGTCATCGATGACGTCATAACATCCAAAATAACAAATAATGAGAAAAACTGTAAATCGTCATATCTAGAGAACCATAAATGATAAATACATGATCTTTGCTTCATATGAAAGTTCAACATTTTGTTTACAACTCTTACACAGAATGTGACCCCATGTGACCTTTACTTCCGGTCGAAAACGGACGTTTAAGGGTTTTTTGGCGGAAACGTTGTATCCTATGAACCGAATATGGTACACCTTTAATCATTGTATCATCTGAAGGCCCTTGAGCAGTTCTACAAATCTTTCATTAGGTACGACCCCATGTGACCTTTACTTCCGCTCAAAACCGGAAGTTGAATTTTCTTATATAAAGAAAACTCGTCATATCTCATGAACCATAAACGTTTTAGACTTAAAACTTCACAAATACTTAGACCTTTTGTGTTTAAATATGTGTGAAATTCGGTTTGATGATGTCATCGATGACGTCATAACAATAAATCACTGTTTAATATTTAGAAAAATCATAATTGGAGAATCACAAATGCTACATGTAAGATACTTGCACAATAAAAAATCTCTTGCCAGATTATGCAAATCACATACACAATGTGACACCATATGACCTTTGCTTCCGGTTGAAACCGGAAGTTCAAAATTCAGATTTCAAACGTTCATTTCTCATAAACCAAGAAGGGTATTGTCTTGAAACTTACTATGTATATAGATTGTAGTATGTATATGACACCCAAATTGTTTTGGTGCGATGACGTCATCGATGACGTCATAACAATTAATCAACGTTTAATATTAAAAACAATCATAATCGGAGAACCATAAATGCTACATGTAAGGTACTTGCACCATAAAAAAAGCTCCGGCCGAATTGTACAAATCACATTCAAAGGGTGACCCCATACGACCTGAGATTTATTTCTAAGTGAAATTGGCCATTAAAATATCAAAATCTCGATCCAATACCTTACGTGGCATGTGGCATACTACTCGCGACTGATTCCAGTGCAACGGAGTGGAAGCTAGCCTTATGTCAAGACGCTTGTTGCCTGACATTTAATTGCTATGTTAAATGTCGTCCCCATTTCATTCAAACACAATCTGACATCACTCACGAACACCTGTGTGTTTGTTGTTTACAAACACTGTACGTCTAGTTTTTGATAAAAACTATTGTTTTACTCATTTCTCAGAAACGATAGCATTTTAGGCAGAAATATTTTAAGGGACCCTTTCTACCATTACTTACTTTAAATCATGTAAGTTATGTGTGAATCTGTGAACATTGTGTTTTTCGATCTTAACAATGTACATGGCCTTTAAAGGGTGCCTCTGTCAATAAAAATGAAGGCAAAAATAGTAATAATGGCCCAACTTCGACCCTATAGCAGAGGGTAAGTGCAATGACAACACACATAAACAGGTATAGACCATGTTACATTTGTTTACAGAGTGATGACCTCGTACATTATAATGCTATTCCTGACGGGCAAAAATGCTACACAGGCTCAATGGGAAAATTTATATTTTGTGTCATAATTTTCACATAAATTCAAAATTTACAAAAGCAACAGCTGTACAGCTTTTGAGATGTCCCCCCTTTCTTCATATCAAAAGTTGAGGAAAATCAGACAGTGCGATCTCGATAAAACATAAGGTTTGTTGTAGTCTTCCCTTGATCTGTGTACAAATGTGCCCGCCGGAAGTCCAGGCTCTTTTGTAAACATGTAATTTGTTTAACCCATGGACATTTATTTCCTGATGTACATGGATACCTTAAAGGAACATTACAGAATTGGTTTTTGCTAACAAAACAGTTGCTGGCAGTGTAAGCACTTTATGTAATCCACCATATACATAAACTGACAAACCTGTAGAAGTTTGAGATCGATCGGTCCATCTGAGAAAATAGTGAAAAACCGATTACACATTTGCATGAAATCATATAGATTCAACAAATGAATAAAACGCCCACTGAGCAATAAACTCTAATCAGAAAATTAGTTTATTAATTTCTCATCAAATGTGGCATTTCAGACAGAAATATTTCAAGGGATGTTTTCCACTATCATCATCATTAGACCGTGTAAGTTTTTTGTAAATCTGTGATCAAAAAGTATATTTTACAAGTTTTTTTCTTACCAATTCTGTAATGTTCCTTTAAGTTTGTCTCATTTACGATTTAAATATTTCTTCTCCATACTCCCACCTTTTAATTTGATCTTTATGTTTCCAGCCTTGGTGTTAAACTAACCCCTTCTGTCCTTCACCCCTTGTCTCCTTTTGATTGTTCATCCCTTACTCTTTCTGATTGCATTCTGCCTCTCTCTTTTCACTTCTTTCTACTTGAGTGCTTTGGTTTCTAAAGTATAGATTCTGCAGGGTCGAAACGTGGGGTCATTAATAATTTTTTGCCTCTACAAAGAATTTGAATTTTATAAAAAATTACAAACTTCGTGACCCGAAGGCCAAATTACAGAGTCATTACAATAGTTAAAAATAGATGACATATATATATATTTTTTTAAGTACACCCAAATAGCTAAAATTATATAAGAAAAGGCTTAAGCAGATTGCATCCTCGCCTATAAAACAAAAACAGAACCAGATTGACTAAAGAAACACCTCACTGTAGTTTAAAAGGGACATATACGTTTAAATAAAACATTAAACACAACAAAAATAGAGAAATAATTAAGAATTAATTAAACCTATGGAATAAGGAACAGGGCTATTTTTAAAACGACTGGATCTGGTGGGGTCGTGTTGAAACATGATGACTATTTCGGAGGTTTTGACCATGATTCTCAAGCCTGGTAGGGGGGAGGAGGTCTTAGTGCGAGGGTTGTTTTCAGCAGTCAGCAGCGCTCAGTGCTAAATGGCTCGTGAGGACTACCTCTTCAGGGGATGCCTTTATAATCGCTCTTTGTTCTTCATTCCAGATGGAAAGACTAGCTGGCTGCACGTACCTAGACAGACAACCAAACAGTTAAGCCCGGTTCATACTTCATGCGAATGCGAAGCGAATTTTGACGTCACAGGGTTGTTTTCACTGCCAATGTTTCGCACATCTCAACTGTTGTGAATTGTTCGTTGCGAATTTGTGCTTAGCAATCGCAGGAAGTATGAACCGGGCTTTAGTCTTCAACATAAAATCACATTTTGTTCATTCTCATATATATCTAAGGCCAAGACAGATCCAGCAAGAAATGGATGAACATCAAGTACATTTTAGAGTACAAATTAAGCAAAGTAAAAAATTATCTTTATATTTTACTATTTTCCTTTAAATTACTTTTTGCAATGGTATTGTTTTTGCAGCTTAGCTTTATTTTATCATTTTAAACCAAAGCTTTTGAAAACATCCAAATTAAAAAAGCACAAACACCAAATGGCGTGTCATGGTCGAGCGGTTTAGTGCATCAGACTCAAGTTCTGGTGCCGAGTCATCAGGGTGTGGGTTCGAATCCCGGCCATGACACTATGATTGCTTCTTATCACTCAGGGGTAAATGGGTACCTTTGAGGGCAGAGATGGTTCTTGCGATTGATTTAGCTTGGTATGCTACACACTTGGCAGCACAGGCTGTATACTCCCCAGGGAGCTGAGATGGTTTTTAAGGAATGAAGTAAATGGCCCAGTGACCAGGAGTAATAATGTTCGAAACACAATGATCACTCTTTGGAATTGCGCTATATAAGAGCCGATATTATTATTGTTAAATGAAGGAAAAAGTTTAATACCTTCATTGATAGCCGAGGATGGTTCTGTATGAACATACTGACGTGACGATGAATGTAAGGGAATGAAGATACATCCTACACCCGATGGCAAAATGGCCGACTGTCAACGTCACACTGCCAGCCAAACTGTTCCCAGTCACGGTTCACCTTCTCCATTTCCTTTGTCCCCAAATGATCTTTTCTAAAATGCCTGGTGATACACCTAGTAAGCCAGCCAAGGGCCAATTCACTTTTCTTACACATGATGATCGGCAGTTGGGGCACAGTTTGAAGAAGGCAAGCAAATTATCATCAAGTTTGACTTAATTTTTGTCACCAGGGGTTGCAGTTTGGTCGATGTCAGAACTGTACATAGTTTGAAAAAGAAAAAGGTTGACTTCGTATCATGGAAAAGAATATTGAGTACATGTACAAGCTTTCAACAACTTTTCACCACTTTCCGCTCGGTATTCTGAAATTTGTCCGTGCTCACCCGCTGGACTTTTTCTTCCTCAGAATTTCCAGAATACTTTTGCTGTTGAGAATATCGTTGTCACAATGAAACCATGACTTACCCAAGTAAAAGACAACAAGAGTTTTCATAAAATGTTCTGTGATTTCTCTTTCAAGGAAATGTGTCTTTTTGTTCACCGCAAACTTTGGCCGACAATTGGCCATGGCATGCTGGAAATTGGACTTACCTCCCATGCCAAATACAATGATGGCAGCCAATAAATTTCTCACAACCATCGTTTGTCCAACTAAAGGACGAAGGTCTGGAATTTGGGGAGATTTCGAGCACGATTTCCAGTACCCTTTGTCCCTCTTTGTTATGTGGCAAACGAAGCATGGCACAGTGCGACTGTGCACACTACATCGTGGAATGACCAGGTGTGTTTACACCTCAGACCCGGGCATCCTGCATCCCTGTACATTTTTTGGGAAAATGTGATTCTTAGAATATTCCATTTTTGTGTCCATAAAAGTTTTACTTGTATATGTTCCATATACACGACTTTCAGCTATAACAGGTTGAAAGACAGGTTGTGTGAAAAAAACAATTGCTAATAAAGTTTGTCACAAGTCATATTACAAAGATCCTAATAAATTTACCTCGTCAAAATCCGAAGTGGGTCTTCTAGAGGGGCACTTCTCAAGCTGGTTCTTCTTTTACTTCAAAAACGACTTCAGATTTAATTACCATAGGCTGATCCTCATCCACAGGTCTCAGCAATTCCAGCGGTGGGAGATTCACAACTTGACACTGTGTCATGATGGATTTCGTCTTAATGATGCATTGAGTCTGCACTCCTAATGACAAGACAAAACCCACACAATGTCACTTCACTTTCGACGGTACAATCTTATCACTACATCTCAGCAGGCCTGATACTTCAGACAGAAACTTGGAGGCAGTTGACTCAATGCCCCTAGCATGCCTAGTCACTGCCTCGGTGCCCTTTGAAATGTTCCAATACAAACTTGAAATTTTCCTCGTAGAGGTGCCCTTTACTAACGAGAAATGTTCTTGCCCTTACAAGAACTATGTACTAGACCTGTCTCAGTGTATACACCATGTGTTTGCTTTATTAACCCTCCTACTGTCAGTGACTCTTGGCAACATTTTCCAGTGAGTTGACCAACCATTTGAAACCATTCGACTGCCAAGATTGTGTCCGGTGGCACAACTGTGCACAGAACTAACTGTGTACTGTGTACATGCATTCCCTCATGGTATCATATTTCACGTTGGCATAGTTGATCTATCATTCAAAACCACTTGAATGGTCAGACAGCAAGAGGGTTAATGAAACTTTGTTTGAATAATTTGTATTGAAAGAAGCTTCCTTGATTCTCAGCAGTATCATTTAGAATGTTTAATTTCCTAATTAAGAATGAATGAAGCAAAGCACAATGATACTTGACATCCTAAACTGGATATAGCTTTGCACTAGACAGTTTCTACTTCAGGTCACTGTGTAAAAATGGCATTCTTTGCGGATCATGGTATCATTTCTTATGCACGACGATACATTTTCCATAATAAAAATACAGCATGCGGCATGCAGGAGTTTTATCAAGTTTGCATGATTGGTCGGTGAACCACTTGGCTGTATAGAAAAGTAAGAACGCTTGACACAGCTTGAGCGCTTGACACAGCTTGACACAGCTTGAGAGTTTGACACAGCTTGAGCGCTTGACACAGCTTGAGCGCTCGACACAGCTTGAGCGCTTGACACAGCTTGAGTGCTTGACACAGCTTGAGCGCTTGACACAGCTTGAGCGCTTGACACAGCTTGAGCACTTGACACAGCTAGAACGCTTGACACAGCTTGAACGCTTGACACAGCTTGAGCGCTTGACACAGCTTGAGCGCTTGACACAGCTTGAGCGCTTGACACAGCTTGAGCACTTGACACAGCTTGAGCGCTTGACACAGCTTGAGCACTTGACACAGCTTGAGCACTTGACACAGCTTGAGCGCTTGACACAGCTTGAGCACTTGACACAGCTTGAGCGCTTGACACAGCTTGAGCACTTGACACAGCTTGAGCACTTGACACAGCTTGAGCGCTTGACACAGCTTGAGCACTTGACACAGCTAGAACGCTTGACACAGCTTGAACGCTTGACACAGCTTGAGCGCTTGACACAGCTCAAGGTCAAAACCAAATTTACCCATAAAGATGTTGTTTATCAGGAACTATTAATAGCATAAATATCAAAACGATTTCTTGATTTACTATTTTGATGAACTTTATGTTTCAAAAAACCTTGATGCATACCTTTACTCCGATTGAATCTCCTGCGATCAGTTTGTGTCTGTTTAAATCTTAACTGCTGCTTCTTGGGCTTGGTAAGATCTACTCTTTGATCGTTGCTTCCAGTCTGGTCTTTGATAGGGGTCCGGGATGAGACATCCACAGTTGTCTTCATTGAGTTGAGGTCTCTGCACCATATTGCCATCAAAGAAGACTGCAAGTAAACAATAACATACCAATGAGGGTTAGTGGTAAACCAAATGAGTGAAGCTTGATAAGTTTACCTGGTAAAGTGGATGGTAATTGATTGGAAAGAATAAGTAATTTACCAAACACTGATGTGACCATTGATGGAACAGACCAGCATGAGAAATAGTAGTATACCTGCAGTTCAAGGTTGCTTGGTGATGCAGTGTCTCCGTGACCACTCGATGAGGAATTCTGCTCTGCTTCTTGGAGGATCTGTCACCAAAAAAGAAAGAAATTAATCACTACATTTCAGATGATGAACCATATATTATAGGTTGTAAGAATGTAGTGGAGCTGTATTTTGTTGACATTCATCCCTCAGACCATGCAGAAATGGCTCGTTGTAATTACCGTTACTCCGTTGTCAGTGGACTGGACATCACAAAGAATGTACAGAAATTAAAAATATTGGCCTGAAATTATTCTGCTTCTCAGTCAGAACATTGATTTTTCCTATACTTAGAGCAATCTGAACTATTTAATCAATTAATAATCACACATTTTATTCTTCATCAACCTCATTACTAAAATCAGCACGAACTTGGTCAATGTTGCAGTAGTCATTCTGTATCAGTACAATAGAACCAAAGAACCAAGAACCAAAGAACCAAGAACCAAAGAACCAAAAAACCAAAGAACCAAGAACCAAAGAGCCAAAGAACCAAGAACCAAAGAACCAAAGAGCCAAAGAACCAAGAACCAAAGGAGCTAAGAACCAAAGGAACCAAGAACCAAGAACCAAGAACCAAAGAACCAAAAAACAAAAAAACAAAAGAACCAAAGAACCAATGACCAAAGAACCAAAGAACCAAGAACTAAAGAACCAAGAAAGGCAAAGCAAATTAGATGTCAATCTTCTCGGAAAGGAAGCTGCAGTGGAGAGCCCTCTTTTGATATTTCTGCAAACATATAGAGGATTAAGGGAAAACCTCCATGGGGAAACCAACAATATTAATAATAATGATGATAACATTAATATAAATAATGTTGCCCTTTTACGAGTCAGGCTGATGTTTATTTTTAATAAATAATTTACCTACTCTGACCTTTTCTCGTTTGCAAAATGTCCCTCCTGATGTTTTCGCACGCTTGGGGCAGTTCGTGAGGGGAGACATTCGAGCACTCCTCTTCTTGCTCCGTGGGCTCTGCCTTTGGTGTTTGCTTGTTGTGTTTGAATTGCACTTCGTAGATTTCTTCTTCTTCTTCAATGGAGTGCTGGGGGCTTTCAACGTGGGAACAGAGCTGCCTTTCAGTCGAAACGACGGTGTCTGTCCGAATTCCTTTTGAAGTCTCGTCTTAATTTCCCTGCACTCATCAGGAAAGTGCGCACTGCAAATTCGCGACCCCTTAGCCAATTTAAAGTTAGAACGAGTATTGTCCACGAATTGAAGCCATGCTTGACAAAGGGATACGTCGTTTAACGGAAATCTGTGGAAGTTTATCTCGGAATGTTTAGATGAACTTCTCCTACACCCCCCGACTACACAGAATGTGGGCATTATTGGAATGGAAGCCTCGTCTTCTTTGTCATATGCACTTAAAACGATGAATTATGACCCAGCAACCTACCCACCTGTGTTGATTTGAGTTTCGAACACAATCTAGCGCCCTCGTGAGGCGTGCAGCTAACGAGCGACGGCGATCGGATCGTGTATCAAAAACACAACAACACAGTCTTGAACAAGACTAACATCTGCGCGGAACTTCCACGGATTACCTAGACTTGTGGACAAGCCGTTAATGTTTGTCGCGATGATAGTCGAGTCGTGGTGGTGGCGTTATCCGCGATGGAAGACTGCCCTCGCGAGATCACTGCTCTCGCGCGAAGCTCCTGGGTGTCGACTCTTGTCTTATATTCCTCCCCGGACCATGGCAAGTGACTGAGAAGGAGAACTCCCCTTTACTTTTAGACGAACACGGGCATCTTAGGCGTTACAATCATGGATGAAGACAATCTGCAAGCGGCTATTGTCACATACAAGCAGCAGGTATATAATATGATATTAGTATTACCATGGAGGTAGGAATAGCAAAGTGGGATATTACCGGTAGCGTGCCACCGGTGTCAACTGTCATGGGTGTTTTACTATTGTACCTGCCACCCACCCTTTCTGGGCCCAATTTCTAGAGCACAAAAGTAGCTAAGCACAACTAAATTATGCTTACCAGAATAAGGTTACCACTACTCACTAGTCAAACTACACCATGTACATTTTGCCCTCATGGCAATTACTGTACTCTAGTCTCTAGCTGTAGTGTCGTGTGCTGATATTATAAGTGATAAGTGAAGTAAAGTGAATGATAGTACTTGAATGATAGTGATACATGTCACGTGAGAGATTTGCTTGAGAAAGGTTGATCAATATTTCAACCTGTCAAGAAGATTTCTATTGAGTTGTTTCATACTTTGTGGTCTGAGTTTTAACTGAAGTGTTACGCAAAACGGCCTCAACAGATTAGAGTGGCAATGTTCATGCACAGTGTAAAAAAAGACTAGTTTTCACTCAAAAACTTCTCACAAAACAACCCCCTCCCCTAAAAAAAACACCCCAAAACAACCACAACAACAACAACGATTACACATTTGCATGAAATCATATAGATTCAACAAGTGAATAAAACGCTCGCTAAGCGATAAACTCCAATCGGAAAATTAGTTTATTCATTTCTCATCAAATATGGCACTTCAGACGGAAATATTTCAAGGGATGTATTCTACTATCATCATCTTTAGACCGTGTAAGTTTTATGTAAATCTGTGATCAAAAAGTATATTTTACAAGTTTTTTTTCCTACCGATTCTGTAATGTTCCTTTAACAAAGATAAAATACAAGAAGATATAAAAGGTTTAAAGTTTTCCATCTCATTTTGCTTACATCATCAAACATGTGCATACATTTGAAGGCGAAAACTGTTAATAGAGTCACAGTAACAACAGTCCCTCCCATCTGTAAATATGCCTGTGGATTTTTTCACAGAACTCAGGGGAAGTGCTGAGTATACAGTGCTTTACACACAATCGGTGACGGGGCAAGAACAAATAATATTCTTTGTCCTTGGTGCAAATTTAACATCTATTTGAATATTGTTTACTTGGGACCCTTTTGACAGTCGGAAGGGTTGCAGTTATCCTAGTGGTACTATAGTGTGGTATGATCTGCCAGAAATACCAACCAAAGTGGCAAATTAAAACCATCCACTCTAGCCTGTTTTTTTTTTCTTGTTTTTTTGTTTTTTTTCTAGCTGCAACAAGTGGAGGTGGTTTTACTGAGTGCAGGGAGCGAGGGACAGACTGAGTTACTGCAGCTCAGGGAAGATCTTCAACAAGTAATTCAACTCACTGAAGGTAGGGAATAGGATGCTGAGACTGCGCCCAGAGCTATGAGGTTGAGGTTGAATCTATCAGAGACTATCATTAACCTTATAGTTCTACTAGGAGTAGCTGAAACCCTTGATAACTTAACTCACTTCTTGTTCACTGTAAAAGCCACGCCCAAATTTCATATAAGAGCTGCTGAAGGACAAAATGTTACAAAATAACTAAACTAATACTAGAGTTAGATAGCTCAGTTGGCAGAGCGCCGACATGTTAATCCAGATTCAAGCCCCACTCTTGTCAATTTTTCTTTGTTCAACCCAAAATTATTTTTAAAACTTTCCCCAGTCAGATTCATTTGTGGTTTATTACTTGATATTTTGAAAAAAATTAATTTGCATCCCCTTAAGGTGATCCCCTGGCTGCCACTTTCCAGGTTGTATCGTGAACTTGGGTGTGATCCCTGGCTAAACAGCAGTTACAGGTTATGACTGGCACCCCGAACAAAGACATTGTCAAAATAGGGAGATGGCTAACATAGGGCTAGATAGCTCAGTTGGTAAAGCGCAGGCACGTTAATCCGGAGGTTGTTGGTTTAAATCCCACTCTTGTCAATTTATTGTTCAACCCCAAATTATTTAAAGAACTAATTACTTTGCTTACCAGATTATGGTTACCTGACAAAATACCGTGTCACTTGTAACAATTGGTTTCCTGCTTATCTTTGCTTAGCAGAAAATTGTTAAACAGTTTTGTCTGCTTAGAAATTGGGTCCTGGTAATTGACATTGGATTACATATGTGCACAGCCACAATCATGGGTACACTTTTTGTTACAAAGACACCAAATGAACAACACATAAATATTGAGTAACTCTTTGCAGATCTTGTTTTCGACAAACTCAAGTACTTTCTACTCTTCATTCACACTGCTGGTTAATCAATTTACAAAAAAATATTGAAATAACTGTTACATCACTGGTTTTCAAAGTGTTGTTCATAACATGGACACGAAAAAAATGTGTACCCATGATTGTGGCTGTGCATCAAAGTTAACAAAGAAAGGAGGATTATCATTTTTTTCTGCAAATGTTGCACTTTCAGACTAAGAGGGTTTTGGAAGTATGCTGGATTCGACCACACTTTTTCACTCATTATAACCAGAAAATGTATATTGTTTACCCAAATAGGAATGTTTTTAATCACCATTTGTAATCAGTTTAAAAGAGGCAGTCGGACAATGTGTCTTACCTGAAGGTTTCATTCTGTGTCTTATTCATAGAGATAGATTAAAATGGCAGGCCTGGAATTTTATCTTTGAGAGGGCAAGGCCATTTTCATTTTGCAAAGGGCACTTTCATTGGGAAATCTGAAAGACTTTGGAAAACTTCTGAAGGGGCACCAGGGGCAACAGAGCCGTGGCTCCGTCGTGGCCTCCGTGTAATTCTAGGCCTGAAATTGTACCCGGCAAATTTGTCTACACTTACTTGCAGAAATTAGTAGGGAGCAATCAAAACAAATGTAGATGATATGCTATTTTGGTAACTTAACTGTTTCAGACCTGCTATTTCATCTTTGAGAGGGCAAGGCCAATTTCAATTTGCAAAGAGCTCTTCTGTTGAAAACTCTGTAAGAAAAAGTCAAAGAGAAACCGAGGGTTCCTCATCATAGACCGTCCATATCCTCATTATTTCAGGAGATTGCCATAATTAAATCAATGTCATTCGTTTTCAGAAAGTCTCCTGTCGCTGAAAAAGAGCAAACTTTTAAGCTTAGTTGACACGGCAACGGAGTCGACGACCTTGGGGTCATCTGCATTTGAGGTTTCATTTTGTGATTCACCCTCAAGAAATAAAACCTCTTCAGACAAGTTTGATGAAGAGTTTGCTGCATTTCAGGTATGAACTCTAGGCCTAGGCAACTAGTGTGACTAGTGTTCAAGTCTGACTGCTGCTTTTCAACTACCCGGTTAACCTCACCGCCTCGACTGCTATTAAAAAAATAGTCGCGACTAGTGTCAAAGTCTCAACTAATTGAAGCACGACTAGTCAATTGCAATGCATACTTGCGCCTGCGGCGATTCACAATGTTTGGTTTTGAAAATAGATTTACCTGGTACGTCTGCTGCCACTTTGCGTCCCAAAAATCCCCCATTGAAAGTACTGTTTGGTCAGATGACAAATAAGTTTCTCTTTTTTACAAAGATAAAACTTCTTTAAATAAAAAGTTGTTTTGAATTGTTACAGGCAGCTATTGCTGAAGATGATGATGTCGACCGTCCTCCCAAGACCAATGTATCCGCGGCCACTTCATCAAAGTCTGTCTCCACTAGAGTTCAAGATGAAACAGGGATGGAGGAGACGGGAGAAGGCCTGGAGGAGGAAGATATATCAGGGACTAAGTGCAGTGTTGATTATGTAGAGGAGTGGGGACGGAGGCAGAGACACAATGCTGTTGTGATGTGTGTGGAGCCAAGGCTCGACAGTGAAGAGGTACCAGAGGCAGTTTTTAAATCTTCAAATAATTATTCATCACCGTTGAAAAAGACCCAATTTCAGTACTGTGAGATTAAATATCAAGTAATAAACCACAAGGGAAACTGACTGGGTAAATTTCAAATAGTATGGGGGTTGAACAAAGAAAAATTGACTAGAGCGGGATTTGAACCAACGACCTCCGGATTAACGTACCGGCGCTCTACCAACTGAGCTATCTAGCCCTATATTGGCGGTCTCCCTATTTTGTCAATATCTTTGTTCGGGGTGCCAGTCAGAAGCCATACAACCGTTAACTGCCGTGTAGCCAGGGATCACACCCAAGTTTACGATACAACCTGGGAAGCAGCAGCCACGGGATCACCTTGAGGGGATGCGACTTTTTCAATTTAAATGTCAAGTAATAAACCACAAGGGAAACTGACTGGGTAAATTTCAAATAGTATGGGGGTTGAACAAAGAAAAATTGACAAGATGGTTGTATGGCTTCTGACTTACTTGACATTTAAATTGAAAAAGTCGAAAGGTGATCCCGTGGCTGCTGCTTCCCAGGTTGTATCGTAAACTTGGGTGTGATCCCTGGCTACACGGCAGTTAACGGTTGTATGGCTTCTGACTGGCACCCCGAACAAAGATATTGACAAAATAGGGAGACCGCCAATATAGGGCTAGATAGCTCAGTTGGTAGAGCGCCAGTACGTTAATCCGGAGGTCGTTGGTTCAAATCCCGCTCTAGTCAATTTTTCTTTGTTCAACCCCCATACTATTTGAAATTTACCCAGTCAGTTTCCCTTGTGGTTTATTACTTGACATTTAAATTGAAAAAGTCGCATCCCCTCAAGGTGATCCCGTGGCTGCTGCTTCCCAGGTTGTATCGTAAACTTGGGTGTGATCCCTGGCTACACGGCAGTTAACGGTTGTATGGCTTCTGACTGGCACCCCGAACAAAGATATTGACAAAATAGGGAGACCGCCAATATAGGGCTAGATAGCTCAGTTGGTAGAGCGCCGGTACGTTAATCCGGAGGTCGTTGGTTCAAATCCCGCTCTAGTCAATTTTTCTTTGTTCAACCCCCATACTAGATTAAATATCAGTAAGCTTACTGAGGGCCTTTTCCAAACCTGGGCTTGGCCTCCAGCTCTGGCTTTAGCTCCATCAGTGTTGAGTGTGTAGTTTGCATGGTGCTTCAACAGATCCTGGGCCTGATTTCGCAAAGAGCTAAGATTGATCTGGGTTGTGAACCAATCTTAATTGCTAAGCAAATCACTATGGTGATATTGACAACTTGTCTTAAGATGAATCTACAGTGCTCTGTGAAAGGGAGCCCTGGAGCTGGAGCCTGAGCCAATGTTAAGAAAAAGCAATTTTTAATGCAAGTCTAGTCTTTGCCCAAGACGTCAGTGAGCAATAGTGGGTAGTGTATGCGCTCGTAGTAAATCGTAATAGTGCGCACTCTTACGACATGATTTAACCAACTAGAGCCAGTCAAATTGGTTGAATCATGCCACAAGAGGGCGCGCTTTTACTATCTACTACGAGTGCGTACACTATCCACTATCGATCAGCAACGTCTTGGATCACAGCTTTAAAGAGAGCTTGATGGAGGTTGACATTTAATGGTTGTAATTTTGTGGGTGAACTTGAATTAAGATTATTATGTTTTTGTTCATCAGGCATCTCTGAGGGTTCTATTCTGTAATCCCACCTCCTTATCGATGAAACCTTGCCCGTACTACCTGGATGGCTCATGCCGATTCTCAATAGAAGATTGTAGGTAGGTGGCAAAATTGAGATGTGCTGCAAATAAAAGTCACCTTGCTGGGAAGATGTTTTGCCTGTAGGGTTAAGCTAGTCTTATAAATGTCAACTTTGAAGAATTCATGGGAGTCTAGTTTTACTCTGGCAGTAGACCATGATTGGATAAGGGCGATTTTGCAATACAATGGACGGTAAACAGTTGACCCAGAAGAGACAATTTTCCTTTTGGAAAAGGTTGACAAGTTTGTGGCTGTTGTGCGGCGGGCACAACGCGACGACCCAGTTGATTAGGTTTGCTCCGGGGCCTAACTTCATAGCGCTGCTTAACAGTAAGAACATTTTTGTGATCACTGTAGCAGAAAAATTTGCTTTAGTATAAGAGTGTTTCACAGGTGAGCAAGAAAATTAGATGGCCAGCGGGGGCTTTCACCATGGACGCGCATTGTTTCGTCATTCATTTCTATACAGTAAGCACTGGAAGGTTAACATGCCTTTTCGTTCGCTTACAGTTAGCAACACTATGAAATGAAAACTCGCTCAGTAAGCACGAATTCGGCTGTTAAACAGCTCTATGAAATTTGGCACAGGTTTAATAGCTTCAAGGTCTCAATGAACACATCATAAATTTTCTGAGGAAACACTGATTAATGTTAGATATTTTGCCAGGGATTTTGAAAGTCGGTGTCAATTTTCTTGCACTTCTCAGTGTTCTAGATGGAAGTGTTTCTTGGGACACTAATGGTGTCATGTTGGTTAAAAGTTTAGCTTTGAGCAAAGCTCATTTTTTTATTTTGCAAAGGTTGATTCCAATAGAAAACCTTGAAGTCTAGGGCGAACTTTTGAAGGGGCACCGAGGCCAAGACCAGGGGCAACAGAGGCCATGGCCCCCGTGGCCTCCGCTAAACTCCAGGCCTGTTTTAGACTTAAAATCTGAATAAAGTTTGTTAATCATTTTCAATCATGTATGCTAACTTAGGATTGTATCGTTATTTATTAGTTTATCTTACAACATTGATTTATTACATGAAATTATTTGTTATTTTACCTGTCCAGATTTTCTCATGGATATATAGTTAAACTTTCTGAGATACACTCCTTCAAAGAACCAGACTTTAGGTAAGTATTGCAGAAGGATGAAAATCACTTTCGGAAAAGTTGAGTCTTTTTTTCCAAGCAGACATATCTCTCCCTCACTGAAAATAACTGTAGCAGTTTTGCAAAATTGCCATTTTCAACTTGAATTCAACCTTTTTTGTAAATGTAAAATAAATTGCCAGAATATAATGATAGGTCACTCCTTAATGTTTTTCTTCCTACATTTGGATAAATGTACTAAAACTTTAAGAATGTTTGTTATAGATGCTGTGCTGATAGATAAAATATCAGCCATAAATGTCTTTGGATTAATCGCTGTGTCTTGATAGTTTGGGCTCTGGCTATGGCTAGATCGCTGAAATGGTCTATTCTTTAACATTGTATCTGCTGCCAATGGCTTTAGCCTTAGCCGCTTGATTCAGACACAGCCTAATGTTTGATTTCTTTGTGTAGTTTATTGGAGCTAGAAGCGCCTTGTCTGGCCCGGTACAATGATGGAGTCTGGTACCAGGCCTCAAACTTCAACATTTTTAGGGCAAGACCACTTTGGCCTTCAGAGCAAGCCAAATTTTGGAGGGCACCAAGGCCAGTAGATTGGGCACCAAGGCCAAAAATGCAATTTAAAAAAAGGCACGAAGGCCATCAATAAACACGTAATGCATTAGTTACCCCAAGTTTTTTATACACTCAATTCAAAATATATAAATTGGAAATTTGGAAAATTAAAAATATATAAATTGGAAAATTGGCCAGAGGTTCCCCTATGGGTGGTTAACCCGATAAAACAATTTGCATGAATAAAATATTGATAAATCACATCTTATTCATAAACAAACTGTAAAACTGTAAAGCCACCAGATGTCAACACACTTTCCAGGTTAAAAAGAACACAACATCCACCACTCCTATGACTATGAGTCAAAAAACCAGGTCACAAAAGCACAAAGACACCGCATGCTTGCAGTAGTCTTTTGAGTGAAGCAAGAGTATTACAAACTAAAACAATTGATAACAAACTGTAGAGGATTAACCACAGAGACACCACACATGCGGCTTGTCTTTTGAGTGAAGCAAGAGTACCATTTGTATAACAAACTGTAGAGGATTAAGATAAGAGGAACTGGGTCTCAATATGTGGGGCCAACATTAAATAACGAAAAGGATCTCCATCTGTAGGCTTCGTCTGTGTAGAAAAGTTTGTTTTTTCGTAATCATTGACAACCGTGTAAAAAATATTCAGAAAAATCGCGGCAGCTGGTGCTTCTAAACAACTTTGATAATGTATTTAACTTCTACTAAAAAGGGCACCACGGCCAACAGGGAATAAGGGCACGGCAATTATGGCTTTGAAGAAGATGATTTTTGGAGGGGCACAACGGCCAGTAACAAGGGCACCGACGGCCGTGGCCGCCGGGAAGTTTGAGGCCTGTGGTACCCGGCCTCCATTCAACATATAGTCGCTTGATTCAGACACAGCCCAATGTTTGATTTCTTTGTGCAGTTTTTTGAAGCTAGAAGCGCCTTGTCTGGGTCGGTACAATGATGGAGTCTGGTACCCGGCCTCCATTCAACATATAGTCGCTTGATTCAGACACAGCCTAATGTTTGATTTCTTTATATAGTTTATTGAAGCTAGAAGCTCCTTGTCTGGCCCGGTACAATGATGGAGTCTGGTACCCGGCCTCCATTCAAGATATAGATGAAGATAAACACCAAGTAACCGTGCAATATGAATCATATGGAACTACAGCAACACTCGATGTAGAAAGTGTACTGCCATCAGGTAAAAACAAAGATGAACGCATGAAGTCCTTTTTTTTGTTAATTCCTTTTTAAAATTTTAAGAAATAAAAGCAACCAATATAAAAAAGCAAGGAAATTACCTCTAAGATTTGGTTTTGCAACTCTTAATTCAATTTTTGCAATTTACTTTTTAAATTTTGCAAAAAATAAAAGCAAACAATTCAAAAAAGCAAGGAAATTACCTCTACGATTTGGTTTTGAAACTATTGTTATGAGTTTTATTTAGTTTTATACCAATACACCAATGTGTGATTAAAGCATCAATGAAACAAATATTATGGATTTGTCTCCAGAGCAGAGAGATGACCGATCCCCTCCCCTCTCATCGTCCAGTGAAGATGAAGAAGATGAAGAACTCAATGGCCCATCTACAAGTTCGTCCAGACAGGACACGCCCACATTCGGGGAGGAGTTACCCAGGCCATCCGGAGATGCGGTTCCTCTTGGTGAATGGGAGGCGCACACCAGGGGCATCGGGTCCAAGCTAATGGCACTCATGGGTTATGAGTTCGGGTGAGTGTTGAATTGCGAGTACTATTTTATAGGTAATTTCTAAAATGTGGTTTGCCATGGCCGAGCGGTCAGTTTCGTGTCGTGGCCGAGTGGTCAGTAGTGCATCGTGGCCGAGCGGTCAGTAGCGTGTCGTGGCCGAGTGGTCAGTAGTGTGTCGTGGCCGAGTGGTCAGTAGCGTGTCGTGGCCGAGTGGTCAGTAGCATGTCGTGGCCGAGTGGTCAGTAGCATGTCCTGGCCAAGTGGTCAGTAGCGTGTCGTGGCCGAGTGGTCAGTAGCGTGTCATGGCCGAGTGGTCAGTAGCATGTCGTGGTCAGTAGCGTGTCATGGCCGAGTGGTCAGTAGCGTGTCGTGGTCAGTAGCGTGTCATGGCTGAGCGGTCAGTAGCATGTCGTGGCCGAGTGGTCAGTAGCGTGTCGTGGTCAGTAACGTGTCATGGCCAAGCGGTCAGTACCGTGTCGTGTCCAAGTGGTCAGTAGCATGTCGTGGCCGAGTGGTCAGTAGCGTGTCATGGCCGAGTGGTCAGTAGCATGTCGTGGTCAGTAGCGTGTCATGGCCGAGTGGTCGGTAGCATGTCGTGGTCAGTAGCATGTCATGGCCGAGCGGTCAGTAGCGTGTCATGGCCGAGTGGTCAGTAGCATGTCGTGGTCAGTAGCATGTCGTGGTCAGTAGCGTGTCATGGCCGAGTGGTCGGTAGCATGTCGTGGTCAGTAGCATGTCATGGCCGAGCGGTCAGTAGCGTGTCGTGGCCAAGTGGTCAGTAGCATGTCGTGGTCAGTAGCGTGTCATGGCCGAGCGGTCAGTAGCGTGTCGTGGCCGAGTGGTCAGTAGCGCGTCGTGGCCAAGTGGTCAGTAGCGTGTCGTGGCCGAGTGGTCAGTAGCGTGTCGTGGCCGAGTGGTCAGTAGCACATTGTAGCCGAGCGGTCAGTAGTGCATCGTGGCCGAGTGGTCAATAGCCTGTCGTGGCCGAGCAGTCAGTAACGCGTCGTGGCAGACCGGTTAGTAACAAGTCGTGGCCGAGCGGTCAGTAGTTTGTCGTGGTCAAGCGGTCAGTAACACGTCGTGACGAGCGGTCAGTAGCACTGAATTCAAGTTGTGGTGGCTGAGTCAACACAATGTGGGTTCGAATCTTGGTCCCGGCACACCTCCTCTGCGTTTGTGTCCTGACTTATGGATCCTCGAAGTAGTAGTAGTTAGCCAGACTCATGTTTTGGTGTTGTCAGAGTTTGGATTTGGCCCCCAGTCATGGCTGTTGTGTCCTTCTGGGTTAGTGGCTACTCTCCACTGGTGGGATAGGAACTCTCCCTTTGGGTGACAACCCTTTGAGGGACGTAGGATGTATGCTGATGGCACACACATGGTTAATCAGTTATTGTCTTCTCATCTTGCACACTTTGTTACTTTAGTTCTGGTCTCCATGGTACTCATTCTTGATCTTATTTTTATCTTTAGGAAAGGATTAGGTAGACATGGTGAGGGAAGAGTGGAGCCTGTGGAAGCTGTTATTGTACCACAGGGTAAGTTTCTATTGGGCTGTTATTTTTTCAGAGATTTAATTGACAAGGCTTCATCAGTGAATCTTGACTCTGAGAAAGCACATTTTTTTTAACTCATTCATTTCCATGTGAGACTTAAGACGACTGCACTCATACCCCCTCTTTCTTTTCATGGGCAACTTAATGACATATATCCCACTGAAAAAGTCCACTCATGCCCGAACACATAATGGCCTTTTATTATAAAGTGTTGTTTTGTCAATGTTCACAATCCATAGCCAAGTTTACAATGGTTGGGAAGAGAAATGGTGGTATAAAAAAACAATTCTGCGATTCTCTCAAAATGGATCGGAAAGGCCAAAAAACCTATGGATTGTCACATTCTTGTCTGCAAAAACGTTTGCATGTAGGGATCATGCACTAAGCAAAGAAAGATTGAAAACTTGGACATTAATGACTGATGGTTATGATATTTGGATTATATGAAAGGAACTTCAATGAGGCATTTTTTAATTACTTTTTTGTTTGAGATGAAATCTTCAGGTGTCAAAATGTTTGCGTGGTCAAAGAAATGATTCAATCGCCAGCGGTTGGTGGTTTCAAAATAATTAGGTAGCGAGAGGGTTAATATGTGGTTTAAGATTGCAGTTTTGTAGTAAGTTTAAAGACCCTTTGCACATGACGCCATAAGCCCAAACAGCGCCCTCACTGAGGTCAATGAAGACCTATCGTTAGTTGTACGTGGCGCCTACACGCGTGCACGTTTCTATTATTTGAACTCGGTGACGGCCAATATGCAAGGGGGGTTCTATTTTTCAAAACGCCTTTTCAGATTGTGTCTTCCTTTCGTTTTGTGTGTGTGTGTGTGGCTAGGTAAATCACTTGACAAATGTATGGAGCTGAGAGAAATGAAGAAACTTGGCATTGTGGGAAAACTGAAGAAGAAGAAAAGAAAAGTCAAAGGTCATCATCATCATGACAACGGAGGAGGTCAACCAACGAAGAAGGGAAACGTGTTTGATTTTCTGAACAAGAAGTTAGGCAGTGAAAAGAGTGAGTACACACATGTGCAAATGATGTCATTTTTTTTCGGGAAGATTAAATTCAATCCATTTCCCATTTTTATTTCAATAAACTTAACCCAACTGAGTATTTCAAATCTAATTTAGTGGTTCTGTTTGTGGTTGTAACTAAAAACAATTAGGGGTTTTTTTTTTTTGGGGGGGGGGTTTGTACGGATTTATATTGACTTTATTTTGAACGCGGCAATCAAAATAAGCAACCACGATTTGTTGGGTCTCCATATGCTTTTTCCTCAGATGGAACTAACAAGACGATAAATTTAGAATTATTGATTTTTCATATTTGTTTCTAAGATATCTTGTACCTACCTTATAATGAAAACTGTTCAACGTTTTAAAGCTAAAAAATAGATGCCCCCCCCCCACACTGAGATAAAACTTCAGCTCAATTATCAGCTAAATTATTGGATGGACATGCTCATCAAAACCAATGATGTACCATCCATTGATACACATAATTGTTATGTCTTACACTGATCTGACAAGGTTTGAAACTTATCAACCATGGTCTCCTTATTATGGCTATGTTGGTAAATCACAGAATTGTTTGAATGTTTTGAATTACAGCTAGAATAACGGACCTCGTTCAGATGAACATGGACAGTAGGAGATTCCTTGAGAAGGAGCCAATGGTAGACAAACAGGAGGACAAACCCAACAGGAAACTTAACATACAAGTAAGAAAAACGCGACTCTCGACTTAAAGGGACACGTTGCCTTGGATTTGGCGCTTTGGGCTATAAAAAAGCGTTTGAAAGCGTTTGTTTGAAATGAATATGGTTGGAAAGATGTTTTAAGAGTAGAATATAATGATCCTCACAAATGTACCTCTTTCAAACACTTTTTATAACCAAAATAGCCCAATCCAAGGCAACGTGTCCCTTTAATCGTTGTATTGCACAGATCCTATTCAAAGAGCCTTCAAATGTTGTTGAAGATTATGAATCTGAACCCCACTGTGTCACTTATGTTGTTCTTGTTATTATATCTTTCTATCGATGGAACCAAGGGATAAGTAGAAGTGCCTTTGCACTGAAAACCATAGGCCCAAAGACAGGCATGCAACTTTTCAGCTGATTTCAGCTCATTTTAGCGCATTATTTCTACTTGGAATCAACTCCCATTGGCGACCAGATCTGATACTTCATTCCTCTCATTTCAAAACCTGTGTGCTTGAATTTTGTGATTCTAAATTTAATTCCACTTTTTAATATGACAATGTTTGCTCTTGGTTTTCAAACCTCTGATGTGCTAGCTGCCGGTATTGAGGTTTTGGTGTTGTTTTTTTTTTTTTTTTTTTTACCCCCAGTTTGCCTCTTCCCCTCCCTCTTTCCGCTCCCTCTTCCACCAACCTTCCCTTTCAACTGTGTTAGGATGGCTCTGTAGAGGTGCTGGTCACCTGTTCCATCTTGCCACTCACTGGTGATTTGTTGTAACTTTTTAATATATTTTTTATGGTTACTTTTGTTTATTCTATTATTTTTTTTTTATTCTAATAAAAAATATAGATATAAAAAATTTTAAAAAATCTTATTATTTGGTTGCTTGGCTGTTCCATTGAAAATTAACAATTGAAACTTACTTGGTATGTCTGCAGCTATCTAGCAGTCTAATACTAATGGATGAATTGTGCATGTCTTCCTTTGAATTTAACAGCTTGTGAAGGCACAAGAAGATATCCGAAGTACGGAGAGGCAGCTAGTGCGGTTACAACAGTCGCTCCAAAGAAATCAAAGGTAGGAATGAACCAATGAAGAGCCAGTGAGTAGCTGTCAAATTGATAGGTTTCAAAAAGAGGCCGGTGTCCAATCACACAATAATTGCACACATCTATCAATCTTAAAGTGAGTCTTGGGTTCTGAACAATAGAAAATTATATGATTCCTAATGCATTCATCTGTAGGAAGTAAAGTGAAACCGGTGTTTATTCTTTACCTCATAGGATACATATTTCTAAGCAATCCAATAAGCAATATTTTTGACTGTGTGAGGGCATGTGCAAACCAAATTTTCGCCATGCGAAAACAAGTAAAACAAACTGTTTTTTCCTGGTGGTTATTATTGTTAATTATCTGGCCATTGGTACAAGAAAACAACACACAGGCAGCCAAAGTCAAATAATACTGCATTTGTCATGCGGTCAAAAATAAACGGTCAAAGGGTCAAAGGGTAAACTGTCAAGATTCTGGATTAACGTTATAACAGGATATTAAGGACAATTTCCAAAGGGAAATTAAATATTCAAAATACAGACCCACACTTCGCAAAACAACCATCTTTATTTTGAATAATCGATAGAAAATGAAGAAATCTGATAATTTATTTTGGGTGCGTATGGTAAATTTGTTATTCCTGAAAGTTGGCGAACAAACTTCCTTAGTTTCTTTCTTGTGAACTGTGCTTCAAAATCTCAAAGCATTTTATTTTTTGTCGACTGTTAGCTTTGTTAGTTTTTTTTATTTAAATTTATGTGAAATGATGGACTTCTATCATTATCCAACCTCTTTCGCAGTGACAAGCTAACTTCATCTCAGATCAAAGCCAAGATCACCGGGGTTGAGCAACTTCTTCACAACCTCAGATCCACAGAGGGCAAGATAAAGAGGCAGCAGAACACAAGACAACAACATAAGAAACTGACTATTTTCTGAGTGGATGTGTTGAGCCCAGTAACCAAATAACAACATTTACTTCAAAAAGATGAGTTTTGAGAGCAGTTTTAAATGATGATGTTGTATTCAGCAGTCCGATGTGGTACGGAAAACTGTTCCACACTTTCCCTGCAGTAACTAGGAATGAACGTGCTCCCCATGTGTTCTTGGCTATGTATTCTACCAGTTTTAAAAGACCTGGTTTGTTTAACAAAGCAAGCATTACTTCCCAAGCAAGGTCCTGGGTCGATTACATCTGGCGTCTGTATAAGGCGTCTGTATATTGGCAGGGCCTATTAAATTGGTCTTATTTATAATGCATTGTATGAATTACTACACACCATGTGACCCGTTCAAGTCGTGACCAACATTAAGGTTGGGATGTCAGATGTCAGCTTTGATATTGTGTATGCCTTGACAAAAATGTTTCTGTTCTTTTTTTTGTAATGTTGTTTCACAACAAAACCATGAAAAAAACAAGTAAAGACAAAAAAAAACGTTCTCATAAAAAGCACAATGACTCCTTTTTCTCTTTGGAGAATAATGTGGTTTGTGTTCACCTTGCATCGGCAAAACCCCTTGGCCATGGCAAATAATCGGCTATAAATGCTGGAGTCTCGGAACTTACCTCCCATGCAGAGGTCAGGAATTGGGGATTTCACAATAATACCATGAAAAAGGGATATTTGGAACAAGAATTCCAGTACCCTTTTCCCCTCTTTGTATGGGGTAAATGAAGTGTAACACTGTGAATGCGAATGTCCAGGCGCGTTAACCAGGCGCATGTATAAACGTTTGCCGACGGCATCCCATGAACAATTTTAAAACAGGTTTATCAGGCAACCGTTGTCTGGTTTGTGAAAGTTGCTCACGCATTCAATACAGGGCACTGCTAGGTCAAGAAAACAGAAAATACATGGGTTTTTTTTTAACTGTCAATCTTACACTTTATTTCATTTCCAGGTCTTCATAATTTCATTACAATCTGGAAGTCACAAATTGAACTTTTAGTGAAAGAGGAAGACCAAAACTCAGACTGGAATTACAACAGAGGCCACGGAGGCCATGTCATCTGTCGCCCCTTGTCTTGGCCCTTCTTAAAAAGCTTCCAATAGACTTTAAGATTTTCTTATTGAAGATAATTTTTTCAAAGATGAAATTTCAGGCCTGACAATTTTCTAAAAAGTTTCTGCATTGACCACAAAGAATATACCAGTTTTTAAAGTGCATATGTTCTGAGTTGTTGCAAGAACTGTTAGATTATCTGAAGAAAATTTATACAAATAAGGTAAGAACAAAAGGGCAAATTATTTTTGAGAGGCTGCTCAAAAATTATTGATTCTGGTTTTGTTGATTAGATCTTTAGCAGTAAATGTTTCAATGTAAAGTTGCAATTTAACCATTAAATATTCACCTAAAATTTGTATTAAATAACCACTTCTTTGGCTTCCATCTGCTTCCACCATCATGCAGCTTCACTCCGATTTGTAGGAACAGATCACATTTATCAAAAAGCTTTACGCCCTATCCAAATAAATGGCTTTGTCGGTGGTTAAAGCGAGATCACTGAAAGCACCATTCTACAACATTGTGGCTGAAGACCAAGTCATTTGATTCAATCACGGCCATAGATGGTCTTGCCATTATTATTTGCCACATACCTGAAACATAAATCAAAAAGACTGCAGTCTGCATTTAAACCTCTTTTTTTAATGAATGTTCAAATCAAAGTGAGAATGAGAACACAAATCACTAATAATATAAATATTAATGTTAAAAAAATAGTACAGTTTAAAATTACTTTATGCCCCAAATACACTGAAAGCCTTTAACCTAGCAATTGTTGCCCCCACCCCCCCAGGTTTTAATGATTGCCTTGATCTTAAAGGAACATTACAAAATTGGTTTTTGCTAACAAAACAGTTGCTGGCAGTGTAAGCACTTTATGTAATCCACCATATACATAAACTGACAAACCTGTAGAAGTTTGAGATCGATCGGCCATCTGGGTCACGAGAAAATGGTGAAAAACCGATTACACATTTGCATGAAATCATATAGGTTCAACAAATGAATAAAACGCTCACTGAGCGATAAACTCCAATCGGAAAATCAGTTTATACATTTCTCATCAAATATGGCATTTCAGACAGAAATATTTCAAGGGATGTTTTCTACTATCATCATCATCATTAGACCGTGTAAGTTTTATGTAAATCTGTGATCAAAAGTATATTTTACAATTACCAATTCTGTAATGTTCCTTTAACTAGGGTTAGGATCTTGGTCATGTTGATTGCATATACATGTTTGTTGACCCGGTAAACCAAAGACTTCTCTTAGTTCTCCCACTGTTTGGACTTCAATTATTTCTTGTGACGTTCGAGCAAAGTGACCATGCTTTCGCTCTGTCAAAACAACCTTTTTTTTGTTAAACTCTGCGGTTTCAACTGGTGGACACCTTCATTTATACTTTGTTTGTGTTTTTGACTAGCTGTATACTACACACTATATATTGTGCTAGCAGTACAAGGTCAGTGATTTCCACAGATATTAACCCCATTGCTGTGCTCCGTGCAGTGTGTGTGTTTCTCACTTTCAATGTAGAGAGTTGCATTCATAATCTCGGTGGCAGCAATGGAAATTTTTTCGTATCGATCCTTAATTCAGATCTCAGGTTACTAGATGAGGTTGGACCAACTACTTACAAAGACATCAACAACAGATTTTCAGGAATGATGTATATTTATTAAGCAATTTTTTTAAATGTACCAATTCCACCAATCATTTTAGTTCTCTTAGAAGAAGATCCCGATGTAACCAATGAGAGCAAGTGTTTAATGACATTAAACCTGGCACGGTGGAGCATCAATATTGGTGGTTTGGATAAACCAGGAATGTGAGTTACTGCCGACAAAAAAAGTCTGAAACTGGGATCCAGATCTTAGGAGCTACATTCAAATGACGGCATTTCCATCATTTGATAACCCCTGGAGTTACAGATTCCAAGGAGCGTCTAGGAGCAGTATCCTCAGCACTAGAGAAGTAGATTAAAGAGCACGACTTGTTAAATTTGAAAAAAAAAAAATACAGCATTTTTAATACCAGGTAGACTTTAAATTATCTTAATTCAGAAAAAAGTGTGACATCTGACCCCTGATACACTGGCACAGTGTATACATGTAGTTCAATGAAACCTCACTAAATAACAAGTGTAAGTTTGATGAAGCAGATAGTTGTTCTCACTGGAGCATTGAATTAGTCTTTCCAAATTTCCACTTGCCTGCTCCAGATTTTTCTTTTGAAAATTTGTTAATATGAGATTATAATATTTACACATATACATTTTTCATAAAGTAAACCAGAAGCGTATTACCTGCACAAGTAACTCTGCGTGACCCTGCTACAAACACAATTATAACGATACCGCCATAACCCTCCTACTGTCAGTGACTCTTGGCAACATTTTCCAGTGAGTTGACCAACCATTTGAAACCATTCAACTGCCAAGGTTGTGTACGGTGGCACAACTGTGCACAGAACTAACTATGTACTGTGTACATGCATTCCCTCATGGTATCATATTGCAGGCTGGCATAGTTTATCTATCATTCAAAACCACAGTGAATGGTATTGAATGGTCAGACAGCAAGAGGGTTAACGCACTGACAAACTTTGTGCAAGTAATAGCTTTCTTGGAACGTAGGACCTCTAGAACCACCAATATCTGAGATAAATGAGGAACACGGCAACTAATATAACAACGGCGGCTATCTTGGCATTTCTGGATCTCAGATTTAGGTATTTTGCATCTTGCTTGTATTTCTTGGACAGAGAGGAAAGATTGCTGGCTTTGTCGTCTAAAACTGGAGAGCGAGAAAAACAAACACAAAACAGAAATATTAATTTGTTTTGCAGTAAGGAGCTAGTCTCTGTCATTGCCATGAGCTTCCTTGTCGTCCCAAATCGGACTTAATGCATTCCCAAATTCAACAAAAGGCAGACTTTGGCTATCTATACAAATACATGTATAATTGATATTGCATTGCCAAGTAGTACAATAAGGCAGTTGATAGAGCTCTGGAGACCAAAGTCCAAACTCAAGGTACCTTGAATTCAAACAACTTAAGAATAATAAATATTCTAACTATTTTTCCCCTCAGAAGATTGTTAAGATGCTTGGAGAGAGTCTGTAAACACTTATGCACGTACACCATTATGTACATGAAGGTCAGCCCAACATTTTTCTTTGTAAGTTTTTAAGGGTCAAAGACCATGCCTAGTAATGCATAAACAGACCCAAAGTCCTTTGTATAAGACAAAAGGCGAGCCAACTACATCAGCCTCTGAAGGTTTTATTTGTCCTGCCAGTTTGTTGGTTTCTTAAAAATCTTTATTCAAATGCCCAGAAATGAGAATAAAAGCAGGACACAGTGCAGACGAGGCTCAGCACTCTCTAGGGTTTTTATCTCTTCGAGTTAAACACACACCTGAAATAGCTACCCCTCTCTGCATGACATCATCAATATTCTGGACCATAATCCTTTGTACATCCTGTAGCTCTGTGTTAATGTTGCTGATGTTCCTTCGTGCTCTGGTGTCTGTGTAGGATTTCTTCAGTTTCTGGATAAAAGTATCTGGGTGTACAATCCAAATTCACCTCATTAAGACACGGCAAAGAAAGATGTAAAAATATTTCACAATTGCATATGAAAAGCTCTCCTTTGCCCTGGTTTTTTTTTGCGGTCTAGACCAATAACTGTTTCGGTTGACTTGGCCGCTGGTTAATCACTGGGCAATGACCCCTACTGTCAGACCACTTATTAAAGTCCACTTTGGTTTTGAATGACTGATAAACTGTGCCACCTACAATATTATATCTTGTGGTGAATGACTCCTACAGGTACACAGTTACTGTTTGTTTATTCAAATATACATGCCGCTATGGTTTTAACGTACATAATTGTTCACAAAATTTAATTTTTTGGGTTGATCAAAGAAAAATTGAACTGATGCGGATTTTGAAACCAACAACCTCCTGGATTAACATGCCGCGCTCCTACCAACTGAAGCTTCTAGCCCTAATTGTTGGCGGTCTCCTCTAATTCAATATCTTTTTCGGGGTGCCAGTCAGATGTCATTCAACTCTGACGTTGTTATAGCCTGGGATCACACCACTAGTTTACAATAGCAGGAGGAAGTTGACCCTTTTAAAAACTGCTTAGTTCTAGCTAGAAACATGACTAAGAAACTTATTAGTTGCAAAAAATATCAAATTTTGAAGGAAAAAAAGCCTCATATTTATTTAGTGTGGGCAAATTGAACACACCTAATATCGTCTGAAACTAGATCGCACATTTCATCAGTATGCTGAAATAATGGCACTCAAACCTTTTGGATTACCCCCGGAATATATATAACTGCAAGGAGCTTCTAAGAACAGCACCTTCAGCATTACAGAAGTAGATCAAAGAGAACGGAATACTATACTGCAAGGAGCTTCTAAGAACAGCACCTTCAGCATTACAGAAGTAGATCAAAGAGCAGGATTTCTTTAACTCTGAAGAAAAACAGCTACTCTTTTCACTAGGCAGACATGAAAAGGTCTGAGAATTTAGATACAATTCTGAAATTTCTCATCCCTGCTAATGCAATGGGAGAATGGAAGGTTCTACACGGGATGACAGAATGGTTCATGATACTGCCCCACCCCCCCCCCCCCCACACTCCCACTTGTCAAAGGTTTAGTTATGTTGAAGTAATTTGATACTCACCAAACTCAATGAATGAATAAGGTCTGGTGACAGTGCCGACCCTTTTACTGTATTGCGAGTAGAATTCTTGTTGCAGCTCCTCCAGGTAAGCAAATGCTAACCGCTTAGCGTATTGCTTTTCACATAACACTAAATAGACTACACCGACCTCAATCATATAGCTGTAACACAGAACATAAAATAAAACTAAGGCACTGTTGTAAATCAAATTAACTGTGATTTGAGTCACCACAATAATGTCATGGTGGATTGTGATAATAATGCCACAATCCCTAGAAATACACAGATATGACAGATTGCATTGCCACAAAGTGCCAAATCTTCCAGGCTAGCATTAAGGGCCTGCTTAAGGGCCCCAGGAAAAGTTTAGGTCGTAGAAGCTCTATGGTGCAACATATAGGCCATTTCAGAGTAAGCTAAACTGTGGCAGCGCATCACAACAATGTCTTTGTTTGAAGACATTTATCCAAAATTAAACAAAGATAAAAATGTTCAAAACTAAAAAGTACATTCATGAATGATTATTTAAAGGCAAATCGCCGGAATAAAAGCAGGACATAATTTTTGGATTGCGTGACGGCCTGATGCACTACAGCATGCCTGGCTAGGAAAAGACCCTAGAATCGGGTTACAGTACTATGGTTTTTACAGTATTTTATATATTATTTCAATAAAAATGGTTTGAAACTGAATGGCAAAATGCCATTATTAGCACCATTTGCTCAATGGAACATACTACATGCGGCATATGGCCAGGCACTGGATGGTAAACTAATTCTTTCACTTTGTTGACCTTTAAACCCTTTGTCATGTGATAGAATCTATAAAAACATTGGCCAGCTGAGTATTGCAACGTTATTTTGACAACATTTGGCCTCATTTGTCTGAACTTACTGGAATACCATTGGTCCCTTTCTATACTGCACTTAGACGGAGACTGTTGGTTGAGCTTCTTGAAAAGCATCTTAGCTTGATTTTGGTAATCCATAAAACTCCTGCCAGACTGCATTCAAACAGGGAGAGAATATTCAAGACAGTTCACACAAAGTAACATGAAAAAGTACCAATTGAAATATATCTCCCAAATAAAACTGAACCTTTTTAACTTTTCAAGGACAGAACAGGGTTCACCACAGGGTTAACAAAAAACCTGGGGGCATTTTGGACTCAAATTTTGTAGGTTTGGTCGAAGCATGCTGAATTGAAACAAGGTCCTTGGAATGTTCTGCGAGCGAAGTTTACAGTTTTGTGAAGTCACTTACATCTTTAAATAAAAGCAGAGAGGCAGTGGGCCATGGATCACACATCGCATGATTGTTGCCCGGCAAAGTGATGTGGCTCGGCGCACTGAGTCAGTCTGGTCCCCATTAAATTGTAGCAGTTGATCGTATCCTTGTTGTGAAGTTGTTTAAAGGGAATCTAACAAAGTATGGTTATCGAACCCAAATATTAGGATTGGTGCTCAATTCCGGTCCCGGACCCGGTATTTACTATCTATCAATCAGTATCACGCTGGGTCGGGATTAGAGATTGTGTGTACGCCTTCTCCATCAAAGAGCAAGTTTAAACTACGTTAGATGTGTACAAAAAGCATCTGATTTTCCCAAAATGTTTGTGATTATAAATTTTATAAGCCGAAAGAAGGTAACCTAGTATTATTATTAAAGTAAAGTGATAAATATCGAAACTAGTTCATCACATATCACAACTGGTTTATACACTTTTCTACGCGATTTACAATCAATGGTGTTCAACTCTGCCGTTGATTCAACTTGCCTGTTCGTCTTCCTGCATTGAAGCAGCTAGCGGAAGACCATCCGCTAGCCGGGCTATCATCGTTATCAACACCATGGCAAAATATCGATGTTGAAAGTGTTTTTCTTTTGGAGGAATGAGCAAATCTCAGCCGGAAGCTTACAGTACAGACGAATGTTTGGGATTGAAACATGAACGACGTGGCCCCTGCAAACCTAAACTTGGTAAACTAACCAATGACCAATAATTCCCGTACTGATCTCAGGGAACCAGTTAGGGAATCACCTTTCAACTTTGACCGCAACCTCCTTAAGGTTGATTGGTAGTCTTGATTGGCGAGGCTGTTTTGTTGTATTAGCCACTGGCAGAGGCGCTACACTGTTTGTGCATTGATCTACATTATACATCAGTTTAAGATCAATGTGTAGATCAATGGTTTTGTGTTGCGGACAGTAATTCGTGTTGCGATAACGCACTACGTTAAACAAAATGAACGTCGCCAATCAAGACTAGTTGATTGGCGGTCCGAGGGGTGCCTGAGCCGGGCCGGCAAGGCCCGGCTAGGGGCCCCGGAGCCAGCAAGTTTTCATTTTCAAACAAACATTGCCACATTTTATGGCAGTTCTGTCCAGGGAAAGTTGCAAGCGGCCAACATGTTGCAGTTTGTGGGTTGGTTTGGATTCGAGTTTTGGGATGGGCTGCATGGACTTTCTCAAAAGAGTTTGGGTGCTGGAAGTTCCGGTGAGCCCCCCCCCCCCCACCCCATAGTCGACTCAATTCCTATATTACTATCCCAGTTGTATGGACGAATAGAATGTCACACCAAAGTGACAGATACTGCACAACATTTGTTTTGAACTTCTAGCTACTGTTATTATTTTCCTCTAACCCAATATCATAATGGCATGGATTTACCACAAAAGGATGGGGTGCCGTGAGGCACATATTGCGAGGGGAGGGGATACATTATTTGAGGGGGGTTTATACTTGACCAAGAGAAATCATTTGCAAGACATACATTATACTGATACTAATTAGTTGATGTTTGGTTGATGTATGATCTCCTAAACAATCTTATCTAGTTTACAATGGTAGCCTACCCAAAGAAAATACTGCCTCTAGCCTGCCCTGCGAGGGGTCAGTAAAGGGACGGTAGGTGGGTGGCTTCTGCAGGCCTGAAATTTCACCTTTCAAGAGCAAGGCCATTTTCATTTTGCACAGGGCACTTCCATTTAAAAATCTGAAAGTCTATGGGGAAACTTTTGAAGGTGCACCAAGGCCAAGACCAGGGGCAACTATCTCCACGGGCAACGAGGCCATGTCCACCGTGGCCTCCGTGTTATTCCAGAGGCCTGTTTAAAGGCCGTGTTGTTGTTGTTGTTTTTTATGTTTTTTTTATTGGAATTTAGTTCAATCTCTCAACCCACACACCCCAACAATGAAATAGGAGAGCAGTGTTGTATACAATTATTTTATGACACCGACATCCGGGTTTCTTGCTATTACGGCGCTTCATTGTTATGTAAATACAGGTGTATTCGTCACGCTGCCATCTGTGTGTGTGTGTGTGTGTGTGTATGCGGTTTCATTGTTTCATTGAACGAATGGCATGCATGCATGGATGCCAAGCTTCGAAGTAAGTTTTACAATCTATGGTTTTTTACATCAACGCCAGAAGGGAACAGAAGCTGCCCTGCCCCTTTCCACCGAACTTTCAAAGTATACAACTGATGTGTTGAAAAGCCAAGATGGGGAAGGATAAATATGAGGACAGTGATGGCATTAATGATGCTCCTCCTCCCGGCAGAACGGAGTCCAAAAAATTCGGTAAGTTTGAAAACAGCAGTTCATTATCACAATGTGTGTGTGTTCTTGTCTTATGTGCACGGCCGTGCGTGGGGATCATTGCGCCGTGTATAATGCACTTTCTACCCGTTGTCGTTCATCAGCACACGGTCGGCTGTTGGCGAAGCGAGGGGAATCGACTCTTGTGTTCGTTTTGGCATGTTATGATTTTTTTGGGCATGTTATGATGGCAAGTTAAACTTGCCATCATTCATGTATGCAACGGAGGAGTCCAACCTGGGCTAGCATGGTGGTATAATGCTGTATGCAAGGTTTTAGCCAGGATTTTGTAAAAGGGTGTCAAAATTTGCTTGAAATTTTAAAACTGGAAGTCCAAACTTTTTCACTTACAGGATACTTTCATGTAAATAAAAGATAAAACAGGGTGTCCAAAAGACACACAGACACCCTCTGGCTAACACTAGTATGATTGAATGATTGGTTGGATGAATTTCTATTTTGTTTTCAATGTGATTGTGATATTTAAAATTGTTAGTTATAACTTGTCATGAGTTATAATTTATAGTCTTGTTGTTTTATTTTTGAGCAATGTGACAGTCATTTCTCTATTAGGTCCCTATTTTTTGTATTTAAATGTAAAATTTCATGTTTAATTCCATGTTTTGAGTTTGATCTATTCATTGTTACCTTACCTTAGGCTAGAGTAAGTGAAATTCAACTTGACCTTTTGATTAGGGATATCTGAAAACCACAGTACTACTAGTTAATTATCTCATTAGAACCTTCACTCATTGTATAGGCCTAGTGGTTCAAGACAGAATTTGTAATTATTTTGTGGAGGGGGTGGATTGAAATAGTTTCATTCTATTAAAGCCCACTGCTTGTAAAAATTGTTACAGTACCATGTGTTCTTATTCCTCCATGCAGTACCATGCAGGCCTCAAAAGTTGTTGCTCAATACTATCGATAAAATTGCAATGGAAGGCCCAAGAACCACTGTAATGTATCCAGGGCTCGCCCTTAACACTAGCCCGGCGTACATTGTCTAGTAAAAAATGCTATGTGCTAGTAAACACCACTTCTCAACTTGCCCTGTGGGCTACTAAAAACTGTGAAAGCCTACTTGTTTAAAATGCTCATTTCTTCCTTTTCAGATGTGAATAATTAATGTATAAAATGTGTTAATCGTTAATGAGTGTGTGAATATAACTTCATTTGATCATTAAACTGGTTGTGATCGTTAACATGAACACATCAGAACATTAGCCTACAGTTTGGCAATTCCTGTTTAAAATCTGGGCTACTAAAACGTCCTGGGGGCAAGTAAAATGCACAGTTTACTGGCCCGGCGGGCTACTTTACAAAAAGCTTAAGGGCAAGGCCTGTAATATATTGAAGTTAAAATTACAATTACACAATTAAACATGACACATACTTAAAGGAACATTACAGAATTGGTAAGAAACAAACTTGTAAAATATACTTTTTGATCACAGATTTACATAAAACTTACACGGTCTAATGATGATGATAGTAGAAAACATCCCTTGAAATATTTCTGTCTGAAATGCCATATTTGATGAGAAATGAATAAACCAATTTTCCGATTGGAGTTAATCGCTCAGTGAGCGTTTTATTCATTTTTTGAATCTATATGATTGCATGCAAATTGTAATCGGTTTTTCACTATTTTCTTGCGACCCAGATGTCCGATTGATCTCAAACTTCTACAGGTTTGTCAGTTTGTGTATATGGTGGATTACACAAAGTGCTTACACTGCCAGCAACTGTTTTGTTAGCAAAAAACAATTCTGTAGGCCTAATGTTCCTTTAATAGGAAAAAGTAAAATGAAAATCCACGTTTAAAAAATAAGTATAAAAAAACCCACAAACAACAAGTAAATAAAGATTGATTTAAAACTAAAAAACAAGATGAACAATGACAAATATACAAATTAGGTTTATTGTTCAAAGAAAATACTAGAGGCAAAGCCAGTAATTGAAGTACACACAGTAAAAAGAAATAACTGTAATAAAGAAAAGACACAAAGTAAAAACTAAACCAAGACCAAAAGAAATTAAATAATTAAATTTTAAACTTAAAACTTACAATTTATCTTTTTGAAACCCTAGATCTAATCTTAAAAAAACATGCATGATTTGCTGCTGATTACATTATGTAGGAGGGGTGACTAATTACACTACCAAGGATTATGCAAGAGGGTTCGTTGTTTATAACAGTGAATTTCTAAGAAATTAGCAGAAGGGTTGCCAGAAGAGCTCAAGTCAAAGGGGTATAAATGAGTGGAAATGGTAAATTACTATAACACAAGCTTTTGTACACCTGCCAAATATAAATATGTACCAAGGGCCTCACAAAACTTCTTACATACAGTTTTTCTTTGTTTTCTTTAAAACCCTTTTTTCACATGTTGGTTGGGGAAAACAAATTAATTTTGTATTTTCCCTTTATTTTTGTTTGTTTACTTTTACCCTGCCACTTGACACAAGTTGGTAAAGGTTTGTGTTTTTGTTTCATGGTGCATTTAAAAAAAAAATTATTATCCCAAACTCTGTTAATGTGTTGCACTTAGCAGGCCCCTGCCTTCCACATGAACAATTACCAAAAAACATAGTGCTTGTGCATTGAGCAGGGTGACAGCCCAAGGCTGGTGTAAACCAGGGCCCAATTTCATAGAGCTGCTTAAGCAGAAAATACTGCTTAACAATTGTCTGCTAAGCAGAAATGAGCAGGATACCAGTCACAAATTGTACATGTGACACAGTAGTTTGGCTGGTAACCTTATTCTGGTAAGCATAATTTTGTTGTGATTAGCTAATTGTGCTGAAGCAGCTCTATGAAATTGGACCCTGGTGTTGCATTTTGCTGTGCTAAACAAACGGCCTGGCTTTCATTTCAACTGTGTTGCATTTTGATTCATTAGTTGAGAGTGCCAAGAAAACACCACATGTATTAACTTCAGGCTATCCCTGGCACATTATGCTTGTAATTTCACCCTTGGTGATGATAAGACAGGGTCGTAATTTCAGAAGCTAGTTAAGGTGTTGAATTTGACAAATGGAGGTCACTGGAGTGTGGATAAAGCATACTGTTGTATTGATAATCGATCAATATTATTATGAGTTTTCAGATTTTTATTTTGTTAACGAGAAGTGGTTTTTTTTCCCTGAGAAAAATCCTAAATAAAAATGATCAATTGAGTCATTAAATATTGATTTGCTACAATGTAATAATGAAACATATTTAAGAGGAGATTTAAACACCGTTTGCCTTGTCTCATTTCCTTGTCCAGATTGGTCGTAATTTATTTTATTTTTTTTAATTTTCAAAATATTAACTAGCTGTGTTGCCAATGAATATGATGTCATCTTTATTTCACTGGTATGCAATTATCATTCACTTTTTCAAAGATAAGAATGGAGAGAGGGTTGGGTACTTATTCAAAATAGGTTAAAATTCACCCAGTCAGTTTCCCTTTGTTTGTTACTTGTATTCAAAAAGGTAAATTGTTAAACTATCAGTGGTAACTTGTGGGTAACTTGTTTAGAAATTAAGGTTTAAAGCCTGGTTCATACTTGTGAAAGCGAATGCGTAGGGAAGTTTGGTGAGGAAACAATCAGTATGCATTGTTTTCCAAGAAAATTTGCATAAAGTATGATCCAGGCTTGCCTTAACTTGCTTAGCGTTAAATAGTTCAGTTGAATGCATTATGGCATACTCATTGCTGATTTATGCAAATATGAATTGACTAAACAATTATTACTTTCCTGTTAGACAAGTTCTAACTTCTGAATAAGTGAGGTGCTGTTTCCTATTTTTTCTTTAAAATCAATGGCAACAGCATCTAAAGGAAGAGTAACAGCAACTTAGAAATTAATAAACATGCAGTATAAAGTCACAGAACTCTAATCTCATTGTTTTTTTTATATTTTTTATAATTTGACAGTCATTTGAACGACTTCCTTCCAGATGCTATCATCGTTTAATAAGTTCATGTACAGGGTGTTTCAATAGAGGAAATCATGCGTGGTTTGTAGTTGAACAAACTTTCGATTTCACATCACTTTGTTGAGGTCAACCACTTGGTTTGAATCTCACTAATTTGCTGGGCATTGTTGTACTGGTTCCCTGCTGGCCTACTAATAGTAATGCTTTACACCGGACAGTAGTGTGAAAAGATTCTTTTATCTAAGTTCTTTGTTCAGCCCAAAGTTGAATAATGTTTGTTTCCCTGTGGGTTATTTACTTGATATTTGAAATAAAAAGTCACATATCCTTAGGTGATTGCATGGTTTGCCTTTTACTTATTGAACTAATATGGGCCACCATTTTGAGGAGTCAAAAATTTGGTTCTCAAAATGGCGGACCGTGTTAGTTTTCGAAGTAAAGGAAAACCACGAAATTTCGAAGCATGTTTGTGTGGATCATTATATTCTACTTTTAAAGCATCTTTTCAACCATAATCAAATCATAACGAACGCTTTCAAATGCTTTTTATAGCCCAAATAGTCCAATCCAAGGCAACGTGTCCCTTTAATAAGTTCACGTATATGAGGCATCCTTGGTTTCATCTCAGAATTTATTAATAACAACAAACAAACAAATAGATTCAGTGCTATCCACTCTGGTTTTCCTACAAACACGTAGCCCATATCCAAATTCCAAAATATCAAGTTTGAATACACAATTATCAGGCATGCAACTTTTCCTCGGATCAGCTGATTTCCTCTTTTTTATTCTCAGTTTTACCATTCAAAATTGAAAAATACTATAAAAAATCATTGAAATTTTGTAATTTCCTCTTTTTTGGTGAAGTTACAGTTGCATGCCTGAATTATGACGTTATTGTTTATATCAGAACTTTTAGTTAGTGTACAGTAGTTTACCTACTACGTATGCATTTTAAGCATTTTTCAAGATTGATTTGTGGCACTGTTAGTGTTTTTCTGCTTGGTTATGCTTGGATTCCCATGAAAGTAATTTGATAGGCCTATGTTTGCATCATTGCCATTGATTTGGTGATGATGTGACATCCTGTTTATTTCACTTCCCTAGCAGGAATGACACATATAGTGGCTCATTGCATTGTTATAACGTCAGAGTTAAAAAAAAAATATAGCTAGTTTCTGTGAAAATTGTTTAACAGGAGAACAACTGGGAGAGGGTCTGATGGCGAATGACAATGAAAGCTATTCCATTCTGTAGAAGTGTCGCATGAGTAGAATGCAGACATGATTTAGTATTTTAATCAGTTAAATCAGGTTTTTTTTACAGTCAAAATAAGCTTCATGCAAGTTAGATCTTTGAGGAAAGATTATAATCCTTATTGGATCCACTTAAAGCACTAGACAAAAAACCTTAAATCAACAAATTTTGATGACTTGCCGTATCATCATTGTCTATTATGTACGTCGTTTTAATGGAATCTGCGGGTTTTTTTAAAACTGAAATGCTCATTCACAGATAAAAGGCTGTTGTTTTCATTTGTTGTGGTGCATCCATGATTTAACACAACTGGCATATATTGAGAATAGACCGTGCAAGTCTCATGCGTATTCGGACGTTGTTGGGACCATTTTTGGTCCCACTCACATTGCTTTAACATGTAAAGAAAACAAACTCACACGCTTTAACGAGTCCAAATGTTCGAAGACGCGCAGAACTTGCACAGGCTATTGACTGTATTCGTTTGCTTGAGTCATTGTCCAGAGAAATTAGTGGGAATGAAATTCATTCAAAATTCATAGTTCTGTACCTAAAGAAATGCATTGATTAGACCAACTTCATTAGAGTAGTACTACTACAAGTAGACATGTACAGTAGCAATACAGTTAGCTACAGGGAATGACTTGTGGTTTTGTACACAAAATTCAATTTTTACAGTTTTCTGAATGCATCAGAGATGCAGTATGCACTGGTTGTATCAGTTGGTTTGGAAGATGACCAAAAAACACTGGAAATTCATGCATGTAAATGAGATGTTTGAAAAAAAAACCGAGATCAGTTGTGTTGTATATATTTCAAAAAACAATATGCATACATCCTTTGGGAAATGGTTATAATTTTGTGTTATTTATTTGACTTTATTGTTTATTTATTAGTATCTTTTCTGATGTTCGGTATATTTTTTTGTAGATTGGAATGGCATCATGTACTGGAGAACATTATTGGGCTAAAAACATACAAGTTTATTATGTACCGCATACTGTATTGATGTGTGTTTTTGTTCTTGCACACTGTATTACTATCACAAATACTTATACAAAAATGAAACTGGAAGGAAATGGGTGAGATGAGAAAAGAAGCGATGGGCAGGGAATTGAGTAAACAAACACAGGGATAAAGTCATAGATTCAAAACATGCACATTCCTAGAAACAAGTTATACAAAATTGACAAGAAATCACAACAAAAACAACAAGGGCAGTAGAAACAACAACAGTCATAAAAGCAACACATTGCAATACAACAGAGAAAATGAAGTAATGTATAGGCGGTTACAGGTACAATTCTGAGAACAGTTGTTAATTTCCTTGTATTTTGTTTTAAAAACTATTCATTTAGCCATTCTGATTGGTCGAGAGGAGATCATATGGCCTTGTTTAAACGTGCGATAAAAACAAGGCTAGAAGCTTTTAAACATACCTGCGACGCGCAAGGTTACGCAGATGCTAATTTATGCAAACACAAAAACAATGAAAACTGATATTCAATCTAAAATCTGTTTGTGCGCGCGCGTTCGCACAATCGTTGAGTGTGGCATGCATATTGACTCCATCACAAAACAAGGCCCGAGAACATGACAGGAATTGAAAACTAACAGAAAATTTGACAGATATTGTAACAATGTTACGCTTTTTAACAAAAAGGGCATTTATGAATGGGAATAAAAGAGTTTTAAACGGCCGGTTTAAGAACGAGTCACTACTCTTTTATTCCCTTATTAATGCCCCCTACATACATGTGACAGGAAAAGTTCACTCCTTATCCTGGTTTGATGCCCCATGGTTAGATCAGATTGGATTTTTGTTAATATTAATGTCACAAAGGGTGTTCAGAATGATGATACTTTTCCTGCTGTGTGTAGCTGAGGAGATTCCGTCATCTGGACTTTCCATTTAGGTTGAGGCAATTGATTGTGAATGATTTCCCCTTGTAAAGCAAAGCAAAATGCGACAAAATGTATTACATGTACTCAATGTTAACTATTGAACTAATTAGCAAAACTTGTTTTAGTTCTGCTAGTATTTCACTGTGCAAAAATGCGGGGATTGGAAATAGTTCCCTGCTTGATTTCCACGAATCATTACAGCAATAATCAACTGCACATGACGCCATTCACCACCTTCTTTGATGAAAAACAGTGGAAACGTGCACGTGTGTACGCGCTGCGCACAACTCGCAGCCAATGATAGTCTTTTACGCGTGCAAGTTTCATCAATGATGGCGGCCAATGCAAGGTCTATTATCACATTTAACAAATTTGATGAACAAAAGTGAAACCTGCCCCTTGTGGATCTTTCCCTTTTTTTGGGGGGGGGGGGGGGGGGGACAAAGGAAACATCAAATTTGTCATAATGATGTTTTACTGCTGAAATAACATTTCAATTATTCCCTGTTCCTTTCTTGTTTTGATTAAATTTTGGTGAGAGATTCCAAACTGACATTGATTTCCAAAAATAGAATCAATAAAATTCACAGTAGATTTAGTTTATAATGTTTTTGTTCCTAGGTCTGATGCCCACACTAGAATCTTTCTACATAATTTGTCGTTAAATAGCAAGTACATGTACATCAAAGATTGACAAATTCATACTTTAAAATGTCAATAACAAAAAACCTGAACATGTTTTGGAAAGTGTTCGGTTACACTCGTGAAATTTTTTTGTTATAAATTACTGGAAACGAGGACCATTTTGTTGATGTTGTGCGTGATTTGTACATTGTACCCTTGAAATCTAATCTGACAATCAACATATCCAGAGCTGATTTCTCAGTAATGCGTCATGAATATTCATTCTCTATTGTTCATCTCTGTCCATTACTGCCCGTTTACGTATTGTAATGGTTGTTCCTTTTGGATGGTACAGGTTTGTACATGTGTGTGTAGTACACTGTGGTACATGTATTAATATATATTTTTTTTCTTGTTTGGGTATTATGCTGAGGTCACCCAACACTGAAGGTCTCTTATATTGACTTCCTCTATGCAAATACCTGCCTTTATTATGGAGGTCAAATTGTTTTGTTCACTTCTAAAAAAATATTTTGTTCCTCATGACTTTTCCCAATAAAATATTGAAAACCTCTATGATTGTAAACAGACCGTTTTCTTTAAAAAAATTCTCATAATAGAATTGCATGGTTTAAATTTTGGTTTCATTTTCATGCTACATTGTATTTCTGAGTGTCAAAATTCATGTTTAGATTGTTCACAGTGTTGATAATTTGTCTTCATTCTCAGTGTCATCGTTATTTTTGAATGTTGGGTTTCGTAATGCTTTCATTGAGCATCTGTTATTGTTTAGTTTTGATGGACCTTTGTACTCTGTGTACACTTGGTTTAATCGTCAATAAGGGAATACAAGAGGGGGATGAGGTCTTGAATGTTTGTTTAAAACCTGCAGGGTTGTGGCAGTGCGGTAGGACCGAGCTGAAGGCGAGGTCCTTTTATCGCTCAGCCACGACCCTGCAAGGTTTTAAAAGAACGCTCAAGACCAGACTGATCAAGACCAAGTAACCACTCTTTTATTCCCATTCATAAATGCCCTTTTGTTAAAAGGTGTAATAGCGTTGGAAAATCTTTAAAACTTTCCTGTACATTTTCAATTCCTGTCATGTCCGTTGGCTCCATTTCACGAAGGGCCAAATTGCAACAAGGGTTTTTTTTCTTTCATTTATACTTTCTTGCAACTTCAATGACTAATTGAGCCCAAATTTTCACAGGTTTGTTATTTTTAGGGTATGTTGGGATACGCCATGTGAGGATACTGGTCTTTGACAATTACCAAAAGTATATATCCTGCCTTTAATTAAAGTTCACAAAGTAATGTAGCACAATCTGCTGGCAAACATGCCAGAAACACTACTGGGGCTAACATATCCTGGTTTTTGTTAACCTGCATTGCACAGGCATAAGGGCACTAGCTAATCAGCTATGGGTGAATGTCCCACCAAAGGACCAGATTCTTGCTCAAGGACACAAGTATCATATGGGAGGGGGGGGGTCCTGAACCCATACTCTGACAACACCAGAGCTAGAGTCTGGTACACCAGGCTGCTTAACCAGGACATTCCAGCTATAGTGATGTCATGTGTAGCGCAAACAAGCAATTCCTGGTCTTACTCACAAGGTGTGCCAGACTGCCAGGGCGAGTTGTAAAGGGAAACCATAACCCAAATTATTGTGACCCTTAACTAACTATGCCAAATTCAACAGAGCATGACCAAAAGTAAATATCTCTGTTATATATGTCTGTGCATTGAGCAAGGAAGTTCCTTGAAGCGTTATTAAATTTCCCTCTACCTTGGTGCACACTCATTGTTGAAATTAAAACTCAATAAAAGTTTGTACATTAGGCCTACTAGTTTTATGTTCTCGAATTCGTTTCAGCTTTGGTTGGTTAAATTAAAAACTGATTGTGTGGTTTTACCCTTGACTGAACCATAGAGTAACTGAACCATCTCCTAAATATGGTAATTGCCGTAAACTCAACTGCATTGTACACATAACTCACAATGGCATTGAATCTATAGGAACTCAGCAGGATTCCATGCAGCTATCCAAGGTCATCAGAGATTGTCTGAACAGTCTGCATTTGACACCAGTAGTTGTTTTCTTTCAGCTATTCCTACATGTAGCCTCCCTCCCCATGGTTCTCTAATCTAAACAGCTGTGCAAAGTAGAATTCTAAACTTTGGGCGGATTTTTAAGTGCTCAAAGTGAAATTTACACACATTTAGAAATATCTCTCCTGAAAAAAAGTTGTTATTAAATAACTGTATACAAAGTTCTTACTTGAGTGATTGAAACCTTTGGAATGATGGAAAATACTACATGTAGGACCTCACTGAAATTGCTTATAAAATGTGATGCGATCAAGCTAAATGAGTCTTTTGTCGACCCTTGTAAATTTTAGTTTTTTTATCTGTTTGAAAGAAGTACAATCTCAGCTTTAAGGATATGAAAACCCTGTGTTGATACCACCTTTGGTTCAAAAGTTAAGGAAGTCGAAACACCAAGAGATGTATAGAAATGTATACCCCTGTCGACCTATTTTGGCCTGTTATTCAATAATGCATTTGGAAAAAGGTTTGCGGTGACAACCATGTAATACTGTCTCTTATTGAGTTGGGGTGGTTCTGAAAAGAACCGTTGGTTATCTCACATGCTTAACTTACATGGTTGTCACCGCAAACCTTTTTCCATATCGTATTTCCAACATGCAAAGTTTCAAATCCTACTAATAATGCATTTATCGACAAACGACTCATTTAGCTTGATCGCATCACAAATGAACTTTTTTTTTAAATGGTGATTATGTAACAATTTGTACATATGTACATGTAGGCCAGAGTAGGCTTACATGCTGTAACTGAAGCTTCACCTTAATACTGTACCCTACACATGTACCACTTGTAAAATTTGTGCTGGGAATGGTGAAAATATTCTTGCATGAAGATGTTAACATAACAGTAGAAACATTTTTACGGACATAAGAGGCCTACCATTATCATTATTAATTACCTTCCATGATAATTACTGATTAATTCTACATTTATCTGTACCTTATCTTGGTTCAAAACAGAAAGCATATAGGCCATATTCAGACAGCGACTAAAGTGAGACCCTAACCGGTTTAACCGGGTTAACTTTACGAGCGGTGGGGGGGGGGGTGGTCCCAAAAAATAAAATTACCTTGCGTTCAGACAGCTCAAAGTTAAACCTGATAATCTTTATCTTCGGTTTTAAGAGATCAAACAGCAACAAGACCCAACACAACAACATTTGCTACATTAACATAAATCCCATATTATAAACAAGCGTGTATAAAGATTGCGTGCTTCCACAGTTTATGGTGGGTCACCGGTCACCAGTGAGGACTTAAACCGGATGTGGTTAACTTTATTTTATCCACACAATGCTAAAAGATAAACCCTGTGCAGTTTAGAGTTAAACCACCCTCGTTGACCAATTTAACTTATTCGGGTTCAACCCGGTTTAGTTAAGTTTGAATAAAAGCATTCAGACACACAAAGTTAAACCCAAATGAGTTAGAACTGCCTTAAAAACCGACTACTGTGTCTAAACGACCTCATAGACATGTTGCTGCATAGCTGTTTGCCATTAAGACCATTAGTACAGCTTAGTTTGATGCAATCAGCAATTTTACTGTCACATTAAACCATAATCAAACACACTGCCTTAAAAGGCTGACATGCATTGGAAGTCAATATTTGTTATCTTGTCAAGTCTTGTCAATCATATTGATTAAATAAACATTGCTTGTGATGATTTCCCCCATCCTTTCATTTGTTATGCAAATTGGTCGTATGGTTTTGACTTTGCAAACACTTATTGCATCAAATAGTTGTCACAGGTGCGGGGAAGGGGTGACTGTCTGTTTCTATTTTGGACAAAATACGGCTTTTAAAAAGAGAGTTATCATTGTTCATATTTTTATTATTTTATTTTTCATGATGGCGAAATCGAGGAAATAAAAACTTTATTACTTGCATTATTTGCGTAGGTTTCTGTGCCTTCAGTGTACATTAAAATTGTTTATGGAACGAAAACGTTTAACAAAATATAGAAGTTGCTGGTAGCGGTAGCATCAACAAAAATGGAGTACACATAAAGGAATCATCATTGAACAGTACTGTTGTGCTTATGGTAGGACATGGTTCATCAACCAAAAAATTACGCAGGCCGCATTAAAAAAAAAAAAATCATTTGTATGTGTTCTGATCAGAAGCTTTATGTGAACTCAACACCCACATGTTTTGACTCTGATAAGACTGGTATGCTTGGCCATTTCGTATTTCATTTCTCTCAAAATCCTTGCAGGGAAGACCTGAATTATGTGAAAATTATCAAGGGTAAATAACACTAATAATTACAGATTTCAGATTTCGCACTGGTCATGCTCAAGAGAAAATTGTCTTTTACTCCTTTTCAATGTGAAAGTTTCAATATTTGTTGTGTATACTTCAAATCTCCTCTTGGAAAATTACAGAAACTCGAAACAGAAAATATAAGTTCAGTAGCAGATTCAATAGGAAATCAAGATGAAATGGCACTCAAAATGAATCGCACAGTGCTTCAAAAAGAAGGCTTGCTACACATGTAGGTCCTGGGCTGGACTTCCTTGCTTTATGATTTCACAAAGCACTAAGATTCATCTTAAGATGAGTTGTCAATATCACCATAGTATTAGTGGTTTGTATTGTGACATCACACTTTGCTTTATTAAGATTAATTTGCATACAATCTTAGCTCTTTGTGAAATCGAGCCGACAGGATTTCTCCTGAAATGTGACCCTTAACCAAACTCCACCTGAACACCCAGCTGTCACAGGGAACCAAAAGCTTGAGTTTAGAGCCGATTAGGATTGGGCTGTTGGCCATATTGATTGGTCTTGTACTCAATAATGAGCAGCAGATCTGTGTTTATTTGCATGTCTGGGTTTCATAGGACATACTTTGGTGCTGTAGTGATGGGGGAACCAACTTGCATTATGGTACAACAATTTAAAGCGAAGTTTGCGCTAAGAGTGAATAATTTGGGGATACAACATGCATATTCACGGAATAACATTTTAGAGGATTTGGGGTGGCTGGCAGGGTTTGCTGCTTCCTTTTCTGTGATTAGCCAGTGGGACCAGTTACAGGTTGTCTATTTCACTAGTCTGCCCAGTGGCAGTAGCAGACAATTTAATTCAATTTAATTATTGTTGTTGTGGCAAAGATAGTTTAAAAGCCAATGGAATAAATCGAACACACTTGAGTCAGCCAGTTTTCTTACTGGTCCGTATGTAAAGGCCTCCATACCTCCATGTTTCAACTATAGAGCTATGTTTTAACCATAGAGCTATGTTTCAACTATAGAGCTATGTTTCAACCATAGAGCTATGTTTCAACCATAGAGCTATGTTTCAACATTGTCATTTGTATTGGACTTAAATTTGAGACCGTAAACAATCTGTGCAGGAATTGGTTTATGTTCTGAATTATGGTCAGATGTCAGTTTACAACAATCTGACAATGTTGTCCTAAAAGATTAAAAGATAACAGCTTAGTATTACAGTAGTGTCAACTGATAACTGTTCAAACAGTATTTCTAACCAACACACTGCAGTTACGTGCAAATTTACTCTTGAACTAGTGTCTGTTATGATGGGTGTTAAATCACAACCCCAGTTTTAGTTATTTTCTGGGGTTAGGGTTAATGCAGTCTCATGTAAACCTCAGTACCTTGATGAAATACCTTGTTCGGAGTCCACCCACACCTTACTTTAAAATTAGCGCGTAATTTACATATAATGCCATATAAAATATTTGTATTTGTTGTCAAAAGCTACATCAGTTTAAAACGATTTTTTTACCGGTTTTATAAATTCGGTTCCAACTACAGTATAGGGCCTACATTATATGTTGCTCATATTTGTGTATTTCTATTTGCAGGTAAATCCAAGAAGTATGACCCATCTTTCCATGGACCCATAGAAAACAGGTACACAAATAAACTATTTTTCGTTTTGTCGCACTTAAAGTTCAGTAGAATTTCAAACAGTGCAGTCAATGTGTCTTTAAAAGTCAAGAAGTTTAATAGAATCATACTCTGAATTCACATTTTTAAATTTCTGACTTGATGGTATATGTATTCCAAGGAGTGATGCTATTTTACCTATTCGTTGAATTTAAGTGCTTTCAGCGAGACAACGCTCATAAACATACAAAAATCAATGTAAAGATTTATAGCAAAACATGCAATTATTTGTCAATTGTTTGTGAATACAATATACAACTTGGAGTTCTCCCTAGGTTTTTTTTCAAAACTGGGATGGGGCAGCATTCTGGACCCCATTCTGGACCCAAACATTCTGTGTCAGCTCATAGATTCAGACTTTTTACAGGGTGTCATGAACTCTTGAAATTTGACACTCTTAATAGTCTTAAAAGAACATTACAGAATTGTTTTTTGCTAACAAAACAGTTGCTGACAGTGTAAGCACTTTATGTAATCCACCATATACATAAACTGACAAACCTGTAGAAGTTTGAGATCGATCGGCCATCTGGGTCACGAGAAAATAGTGAAAAACCGACTTACACATTTGCATGAAATCATATAGATTCAAAAAATTAATAAAACGCTCACTGAGCGATAAACTCCAATCGGAAAATTAGTTTATTCATTTCTCATCAAATATGGCATTTCAAACAGAAATATTTCAAGGGATATTTTCTACTATCATCATCATTAGACCGTGTAAGTTTTATGTAAATCTGTGATCAAAAAGTTTATTTTAAAAGTTTTTTTCTTACCAATTCTGTAATGTCCCTTTAATTTCAATGCTCTCTTTCTTTTTTGATTGTACTCGACAGGAGCTGCACTGATATCATATGCTGCATTTTATTCACAGTGTTTGTCATTGGGATGTTTGTCGTTGGTGGCATCGGTGAGTTTTAAAGGAAATACACATGGGGTGTAATGCCTCAAAAAAACATACACAGTAAGGGTTTCATTTGTAAGGTTACCCACAATTTTAACTGAAGTGAATCTGTGTCTGTTCCTGACACCTTTCGCAAAAAAGTTGTAAGATCACTATTAATTATTCACAGGAACGGCTGTATGAATGAATATACAGTGATAAGTTTAGAAACCTACAAAGTACAATGTATAATTGGATGTTGTGAAATTGGAGGCCTACTCATAGTGAACTAAAAACTCTCTGTTAGTGTTAGGCCTTGACCAAGACCACAAGGCATTATGCCAATTGTGTGCAGCCAGGCAAGAATTACTAACAATGTGACCCCCCATAGCACAGGTTTTGTGAATCAACCATCCAAAACTTTGTTTAGCAGGCTTTATGGTATGTTGGAATGTTAATTGGTATTGGATGTGGGGTTATATGGAAGTTATAGCTGCTGTTAGAGTCTGGGGTCCTGTCTCTATGTTAGGCCTTTACATGAAGCAGTCTGTGGCAAGATGGCTTCTCTCATTGACTCTTTGTACATTCTAATTAGTAAAAATAGGATCACCACACCAAGTGATCCCCATCTTCCCAATGCGAGACTTTTGAACATACGATGGCAGCAGACATACCAGGTAAAATCCCATTGTTTACGTAGTTCTAAGCATGCGCACAATGCCGAGAACAATGGATTTACCTGGTAAGTCTGCTGCCACCTAGCATCCAAAAAGTCCCTAATTGTCTTGGATGTATTCCATATGCAAATGTTTACTGCTTCACTGAGAATGATCATGTTATTGTAAAATTATTTTGTATTTAAGCTATACCAACCTGACACCATGTATTTTTGAAGGGCATCGCTATGTTTGTTTTTTTAATTTTTTTTTGTTTTATTTGAATCCAAGAACAATAACATTTTTTGCACCTTGAAATTGTTTTGGGCATAAAAAAAAGATATTGAATCAATAGGTATTGATAGGAATTAGGTTTCTATTTCATAGCCTTGGTAACTGCATTATACACTTTAAAAAAATGTTTTGTGGTTAATTAACCTTTTTTTTAAATTTTAATCTGTACTGAAATTGAATTGAATTGTTTGAATGTTAACAGGTTGGTATTCAGGAAATCCACTGACATTGGTCTATGCTACAGACTCTGAGGGAAATGTGTGCGGCCAGTCACCAGGATTTGAGTAAGTCTAAAATATATTCAGGAAATCAAGATGATCAAAAAGTCACAAACTTGTTTAAATAGTTGGAGAAAGCTGGTTGATCTTGAACTCATTTTGAGAAAATGAAATGCAAATGTAGACTTTGAACCCTGTTCCATCTGACCTTTGACCTTTCAAACTAGCAAGGCCAGTATGTTGAGGCAGGACTCATATAAGAGTTGTAAGCTATCCCTAGAAGATTTCCAGAAAACAAAGTACAGAATTGGTAGTTTCAATCTGAAAGCTCACTATATCATAGTCCAATCCTTGAGAGAAATATTTTCATTTACAAAAACTGTCAAAGGTTTGGGACTTCCATGTGAGACACAATAAACTACGGTTTAATACATGTATTGGGTTGCTGCGATAAAAATTAAGCCAGCAGGGCCCAATTTCATGGCTCTGCTTACCGTAAGCAAAGAATCGGCGCTTGCGGAAGCAGGGAATTCCGCGTTTATGTCAAGCGTATTTCACAGGTTAGCGTGGAATTTTGGCTTGTGCGCGTGCGTACTCCACGTTACTAGGCATTCTACGCTTACACAGCTAGCGCAGAAATTCGGCGCTTGAACAGTAAGCGGAGAATGGTCACCGCAAGCGCAGAATTCGGCGGTTAGCAGAGCCATGAAATTGGGCCCAGATATGACGTGCACAAGATCACAAGATCCCCAACAAAAAGCAGCTTTATGTTGACCAGCAAATTTGTATGTATTTTTTACAGGTTTATTTCTGGTGTTATTTGGGGGAGGGGCGGGGGGGGGGGGGTTGGAGTCAGTTTACTCTGTGGTGGGGAAAAGGATTGGATTGGAGTCAGTTTACTCGGGGGTGGAGGGGATTGGAGTCAGTTCAGGGGGTGGGGATTGGAGTCAGTTTACTTGGGTGGGGTGGGGATTGGAGTCAGTTCGAGGGGTGGGGGTTGGAGTCAGTTTACTTGGGGTTAGGGGGGATTGGAGTCAGTTTACTTGGGGTGGGGGGGGGATTGGAGTCAGTTTGGGGGTGGGGGTTGGAGTCAGTTTACTTGGGGTGGGGGGATTGGAGTCAGTTTACTTGGGGTGGGGGATTGGAATCAGTTTGGGGGTGGGGGTTGGAGTCAGTTTACTTGGGGTTAGGGGGGATTGGAGTCAGTTCAGGGGGTGGGGGTTGGAGTCAGTTTACTTGGGGAAGGGGGATTGGAGTCAGTTCGGGGTGGGGGTTGGAGTCAGTTTACTTTGGGTGGGGGGATTGGAATCAGTTTGGGGGTGGGGGTTGGAGTCAGTTTACTTGGGGTGGGGGGATTGGAATCAGTTTGGGGTGGGGGTTGGAGTCAGTTTACTTGGGGTAAGGGGGGATTGGAGTCAGTTTACTTGGGGTGGGGTGGGGATTGGAGTCAGTTCGGGGGGTGGGGATTGGAGTCAGTTTACTTGGGGTGGGGGGGATGGAGTCAGTTTACTTGGGGTTAGGGGGGATTGGAGTCAGTTCGGGGGGTGGGGGTTGGAGTCAGTTAACTTGGGGTGGGGGGATTGGAGTCAGTTTACTTGGGGTTAGGGGGGATTGGAGTCAGTTCAGGGGGTGGGGGTTGGAGTCAGTTTACCTTGGGAAGGGGGATTGGAGTCAGTTCGGGGGTGGGGGTTGGAGTCAGTTTACTTGGGGTGGGGGGATTGGAGTCAGTCTACTTGGGGTTAGGGGGATTGGAGTCAGTTTACTTGGGGTTAGGGGGGATTGGAGTCAGTTCGGGGGGTGGGGGTTGGAGTCAGTTTACTTGGGGTGGGGGGATTGGAGTCAGTCTACTTGGGGTTAGGGGGATTGGAGTCAGTTTACTTGGGGTGGGGTGGGGATTGGAGTCAGTTCGGGGGGTGGGGATTGGAGTCAGTTTACTTGGGGTGTGGGGGATTGGAGTCAGTTTACTTGGGGTTAGGGGGGATTGGAGTCAGTTCAGGGGGTGGGGGTTGTAGTCAGTTTACTTGGGGTGGGGGGGTGTTGGAGTCAGTTTACTTGGGGTGGGGGGGATTGGAGTCAGTTTACTTGGGGTTAGGGGGATTGGAGTCAGTTCGGGGGATGGGGGTTGGAGTCAGTTTACTTGGGGTGGGGGATTGGAGTCAGTTTACTTGGGGTTAGGGGGATTGGAGTCAGTTTACTTGGGTGGGGTGGGGATTGGAGTCAGTTCGGGGGGTGGGGATTGGAGTCAGTTTACTTGGGGTGGGGGATTGGAGTCAGTTTACTTGGGGTTAGGGGGGATTGGAGTCAGTTCGGGGGGTGGGGGTTGGAGTCAGTTTACTTGGGGTGGGGGGATTGGAGTCAGTTTACTTGGGGTTAGGGGGGGTTGGAGTCAGTTTACTTGGGGAAAGGGGGGGTTGGAGTCAGTTTACTTGGGGTGGGGGGGATTGGAGTAAGTTTACTTGGGGTTAGGGGGGATTGGAGTCAGTTCGGGGGGTGGGGGTTGGAGTCAGTTTACTTGGGGTGGGGGGGATTGGAGTCAGTTTACTTGGGGTTAGGGGATTGGAGTCAGTTCGGGGAGTGGGGGTTGGAGTCAGTTTACTTGGGGTGGGGGGTTGGAGTCAGTTTACTTGGGGTGGGGGGGATTGGAGTCAGTTTACTTGGGGTTAGGGGGGATTGGAGTCAGTTCGGGGGGTGGGGGTTGTAGTCAGTTTACTTGGGGAAGGGGGGATTGGAGTCAGTTCGGGGGTGGGGGTTGGAGTCAGTTTACTTGGGGTGGGATGGGATTGGAGTCAGTTCGGGGGGTGGGGGTTGGAGTCAGTTTACTTGGGGAAGGGGAGATTGGAGTCAGTTCAGGGGGTGGGGATTGGAGTCGGTTTACTTGGGGTGGGGGGATCGGAGTCAGTTCGGGGGGTGGGGGTTGGAGTCAGTTTACTTGGGGTGGGGGGGGATTGGAGTCAGTTCGGGGGCAGGGGGTTGGAGTCAGTTTACTTGGGGTTAGGGGGGATTGGAGTCAGTTCGGGGGGTGGGGGTTGGAGTCAGTTTACTTGGGGTGGGGGTATTGGAGTCAGTTTACTTAGGGTTAGGGGGATTGGAGTCAGTTCGGGGGGTGGGGGTTGGAGTCAGTTTTCTTTAGGTGGGGGGGGGGTTGGAGTCAGTTTACTTGGGGTGGGGGGGATTGGAGTCAGTTTACTTAGGGTTAGGGGGGATTGGAGTCAGTTCGGGGGTGGGGGTTGGAGTCAATTTACTTGGGGAAGGGGGGATTGGAGTCAGTTCGGGGGTGGGGATTGGAGTCAGTTTACTTGGGGAAGGGGGGATTGGACTCAGTTCGGGGGGTGGGGGTTGGAGTCAGTTTGCTTGGGGTGGGGTGGGGGATTGGAGTCAGTTTACTTGGGGTTAGGGGGATTGGAGTCAGTTTACTTGGGTGGGGTGGGGATTGGAGTCAGTTCGGGGGGTGGGGATTGGAGTCAGTTTACTTGGGGTGGGGGATTGGAGTCAGTTTACTTGGGGTTAGGGGGGATTGGAGTCAGTTCGGGGGGTGGGGGTTGGAGTCAGTTTACTTGGGGTGGGGGGATTGGAGTCAGTTTACTTGGGGTTAGGGGGGTTGGAGTCAGTTTACTTGGGGAAAGGGGGGGTTGGAGTCAGTTTACTTGGGGTGGGGGGGATTGGAGTAAGTTTACTTGGGGTTAGGGGGGATTGGAGTCAGTTCGGGGGGTGGGGGTTGGAGTCAGTTTACTTGGGGTGGGGGGGATTGGAGTCAGTTTACTTGGGGTTAGGGGATTGGAGTCAGTTCGGGGAGTGGGGGTTGGAGTCAGTTTACTTGGGGTGGGGGGTTGGAGTCAGTTTACTTGGGGTGGGGGGGATTGGAGTCAGTTTACTTGGGGTTAGGGGGGATTGGAGTCAGTTCGGGGTGGGGGGGTTGTAGTCAGTTTACTTGGGGTAGGGGGGATTGGAGTCAGTTCGGGGGGGGGTGGGGTAGGAAGTCAGTTCTTACTTTTGGGTGGGATGGGATTGGAGTCAGTTCGGGGGGTGGGGGTTGGAGTCAGTTTACTTGGGGAAGGGAGAGTTGGAGTCAGTTCAGGGGGTGGGGATTGGAGTCGGTTTACTTGGGGTGGGGGGATCGGAGTCAGTTCGGGGGGTGGGGGTTGGAGTCAGTTTACTTGGGGTGGGGGGGATTGGAGTCAGTTCGGGGGCAGGGGGTTGGAGTCAGTTTACTTGGGGTTAGGGGGGATTGGAGTCAGTTCGGGGGGTGGGGGTTGGAGTCAGTTTACTTGGGGTGGGGGTATTGGAGTCAGTTTACTTAGGGTTAGGGGGATTGGAGTCAGTTCGGGGGGTGGGGGTTGGAGTCAGTTTTCTTTAGGTGGGGGGGGGGTTGGAGTCAGTTTACTTGGGGTGGGGGGGATTGGAGTCAGTTTACTTAGGGTTAGGGGGGATTGGAGTCAGTTCGGGGGTGGGGGTTGGAGTCAATTTACTTGGGGAAGGGGGGATTGGAGTCAGTTCGGGGGTGGGGATTGGAGTCAGTTTACTTGGGGAAGGGGGGATTGGACTCAGTTCGGGGGTGGGGGTTGGAGTCAGTTTGCTTGGGGTGGGGTGGGGGATTGGAGTCAGTTTACTTGGGGTTAGGGGGATTGGAGTCAGTTTACTTGGGTGGGGTGGGGATTGGAGTCAGTTCGGGGGGTGGGGATTGGAGTCAGTTTACTTGGGGTGGGGGATTGGAGTCAGTTTACTTGGGGTTAGGGGGGATTGGAGTCAGTTCGGGGGGTGGGGGTTGGAGTCAGTTTACTTGGGGTGGGGGGATTGGAGTCAGTTTACTTGGGGTTAGGGGGGTTGGAGTCAGTTTACTTGGGGAAAGGGGGGGTTGGAGTCAGTTTACTTGGGGTGGGGGGATTGGAGTAAGTTTACTTGGGGTTAGGGGGGATTGGAGTCAGTTTGGGGGTGGGGGTTGGAGTCAGTTTACTTGGGGTGGGGGGATTGGAGTCAGTTTACTTGGGGTTAGGGGATTGGAGTCAGTTCGGGGAGTGGGGGTTGGAGTCAGTTTACTTGGGGTGGGGGGTTGGAGTCAGTTTACTTGGGGTGGGGGGATTGGAGTCAGTTTACTTGGGGTTAGGGGGGATTGGAGTCAGTTCGGGGGGTGGGGGTTGTAGTCAGTTTACTTGGGGAAGGGGGGATTGGAGTCAGTTCGGGGGTGGGGGTTGGAGTCAGTTTACTTGGGGTGGGATGGGATTGGAGTCAGTTCGGGGGTGGGGGTTGGAGTCAGTTTACTTGGGGAAGGGGAGATTGGAGTCAGTTCAGGGGTGGGGATTGGAGTCGGTTTACTTGGGGTGGGGGGATCGGAGTCAGTTCGGGGGGTGGGGGTTGGAGTCAGTTTACTTGGGGTGGGGGGGATTGGAGTCAGTTCGGGGGCAGGGGGTTGGAGTCAGTTTACTTGGGGTTAGGGGGGATTGGAGTCAGTTCGGGGGGTGGGGGGTTGGAGTCAGTTTACTTGGGGTGGGGGTATTGGAGTCAGTTTACTTAGGGTTAGGGGGGATTGGAGTCAGTTCGGGGGTGGGGGTTGGAGTCAGTTTTCTTTAGGTGGGGGGGGGGGTTGGAGTCAGTTTACTTGGGGTGGGGGGGATTGGAGTCAGTTTACTTAGGGTTAGGGGGGATTGGAGTCAGTTCGGGGGTGGGGGTTGGAGTCAATTTACTTGGGGAAGGGGGATTGGAGTCAGTTCGGGGGTGGGGATTGGAGTCAGTTTACTTGGGGAAGGGGGGATTGGACTCAGTTCGGGGGGTGGGGGTTGGAGTCAGTTTGCTTGGGGTGGGGTGGGATTGGAGTCAGTTCGGGGGGTGGGGGTTGGAGTCAGTTTACTTGGGGTGGGGGGATTGGAGTCAGTTCAGGGGGTGGGGGTTGGAGTCAGTTTACTTGGGGCGGGGGGATTGGAGTCAGTTTACTTGGGGTGGGGGGATTGGAGTCAGTTTTATGTGAAGGAATAAGATGTCCTTTTCCTATTGCAGTAGTATAGTTGTGGGTACTCATTTTGATTGTTGTGTTAATATTAATCATTTTTAGAAACAAACCTAATCTGCTCTACTTTGATCTGCTGGAATGCTTCACAACAACATCCGTACTTGAACTAGGATGCCCCTCTCCAAAGGTAGGTCATTTATTTGGTATTCAATCAATAATCATTATTATTACTTTATTTCACCAAAACAACAAATATGTACAGTAAACAGAAATACAAAAGAGTAATACAGCAAAGAGGAAACTCTGAATAAAAATAGTGAAACAAATTTGAAAAGTTAAATCACAGTTTACCCTTATCAGCATGTATCAACATAAGTGTGCATTTTTCCAGTTGAAAAACTACAGCAGTTGTGAAATAAACACTATATGGAGTTGCAAATATTAAGACATTTGGTTTTCTTTTAATAAACCTTGAATTGGGCTTAGGCTTAGGATTAGGATTAGACTCGGTCAACTTGCTTAAAGGGTGTGCACAACATTTCACAGATTTGCTCATAACTTACATGGTATAACGATGGTCAGTTTTGCTTGAAATGCAATGGTTTTTAGGAAATGAGTAAAACAATTAGTAAAATGTTTGAACACAGTGAAAACATATAATGGGGATTTTTCACTAACTTTTTGTGACTCTGATGACCGATTGAGCTTAAACTTTCGCAAGTTTGTTATTTCATGTTATTTGTTGTATAGTGTTGGGTTACAAAGTGCAGATACTGGTCTTTGACAATTACCAAAGTTATACATGTGCTTTAAAGCCCTGTACCAAAAGTTTTTTTTTTTTTTAAATAACTGACAGAGCCAAACCATGTTAGTAAAATTAACCGGTAAATGTACAATTATTTTAATTATCCGTATTAGTAAAAAAGAACAGAATAGGTCTTGAGAAAATGAAATGCAAATGTGGACTTTGAACCCTGTTCCATCTGACCTCTGACCTTTCAAACAAGCAAGGCCAGTATGTTGAGGCAAGAATCATAAGAGTTGTAAGCTACTCCTAGAAGATTTTCAGAGAACAAAGTACAGAATTGGTAGTTTCAATCTGAAAGCTCACTATATCATAAAGTCCAATCCTTGAGAGAAATATTTTCATTTACAAAAACTGTCAAAGGTTTGGGACTTCCATGTGAGACACAATAAACTACGGTTTAATACATGTATTGGGTTGCTGCGATAAAAAGTAAGCCAGCAGATATGACGTGCACAAGATCACAAGATTCCCAACAAAAAGCAGCTTTTTGTTGACCAGCAAATTTGTATGTATTTTTTACAGGTTTATTTCTGGTGTTATTTGGGGGGGGGTTGGAGTCAGTTTACTCTGTGTAAATCAGTTTTAACTTAATTTATCTGCACTTGAAAATAAATTCTTTTGTATATTCACATCATTATTAACAAATTTTACCCTTTTTTAAAATTCTTCAATGATGTAATTTAATTTTGTTACTTTGCTGTAGGTGTGTGTACAAGACTGTCCATCCGATACATATGCTCCTTACACCCTGGTGCTAGCAAACCAGTTTTTTTATAGTATACCAGACTCAGAATGGGACAAGTTTATCTGCTTGAATGGCTTTAACCCAAAGACGGAATACAACAAAGATGGGGGAATGTATTCAGTAAGTAAACAATAATAATGCAGTCATATCCAAGAGAGCCTCTAAGTTTAAAGAATAGAGGAATAAACCTGTGTTGTGTTTATAGGCTGTGGATACTTTTGGTTATTACTTAAGAAGTACATTACAATAAAAACTTGGTAGGGAGCACCCGGGAGATGCTGATAGTATAAAACATTGTGAGAAACGACTCCCTGTGAAGTGATGTAGTTTTTTGAGAAAGAGGTAATATCGCACTAATATATTTTAATCTGAGAAAGGCTTCAATTTCAGGCATTTGGAAGCACACAATTCTATGCAACAAGGGTGTTTTTCTTTCATTATTTTCTTGCAACTTTGATGACCAATTGAGCCCAAATTTTCACAGATCTGTTGTTTTATGCACATGTTGGGATACACCAAATGAGGATACTAGTCTTTGACAATTACCAAAAGTATATCCTGCCTTTAATACTCTGTCAATACTTTTTTTGGTTTTCTCATTCAGAATGGTAACGATGGACTACGAAAGATGTTTGAAGATAAGAAATGTGCAGCTTATTACATCGAAAGCGAATCGTGTAAGTGAGACTTACTGTAAAGTTGTTAGTAGACCGATCCATTAAGCCCCACCCCCTTTAACAAATTAACCAATCACAGCATTGGCTGAAGTCACCACTGCACATGTTGGCAGCACATGTGCATCTCTCCAATGCCACACTCACGACATGAGCGTGCGCGCTGTAAGTATGCACATGCACGCATGTTTACTTTTTTTAGTGGGATTTTAGCGTATCAGACTTTTGTCAGACTTTCGGTGGCGTAGCCAAGGTTGTGATTGCCCTGACTGCCAGCTCTACTATAGTAACTTGGGATGTGATCCCTTGCTACATGTTTTTAGGGTTGCCTGAACATTTCTCTTGCCTCACTGTTCCTCCATCCGTGCCCATAATGGTTTATTGCAAGGTCTTTAATGGTACTTTTTGTTGTATTCTTGTCCATCAGTTTCAGACCGATGCATCCCAGCTTTCTTGGTGAATAGCAATATTTCTGTTGAGGACATCTTGACAACGAGCCTGTCCTTAATAAAGACAGTTGGGGGTGAAGACTTGTCTAACGAAACTATCTTAGCAACGTTTATTACGTAAGTAACCACTCCGAACTTGAACAGCTAACCTTTATATATTTTTATATAATAGTCATTGACTAGTATCCTCACTTGGTGTGTCCCAACATATGCATGAAATAACAAACCTGTGAAAATTTGGGCTCAGTTGGTCATCGAAGTTGCAAGAAAATAATGAAAGAAAAAACACCCTTGTTGCATAGAATTGTGTGCTTTCAAATGCCTGAGAAAGGCTTCACTCCTTTTTCAAATTCAAGTATTTTACTGAGAAATTACAACTTTCTCAAAAACTACATTACTTCAGAGGGAGTCGTTTCTCACAATGTTTTATACTATCAGCAGCTCTCAGGTGCTCCTTACCAAGTAAGTTTTTATGGTAATGTATTTCTTGAGTAATTACCAAAAGTTTCCATTGCCCTTAACCCTAGCAGTGCTCTGTATTAAACCCATGCAAAAGCAATTTATTTTGAGCTGCAAATCACTATTTTTAAAAGAAATTGCAAAGAAAAATCTAGATATAAATACTGCGGTCAAGGTATGCACAAGTTCTAAGCAGACTTCCCAAACTTTATTTAAGTCATAAGTTTAACTTTCACAGGGTCATTGTAAGGTTACTGGGTGATGTTGTAACCAGTACATATGCATGATAAATTGGGCTAATTTAATCAGCCCTTCTAACACATAGTTTGATAGTGTGGCTGATTTAATTTTTGTTTAAATCTACTCTCAATTTTAAGGAGTTTTGTTTTTCGCACCCTTGGTCAATTTTAAGAGAAAAGAGGAGAATGATATCGCTCACACTCCTTAAGAGCTGATAGTCTGGGTCTATATAGACCATGTTACGTTTGTTTACAGAGTGGTGACCTCATACATTATAATGCTATTCCTGACGGGCAAGATGCTACACAGGCTCAATGGGAAAATTTATATTTTGTGTCATAATTTTCACATAAATTCAAAATTTACAAAAGCAACAGCTGTACAGCTTTTGAGATGTCCCCCCTTTCTTCATATCAAAAGTTGAGGAAAATCAGACAGTGCGATCTCCATAAAACAAAAGATTTGTTGTATTCTTCCATTGAGCTGTGTACAAATGTGCCCGCCGGAAGTCCAGGCTCTGTGGCTCTTTTGTAAACATGTGGTATCACAGGTCACATCGTCTAATATTTATGTATATAGCAATGGGAGACTTTTAAACACACTAGATGGCAGCAGACATACCAGGTAAAATTCCATTGTTTGCGTAGTTCTAAGCAAGCGCACATTGCCGAGAACAATGGATGTATCTGGTAAAGTCTGCTGCCCCCAAGCATCCCAAAAGATCCCCCATTGATTCTCACCAAAGTTTTCTGCTCACATAGTGTTCAGTAGATATTTTGTTTTTGTGAAATTTTGAATTGATTGATTAATGAGTTTGCTCTGTGTTTCTTTTTATCTACAGGGCTGCTGATAACTTCTTAAACTTGCGGTCTGTCTTAAGTGTTGTGTATCAGGACTTTGTGTCATCGTGGTACATCATTCTCATGTAAGTGTATTCTCTCATAGCTTGTCTTAAAGGAACATTACAGAATTATTTTTGGCTAACAAAACAGTTGCTTGCAGTGTAAGCACTTTATGTAATCCAGCATATACATAAACTGACAAACCTGTAAAAGTTTGAGATCGATCGGCCATCTGGGTCACGAGAAAAACCGGTTACACATTTGCATGAAATCATATAGATTCAACAAATGAATAAAACACTCACTGAGCGATAAACTCCAATCGGAAAATTAGTTTATTCATTTCTCATCAAAAATGGCATTTCAGGCAGAAATATTTCAAGGGATGTTTTCTACTACCATCATCATTGGACCGCGTAAGTTTTATGTAAATCTGTGATCAAAAAGTATATTTTACAAGTTTTTTTCTTACCAATTCTGTAATGTTCCTTTAACCCAACCCAATTCTCATGTAAGTGTAGTCCCTCACAGCTTGTCTTAAAGGCCCTGTACACTATTGGTAAGATCGAAAAACACAATGTTCACAGATTCACACATAACTTACATGATTTAAAGTAAATAATGGTAGAAAAGGTTCCTTAAAATATTTCTGCCTAAAATGCTATAGTTTCTGAGAAACGAGTAAAACAATAGTAATTATCGCGCGTGATAATTTGAAAAAACAGAAAACACATAAGATCTCTTTTCACTATTTTCTCGTGACCTCGATGACCAATTGAGCTCAAACTTTCACAGGTTTGTTTGTTCATGCATATGTTTAATCACACAAAATGCGAACACTGATTTTGAGCTGTTACCAAAAGTGTACAATACCTTTAACCCAACCCAATTCTCATGTAAGTGCAGTCCCTCATAGCTTGTCTTAACCCAACCCAATTCCCATGTAAGTGCAGTCCCTCATAGCTTGTCTTAACCCAACCCAATTCTCATGTAAGAGTTTAAAGTAAACGTTTATCTTCAAGCAGGCTTGAAGCTTCGATTCTGATTGGTCGAACTATAGCAATAAGGAGTTTGATATTTGGAGTTTGATTTGAGTTTGCGCTCTTTCTAACTCCACATATTGCGCATTTCTAAGCTATACGCAAAAAGTACAGCTTTGGAAGTCAATGCGCGTCAAATTAGCTTAATGATAATTTCTTTATCACATGCACGCTCGCAGAATACGGAAAAAATGTAACGCATCTGCGTCCCATATATCAAACTCCGCCTTCGGTCTCGTTGGATATGGGACGTAGATGTGTTATATTTTGTCTGTATTCCACACACACTTGTGCGATAACTCATATTAGCACTGAGCTTATAAATGTAAGTGCTGATTGCGAGCTGTTACTTCATTCAAGCACAACACTTGTTTATTGTGTTAATATTTGTGTGTGTTTGTTACAGTGGTTTATCCATGGGTATGGTCCTTGCCTTGCTATGGATTGTTGTGATGCGTTGGTTGGCTGGCTTCATGACATGGCTCAGCATCTTTGCTCTCTGGGCAATCTTAGGAGCAGGTGAGAACTCACTGTACAGATTTCTTCAATTGCAAAGATTTATACGTGCAACTGACTCATTTTGCCTAATGTCATCAAACGCCACAATTAAGAACTCACTCCGTGGTAGTGAAGTCAATAACGAGAAGTCCCCCTCGATCCACTAAGCAAAAGTAGTAGTCCTGGTCGATTGCTTACCCCCACCAAGGTAGTAGTTAATAAGCAGGACAGTTGTTTTCAGAACTAAGTAGTCTCCCAAATTCCAAAATCTACTCTGCAGCAGTAGAATAAATAGCAAGGCAAGTTCTCAAAGAACAAAATCTACATGGCTTTGTAGATGTTGGGCGCAATCGGTCAATCTGCGCGATCAACCGATGGCGCTGCGCTATTGAAAGATCTATTGGTCGCGCAGCAATCAGTCGATTGCGCAACAATCGGTTGATTGCGCAACAATCGGTTGATCGCGCAACAATCGATCGATCGAGCAACAAACATGCGCGATCGACCGATTGTGCAGGATTGGTTTGGCGCGATCGACCGATTGTGCAGGATTGGTTTGGCGCAATCGGCTGATTGTGCAAGAATGGTTTTGCGCAATTGGGTTAGGGTTAGGATTAGGGCACGATCGGTCATTCCTGCACGATCTGCCGATCGCGCAAAAAATACTTGTAACGCGATCGGTCGATCGCGCAAAGATGTTCATTGCGCGATCGACCGATTGTTGCGCGATCGACCGATTGTTGTGCGATCGACCGATTGCTGCATGACCAATAGATCTTCAATAGCGATCGGTTGATCGCGCAGATTGACCGATCGCGCCCAACATATACACATGGTGTTACTGCAAACTGAATATACATTGATACCTCACCATGCAGTGCCTCAAAGCCCATAAACCATAAGTCTTGGTTGTGCTACTTTGGGAGTCAGATGCCCTGTTACTATGATGTCAGATGAGGTTCAAAACAGACAATGAGGAATCATGGGTTCGAATCCCACCCTAGTTGTATGCCGGTGGAATTATGAAAGTACTTAGTATACAGTGCTTATTACACATTGGTGTTAAGGGACAAAACACAAATTGAATTCTTTGTCTCCCTGGTACAATTGTGACTTCAACTAAATTGTTTGTTTGTTTATCGTTCAGGAATCTATTGTTGCTGGCAGCAGTGGTTAGAGCTTGGGACCACTAGTCAAAACAGCCCTACTGCAGTGGATTTGAGCGGTGGTGTAACAACCTTTATCAGTGGCTTATCAGGCTTCCTACGACTGCAGAAAACATGGCAAGCCTTTGGTGAGTATTTCAGAAGGGTTGGCGTGTCGTGGCCGAGCGGATAAAAGCACCGGACTCGAGCTCTGGGGTTTCTGATCAGCAGAGTGTGGGGTTCGAATCCCGGTCGTGAAACTTGTGCCCTTTCAAGACACTATCCAGTGTTGTGTAATGCATGAAAAAAGAACCCAGTGCAGTTATCGTAAAGAGAAGGGGTTCGCCCTGGTGTTCCTGGTTTGATTGGCAGCATATTGCGCCACAGCACCGAGTAAACCATTACATGGTGCTATGCGAAGTACAAAGGTCTCATACTTCAAAACTTAGCTCCACATACCTTGCAGGATAGTTTATATAATAATGTTGAAGCGCTATGAGCATCACTGAGTGACAGATTTGAGCCCTGAATAGAATGCAACTAATATTATTACCAGTTAGTTTTTTGTTTTAAATCAATGTTTCAATGTCTGTCATGCTTTTCCATTTTTTGTAAAATCCTGTGCTAAGCATTTTTTGAATAGTAATATAGACCTTCATCTTGGTGCAGCCATCTTAATCTTCTTCCATTCAAACCAATGTAACCAAACTGAGGCTTCTTATCCCAGTGGTCAAAGTGTATGTTTACTTAATTTTACACAAAGAGATGAAGCAGGAAGTATTGAACAAGGTCCACTTCGCATTTCTACACCTTAAGAAGCACTGTGGTGCAATAGCAGGGCTTGCCCTTAACACTAGCCCGGCGTACATTTTCCAGTAAAAAATGTTATGGGCTAGTTAACAACACTTCTCAACTTGCCCTGTGGGCTACTAAAAACTGTGCAACCTACTTGTTTAAAATGCTCATTTCTTCCTTTTCAGGTGTGAATAATTAATGTATACAATGTGTTAATCGTTATTGAGTGTGTGAATATAACTTTGTGAATTGTTAACATTAACACATCAGAACATTACATTTATGGCAATTCCTGTTTAAAATCTGGGCTACTAAAACTTCTTGGGGGCAAGTAAAATGCACAGTTTACTGGCCCGGCGGGCTACTTTACAAAAAGCTTAAGCGCAAGGCCTGAATAGACACAATCGGCGACCGGAGTCACGTGACTCATAGTGGGTATACAATCTATCTGATGCTAGTGTGATGGTTGGGATTTTCAAACCATCCGCGGGATCTTGTTGAACAACATGAACATAAGTAGTAAACACATTCAGGCACAAATCTTTGTGTTCGGATAATTTTTTAATATTGCTACAAATTTACAAGAGTTGCCGAATCTCCAAACTTTGATATGGGACCAAACACTCACCGGTAAAGCATTTGACCATACGAACAAAGTAAATAGCCTGATGATGACCGGCACACATGCCTCTGGACGACAGAACACGAGGGTGTGTGCCCAAAGGGTTTTATACTGCGAAAGGTATTCCATTAAGTAATAAAGCATTCCAACTTAAAGGTATTGTACACTTTTGGTAACAGCTCAACATCAGTGTCCACATTTTGTGTGATTAAACATATGCATGAACAAACAAACCTGTGAAAGTTTGAGCTAATTGGTCATCGAGGTCACGAGAAAATAGTGAAAAGAGATCTTATGTGTTTTCTGTTTTTTCAAATTATCGCGCGCGATAATTACTACTGTTTTACTCGTTTCTCAGAAACGATAGCATTTTAGGCAGAAATATTTTAAGGAACCCTTTCTACCATTACTAACTTTAAATCATGTAAGTTATGTGTGAATCTGTGAACATTGTGTTTTTCGATCTTACCAATAGTTCCCTTTAAAGGAACATTACAGAATTGGTAAGAAACAAACTTGTAAAATATACTTTTTGATCACAGATTTACATAAAACTTACACGGTCTAATGATGATGATAGTAGAAAACATCCCTTGAAATATTTCTGTCTGAAATGCCATATTTGATGAGAAATGAATAAACTAACTTTCCGATTGGAGTTTATCGCTCAGTGAGCGTTTTATTCATTTGTTGAATCTATATGATTTCATGCAAATGTGTAATCGGTTTTCACTATTTTCTCGTGACCCAGATGGCCGATCGATCTTAAACTTCTACAGGTTTGTCAGTTTATGTATATGGTGGATTACATAAAGTGCTTACACTGCCAGCAACTGTTTTGTTAGCAAAAACCAATTCTGTAATGTTCCTTTAAACTGTGTGAGATTTGGTATAAAGCAATCATTGAATTAAATACAATCTGTTACATCGTCACACTAGGTAGGGAGCAGCGATGCTTTTCCATGCACACAACATGTTGCTCGTTTGGTTTGTTTACATTTCATACCATCTACGAGTCACGTGACTCTGGTCACCGATTGTGTCTATTTTGCTGCCTCTACTAGAAGCACAAAGGCAAGCCCCATTCTCTGTGGAGCAGTCTCTGGATTCTTTTACTTCGGTGCGCCACGGCAGCCCGGGGCTGTATACTCCCCAGGGAGCTGAGAAAGATTACAGGAATGTTATTGGCCCAATGACCAGGGCACTAATGTAAAGCGCATTGATACGTTATTGTGAAGTGCTCTATAAAGAACTAGTCATTATAGTTGTTATTATTACACAACACACTTTCCCATCTGAAGGTATCGGCGTGATTTGCAACGTTCTATGTTTGGCTGCAGTAGACCTATGCACAGTTTTTATCATTTGTTGTTGTTTCTTTTACTTCAGGTATTGGTTTGTCTATTCTGCTGCTCCTCCTCATTCTAATCACGTTGTGTTTGTGTTCACGTATCCGTATTGCTGTGCAACTGATCAAGGAATCCAGCAGGTAATGGACTTTGAGTTCAACTTAAATTGCTTTCTATAAATGAATATCTGAAGCGACATGATAATATCACTTCCAGTCAGCCAGACGTCCCTAAGCGATTTGTTTAATCAAATTGGCGAAAAGAAATGTACATGTGTCGAGGCCGAGCGGATAAGAGCACCAGACTCAAGCTCAGCAGAGTGTGGGTTCGAGTCCCGGTCGTGACACTTGTGTCCTTGAACAAGACACTTTCTTGAGTTGTGTAATGCACGAAAAAAACCCGGTGCACTTTCGTAAAGAGAAGGGATTCATGTGGTGGTGCAAACCTTTCAAACGTCTTTCAAAATTCACCTGAAGGTTTCAATGTATACCCTGGAAACTTATGTACACGGTTTCTGTTGATATATTGTGTGTAATTTGGCCTGTCATAATTAGAATTGCTTTTGAAATTTTGTTTTTATTAAAGCCATGGTAAACAGTATTTTCTTAAAGTCTGACTTATCCTTGGTTTGATTGTATCTTTCAGAGCGGTTGGTTCAATGCTGTCAACACTGCTGTGGCCCATTATTCCATTCGTACTACAAGTTATCATCATCACACTGTGGGCAACCATCGCTGTGTATCCTTTCTAATCATCCAAGGTTTGGATGAACGTTTCTAGTGCTTGCCAAGCTAACTCTACCTTGCACTTTATCAAAGTCTGTAGGTTTGGATGAACGTTTCTAGTGCGTTGCCAAGCTAACTCTACCTTGCACTTTATCAAAGTCTGTAGGTTTGGATGAACGTTTCTAGTGCGTTGCCAAGCTAACTCTACCTTGCACTTTATCAAAGTCTGTAGGTTTGGATGAACGTTTCTAGTGCGTTGCCAAGCTAACTCTACCTTGCACTTTATCAAAGTCTGTAGGTTTGGATGAACGTTTCTAGTGCGTTGCCAAGCTAACTCTACCTTGCACTTTATCAAAGTCTGTAGGTTTGGATGAACGTTTCTAGTGCGTTGCCAAGCTAACTCTACCTTGCACTTTATCAAAGTCTGTAGGTTTGGATGAACGTTTCTAGTGCGTTGCCAAGCTAACTCTACCTTGCACTTTATCAAAGTCTGTAGGTTTGGATGAACGTTTCTAGTGCGTTGCCAAGCTAACTCTACCTTGCACTTTATCAAAGTCTGTAGGTTTGGATGAACGTTTCTAGTGCGTTGCCAAGCTAACTCTACCTTGCACTTTATCAAAGTCTGTAGGTTTGGATGAACGTTTCTAGTGCTTGCCAAGCTAACTCTACCTTGCACTTTATCAAAGTCTGTAGGTTTGGATAACGTTCTAGTGCTGCAAGCAACTCTACCTTGCACTTTATCAAAGTCTGTAGGTTTGATGATTTTATGCGTTGCCAGTAACTCTGCACTTATAACTGTAGGTTGATGACGTTCTAGTCGTTGCCAAGCTAACTCTACCTTGCACTTTATCAAAGTCTGTAGGTTTGGATGAACGTTTCTAGTGCGTTGCCAAGCTAACTCTACCTTGCACTTTATCAAAGTCTGTAGGTTTGGATGAACGTTTCTAGTGCGTTGCCAAGCTAACTCTACCTTGCACTTTATCAAAGTCTGTAGGTTTGGATGAACGTTTCTAGTGCCTTGCCAAGCTAACTCTACCTTGCACTTTATCAAAGTCTGTAGGTTTGGATGAACGTTTCTAGTGCGTTGCCAAGCTAACTCTACCTTGCACTTTATCAAAGTCTGTAGGTTTGGATGAACGTTTCTAGTGCGCTTGCCAAGCTAACTCTACCTTGCACTTTATCAAAGTCTGTAGGTTTGATGAACGTTTCTAGTGCGTTGCCAAGCTAACTCTACCTTGCACTTTATCAAAGTCTGTAGGTTTGGAGATTGAGGCGAGTGCACTGCTGTGATGTTAGTTAGTGCCCAAACCCTGTTGTGAATGCAACAAGATTTTTTTTCTCAACAAGACCATGACTAACCAAGGAAAGACAACAACTGCTGGGAAATTTTGTTGAACTGTACAGATTCAAAGGGCCTCGCAGCAAATAAGATTGGGGTAAAATAACATCTTTATTCCCCCACCCCCGAAAAAAAAAAATGCTCTCCTTTTTGCATATTCCAATCCTCTTCCGAAAATGTTCCTTGACTATATTTACTTAGCTTCTTGGCCACGTCTCATGGGTCCAACTATGTGATTTATAATGCGCCAACAACGAATTCATCGAACCAGCAGAACGGCACCGCTTGTAAGCCAGAGGTGAGTCTAAAGCTGCCTTGTTGTTGTTGTTTGACTTGGGTGAAGGGATACAAGTGTTTGTGAGTACAGCAGTTGATTTTGCTCTGCTCGTCTGCTTCTATGTTTTGTCCCGTACATGGCCCAAGTTTAGGAAGCTGCTTTCTATAAGCAGACAAATCAATACTTAACGTAAGAAGACGACAAAAACGGCGCTTAATGTCAGTTTTTCTCACAGGATAGCAAGGAATTGTTGCTTGGACTGATGTCTATTTCTCATAATTTCACAATATAAATTAATAAATTGGTGATTTTTTATTTCAGTTATGTTGAGATACAGTTGTCATAAGTTTGTTGAAATCAAGTTTGTAGAATTCAATTTAATTGAAGTAAATATAGACAATTCACTTTGAACCATTCATCTATTTGAATTGATTCGTGTATATCTTGTTGCCTCCTGTAGACATTTGATAATTCGACTGGTGCCTCGTGCATGTTTGTGTCCTACAAACTCCCTGACTACATCATCTATCTGCAGTTCTATAATCTCTTTGGTCTATTCTGGATGATGGAGTTTGTGGTTGCTTTGGGTCAGGTGGCCCTCTCTGGAGCCTTTGCTTCTTACTACTGGGCGTATCACAAGCCTCAGGATATCCCAGCGTTACCGCTGTGGGGAGGGCTCTACCGGGCTCTCAGGTAGGTTGCAATCTCTCATCAGTCTGATCCCCTAGGTTGGAGAAATTCACCTAAATCGTATGGAATATTGTAGTGGCCCATAGTGTTAGCCAGAGGGGTGTCTGGGTGTCTTTTGGACACCCTGTTTTAAATTTGGACACCCTGTTTTATCTGTCATTTACATGTAAATGAAAACCTTGTTGTGGCCGAGGGGTTTAGAGCATGGAACTTAAGTTCTGATTGCCGAGTCAACAGAGTGTGGGTTCGAATCCCGGACTTGACACTTGTGTTCTTGAGTGTGACACTTGTGATCTCGGTCAAAACACGTAAATACAATTGCTTCTCATCACCTAGGAGTAAATGGGTGCCTATGAGGGGAGAGATTGTTGATGTGAATGATTAGCGACCTGTGCGCCAAGTTGGCTGCCGGTTCTGCATACTCCAAAGGAGTTGGGATGGTTTCAGGAATACTGAGGCCTAATGAACAGGGTTGGTAATATACATGCATTCACCATGTGATACTATATTGCAGGCTGGCATACTTTATCTATAATTCAAAACCACAGTGGATGGTTTTTAATGGTCAGACAGCAGGAGGGTTTGATTTATTCATTGACAAATTTATAAACACTGACAAATTTATTGGGCTCATAGTTTTCTTTATTAATTGGTTGACTTGATTTATGATTTTGTGTAATTCCCTTGATTGATACAGTGATTAATTGATAGATTGAATGAATGGATTAATGCTGGATTGAATGTCGAGTGAATGATTGATTTTGGATCGATCTGCAATCAAATGATCGATTGATGAACTGATTCATGATTGATTTATTTAAAACAGGTATCATCTTGGCTCAATAGCCTTTGGATCTCTGATCATTGCTATTATTAAGATCATAAGAGTCTTGTTGGAGTATGCGGAAGTGCAACTCAAGAAAGGTCAGTCTCAAAGTCACCAGGGCCCAACTTAATGGCTCTGCTTACCGCCGAATTCTGCGCTTGCGATCACCATTCTCCGCTTACTGTTCAAGTGACAAAGTTTTTGCGCTAGCTGTGTAAGCAAAGAATGTCTAGTAATGTCACAAAACAGACAACAAACAATTTAACAAGTACACCTGCACTATCAACCAAACAAGTCATAGAAAAGAAACTGGTCCCCTCTCATTCTTCTTTGATCTTGTGATATGTCTAAGTCTATGCAGTTTAGGGTGACCGTGTAAAAACATGATTGATTTGAAATGGAATCGCGTCAAATACTTGCATTTCACACGCGCGTACTGAGCATCCTACAAGCGTCATACAAGCGTCATACAAGCGCTCAGAATTTGTTTACAAGCGTGCACGAAAAGTAGTCACTTTTGGGAGCCAATCAGCGTTGTTTTTCAGTACATGCCAGGGGTTAGTGATAAGAGGTATTGATACAGCCCGCTGCCCATGGTAGCGAGGCTGGGCTTTGCCCATCTGTATAAAGCTTGCCCTGAACCCTGGACGTAGCAACACTGCCTTTAGTCTGGGGAATCCAATTCGAGTGTTCACCTGTGACCAAACAAGTCATTGTACCAGACATTACTCAAAATCTAACTTGCAAATGGCTTATTGGCCATACATAATCGGGCTAGTTAGGTTCTGCAAATTGGTAACAAGATTTCACTTAAGTCTCAAGTTCTTGTGATCAATTTTTAAAAATTATGATTTTTCTGAAGATGATTATTTATTCTCATGAAGAATGTGTCTCATTGGTTTCACAGGAAAGGAGAACAAAGTGGTTTTATATATACTGAAGTGTCTCAAATGTTGCTTCTGGTGTCTGGAGAAGTTCATGAAGTTCCTGAACAAGAATGCATACATCATGGTCAGTACTTGATTCTTCCTTTATTTCATTGTTTGAAACACGTTGGAATGCACAATGTTAAAATAGTACCTGAAGAATTTTCCAGTGGTGCTTTGGAGAATTTCATAAAGTTCCTAAATAAGAATGCATACATCATGGTCAGTACTTGATTCTTCCTTTATTTTATTCTTTGGAACACGTTGGAATGCACAAAGTTGTACCTGATAAATTTTCTAGTGGTGCTACGTTCCTAGTCTCTTTTGGGATTTGTGGTTCTAGAAGCAAATCGAAGGATGTAAGGTTCCTTCACTGCCTTCTTTATCACACATTAGTGTGAGGGTTAGAGCCAAAAGTAAAAAAAACAATAATATGATTGATTTTTACTGTGACAATTAACCTTCTAGTTTACTGTGTCATTGCTTTCGTTTGTTTTCTCTACTTCATTGTTATCTTTCGTTTGAGCAAAGCAGTGACCAATAATATTGTCATTGTTTAAGTTTGACTTCAGGGTTAGGTTCAATGTTTTTTTTGTTTTTTTTCTCATTAATTTTCTACAGATCGCTATTTATGGCCAGAATTTCTGCGCTTCGGCTAGGAATGCCTTCTTCCTTCTCATGAGGAATATTGTCAGGTCAGTAGGAGAATGTTGGTTGCTAACTTGGGGCCAATATCATTAGCTGCTTAAGCAGAAACTATTACCCTACAAATTTGTATGCTGAGCAAATGTTAGCTGCAAATAGTTGTACAGTCTTTTCCAGTTCATATTACAGTTGAAATTATACAGATATGTAATGGTTTTAGAGTGGACAGTTGATATAGCTACCCGAGGTACTGAAAGTTGACAAACAAGTTTCTGAGGCGAAGCCAGGTAAACTAGTCAAGAAGTCAGCACTCTTTTGGTACTAAAATTGTTTTTAGATAAATAGTAAGCAGTCTCCAAAACAGCAGTTTAAAAAATAGTTCAACTTGACGCGCGGTTTTCTCTAAACATAGAGTTTTTGGCTGCGGTGCACCATACCTCAGTTTGTGGCATGACCGACGAATTTATTTGAATTTCAAATCAGTGAATTTTTTAAACGGGAGCTATGTATGACTATATATGTGTAGCTCTGTCAGGCATTTGCCCGTGGTCTCCTCCTCCAATGGTACCCCACTGGGATCACTAATATAACTACTACCACAGCCCGTCTTTCCAGTGCTGCTGCTTGGAGTTCGGTGGTAGCACAACATGACCATTCTGAAATGTTGTCCAACCAAGGATCGTGGTCATTTAATATCTGACAGACCATTACATAGTGGTCAGTGAACATTGGATACCTAATTTGCATATTCATTACTTGGCCAGGTTGCAAGAAATTGCCACTACTAGAATAACGCATCACAATCTCTGTCTTAATATAGACTGTTAGAAACCAGATTTTAAACTATCTTAACTGAACTAAACTTGTGTGAACTACTGTAACGTGTCTCATCTCTGCAACTGATGATATCTGGAATTTTGTTGTCAAGTTTGTTGGCCATTGTAGCCCACAATGTTGCACAATTGATCAACGTGCAGTTTGTGATAATTTTGGGTGTTATACAGTCATTGACATCAACTGTCTGTTACATATTGCTTAATGGTTTGGGTAGAGTTTGGCAGCCAAGTGGTGATGTTGGGCCATGTAGTTTTACCTTTATTCCTCCCCGACCTTCAATCGTTTTTTTTTTTTTTTTTTTTGACAGAGTTGCCGTCATCAACAAGATCACAGACTTCTTGATCTTGCTCGGTATCCTGTGTATCACCAGTGGTGTATCAGTCGCTGCCTTCTTCTTCTTCACCAATCAGATCACGTGGGTGTCTGGCATCCTGACTGTACCTGAAGTCAACTATTACTGGGTTGTAATTATTGTAAGTAGACTGGCAATTCACTCTTGTATGAGTGCATTGGGGTTAAACCCTTAACCAATGAACTACGGACTGTGTTGCATTACTTGAAGATAAATAAAACAGCATCAGTGAATGCAAGCTGACAACAACGTATCAGTTATTCTGTATCTCAGCTTGGTTGCTTTACCTTTATTTTTACAAAAAATCAATAATTTGACAAGATATGACATCTACTCCAAAATTTTCTGTAAACGAACTAATTTTAATAAAAATAGGCCTACGTTTAATCAATTTTCTTTTGTAAGTCGACTTACCAATTGTGATTTGCACAACATGTGGTTTTAGAGTTCCAAATTATTTTCCCTCCTGTCCTTGTCTTATTAACATCAAGGCACCTAGAGGCAATTTAAATTAACCAAATGTAAACTTAGCTCAGTTTTATGCATTGCATGGTAAGGTCATGGTGTGGGACCCAAGTCCCCAGTGAGCAAGTTGACTCCTTCATCATGTGTGTCCAACGGAGTCAAGCTCGGTTTTTGCCACCTCCATTTAGAATAGAATTCAAATGAACACCCGACGCCACGAAAGGGGAACATCCCTATCTCGTCCACGCTCAACGTTACATGCAACCCTGAAAGCCTGATTAACAGTTGGCGGCATTACTAATACTGTGTTCCCCCGAGACTGTTCCACCCGGGATTCCGGTGTGTGTGACGTGACTGCTGTGAATGACGAGGTCCGTCTCAACGGCCTGATCCGCCTGAAGAGCGAGGCCGTTATCGGGAATTTGTAGCCGTAACCTGCTGACGAAACGGGAGGCCGACGAGTCCGGACTACTGGCACTTAGATCCTATCCCCGGTACACGGCTTGATATCTAACATTAAACATTGTTAAGTTTAACCAAACACTATTGACTGACTAAACCATTTGAAACAGGTTAACGTGACACCAAGTTGTCAAGATGTCTCAAGAAGCCGTTGCGTTGGGTCCACCAACTTATTCCATTAGAAGACGTAAATCTGTGAATGACGAGGTCCGTCTCAACGGCCTGAGCTGCCTGAAGAGCGAGGCCATTATCGGGAATTCGTAGCTGTAATTATGCTGACGAAACGAAAGGCCGACGACCACTGGCACTTAGATCCTATCCTCGGGACACGGCTTGATATCTAACATTAAACATTGTTAAGTTTAACCAAACACTGTTGACTGATTTAAACCGTTTGAAACAGGTTAACGTGACACCAAGTTGTCAAGATGTCTCAAGAAGCCGTTGCGTTGGGTCTACCAGCCGTTCCATTAGAAGACGTAAATGTGATCAAAATATCTGCTTACTGCAGCAAGAACTACACAAGGATATTATCTAGTTATCCACACAGTCGCGGTTTCAACCGTCAACGTAAATGAGGATTTACGAGAAATTATGTATTGAAAAAACTTTATAAACGCCGAAAATTATTTTCATGCGTTCTTAGACAAGACTATGACGAAAGTGATTTATCCCCCAACTTTCCCGCTTGTACAAGCGTCCCCAGCAACGCAAGAAATGCAGCCATTGGTTGCTTTACCCTGCACTGCATTTTATGAAAACTGTTTATATAACATAATTTGTAACACATTTATAACTATGTTATAAACCAATACATATACAGCAATATGTTTACTGCCCGCGAAATTGTTGTGACCAAGATTTGTAAGAATTAACACAGTGCGCCAACACGCACGTGAAACTTCAAGGCCACCTAAGTTAACAACTTTTTGTCAATAACAAGCACCACAAGCGTGCGTGCCGCTGTGACATGAAACACTGTCTTCCCCGCATATAAAGCATTGTATCGTTCAGGCGATAAAATGAATTATTTTTACAAAAAATCAATAATTTGACAAGATATGACATCTACTCCAAAATTGTCTGTAGTATAGAATTGAAATTGGGATGTTTGTAAAGTCAGGATATTTGTATACATGTATATGGCTTGAGGAATCATCCTCTTAACCCTCTTGCTGTCTGACCATTCAATACCATTCAAGTGGTTTTGAATGATAGATAAACTATGCCAGCCTGAAATATAATATAATGAGGAAATGCATGTACACAGTACACAGTTGGTTCTGTGCACAGTTGTGCCACCGTACACAACCTTGGCAGTCGAATGGTTTCAAATGGTTGGTCAACTCACTGGAAAATGTTGCCAAGAGTCACTGACAGTAGGAGGGTTAAAGGAGGGTCTTGTTCTCTGCATCAAGGGTACACCCTGCAACAAGGGACTTGTTTTTTTTTTTTTCAAATGACACTCCTTTAGTACCTGTATGGATTAAGATATGGTCATAATAAAGTATTTCATATACTTTGTAGGATGGCGTGTCATGGCCAATCGGTCAAGCCAACCATACTCAAGCTCTGGTGTTTCCAATCAGCAGAGTGCGGGTTCGAGTCCCGGCCGTCCCTAAGCAAGGCACTACTTAACCTTTATTGCTTTGTCCTTCAGATGGGACGTAAAGCTGTTGGTCCCATGGGTTGTGTAATGCATGTAAAAGAACCCAGTTACACTTATCGCTACGAGAAGGGGTTTGCCCCGGTGTTTCTGGCAGTGGCTGCCGAGTGCGCCGCAGCACCATGTAAACCCTTACAAGGTGTTACAGAAATGGGTCTCATGATTCAAAATAACTTCAAAACCTGTCTTAAAAAGTTTTTTCTCTTTGTTCAAGCACCTCGAGCACCTTATTGGTGGATATGTGTGCTATATAAGACTCCAATATTGTATTATTTATGTTTTACAATATTGTATTAATTGGGTCAAAGGGAATCAATTAATTGACCGGTTGTTGTGTGTAATTTGCATATTTGCTGAGAAGGAACAAATTGAAGCAAACACATTGCACTTATTCAGACTTTCCATCTGTTTCAACTTGTTTTTTGTTTTTTTTGTTCTTTTCATCACAGGTGATTGGGCTGGGTGTTTATGTTATTGCTAAATGTTTCTTCAACGTCTTTGACATGGCTGTAGACACCATGTTCCTCTGCTTCCGTAAGTTCCAACATTTGACACATCCTTGTGACAATTACGCCAACTTTCCTCAACATTTTCTCAAACTTGTTGTCCTTTTGTGTGCACTGCGACCAGCCCCCCCTCCAGTACATCATGAGCTATGGTCAAATGTAAGTCCATCCACCCAAGTAACCCGTACCTTGCTGCACCACCCTACCCCAACGATCACAGACGGGTCAAATGATCAGGATTTGAATGAGTAATGTGGTTCTTCGTTCAGTCGTATAGGTTCACAAAAAATCCACTTATTTCAAAATGAAAACTAATCCATTCTCCTGTAAGGGTTAAAGTTATCCGACATGTTTGGTTGTTTATTGAAGACCATAATTACATCAAAAGGACTCATTTTCCCTTCACCAGTAGAGCACTGTAAACTCGATGCTTACCTGTTCATCCAGAAAAGTTGATTCTAAGAAAATATTTGACCAAGAAGAATTTTAGGGCTAGATCGCTCAGTCAGTAGAGTGCTGGCACGTAAATTTTTCTTTGTTCAACCCCAAATCAAGAAGATTTCTGAAGAAAAAAAATTGGGGAAAAAAATTTTTAAAATGAAGGACGCCACCTGTTGGCCATGATAGTAAATGTGTGGTTATCATTTGACTTTTAATCTCCCAACCGTTCAATCCATTATACAATTTGTATGACCTTTGACATGAGTTGTTTAACCTTTTGACATGCAGTGGAGGATCTGGAGCGACATGATGGCTCGGCCGAGAAGCCTTACTACATGACCAAATCTATGATGAAGATCTGCGGGAAGAAGAACAAGAAACCTATGACAGAAGACGAAGGTGAAGATGTGGTTGAATGGTAACTATGGCAACCAAGGATGGAAACAACTGGTCACCACTGATACTTGACGTGAAAAACTTGGTACACATCGAAAGAGTTTTTTTTTTTTTTTACCACGTCATCTTTCCACTCACCTTGACTGTTGAATATAAATACATGTAGCACAACACGACGGCCTCATTGTGGGATACTGTGTTACGACCAGGGCCCAATTTCAAAGAGCTGCTTTACGGTCGATTTTGTGCTCACTGTGCAAGTTTCATTTCATAGCGCTGCTAACCGTAAGCGAACGAAAAGGCATGCTAACCTTCCAGTGCTTACTGTATGGAAATGAATGACGTAACAATGCAAATCCATGGTGAACAGGCAAGCTGGCCCCCAATTTTCTTGCTTACCTGTGAAATTTGCTTACGCTTAAGCAAATTTGTTTTGCTACAGTAAGCAGGAAAATTTGCTTACCGTTAAGCAGTGCTATGAAATTGGCCCCAGATGAGGCTGACTTTGTTGAAGTCAGTGGGAGACATAGAGACTGTAGATTGCAGCAGATTTGCCAATTAATTTTTCATTGTTAAGTAGAATTGAGCAGACAAACATTGCGTAAAATGCCAAACAATCGCCTGATATAATCATCTCCTGCCCAATGCACGTGAATTGTCACCATTTTACAGAAGCCAACAGCTTAGGAGGAAAGCGTCATTGCTAATTTGCAGTCATTTTGAATAATCTTACTGTTTGTAGAACATATTCAAATTTTTTCTTAAATATGATAACAAATACATGTTTAATGTTTTATTTTTCAATGTTGCAGTAATCCTGATAAAAAAATTTGTGGGAATATGTGCGATTCTGTTTTACTAAATTTGCTCATTCCATCCAGGAGTGCTATCTGTGTGTGATATATAGATCTTTATTCCTATTTTAAATCCAGTGAAAGAAGAAAACAACCTGGTACCTTGTAATCGTTGATATGAGTATACTATCATTGAGGGGGTTGGGTTCTGACAGGAATGCAATGTTGGTATTAACTTGGATAGGGTTTCAGGCCTGGAATTTTATCTTTGAGAGGGCAAGGCCATTTTCATTTTGCGAAGGGCACTTCCATTGGAAAATCTTAAAGTCTAAGGGAAACTTCTGAAGGGGCACCAAGGCCAAGACCAGGGCAACAAAGGCCATGGCCTCAGTGGCCTCCGTGTAATTCAAGGCATGGGGTTTAGTTTCTTATATTTACAGCTTGTGTAGAGGCTCTGTTAAGAATTTTAAGTGTATATTTGTGTACATTGTACTTCTGTTGTTTTTCTGTTGTTTTATGTTAACTGTAGAAAAATGGAATTAGTTGTTGTGGAGGGAAGTTGTGCTTCTCTGTTTATTTGGTGTGTATTTTGGGTGCATTTGAGTACTAGCTTTCCCTCGAGTTGGCCCTGTGTGGTTTATGTAGCTCGTGACTCACGAGGTCACACTAGCAGCTGCCGAAGTGGACCACTGGTGAAGTGGACCACTGGTGAAGTGGACCACTGGTGAAGTGGACCACTGGTGGAAGCCGGCTAGTGGAGTAAGACCCAGGTTGGTGTCATCACAAAAGAGGGCGATGTTCAGCGACATCAAATATTTTTCATAAAGTTATTATTAAACAGCTTTTGAAAATTGGCAGGTAGTTGCTGAAGATCAAAGCAAAAATCGTGGGCACCTTTTATGGCAAATAAATTTTACCTGTTAAACGATATTTGGTCAACATTTTGGATGCAAATTAAAGAACATTGACATAGTGCTTTTTGGGGCCCCCTCGTGTAACCTAGCCTGGGTAATGTTAGGGAAGCTAACCGAATGCACCCATTAGAGGTGGGTTTTTTTCTGAAGCACTATATATTTAAAATGTAAAACTTTTCCTTTTAACTGTATTGTTAATGCAGAATGGGCTTGTTTCATATTAGCCTGACGTTGGTTTCCACTAAGTTAATAACAATAGCAAATATTGAAATCTGTTTGAATGTAATATCACATCAGACAATTTTACTTCCAGTCTCGTTTTGGTATCATTGGTTTCAAAGGGGAGACAAACAAGATGGCTATACAGTGGTTAAGATCTTCGATGGAGCTCATTGGCTAATCTCAGATGACCACTTGCATCAAACAATTGCATATCATTTCCAATTACAGGGCAAATTCAAATTCATAGGGGGAATTGTAAATTAATTCCTAGAAGGAAGATGCAGCAATATTGGTTAGTATAAGCTTGGTTGGTATCAGAGTTGCTTTTGACTCAATTCACCTGATGTCATCACCCACTGTACATCTTCGATGCACCATTTTGGGAGTTGGATACTGTGTTGTATGCAGTTTAGGCAAAGTGCGCGCAAATCGTTACATACAATTTGGCTCCCAAAATGGCAGACCACGAGAAGACGCCAGTGCAATCTGTCAATAATAGATTATTATTTTCTCAAGAGCTTCACCTAAGTTAATTATTGTGAAATACTATGCAAATCCTGAACAAGTTGTTATGTAGAAGTGATATAGATGATCTGATATGTAGCTTTAATGGGGAGGAGGCCCAGATCTGCACCCCTCTTTTTCAGAATGGTTTTGTCTAATCGCATTCCAGGTGAACGTTTCAAAATGTCTTTCTTTACCTTTTGCTTTTTAAAGGGAGTGGATACTTTTGGTAATTACTCAAGAAATGCATTACAATAAAAACTTGGTAGGGAGGACCTGAGAGCTGCCGATAGTTTAAAACATTGTGAGAAATTACTCCCTCTGAAGTAATGTAGTATTTGAGAAATTTCTTACTAATATATTTTAATCTGAGAAAGGCTTCAATTTCAGGCATTTGGAAGCACACAATTCTATGCAACAAGGGTGTTTTTCTTTCATTATTTTCTTGCAACTTCGATGACCAATTGAGCCCAAGTTTCCATAGATTTGTTATTTTATGCATATGTTGGGATACACCAAATGGTGGATACTAGTCTTTGACAATTACCAAAAGTATATCCTGCCTTTAAAGGTGGTTTATGTTCTTTTAACTTTTAATTGATTCGTCTTTTATGTAGTTGACTTTTTGAAATAGGGTAAAACAAGGAGGGTAGTGGTAGCACTTAAATACTAACTAATTACATTTAAAAAACGCATGGGAAGTAGTTGTTGCTACGAAAGCTCATGTTTTTTGGGTTTTTTTATGTAATAAGTTAGTCTTTAAGTGCTACCACTACCCTCCTTGTTTTATCGATTAGACTAACACGGCTATTTTTTTAGTATTGAAATAGGGTATAAACATCACCTAGCAGTACTAATTATAAAAAGGTGAATTGTTATAGCTTAAATCCAGAGGTTCTTTTTTTTATAGATTTTTACATAGACTTGGCTTGTCAAATTAAAGTCTGAAAAGTGAGATCAGGGATTTTTGTACAAAATGCAATGTGAAATAAGATAAAGAATGTGCCTGATCAGGTTTCTAAGTTGAGAGAATGTTTAAAAGAATCATGTTGTGTGATTGCTATTTAAAAAAAAAAATTTGCTACCGCTTGAAAACATACAAAACATAAAACTACAAATAGTCTACCTATTTTTTTAATGCAAAATAAAGGGTTAAAATGTCTTCACATAAATCCCAGATGTTAAATCTAATCGAACTTGACTTTTGTATCACAACTTTTAAATATTGCCTGATAACTGTGAATGCAATTGTTATTTTTGTCTATTCTCAAGAACTGTTTTGATCATGGAGGATGTCTTGATTGGCAAGTAGCAATATACATTATATAATAATCAGGTGTGTTATGCAGAATGTAATTATATATTTTTTCACTTTTCATTAAACAGTCACATCTTTGTATATTTAGCACTCATATACTTCACTCTTCTATTGTCAGTATTGAAAGTACTTAAATTATTTTATATATTATATTCACAATAATTGCATGTTATTTAAATAAATCATGGGAGTATTACAATATTTTACAGCACTTTTGTTGCGTATTCTATGGTGATATTATTACCGGTGTGGCATGAGATTCTGTCCCCCACGGCGAACTGTGTACAAGCTTCTTCTGATAGCGCCCTCTTTTGAATAATCCTCCGTCAGCCCATGTTAGGGGGACAGAATTTTCGGGGGACAGATTGCATATGACACCGGCCTTATTTCACAAAGAGCTAAATGATTGATTTTAATTGGCAAAGTGTGATGTCACAATGCAAATCACTTTGGTAATTCTGACGCCTCATCCTTTAATTGTTATTCTTCCAAAAAGCTCAACATTTTCGTGGCAGTCTATTTGATTGTTAAGATGTTCGACAGACACACAAGGGCAAAGTATAACCTCCGATGTATAAATAAAGGACAACCAATCATGAGAATTCAAAAGAATGAACCATTGTATTTGCGAGTTGGTTTAAGCTGTTGTACTGGTAATGGTTATACAATTTTTCCCCATCTTGCCTCAATTTGACCCGATTTGACCCAGAATGTCTTACATTATTATACTTTTGAGCCATCATTGCTACACGGTGCATGCGTCCCATTATGCCCCAAAATAACGGGGGGAAACGGAACTCTCAATAACATTTTGTATAGTAAAGTTTCAGTATCTGAAAACTGTCAAAAACCCTTTGAAATTTTGTTAAAAGCTGAAACCAAAAGCCTTGCCTGCGGGGCAATTCAATGTAAAATTCAATCTATTATCCAAAAACTGATTTTCTGTCCCACTGTATCCTGCCCCAGTGTACCCTACTTTAACCCTTTAGCCGCTGGACCGCCCAGCTGCCCAAAGCGGTACACTGTTACACGCGGTAGGAGAAATCGCTCACCAGCTTGTGTTTATTTGGAGAAATAAAAGTAACATCAAAATGAACTAGGTCAAGTCAATAGCGATAATTTTTAATTCCCCCTTTCACAGTTGCCGTGCTGAATGTTAACGCTAATGATGATTGCATAATTGTAGTTCCCATCAACACCACGCTCATTTGTACCAACAATATAATTTTCATTCATCATGATGTTTTAAAACTAATGCCTTAGCAATTAATCAGTATGAGCATTTGATGCCAGACATAAGTATATTGTGTATTGTACTTAAAATAACCGCCACAAAATTTACCGATAACCGTTAACGAGAAGCACTTATTATTCCCGGGAACTTATCACTTGCCGAATTGAAATGAGCTGTAATTATTAAATGACAATATTAACGAAAAGAACGTTGTTTTCAATTTGAACCAAGTTTCTAACAATTTTCTGCAAGAGTCTTGATAACTAAACATTTTCCAACAAACTCGGGCGGTGCAGGGACTAGAGGGTTAAATTAAAAACGGGGGGGGGGGCCTGAAAGTTATAAAAAAAAACAATTCCACGTGGACCGCCTTCATCATTGGGTACGGAAACTTAGTAAAAATGAGTGCATAGAAACGGCCCTGCCCTGCTTCTCTGCGTGTCCCGCCGCCCATGCAAATAGGTTTAAGAGACTAACAATTAATCAATCAAATAATCACAACAACCAACAAGGAGATGTATGTGACGTGCGCTGCGGCAGGAATTGATCACTTAGGCCTACTTTTATTTTCTACCTCCATGCTTAATTCTTTGCCTGAAATTACTTTCATAGGTTCTATAAAAAATAACAAAGAAATGTTCATAAATATGGCTCGAACTGAACCAGGCTTTTAGGTCATTGAAGTATTTTCTGTTTTGTTAGTTTGTTATTCTATTAATGTATACTTGTTTACGCATGTATAATGCCATGTTGAGGAGCTAGCTATAATGCTCGGCCCCTTTTCGCATTATGCAGACCTTATTATTTGTAGTTTGACTATTTTTTGTAACCGAATTAGGCATAAAGGTGCATGTAGGCCTAGTGCACACAAGAATTGTTTTCATTGCACTCAATCAACATTTAATGGTCAAAACAAACATGTGCTCGACATCCTGGTTGCTTGGAAATCCATGAAAAAAAAATGTCAAAAGAGCACAACCTCACAATTTCAATAAAAAACAGGAATTTTGTTCCGCGCTGGCTCTACAGGTCGTACGTGTGCTAAGCAACGGCATACTGTGTACAAATTGACGTCACGCTTTGTCATGCAAAACGATATTGCACCGAAAAATCGATTGCGATGAGAGAGAAACGGGACACACAGTACAACGTGAGTGTATTATACTATTAGTATTACTGAAAAATTACCAAACGTCGTGTTTAAGTGTTGATTTTTGACTGAATCCTTGCGAAATATGGGGAAGAAAGGGAAGGTGGAAGATGGCGAGCCGCTGACCGGTGGAGACGAGGGAGAGAAATCAAAATACGGTGAGTTGAGTTGCATTTATTTGACGTAAAGTGACTATTTGTTTTAATAAAGTGTGAAAGTTGTCTGGTGGTACGGTAGTGACTGAGCTAAGATTAGAAGAATCATGTCTACCTTACTACATGCACTCAGTGCTCACGATGCCGGCCATTGTATTGAACAGAATTGGGGTCTAATTTCTACATTTTGCAGGGCTAGTTAGGTCTTCTTGTAGTTGTATAATTTATAACAACCATGAACGAGGTTTAACAGGTTGACTTCGTATTTTGTCTCGATCGATGTACAGACCTTCTTCAATTGCCATTCGTCTTTGTCAGAATGTAAGGCGATTGTAAACAGTATTGGGATAAATTTATGACAATTGACAATAATTAGTAATAAAGGAATATTAAATAAATGTTGGATAATGATGAGTGAATGAAAATAGTGGAGGTAGGACTGTTGTTATTACCGATCTTTGCATTGTTGTTGTAGTGTATGTTTTGCATAGGGTATTTAGATGTACCAGGCATCAAAATCAACTTTTTCGCTTGTTAGCCCATTAAATGATCAAAACCCTAATCTATCAATCGGTGTGAGCAAGATTCAGTTAGGCTTCTTTTCCAAGTTTAGAACCTGGGCCTGAAACTGTGATAGCAAACATATCTTTATTTATTATTTGAACTGTGTGGCCCATTCAGCAACCAGTCATGGCTGCCTACAAAGTCGCCCCCTGCAAAGTTGCCTCCTAGCAAAATGGCCCCCTCCACCTACCTAATTATTTTGCTCCTGAATAACTGGGGACAAAATAATTTTAAAAAATTGGCGTACCGTTTAGTACTTCTCATTGTATAGTGTTCCCTGTTTGTTTTAATTCACGATCGGGTACAAAAATTATTAGGGCTCTATATTTGTTTGCATTTCGTACTATTGTAAAAGTTGTTGCTTTAAAAAGGTATTGTACACTTTTGGTAACAGCTCAAAATCAGTGTCCACATTTTGTGTGATTAAACATATATGCATGAACAAACAAACCTGTGAAACTTTGAGCTCAATTGGTCATCGAGGTCACAAGAAAATAGTGAAAAGAGATCTTATGTGTTTTCTGTTTTTTCAAATTATCGCGCCGCGATAATTACTATTGTTTTACTCGTTTCTCAGAAACGATAGCATTTTAGGCAGGCTAAATATTTTAAGGAACCCTTTCTACCATTACTTACTTTAAATCATGTAAGTTTTGTGTGAATCTGTGAACATTGTGTTTTTCGATCTTACCAATAGTGTACAGGGCCTTTAAGAAATTATAATTTAATTTGGGGTTGAACAAAGAAAAATTGACTAGAGCAGGATTTGATCAATTTTTTTAAAACTCAATCTGCTGAGTACACATTATTTTTTTAAATAATTTTTCCTGGTATATTTTTTTTTAAAGAAATGTTTTTAAGATTCTGTAGTTAGATTTCATATAAGGTCATTAGTTTTTTCGGAAGGAAAACAAAATTGACTGTAAGATTTAATATATGGTGAGTCGTATGCTCCATGCTTACATGTAGGCAATAACAGTGTGAGGAGCCGGTCTTCACTGCATTGTAAATAATAACAATAATAATAGTGGTCATTTGTAATGTGCCATGTCTGTCTACAGTAAAAAGACACTCCTGGCGCAGGACAGATATGCAGGAAAAAAAACATGTGTGCCAACATCGAAATACAAAGATAATATTTAAACCCACAAATAAGTTTTCAAATGAGTTTTAAAGCTGGAATATGTAGTGATTTGTCAGAGAATGGGAGGGAGTTCATTCCATGGTGATGGGCCAGAGTGTGAGAAGGAACTGTTCCTTATTGAGTGTCTGTGTACACGGAATGTTAAGAAGTTTGGTGTCCGATGACAGGAGCTGTCTGGGTGGTGTAGGAAAGTTGTATCCGGTTCTGGATGTATGTTGGTGCTGTGCCCTGGAGAGACTGTTAGACAAGAAGGAGAATGTTGAAGTCGATGTGTGGTAATGACCAGGTTGCTGGCTGGCTGCTGTTAATGGACCGAGCCGAAAGTGAGATCCATTAACAGCAGCTAGCCACCAACCAAGGTCATTAACACCAGTGAAGACTGGCTCATCACACTTGTAATGCCATTAATAAATACCTTTAAAGAGAAAGCGGTAAAAATCACTAGTGTTTGTGATTTGTCTTTAGCTGATACTCTTGGAATTGTTCTATTCATGTTCAAGGGCCATTCTTTAGGCTGTTCAATTTTTGCATGGGACCAATCGCATACACAACCATTTATTCATACCAGAATATGAACTTTGAAAATTAGCGGCAGCATTATGTAGATAGAAATACTTTGGTTGGTGTTCGGCTTCATGCTTTGCATTATGTTGGCTTCATGCGCAAAGGCGTTCACACGCTCACGTGGTATGCACTTGCACGCAGCACTATCTGCTCTTGCAAAAGAAACCCACAAGAACAATACACACAAAGAAAACAGTTGATTTGATAGTTCACTCACAACAAGCACAATGCATACAGAACTTTTACTTAACAATGCTTGTTTAGGGGCCATTTACTTGCTAGTTTACAGAGCTGTTCTTCAAATCAAATGTTAATACCCCCCCGCCCCATGTGACCAGTCTTTGACCAATCAGAGTGCATAAACTCTCTGAGTTATTTATTAAAAGTGTGGTGTCTTTTCCCCAGCGGCAGGATGGATTTCTTTTTCATCCTATGCTTATCAAATTTGTTTCTTTCTGCCAAAAAGAATCTTTCATGATGTCACTTGTAATTGCTTAGATTTGCACGATAACATAAGCGTTTAAAACCTGACGTGCCAATTTGTCCTGGATAAAATATATTTCATGTCATTCTGGCATTCAAGTATAAAGACTACACTTAGCTTGAACTATATTTTTTGAATGAATGAATATGCATAAAACCAGATATTGCAGCGACCAGATCCAAACGCGAGATTTGTGGGATTGAAATTTTCTTTGAGTAAAGTTAGAAGATTGGTATGGATCAAGTGCTTAAAAAGTGTGTCTATTTCTCGGTTTCAGGCACACAGAGGCTGGATTTCTTACCCCTCAAAATGCCCATAGCTAGCTTCCGGGGGCTACGCCCCCTGGACCCCCAGCAGAGCCTCACCCCTGGACTCCACCATCGATGTTACAGAAATTTTTCCAGTAAACTTTGAAGATTTATGTGGATCTGATTTCCAATAAGAGTGTGTCTATTTCTCTGTTTTAGGCATATGGAGGCTTGATTTTTAACCCCACAGAGCGCCAAAGGCTCACAGCTTTAGGAGTCTTTGCCCCCTGAACCCCCACCGGGGCTTCGCCCCTGGACGCCACCAGGGGCCAAAAGGCCGGCCCCTGGACCCCACCCATTTTTTGTTTGTTTACCCTCTAATACAAAAACCTGGTTGCACGTTGTGCCCTGGTTTAAAAAATCCTGGATCCGTCCCTGATCACTACTAGTTATCATTCATTCCTGCCCCCGCCCATGTTTAAATTTATGTAATAATTAACAAATGGGCGATTGTATTTTCCTTCAGAAAAATCTGATGACTTCATTCATATAACTGTCAAGAAGTTTGAAATTTAAATAGTACACGTAAATTCAAAAACATTTCTTACAAAGAAAAATAAAGCAAAACATTTTCCCCCAAAACAATGTGTATTAAAACAATACAGTCAGCAAATAACACTTTGATTAAAACACATCATTTGAGCAAGTTAAGAAGAGAATATTATAAAATATGCTGTTATTTCTTTAAAGCAAACATTTTAGCACAAAATGCAACCAAGTAAAATTGAATAACAATACAATTCCATAAAAAATCCTGAACTAAACCTGACTGGTTTCCGTCCCAGCAAGTGTACAAAGACAATCAAAGCATAAAATGATTATAAAAGAACACATTAACAAAAATGTTGTAAAGCTAAAAGCATGGTGAGAAGGATGCATTGAAGTAGAATTGACGGGCCTGGAAATTTTATCTTTGAGAGGGCAAGGCCATTTCCATTTTGCAAAGGGCACTTCCATTGGAAAATCTTAAAGTCTATGGGAAACTTTGAAGGGGCACCAAGGCCAAGACCAGGGCAACAAAGGCCATGACATCCGTGGCCGCTGTGTAATTCCAGGCCTGAATTGAAGAGCTATGCATGATGGAAACAGATAGTAAGGGTAGCTTTGATACTCAACAGAATTGACAGATATTAATCAGAACATCATTGTTATTGTATAAAAGATATTACACAGTGACTGTTATTGTTACACAAAATAGGAAAACCTGAGATTGTTAGACTCGAGGCTAAAATGCAATCTAGTGTCAATTTGGAGCCCTAGCGCAGCCCCTTGCGACCAATAAGAGCGACTCACACAGCATTTGTTAAACAAATAGACATTGCATTGCAATTTAAAATGGGTCAATAAATGTACAAAAACATTCATGCATAATATTGACAGCTGTGTAGTGTCTTGTTTTGTATGTTTTTTTTGTCCATTGACGGTTAAATGTTAGTGGAAACTTTCTGTCATCTATTTCACATTTTGCAAGTTCTTGCCAAATTTTGTGCATGGTCTGATTAAAAAAAATTAAAATTTTAGGACAATTTTTAAGATTTAGATTTTAATCATTTGAAAATCCATTTTTAAACACAAAACTGCACTCTTTGAATTAAAAGAAAAGCAATTATTTATTGAAATCCTTCTAAATTATTAGGGAAAGTGTTAACAAGGCAGTAGTAGTTCGTTTTAAGAATTTAAGTTTAAGTTGGATTGGTTTGTAAAAGGCATGAAAATAAAACAATGCAACAATTACAATTTTGTGTCAAAAAAATAAACAAACTCAAATTCTGTTTTCAACCTAAGAAATAAACCAGACGTAAAGATTGACAACTTAAATCGCTTAGAATCTATTGCAGGTAATTTTTCTAAAGGATTTTAAAAATTTACAGCGTAATTGTTTCAATTTAAAACTGTTCTGTTGAAATTGCATGTAAACACAACTGTGTGTCTGTTGCAGTTGAAAGATGTCTTGAAATTGGTCACCATGGAGATGTTTGTATAAGATGGACTCTGAGCTTACATAACTGTCAATTATGGCTTCAGGCCAGACCCCCTGATGCCATCAGGCAGCACTCAGAGAAGGAGGCTGTGCGCCATTTTTTGGATAAGTTGTTGTTGTTAAGGTTTTTTTTCCATGAGATTTTTGATTGCGTCGTTGCCCATCGGCGCAGTTTGTAATGTTTGACCATGGCTGGCGGGAATGGGTTGTGTGTAAAAAAAATAATAATAGCAGCTAAATTACCTTTTTATAAACCCCCTAATCACATAGTGCTGGTTGCAGCTGAGCTTACCAGGGATCTTTTCATTACCATGGCAACTGTAAAACCCCTTGTTTAAAAACAAGAAAATATTTACAAGAAAAATGTTATTGCGAGAATAGTGTTTAAAGGGAAGGTTGGAGTAATTTATACATAGGTCCTACAGGGTTCTGCCCACAGTGGTCAGTGCCGGAAAACCTGCCTGGCACTCAGGATTCCCCAACCACCAGTAGTGTCAGACACGTTTCAAAGGTTTTTAACAAAATGTATAATTGGGTATTTACCAGTAAAAATGGTATCCGAAGCCATTAATTTTGAGTACTTCTTTGATTTCAGTATATTTATGATCTACTGTGTAACTGATGTTCCATCTTGCAATGGTTTCCAGGGAAACATTTTTTTCCACCACTAAAGAAATCCTTGGCAGCAGAACCCTGGTCCTAGGGTAAAAAAAATAATGATACAAAAGTGCTGAGTTTGAGTTATCGGTAACCACAAAATGTTTTTTAATGACATCTGTAACAAGTTAGAGCAATCCAGATATTGTGTAGTTATGATAATGTACATCATGACAATGGGACTTAATTGAAGTTTGCAGGACAAATAAGGCCAAATAATAAATTAAAAAACATATTTAGCATCTCCGCCTGCTAACTTTGCAATGGTTTCCAGGGAAACATTTTTTTCCACCACTAAAGAAATCCTTGGCAGCAGAACCCTGGTCCTAGGGTAAAAAAAAATAATGATACAAAAGTGCTGAGTTTGAGTTATCGGTAACCACGAAATGTTTTTTAATGACATCTGTAACAAGTTAGAGCAATCCAGATATTGTGTAGTTATGATAATGTACATCATGACAATGGGACTTAATTGAAGTTTGCAGGACAAATAAGGCCAAATAATAAATTAAAAAACATATTTAGCATCTCCGCCTGCTAACTTTGTAGAGGCCGCTTTTTTTTCTTTCTTTAAAAAAAAGAAAAGAAAAGGATAAATTTTAACAATTTCTGACAATTTTTTTTTTTAAAGATATGCCATGGTGCCCCTTGAAATGTTCTACTAGAAATGTACTCATTTTGCTCATTTGGGTGCCCTTAGGTCAGGAAATACTGTCCTGCCCTTACAAGAACCGAGTATAGTGCCTGAATGTAGATTATTTGCAAAATGTACAACTGTAGTTTGAGCACCGAAAAGAAAAAAGGCGAATTGGTTTTAGGCATATCATAATGCACAAAAAAACACAATTTACTGAAGTAAGAGGTGATTGATGGAATCTGTTTAGCCTTCCTGATCAAACAATGGGGTAATGGGAAGCATACAATATACTCTACCCTTCCAACACACACAGGTAACGCTAACGAGAACAAAATTATGAACATAAGCAAATGTGTACTCTAATTCAGCACTACCAATAATGACCTGTATTGTTGTAATCAGCACACATGTTGCAATTTGTTTATGGTTTTTCAGGCATTGCATGATGAGGTATCAATGTAGATTCGGTTTACGATAACACCATGTGTCTACTTTGCTGTGTAGATTTTTGTTCTTTAGAGAACTTGTCTTGCTATCTATTCTACTACCCCGGAGTAGATTTTCTGACAGTCTCCTGACGATGACTAGAGCAAGCTAGTTGTAATGTTGAGACCAAAAGAACTCATTCTGCGGCAGTGCAGTTAATTACGAGAAGTCCTGGCCGATTTCCTACCTCCCGCCCAGGTAGTAGTTAATAAGCAGGACAGTTCTTTTCAGAAATGAGAAGTCTCCCAAATTCAAAAAATCTACTCCGCGGTAGTAGAATAAATAGCAAGAGCAGTTCTCTAAAGAACAAAAATCTACACAGCAAAGTAGATATACACACGTGTTACCGCAAACCGAAATATACATTGCAATTTGTTGTTGTTATTGATGTTGCTGTTTTTTTTGACAAATATAACATTGAAATGTTTTTAGCACCCTTTTGCAGAATATTTTGTTTGCATTTATTGTTTCTTTTATGTCGTGGTTATACTGTTGGTGGGCCTACTCATTGACTACTTAAGAACCAAACCTTTTATCTCACTGAAAAGGCGCATTTCCTAAAAAAATCATGCTAAGTGTAAAATCAAAAATCAATTTGAAGGAAAGAAAATACGAAACTATAAATAGCTGTTGCAAAATGCTAATACCAATCAAAATGATCTGTGGTCTGCAATGGTAACAATGCCAAAAACTGATGTCCTCCTGTTTCAACCCTAGCAGATTCTTTCTCACACTTTCTCTTTCTCAAAAGTGCTGTACTTTTGGGTACAAATAATGGCTAGATTAAACAAAAATTTTAATAAATGTAAGCTCAAAGGAACGTTTTATACAAATCTCTAGCAATACATAATTATGATGTGAAACAATCACAGATTATTTATGGTGTGTAATGATCGAATATGTACAAGTTGTTAAAATCCAGTGTGTTACTCAAATCTCCCTGTATTGATTTGTACACGGAGTCTTCAATCCACAGGAAAACACATCTTAAATTTGATCAGAAAAAAGAGCTAGTAAGTCGCAGGCGTGACAGTTATGCTGTAGTTATTAACATGTTGATTTGCGATAATGTGACCTGTACATTGGCCTTAATTTATTAGCACTACAGGCTTGTATTTATGAGTGTTGTGAGTTACTATTGATCCCACCATTGACAACCCAGATGAGGCTTCTTTGAAGGCCTATTGTTGGTCAGCCTTGTTGCCTAGCAACAGGGAAACCGATGTAAACGTTCCGCTGTGTAGAACAGACATTTAGTCAATAGCCGCCATTGTGTTTGGGAGTGCATGCTACAGGATCAGCCACCTTCAGTGGTTTTTTACAATGGTGGCATTACCGAGTAACAGGTTGTTCATCTGGAATATACCTAAGAGAAACTATAAATATAAATATGAATATACCTGTAATAAATAAATACGTATGAAATCCTTTGAATAAGTTATCATCATTTTCTTCGGCATGAAGATGCAGGGACTGTGGGAGGCCCCAAATAAGGTTTAAATGACAGGATGATGAGGAGGAACTAGTGAGAGCAGGACATTTTACACAAACTAAAACAGATTCATTGTTCTTAGAGAACATTCAAGATTAAAGGAACATTACAGAATTGGTTTTTGCTAATAAAACAGTTGCTGGCAGTGTATAAGAACTTTATGTAATCCACCATATACATAAACTGACAAACCTGTAGAAGTTTGAGATCGATCGACCATCTGGGTCACGAGAAAATAGTGAAAAACCGATTACACATTTGCACGGAATCATATTCAACAAATGAATAAAACGCTCACTGAGCGATGAATTCCAATCGGAAAATTAGTTTATTCATATCTCATCAAATATGGCAATTCAGACAGAAATATTTCACGGGATGTTTTCTGCTATCATCATCATTAGACCGTGTAAGTTTTATGTAAATCTGTGATCAAAAGTATATTTTACAAGTTTTTTTCTTATTAAAATTCTGTAATGTTCCTTTAAAAATTCCTCTATGTATAGGATTGGAAATACAAATAAATTAGAACTAATTCATAAATTCACAATAGATAATAATAATAAATAATAATAGCTGGTTCTTATATAGCGCATTTCACAATAGCGTATCAATGCATTTTACATTAGTGCCCTGGTCATTGGGCCAATGACATTCCTGTAATCTTTCTCAGCTCCCTGGGGAGTGTACAGCCCTTGGCTGTCATGGCGCTCCAAAGGTTTTTTCAAACACAATATCAACCTCTACCCTCGCAGGTACCCATTTATATCCCTGGGTGAATTAGGAAGCATTTTTAGTAAAATATCTTGTTCAAGGACATAGGTGTCATGACCGGGGTTCGAACCCACACCCGATGACTCCACCACCTGAACTTGAAACCGATGCTCTAAATCGCTCGACCATGACACCCTAATGATTAGTTTCCTTCTAGAAAAATCTAGAATTATCAAGTTCCTGCAAATAAATAAATTACGCCTGAACTGCTAATAAAGTTTATGACTAGCAGTGATGACCCTACATCATCGCTCTTATTTCAAATGCAGCAGTCCATTAGAATAAGCCCAATGTAAACCGGAAGAAAATCCCTGATGGAACATAAATTGGTCTTTATGTTTTCTCTCAAATGCAACCATGATTGTATGGTTTGAACATTGAAGACTAAAGTAGGAAGGTTACCAATTAAATGTAGCTCACAATTCAGTGCATTTATTTTTGTCAACTTTAACCAATCATTGGCCAATGTTTTTTAACCTCATCACCTAGTTTTATCTGTCATTTACATGTAAATGTAATGTAAGTGAACAATTTGGACACCCAGTTTTTAGATGTGAACTAGGGACCCTTTTACCAAATCCTGTACACATAAAAACAGCAACATGTATAATTAACATAATTTTTTCAACTGAACAGAATTTGTATGAATTTTTAAAAATGTAGTTATGATGGTTCGGAAGTATATAGGGCCTATAGATATTTAAATTCTTTACGCACCAATAGAGGCATGTTTATACAAAATGTAAACCGGTGGTAAATTGGAAGTTGAAATGTCTGTATTAGAGAAAAATAAGTATTTTATGAAGGTCTGACTCAGTTTATGGATATTGACTTGCATTCACATCCATTCCAAGGGCATGATCATGATACAGCAAACCTCAATACATGTAACACATTGTTATAAAATTTGGCACTTTAAGAGCACTGTGAAATTGGCCCAGGTACATTAGTACCTAGAGGGTACACTAGTACCTAGAGGGTACATTAGTACCTAGAGGGTACACTAGTACCTAGAGGGTACATTAGTACCTAGAGGGTACGGAACACTGATGCTTGGGGGCTACAGAAGACTTATTCTACAATCCCGGCCATATCTCCTTTGGCCCCCTGCTCCTGTTCAATGTTGGTTCCTCAGTGTGCAGTCCGCGCTCCTATAACAACATTGAGAGGGAGAGTGGGAGGGTATGTTTATTGTCACGTGGCCAAGCATTTTGGCCGGGATTGTAGCCCTGCATACACAGAAGAAAACAAACTTATTCTTAATAATTTCTTCTGATTTCCCGGTCTTCTTTACAGGAAATGCCAAGAAGTATGACCCAACATTTAAGGACCAATCTCAAACAGGTGAGAAACTTAGGGTATATACATTACAATAATGATATTTTAAAGCAGAAAATAGATTAGCTGTTGTAAATTGCTTACCAACCAAAAGGACCTATGGTATAAACGCAAACAAATAGTTAATGGTCTAGCAGAGTTTTTATAAAATGCTAAGTGACAACACAACACACATAAATAGGTGAATCTGAAGCAGTCGAGTGGAAATAGATTAAAGGAGGAGAGGCAGAAGGTGCTCAGAAAAAAAGTACAGGATGAACAATGAAGAAGGAGACAAAGGGTTTGGGGGAGGGTAGAGGGAAGGGACTGGTCTTACCACTTGAGGTTGGAAACACAAAGAACAAAATCAAAGTGGAAGAGGGGGGAAGAACAAGTAGTTAATTAGTCAATGAGGCAGACTAAAAAAGGAGAATATCTGTGGGGAAAAAGGAGAAGGCAAAGGACAAAATAGTAATTTCCTTCTTGATATTTAGAAAACTCTTGGGTCTGCCACTAGTACCGGTACATACATGATGGCAACATTTATACATATATACATGCACATATGCAGCATTCTATAAATAAGTAAAATTTGAGACAGACTGGTCTCAAGGTGGTGTCATAATTAAAGGAAAATATTCTCTTGATGGTTAATCATATGTGAAATGATTGATTTTCTTTTGTTATTTTTTTAAAAATATTTCAGAGGATGTACAGATGTAATTTGCTGCATTTTGTTTCTTGCATTCATCGGTGGAATGGGAGTAGTGGGATATTTTGGTAAGTAATTCACGGATCTGCCCTCAAATTGAACTGGAATAATTCCAATGAAAAATTAGGCCCTCAATAGAAAATAGTGACTAATAATTAAAATTTTGAGTTGAGGACGAAGGTTACCTTGTAAGGAAAACAAAATACAGAATAAAGAGACATTGGACTGGTATTTGGCAGTAGACTTAGCATGTAAATGTCCATTGCCTCTGATGTTTTGAATTAAATGTATCATGTATCTTTCTCCAGTTCGCATGAGGACATTGTAACAAATTATTAAAGGCAACCAACCAAGCATTACACCAAGTTCAGAGCATGCGCTTCTTTCTGAGAAAAACAAATTTTATTAAGTTTTGCCTAGGCAGGCTGAATTGAAACAAGGTCCTCTGAATGGTTTTACTTGTCAATATCTTTGTTCGGGGGAAGCCATCCAACCTGTAACTGCAGACTAATTTCAGACATTTAGTTAATGTAAGGCAAAATAATTTTTTTAATTATGTTTAGCGTCCTGCCTTTTTGAAAAAAGGAAGAAGGAGGGGTTTTGTTTTTTTGTTTGTTTTTTGAAAATGGCCGCCCGACACATTCAAGACAACTGGCCAGGCTATTTTTCAAGATGGTTGCCAGCTTTTTGGGGTGTGTTTGTTTGGTGTGCTAAAGTCTAAAATACGATCTTATTTATTAAGAAATAATAAAAAAAATCGTCGGAGATCGTTGAAAATTTGTTCATTGAAAAAAAGAAAAAAAAAGGAGCGGGCAGGGACACTAAACATGTTTTTTTTTGTTTTTTTTGCCTCATTGTTGCATCAGGGAAGAAGGAATGTTTGAACTTAATTCTGTTGAACTTTGGGCACTGATATAATTAATTGTGTTTCTTGGTTTGTAGGTTACAGAGATGGTGACCCGTTGTCGTTAGTTTACCCCACAGACTCCAGGGGGCAGATATGTGGAGTGTCAACGTCTGTTAAGTAAGTTCAAATTTCATTTACAATTTGATTTTAATTTATTCAAAATGTATGGTAAATAATAATGATATTTGACATTTTTGTGAATTTGCTCTTCATTTTAATTTCAATTAGAGATGACAGATAGTATTGGACACTTACTCTCAAATGAGACAGTTCATTTTTATGCTGAAGACAAGCAGAGTATACTGTTTGAAACGTCGAGACCACATCGGTTCTTCTCAGAGCCAACACTCCTCATAAAAGAGTTTTTTATACATGGTTGTACCTGCAAATTTACTACTATAGTTTTTCAATCATTTTTGGCGGAACAAAGAAAAATTTATTGTAGTTTTTCTTATGAACCACACCATGCAATGCTTCAAACATCACTTAATTTAAATGCACTTGGAGATTTTCCAATTACTTTATGTGTAATGCACAGCACAGGGCTAACAATCGCAAGGTGCTGAGCTCAAACTACAATCTCCACTCCTTCCTTAAATGTCTGAAATGTTTTTGTGAAGAGCTATAGGTAGTTCATTAATGCAACCGGTAATTTATTGCAGTGTAGTGGCTCTTCGTACACTATAAACAAGTGTTATCTGATGAGCCTACTTTGTGTTTTGTTCTCTTTTATAGGGATAAACCATATCTGATGTTCTTTGACCTACTGACGTGTGTGTCATCTCCTTACACTACGTTACTAGAGTTCAAATGTCCTACAACCCAGGTAAGACATTTATGGCTTAGTTTATAAACACTGTCTGTAGTTATCGAGAACTTGTTGTGACCATGGAGCAATTTTGAAGTGATACTAAAATAAATTAGTTGTAAGAAAAGAAAGAAGTGAATCACACTTTATCTCAAATTACCGCTGAAACTTTGGAGAGTTATTTTCATGTGCAATTCTGTTGGTCCCCTATCTACCATCCCCCAACCCTTCAAATTCCAACTGCATGTTTTGTTTGATTTTGTTGGACTGAGGTCTCGCTGGTAAACTGATTATGCTTTACATGGGATCAGGCATACCACCACAATCAGAGTCCAACAGATTGGATGTTGATTTACCGAGTGGTGTTGGACTGAGGACTGCACTAGTAAACTGATTATGTTTTACTCTGGATCAGGCACACCACCATTAATCAGAGTCCAACAGTTTGGGTGTTGAGTTACTGAATGGTGTTGGACTGAGGACTGCACTAGTAAACTGATTATGCTTTACACTGGATCAGGCATACCACCATAATCAGAGTCCAACAGTTTGGGTGTTGAGTTACTGAATGGTGTTGGACTGAGGACTGCACTAGTAAACTGATTATGCTTCACAAATCCAACAGCTTGAGTGTTGAGTTGAATGCCATATGATGTTTGATTTTATTAGAGTGAGGAAGGATCCAAGGAGGGATCCACAGTTAAAGAACCACATGCAATTCCTGACATGATTCGCATAATATAAAAATACATAGGAAATGACAACCCCCCCCCAAATGATACTAATAGAAAATTAATAAATTGAGTAAAAACAGTATTTTTTGGTTGACTTTTCATAAACATCTAGATCTGTGTGTCTGCATGTCCAAATGAGACCTACGCTCCATATTCACAAATAGTGATTGCTGCAATACTTCCTGGGTTAATCGAATGGGATAAGTTCATATGTGACTACGACTTTGATCCACAAACAGAATACACCACGGGATCTTACGTAAGTTGAATAATTCCATCATTTCATTTCAATTGTTGTGTATTCTTTATAATGTTTCTGTATTGCGATTCAGGCGTCAGGCAGCAAGACCAGTTTTTGTACCAAACCATATTAACAGGGCCCAATTTCATAGAGCTGCTTAAGCACAAAAACTAGCTGAACACAAACAGATTATGCTTACCAGAAAAGGGTTACCAGGTGAAGTACCATTTCACATGTGACGTCTGTGGCTTGTATTCTGCTTATTGTTGCTTAGCAGAAATCCTGTAAGCAATATTTTCTGCTTAAGCAGCTCTATGAAATTGGGTCCAGCAAAGTTCCAGGGGTCTCGACATTTTAAACAGTGTACTCTGTTGAAGCATTCTCCTGAAGATAAGCAGAGTACACTGCTTGAAACGTCAAGACCACAACGGTTCTCTTCATAACCAACTCTTCTCCCAAAGAATTTTTGTTTACATGGTTGTACCCGCAAGTTTACTACTGTTCTTATAATCTTGTTAGCGTTATCTTCAAATCAGTTACACTACAAGCAGCTTTGTACAATATTGCCCCTGTTTGTTGTGGGGTAAATAGATCAGGATTGCAACTGATACAATATGGTCAATATTTAGTAGATGTTAAAAGTACTGATTATATGGTGCTTTACACACATCTACGTGTGGGTAAAACCAAATAATATTCTTTATTCCCGATGCAAGTTTAACATCTATTGAATTGTTGCGCCTGCTATTAAATTTCATGTATATCGTACATGTTTGCCAAACTGGTAATTGACCAGATCTTGTTTGAAATAAAAACAGTTGAAGCTGTGCCAAGAGTCAATAAGCTATTTTGCTGTTAACTTCTTTGGGGGTGTCGTCTGAGAATAATATTCTTTATTTCTGATGCAAATTCAACATCTATTGAATTGTTGCGCCTTCTACTAAAGTATAGGATTCAAACTGCCTCTAGCTACTGGGCAATCTCGGTGGTCTAGTGGTAAGACATGTGCTCTAGAATTGCAAAGGTCGTGGGTTCGAATCCCACCCGAGTAATATGCCTGTGGTTTTCTTTTCACAGGACTCGGAAGAGTACTGAGTACAATTGCTTTTCACACATCGGTGGATGGGTAAAACCAATTATGCTCAAAAATGTTGTTTTTTTCCAATTACAGCAAGGAAATGATGGACTTGCAGCAATGTTTAATGATGAGAAATGTGCATCTTACTACCTGCAAAGCACCCCATGTAAGTGTTTTACAGTCAGATGACAAATGCTTACAAAAGATTCAGTGTTTGTGGACGTTTTATATGTAGATACAGCGTTTGATAGTTACGTTTGTGACAAGTTATTTCAACCCTTTGCTTAATCTTGGTAGATATTTATTCAGGAAAAGCCAGAAGTTCAGAATGTGTTAGAGACAACATGTCAGTTTTTGCAAGATTAAAACCACTGAGTTAAAAACACTAACAAATAAAGACCATCAAACTAGCTGCTTAACTGAAATACATAATGTTTCAAAGTGCAAAAAAGTTGTAGTAACAATGGAAGTTTGTGAAGTGGCTTTATTTGCTTGTAAAGGTAAATGCCTAGAACATTCTTCAAACAGGTGAGAACAGTTCCACACAATTTTGTGAAAAAGAGACATCTCATTTATTTATTATAGCGCCACGCAAAGGATGCAAGTTGCTGCCGTTTCACATTGGGCCGATTTCTAAAAAAATGTTTTAAGATTGATGTCGACTGTGCGGGCGTAGCAATCTTAATTGCTAATAGCAAAGTGTGACCTCACAATACAAATCGCTATGGTGATATTGACTACTCATTTTAAGATGAATCTTAGTGCTTTGTGAAATTGAATTCTTTGAAGTACTCTACAAAGCACATTACCATATGGTTTTACCTTGCATCTGAATGACAAAACAATTATCTTTAAGTGTCTTGCTCAAGTAAACTAATGCATTGACTTTTAAACCAATATTGTGACAACAAAAGGGCCCCATTTTGTAGAGCTGCTTAAAGGAAGGGTATACCCTTGGTAATTACTCCAAAAATTAATGACCATAAAAACTTGGTAAGAAGCACTGCAGCTGTTTATAATGTAGACAATTTTGAGAAACAACTCCCTTCTAAGGAATGTGGTTTTAGAGAAAGGGATCCAAAACATTTTTCAATCTGAGAAACATTTCTTATATTGTGTATTCCAATTACTGATTAGTCTTCCAGCATGAACATACCGCTCTAGATTTTTGGTGATATCTCAAAAACGTTACCACCTGTTGAAATGAAATTTTCACAGGTTAGGATTATTGTATATATCTACGATTATATGGGATTAAAACAAATTGAACGGTTCCAAAAACCCAAAGGTATACTTTGACTTTAAGCAGACAATAGTGCTTAATAATGTTATGCTAAGCAAACAGAAGCAGAATATCAGTCACAAATGGTACAAGTGCTATGTCATTTCGGCTGGTAACCTTACTCTGGTTATCAAAATTGATGTGTGCTAAGCTACTTTTTGTGCTTAAGCAGCTCTATGAAAGTAGGCCAAGAACTTGAGTGAGGTGCACTACTTGAACCCTGGGCCACAACATGCTAAGTTCAACCAACAAGATACATTGTCAAAGTGGTCAACACTCTTGGATTGTAAGTTTAACCATTCAAATCTTGATGTCTTTGTGATTTGGTTTTGATCATTACAGATGCTGATCGCTGTGTTCCATCCTTCCTTGTTGATTCGGCAAGCACCGTGGCAACTGTCTTCTCCAACAATGAAACAATTCAGTCATCAGCTTCAGGTTCCTTCAACAGCTCGACAGCGTATGACCTCTTCTCCGAGTAAGAACCCTTCAAATCGTCACCAATTTCTCTTTACAAACCAACTCAAATGTTCAGTCTATTCCAAGTTTGTAAAATGATTTTTCTTTTCAAGTCAAAAATATTGCCATCTTTCAGCAGCTTATAATAGAGCTCTGAATAAAAACATTATTTTACTACCCACAATAATTTGCTGATTTTCTTTTTACCAAATGGTTTTTATTTAAAACTAATAATACATCTTTGGTTTTTTGATTGAACAAATTTATTTTCATCCTTTAGTGTTCAATAAACACTATACACCCATCCTAAGAAAATTTTCACTGAACAAGCCAGTTGAATTTTATAAAAAGAAAACAATATGTTTTGTCCGTAACATGCATGTTCATTTCAATTGCCACAACTGGGAATAAGCAACAGTACATTATTTTTGAGGTCTTTGAAGTGTTTTACTCAGATAGAAATACTTCTCTGAAGAATTGAACTTTTGGTATCAGTGAGCTCAGTTGAAACTAATTATTATTTTTTGGCTATGATTACCAATTCTGTGTTTAACTATTTTTGTTATTATTGAAATCTTCAAACATTTATTAGTCACTTATTCCTCATGTTAAAGGAACATTACAGAATTGGTTTTTGCTAACAAAACAGTTGCTGGCAGTGTAAACACTTTATGTAATCCACCATATACATAAACTGACAAACCTGTAGAAGTTTGAGATCGATCGGCCATCTGAGTCATGAGAAAATAGTGAAAAACCGATTACACATTTGCATGAAATCATATAGATTCAACAAATGAATAAAACGCTCACTGAGCGATAAACTCCAATCGGAAAATTAGTTTATTCATTTCTCATCAAATATAGCATTTCAGACAGAAATATTTCAAGGGATGTTTTCTACTATCATCATCATTAGACCGTGTAAGTTTTGTGTAAATCTGTGATAAAAAGTATATTTTACAAGTTTTTTTTCTTACCAATTCTGTAATGTTCCTTTAAACATGAATGATTGTATTTAGACTGTAAGTGTAAAAATCTATTGAGTTATCTTCTCATGAGGATTATACATTTTGCAGTCATTTCGTACATACTCTCTGGGGACGTCTACGTTATCATCGTAATAATATCCATGTAGTGCTCCCACGGATATCTTTGTACATTACAGTTCTAATTATTGGCAACCAATCAGACAAATTATAAAGAACCAATTTCTAGCCCAAAAATTAAAAAATGTACCCATCTATCTGTATCTGAGCTAGGAAACTAAAGACATAATTATGTATCACTTTAGTACAGGATGTGCTAATTAACCACCATTCTCGATGTGTTAGGTTGGTTATGATGTTTTTTCTTGAACACAGCTTTGTTTCATGGAAACGTGGCTTTTGTAGGCCTATTGTTTGATCTCTGCCAATAATCCTACAGCTGTTGATTTTTATAAATAGTCTTAGCCTGAAAACAAGTTAAATAAAAAAAACCTGACTCATAAATACTTTATACAGTCAACTCGGCTGTGATATTTTGGTGATCCCTTGCACTAATGAAGACAAGCTCAAACAGCGCCCTCGTTGAGGTCAAATAAAGTAAATACCTATCATTGGCTAAGAATTGTGCATGATGCGGACAATGCATGTTTCTATTGGTTCACCTCAGCAATGACAGCCTATGGGTCTATTGTCTAAAGCTTTGAGGTAGAAAGATTGTAACGAGTCACAACAATCAGGCATGCAACTTTTCCTCGGATCAGCTGATTTCCTCTTTTTTTATTCTCAGTTTTACCATTCAAAATTTAAGAAAATACTGTACAAAATCATTGAAATTTTGTAATTTCCTCTTTTTGGGTGAAGTTACAGTTGCATGCCTGAATAATCTGTACAGACATGGTAATTAAGTATGAGTTAGTCAGGGATTGGTTGGTCATCCAAATGCAAAAATTGTATGTGACGACCATGATGACATACTCTAAAGAAATTGCTACACTGGCTTTTTGAACAGGTGTACATTGTTTGAGTTGAGTTAAAGAGAGTTTGCAGTGAACAATATTTATGTTTTAATCTCACTTCATTTCTCACCTGGTGAAACAGCAGGGGAAAAAAATAAAATTTATCAAAACTAAGAGAAATTCTTCCTGCATGGACTAATCAAGCTAACAATTTGTCATGACAGTACAAAAAGGTCATATCAGTTTGGTCAACATTTCATACCTTACAAAACATACACAATTTGCTCCACACAATAAGGTCCTTTGTCACTCCACTGGTTTGTTTTTTAGTCTGGGTGTTTTTAAAGACAACCTGTTGATTTGTGAAAAGTTGTGTTTGCAGCAAGTTTGTAACTCATCATGTGACCTTGTTGCACCAACGTGACAAGTTATTTAGTTAACATGTACCACCACAAAGTTCTACCTCTCTTGTTTATTGCTTTCCTTCGTTTTGTCTCAAAATGGTTCTTGTTGTTTTTCTTCCTTAGTGCTGCGAGCCTTGTATTGACTTTCTCTTCACTTGTTGAGATCTTGTTTGAAGATGTTATCAACTCTTGGCATCTCATTGTTGGGTAAGTGCTTTGCAAACTGATATATTGAGACACATTGTAGCCCTTTTCACATGATAGCAATTTAGCAAGGGTCCCTTGCTTAATTTTAGCATTGTTGCCAAATATTACAAAATGCTCCCTTTTGTGAAAGGACAACAATGTTGAACCTGTCCATAAAGGACGGCAAATTTGAGAAGATTTCACTAGGGACCTTGGACAGTCCAAACATTGTTGTCCTTTCACACAGAGTGCAAGTTGTAAAATTTCACAGCCTTGCTCAATTAAGCAAGGGACCCCTGCTTAATTGCTGTCATGTGAAAAGGGCTCACAATACCGTATTGGTCCATCTGAATCGCAACGGCAAGCCTTCAAGTGTCAGATACTAAAAATTACATTCAAAAATGCAATCTGGCTGCCACTGTTTAGATTGCTGCATTGCGTTGTGCATTTGTGTGTGAAGCTTAGCACTGCTTCTCCCAGCCCTTTTGACACCATTAATTGACAGTTGCTATGGTGGGAGGGGCTAAATCGATTGGTCCCTTGTTGCTCTGTGGGAGTGTCTTGTTGCCATAGCGATAGTAAGATACACTTATTGGCTTGTTGCCAAGTCCTCTAACATTACTTGAGAGGCTAAGTTCTAGCATAGAGAAGTCCTTTCTCTATGGTTATGGTTCTACTACTGTCTTTTGGAAGTTGTGTGAATTTGGGAATGATTTTGCAAAAGAAATTGTGAAAAGGAGCGGTTGTCCATTAAATCACATTCTTGAATGTTATCTTTGTCAAGAACTGTGTTTTCAAGAAAAAGGAATGATTGAGACGCTGTTTAAAAGAAATATAAAACTTATTTTGTTTGTCTAATAATCTTGAATGACCTCTGCAAGAAAAGTGACATGAAATGATTTGATTGTTGATTTTGTTGGATGCTTTGATCTTGTCAGGGGTCTTGGTATTGGAATGCTTCTGTCGCTTCTCTTTATCATCTTGATGAGATGGTTGGCTGGTATCATCACATGGCTTACTCTCCTGGGTCTTCATGTCCTTCTTGGACTCGGTAAGCTTCTCAAACCAATGTTGCTTAGCAGAAAAAAGTTTGTCTGGAAAATTGATTGTCTGAGACCTCTATTGACGCAGTTTCTTAAAGGCAAAATATACCTTTGGTTTTTTTAACCATTCGATTGTGATAATCCTATATAAATGTAGGTATTATACAATAAAATTAACCTGTGAAAATTTCATTTGAAAGGGTCGTAGCCGAAAATCTGGAGCAGTTATGTCCTCGCAGAAAGGATAATTTGTAATTGAAATAAACAATCTAATAAACTTTTCTTGCAGAAACTTTTCTCAGATTGAAATGTTTTTGAATCCCTTCCACTTTTTAAGAAAGAAAAAATAGTTTTCAGACCCCCTCAGCCAGTCTGCTAAGCGGGAAAAAATTATCAAGTAAAACAGAAACCAGTGTTTTAAAGGTAGAGGATTCTTTGGTAATTACTCAAGAAACACATTACCATAAAAACTTACTTGGTAAGGAGCACCTGAGAGCTGCTGATAGTATAAAACAATGTGAGAAACAACTCCCTCTGAAGTAATAGTTTTTGAGAAAGATGTGAATTCTCTTTCAAATATTTGAATCTGAGAAAGGCCTCAGGCTCAAGTGTTTGAAAGCAAACAATTCTATGCAACAATGATGTTTTTTCTTTCATTGTTTTCTTCTAACTTGGATGACCAATTGAGCCCAAATTTTCACAAGTTTGTTATTCCATGCATATGTTGGGATACATCAAGTGAGGATACTACTCGTTTAAAGACATCTCGACCCAAGTCTGCTTAGCAGGAAGAATTCCTTAAGCAAAACAAAAAAGGATACCTTATAAGGCACAGCCAACCTTATTGTCCAATTCTCTTAAACGAATACTGTTTTACTGAATACTGAAAAATTTGACAAGGATTCTGCAAAATGCCTTGCCACAGTTGTTATAAGTGCATATGATATGGTTTGTTCCTTCAATTTTAATTTTGTAAGCGATATATTGAGTCCATGACGGTTATGTATTACAAAGTGGCATATGCATTTTAAAGTCTTAATAAATATTTTGACAATTTCTCCCCAGGTTTGTATTGTTGCTGGCAGCAGTATACGAGCTTAGAAGGGGTGAGTGGAGCAGACGCAGCCTTGACGTTTACAACTAACCTCTCAAGTTATCTGCGGCTACAAACAACCTGGCTGGTTTTTGGTAAGCTCTCTGCCTACTCCACCTCTAACCACTTACCACTGGGAATTCAGAAATGTTTGTGTTCTCACCCGCAGGATTAGTTTTCAGATTTTTTTGGGGGGGGTCACAATAAGCCGTAAACCAAGTAAAAGACAACAGAGAGTCTTGTTAAGTGTACAAATTTTTCTCTTTTGAGAAATTGTGGTTTGTGTTCACCTTCAATTGGCTAACCCTCGGCTGTGATTCTTGGACTTACTTCCCATGCTGAATACAATGATAAACAAGGATGGCATCTTATCGATCTCTCGTAATTCTTGTTTGTCCAACAAAAGGACGAAGATCTGGCATTTGGGATTACACAATATTCTCCGAAAATGGGAGGTTTGGAGCAAGAATTCCAGTACCCTTTGTTTTTACTTTGCAAGGGGCAAACAAAGCGTAACAGATATCACTGTGCATGCTACACAATGGAATGTCTGGGCATGTTAACACATCACCCACTGTTGATCTCATACCAACAACAAAATGATATATACGCCTTTTGGCGACATCCAATATGCAAATTTAAAACAGGCTTATCGGGCATCCACTTTCTGGTTCGTGAGAGTCTTGCATGTATAATTGTCTGCCAGTGTTCACTGGTTAAAATTCCTGGATATTTTACAGTAGCATCATTTTCTGAACCCATCAGAAACTTTGTAGCAGCCACATTCATTGACTATGATCAACTTTGATGTTTTTTTTTTTTTATAATTGTTACTTGAATATTACCTGCCAGTTAATGGTTTGTACATTTTGCACAAGGTGTTATGTTAGAGCCCTACCTCTTGGTTTAACTGTTTTCCCTTGTGATATTGTTTACAGGAATTATTCTAGCTGTGTTACTGGTCATCTTGCTGCTTACCACCCTGTGTCTCTGCAATCGCATCCGTGTCGCTATTGCACTCATCAAAGAAGCCAGCAGGTAACCCTAGAACCCTGTCTATTAGACTGTGCAAGTCTCGCGCGTTGGTACCCATTGGTGGGCGTTGGTACCCATTCCTTCACAAGTTTTAACAATCTACATGGAAATCCACTGCGCCTGAGTGAAAACCTTTTAAATACAAGCAAGACTTTATTCCCGAGTGGGGTACCAGTCACAGCAAAGTAAGCTGTATTGTATTTTAGCTTGTAACCTATTTTTGCTTGTAAGCAAGATTCGTCTATGCCTACCAAGATTTGGAATCAACATGCTTTATGAACCTGAGCCATGTACATGGCGAAACATCAAATGAAAACAAGAGTTCACAAAGCTCTGTATTCAAACCGCTTTACAAAGGATTTTTTTATTTTATTTTTGTATACAAGTTCGTTCCAAACAAGGCTAAAAAGCCACTCTTGGTAAGGGGCTACAAGAAGAACAAATATTAAAAATGAAAATAACTCAGGGGAGCTGAAGGTAGGAATTTATATTCCTCTCAAAACAGTCTAGTTTGTAGGATGGAGGGAAACATGCACCAGGCAAGGAGTTCCAAAGAGATGCAGTGTGTGGAATAAAGTGCGTTGAAATGGCTCTATGTTCTACATCTCAGCATTGCAAGAGTGTATGTGTGAGAAGAAGCAGAAAGCCTGGTTTCATGCTCAAACACAGTAGATGCAGAATCATGCCACTGATATTGTTTACACTGGTTCAAACAAGGTTCTCTCAATGAGAAGGTTCTTGGCTTATCTTTTTTTTCACTAACGATGAATTTTTCTACTTTGTTTTACACCAGAGCTGTTGGGAAGATTATGTCTACATTATTCTGGCCGTTAATCCCGTACATTCTTCAAGCTGGAATCTTTACAGTTTGGATTACTATTGCTGTGTATCCTTTGAAATTCAATCATTTTGAGACATCAAATAAAAACTAAATTTTTTTTATTCAGCAAATTTAAATTTCAAGTAATAAACCACAAGATAAACTGACTGGGTAAATTTTAATAATTTTGGGTTGAACAAAGAAAAATTGACTAGAGTGGGACTTGAACCAACGACCTCCGGATTAACATGCCGGCGCTCTACCAACTTGGCTATCTAGCCCTATGTTGGTAGCCCCATACCAATACTTTGTCAATATCTTTGTTCGAGGGTGCCAGTCAGAAGCCATTCAACCTGTAACTGCCATATAGCCAGGGATCACACCCAAGTTTCTGATACAACCTGGGAAGCAGCAGCAGGGGAGGCAACTTTTTATTTCATATATAAAGTAATAACAAGGGAAACTGACTGGGTAATTTTGTATAATTTTGGTTGAACAAAGGAAAAATGACCAGAGCAGGACTTGAACCTGTGACCTCCAGATTAACATGCCGGCGCTCTACAAGCTAAGCTATCTAGCCCTTTGTTGGCAGTCTCCCTACTTTGTCAATATCTTTGTTTTTGGGTGCCAGTCAGAAGCCATTCAATTTAAATTTGATATATTGAGGACAAAAATAATTTAAAGTGAAGGAAAATGTGCATTCCTTGACACTACTTTCAAAGTTTCTTGGCAACGTCCCATAAAGCAGTGTATACAGTCTCAATGGATGACGATGACACTGTGGCACCAGCTAACAATGACACCTGTGACATTTTGGTAAGTTGCACATGGAAACTTATCACCTTGTAGGTGATTTTAGGAGATGGAGTTATTTTACACTTTCAGTTCTTGGTGATGTTCTACTGTTGATTTGCTTGTATTGTTTAGTAATTTTTTTTTGGGGGGGGAGGGGTAGGTTTTCTTTTGGGCACTTACATATTGTTTTCCTTATGGTGTTTAGTGCTACAGGATTACATCTATATATTCGTTTATTGTAATTCAGTTGAAGCTTCAATGATCAAGTGTAGTAGTTGATGTTTGGTGGGATGCCAACCAAGGTCTATGTAGAGGCAGAATGAATGAAAGTACCTTTCATTTATTATTTCTGGTTGTGAAGCCAAGGATTCTCAGAAAAGCGAAAAAACTTAATAACTATACCAGCCAAGAACCTCATGGAAAGAAGACAAGGAAGGATTTTTTAAAGTTTTAGATGCGGGAGGAAAACCCCAGGGAATTATTCCAGGGGAAAAACCCACTCAATCAGGTAGGGACTCGGGTAATTAGGGCGTGATTCGAATCGGGGTCCTAGAAGTGGAAGGCGAGGAAAGAAGCCACTACGCCAACCCGAATCGCCCTGTGCCGTTAACCTACACCACAATGATTCCCGGTCTCTGTTTGTCTATCCCTGCAGACGTTTTCAACAGAGTACCCCAACACCACAGCAATGTGCTCCTTCCAATCCTACGCTCTTGAAGATTATGTCCTGTATCTACAAATCTACAACCTCTTTGGCCTGTTCTGGTTGGTGAACTTCGCCATTGCTCTGGGCCAGGTCACCCTAGCGGGTGCCTTCGCGTCTTACTACTGGGCATTCACTAAGCCCCAGGATATTCCTGCATTCCCTCTCTTCAAGTCTTTCTATCGAGCCATAAGGTAAGTTTCTCATAAAATTGAATTTCTCAAGTATATAACACAATGTGAGACTTTTGAACACTAGAGGGCAGCAGCCATATCAATTATCTTAACCATTGTTGATGTAGTTATCAGCATGCGCACATTTCCGAAAAACACTGGATTTACGTGGTAAGTCAGGGCTCGCCCCTTAACACTAGCCCGGCGTACATTGTCTAGTAAAAAATGCTATGGGCTAGTAAACACAACTTCTCAACTTGCCCTGTGGGCTACTAAAAACTGGGCAACCTACTTGTTTAAAATGCTCATTTCTTCCTTTTCAAATGTAAATAATTAATGTATAAAATGTGTTAATCGTTATTGAGTGTGTGAATATAACTTCATTTGAATATTAATCATTAACACATCAGAACATTACATTTGTATGGCAATTCCTGTTTATATCTGGGCTACTAAAACTTCCTGGGGGCAAGTAAAATGCACAGTTTACTGGCCCGGCAGGCTACTTCACAAAAAGCTGTAAGTCTACTGCCACCTATAGAGTCCCTAAAAGTCCTTTATTGTAACTTCCTTGTATGGGGTTTGCAATATTAAAAGGGGATACCCACTCCAATCGTCTCGTTTTTATCAACCGTCTTCAAGCAAACTTAAAGGAACATTACAGAATTGGTTTTTGCTAACAAAACAGTTGCTGGCAGTGTAAGCACTTTATGTAATCCACCATATACATAAACTGACAAACCTGTAGAAGTTTGAGATCGATCGGCCATCTGGGTCATGAGAAAATAGTAAAAAACCGATTACACATTTGCATGAAATTATATAGATTCAACAAATGAATAAAACGCTCACTGAGCGATAAACTCCAATCGGAAAATTTGTTTATTCATTTCTCATCAAATATAGCATTTCAGACAGAAATATTTCAAGGGATGTTTTCTACTATCATTATCATTAGACTGTGTAAGTTTTATGTAAATCTGTGATCAAAAAGTATATTTTACAAGTTTTGTTCTTACCAATTCTGTAATGTTCCTTTAAGTGAAGTAGATTGTTAACAGTCTTGTCTGGGAATAATTGTGCCTGTTCCTGACCTGTTTTTATATAATTGCAGATACCACCTGGGTTCCATAGCCTTTGGTTCTCTCATCATAGCTATCATCCAGATCATACGCACAATGCTTGAATATGTAGAAGCTAAGCTTAAAGGTATAATCTCATTTAGTGTAACTAAATTCTTTATTTTTATCATAATTTCTTCTCCCTCGTTTGGTTCTGTTCATGGACCAATTCACAAAGCTTGACTTTGCAGCAGAGCAATAACCACCGAACCACTGACCAGAGTCATGTAACTCCACCACAAAACCAGTCCTGCAATCTAGTTTTTTTCAAAATTCATTCTTATTAGTATTGACTAATAATGCTTTTCAATTTCTAACCTTCTCCTAAAAATTCAGTAAATATTAAAATACAAAGACAAAATAATTATGGTTCAGTGAAAATTCTGTTGTGGTCAAGTTGAAATAATTTGTACAGTTTGAGCCCTTGGGGAGTGTTGAGCCTAGAAGTAAATACTGCTGTAATCTAAATCGTGATTTATTGAGTACTCCAAAAAAATTTGCACCAGTTCTACTCATGGTAGACAATTTTAGATTTATGTGAAGTCTTGAAGCTGTCATAAAGTTGAATCAGTATTCCCAGTATTCATCATGTCACATTCTACAAAGGTGTATCATGGTCTAGTCTATGGAACTCAAGTTCTAATGGCTGAGTCATCAGAGTCGGGGTTCAAGTCCCGGTGGTGACAATCGTGGAAATGTGTACTTGCAAAGGTAGAAGGTGGTTGATGTGAATAATTAGCAACCTTGTTGACCATTTGGCTGCCGGTGCTGCATACTCCTAAGGAGTTGAGATGGTTTAACAATGCTTATATTATAAGGCCCAATGAACAGGGGTATTTATTCCCGTCTGCATTAACAACAGCTGAAGAATTATAATAATTTCCTTTATTGATTCCACCAGGCAAGGAGAATCAAGTTATCAAGTACGTCCTGAAGTGTCTCAAGTGTTGCTTCTGGTGTCTGGAGAAGTTCATGAGATTCCTCAATAAGAACGCCTACATCCTCGTAAGAAACGATTCTTTGCTTAAAAATTAACAATTCAGTCAACCTTCTGCAGAACAACCAACGTCTGACAGAATAAATTTAAGTAGAAACCAGAATTATATTCTTTATCCCTGATGCATTTATTACGTCAGTTAAATTGTTTGTGGTACCTGCTGCTAATAACTGGATTAGAACTGGCTTCTCGACATGCTTGGTGGTCCAGTGTGGTTGAGACTTCTGCTCTAGAATGCAGGGGTTTGTAGGTTTGAATTCGACCACAGTAGCCTGTGGACTTAAGAAATTACTGGGTATACAGTGTTATCACACATCGGTGAAGCGCAGAAAAACAAAATCATAATCAAAATGCAATTATATCATAAAATTAAATAGAAATCCTCCTGAATTCACATTTGTTAAACAATTTTACGGGACTTCTCTAGAAATAAACATGATTTAGTTTGTGCCTTTATGAAGAAAAAAAAATCAAAGAAGACAAATGAGCATAAGACTCTTCTGCAGTCAGTACAAGAGGCATTAAGTTGTTTCTATTTCTGTGAAAAATTTTAATTGTTAATATCTGTTTAATTGTGTTTTTATACCTGTCAATTTACAGATTGCTGTGTATGGAGAGAATTTCTGCACATCTGCTAAGAATGCCTTCTTTTTATTGATGCGGAATATTCTCAGGTAAGTCAATATTCAGTCTTCAAACGTAATATATTATATGATTGATAATGTTTGAAAAGGTAAATTAGTATATTTTAATCTGAAAGTTTCCTTGTTATCAACTTAATTTCAGTGCCAAATATCATGTGAAGTATCTTCATTTGAAATACTGTACAGTGAGAGAAACTTGTTCCATAATAAAAAATTAAAACCCCCCCCCCCCCAAACCCACTGAATTTTAGAGTCTGGCGCCAATGCTGTTCATGATTGCTTGTCATACGAAATTAAAATCGGAACGATTGGTTTTATAATCGTTTTAATAGAACATCTGATTTAGCAATACTCGTCGAGCCAATTTCTCTGACTAAAGGCACATTTGTTTTGCTACAGAGTTGCAGTCATCAATAAACTGACAGATTTCTTGATCTTCCTCGGTGAGGTGTTTGTGGTCGGTGTTGTTGGTGTGACGTCATTCTTCTATTTCACTAATAGCATCACCTGGGCATCCGATGTCATCACAGTGCCAACACTCAACTACTATTGGATTCCTATAATTGTAAGAAAACTCACAATCCTAAATACCTAGTGTATCTTGCCATGAAATTGGGAAGCTATTTGTTTTGAGAACTAAGGGCCATGCATAACGCAGTGCACCTGCAGCAGCTTCCCCAAGAGAGGGTACTAGCTGTTGGAGTATATCATGGGTCGATTCGCAGCACTCCACACCGTGTGACCCCCAGTTGGTTATGTTAATGCTTGGTTTGCATACAATCAGCGGCAAGACGATACAAGAAATTACATCTCACTTATAAAATAGCAAGGTCATATTTCTCTGCTGTCTTGTTTCGGTGAGGCCGGTGAATGTTTTTTCACATACATTATAGGGCTAGATAGCTCAGTTGGTAGAGCGCTTGCACGTTAATCAGGAGGTCATTGGTTCTAATCCTACTCTAGTTGATTTTTCTTTGTTCAACCCCAAATTATTTCTTTATTTACCCAGTTTCCCTTGTGGTTTATTACTTAATATTCATTAAGACCTGTTAGTTCTTTTGAATTGAATACAAACTTTTCTTAATTTTTGTTGACTTTCCTCAGATTATAACGGGAGGAACCTACTTCGTAGCTAAGTGCTTCTTCAGTGTATATGATATGGCAGTTGACACACTCTTCCTATGCTTCTGTGAGTATTTATTGAATATTTTTGAAAACTTGAAAACTTGTGGTGTGTCAGGGCTGAGCGGTCTGGTTCACCGGACCCAACCTCTGGTGTTGTCAGCAGCCGAGTGTGGACTCAAATCCCGGTCGTGACACTTGTGCCCTTGAGCACGGCATTTAACCATACTTGCTTGTTAAAAGTAAGGAAGGTATAAGTGAATTCGCTCTACCAGCCAGGCTCCTAGTGGGTGATAACCCATGCATATACATCCTTACGGACTGTGACGGGGGTAACCTTGTTTTATCCCAAGAAGTAGGTCTAGGTTGCAACATGCCCCTGGTGATAGTTGGTTTGGGTTGACAGCCCAAATTAGTAAGTGTAGCCCTCACCATGAGGTGGCTGTCTGGCCTTGTGAGTTAGGGGATATCTCATTAAGCAAAACAAATTTATTGTATTTAATTCTGAAATCTTCATTGTAGGATGTACTGCAGTGAGATATTATGCTAGCTTTCCTCCTCCTACTGTTGCTCTGTGCAACTCCCTACCTTGAAGGTGACCACTGTAGTTGATGCGAAAAATCTTTTAAGAGGTTGAATTGAATATTTCTTTCTGTTTTTTTGTTGTTGTTTCAGTGGAGGATTTAGAGCGCCATGATGGTTCCCCAGAGAAACCCTTCTACATGTCCAAAGAACTGATGGATATCGTGGGGAAGAAGAACAACTTCAAAGACGATAGAGATTAAGGTGACTACAACAAGTATGGAATCAGTCGGGCATTGTCTACACTTGAAGTTTACTCTGGCAGAGACTGGGAACTTCTAGTAGTTTCTTTTGCATCTTGAGAGAAAGTTGTAATTTCTGAGGCTTAAGGGTATAGTATTTTTGTTTTTATTAGAAAGTGCATTCTGATTTTGACAATCGTATTTATGAGATTTTAGAAGAACTTTATGGAAATAACTTCTATCTGTATATTATTTTCGTTTTTTTGTTGAAAAGGTTGAAGTATTTGGTTTAATATTGATGTTTATGAACAAACGACTGACAATTTCACTTCAGTGCTCTCGCCTTTTTAAAAGTCTGTAAATTTTTATCAATTTGTTTTATTTTGTACCCATGTCTTTCTGTTAATAACTTAGCATTCATGTGACGGGTGAAGCTTGTTTTACTACATCTTTAACATTCCCCCGGCTTCAAAGTTACACAAATTTACTTGATACTTGTTTTTGGTTCAACTGTCAAGCTGTTTCAACAAGCTTGAGCTTTGGGAATGTCAAAAGTTTTCAAAATTTGTACAGTCATACAAAGATCATGATGTAGGAGGGGGCTGCTGAATGCCCCGCAGCACCTTGTAAACCCTTATAAGGTGCAACATAAATTGGTCTCATAATTGAAAAACTTCAAAAATCTGTCTTAAAATGTTTCTCTTTGTTCAAGCACCTTGAGCACCTTATTGGTGGAAACGTGTGCTACATACATAAGACTCAGATATTATTATCATTTTGTTTGTTTTTATTATGGAATTCCTTTCACTTGGAGGAGTCGTTGTGTTAGGTCATACTTTTCCCCAAGTTCACAGTTTTATTGAATATTTATACAAACTCTTTAAATGTTTTCATTGTTTAAACAATGTTCCTGGGTTTGAAAGAAACTTGCTAAGTCTGTGTATGTTTACATTGATCTAAAGTTGGTGTGATAACTTTTGAAATGATGTTTTAATTCTTTGTTTTGAATTCAGTTGGTTAGTTTTAATCCAAGTTTCGGAACTTAACATACCACACACGAATGTAAGGTGAATTTGAAGTCATAAATTATACCAAATTATTTAAATGTATTCAAGTACTCCTAGGTATTCATACGCAACATAAAATATCTCGATAAGAGTAACAAATCATTTTTAAACCCACCATTATTGATGTGAAATATTACCATATGGTTTTTGTATATACATATATATATATTTTTTCAATAAGGAAGTAACTTTGGAAAAACAGTTTTTTAAAAGGGTAGAAGTTAATAGTTCGATGGCATGGCATTAGGTAATTATCTTGTTTTTTCCGTTAATAGCCATGTCCTTTTCCACCTGTGCCTGTGAAAGCCTCAGGCCTTGTCCGAATTTGTGGCTGAATTTACCACATTATCATACACTGAAGCTAAGGATGCCCAGGACATCGTTCTTAACAACAGTCGCAAACCCAATAGACCTTATGCACATGGCATCATTTGAGTAGGGCGCCCTCGCCTGGAGGTCAAAAAGAGGCTGTTCAATGGCCAATGCTTTGCGCCGCGCGTACAAATCTGTGCGTTTCCATAGTTTCGTCATCCGTTTACCTCTAAGATGGTCGTTTGGTGACGTCAACGCATGGGGTCAATTGCATGAGGTCAACAGTGCCTAAATAACACTTTCCCTAACTTAGTGCTGCTTGAGAGTCTGCAATCAATGGCATAAGTCATTCTGCTCTTCTATAGTTTAGGGATTACTACCTCATTGGTTTTTGGAAGATATTTTTGTGGACGATTTGTACTTAAAATTGGTGTGGTTTCAGATTGATAATTGGGGTTTTTCTCGATAAGTAATTACCATTTACCAATCATATGATTTGTTTTTAAGATTACAATGGTTGACGGAGATCCAATTATTTCATCATATACAACCAAATCTGTGCCTGAAATCTTGTGACTCCATGATAACTAAATGATTCAAATCCTGTTTATTGGACAATACATTGTTTCCCCTTCTCCTGAGCCTAATATTATAAAACTGTTAAGCAGAGAAAAAGTTGCTTAACAAATTGATTTGTGAAGAAAAAGCTAGCGATGGTACCAGTCAAAAGTATACATGTATGTCGGTAATATGACAGTTAGCATATTTTTAGCTAAGCAAGATTTTACTGTGCTAAGCTTTCTTGTGCTTCTTGGGTCTTGGTTGCAGCTACACCTATTTGGGTCCTGGTCGCAACTAGACCAATTGGGTTCCTGTCTCAACTACAGACCTATTCCTGGTTGCAACCAGCTCGCAACCAGCTCGAGCCCTTATTGTATTTTGACATGAAGAACTTCACTTTAGTATCAGAAAAGTACTTGACTTGTGTCAAGAAAACCAGCTGAGCACAATTACACAGATGATTACCAGGATAAGCACACCAGCCAAATTATGCAACACCTGTGACTAGTATCCTTCTAATTTTTGCTTAGCAGATTGTTTAGCGAAATAGACGGTGTTATATTATCATTTCTGGTATATGAAACCATTGAAGGATGTCCCTTAAGTGAACTTAATCAATTAATTGAAGCCTTGATTTATTTGTGCCTATTGCTCCACTATTTGTACATTTGTTCCAAGAATTGTAACTTTATCAGAAATAAAGGTGTGAAATTTCATTGAAATCAGCCAGTTTGTGATTTTACATGATTTATAATTACAGTTGCATGACCTGATTTTCGCATTTTTTAAAGATTTTTTTCTTTGAACGAAATTTGACAGATGTTTTTTTTCTTGGTAATTAACTATCACTTATCAATGGCGAATTTGTTAGTGCAATTACTTTCATGAAAGTAAATAACTCTTGAATAAAGCTCTTGATTCAATTTTAAAAACGTTATTAGAATTTAAATTTTGGAGTCAAATTTGACTAAAATCAGGCCGGCGGATGTTCCCGACCTGGAGACTATTGAGACCCTGTGCAACATTCGTAGCCGCCAATTCGGATACGGCCTTCGACTGATCATGGCATCATAACAAGGTCGACCCGAGTCAGGTCGACCCGAGTCAGGTCGACCGAGTCAGGTCGACCTTGCGATAACACAAACACAGTGGACGATTGACTTTTGGAGATGATTCTTCGCCTGATAGCTGAGCTAAGATCATTGGGAACAAATTAATCAGTCACTGATTAATTACGACCTGGAGACAATTTAGACAATGGGCTTCAGTCGATGTTTGAAAACAATCAGCAGTTGCAATATTAGTAGAACCATGGAGCTATCGCGGAAATCATTCGCTGTCAACCTGTGTGTAGTTTCGACTTCATGGTTCCGTAACACAAGGTAAGTAACATATTTAGTGAAATCTTTAAAGGTAGATTACATCATTTGCAGTCTTTGCAGACATGAAAAATGTTCTTGCAAGCTACTAACTGAAATGGCCGAAAGTAGGCCTATATAATTGCCGAGTATCTAGTGAAACCCAAATGCCGGGTGCAATTTCATTTAAAAAAAATTGAAATTTTGTATAATTTTGAATCGATGATCGTCCGACCATCGTTGAACATGAGTTTTTATACAAGGTCTGACAGCTGGAACTCGTCACCATTTGCTCTCGATTTTCTCGGCAGTCACGGACGCAACAGATGCGGTGGAACAATAATTACCACAATTCCCTACACCACAAATTCACATTTCCTTGAAAATTACAGCAATTACTAAAGTTTCCCTGTAATGGAAATTGGGTAGAAGTTAGTACATGGGGAGGTCAGACAAGGAGCTGAAGCTTGTCTTTCTTGTAGACAATAGGAGGGCTCTAGTAATTCACGGATTTAGTTACTTTTTTCAAAAGAAAATATCTTTAAAATATAATTACCCCCCCCCCAGCTCCCAAATAAAAAATCACAGCTTTATTCAAATATTTTGTTATGGGACCAGACATCCTAAAAATAAAGTCACACTCACAATACTTTGAGTTGCTGGAAATACATAAAATCACATTTTATTTACAAACTATTATTTCAAACCCAAGATAATAAAATATACAAATAGACAAATATTTACAAAAAGTTTCTGTGTACAAACAAGTAATCTTCTAATTGCATTGCAAAGGTTGTTTTTGGATTAATGCAAAACTTTACGAAGAAAATATAATTCCATTAATTGGTTAAAAAAGTAAATCCTTAGCATGATCAGAATGTCCTTCCTTATTAAAAATGTAACCAAATTGTACAAAAAGTGTCTGTCTACAAGTAATCTTCTAATTGCATTGCAAAGGTTGTTTTTGGATTAATGCAAAACTTTACAAAGAAAATACAATCCCGTTAATTGGTTAAAAAAAGTAAATCCTTAGCATGATCGGAATGTACTTCCTTATTAAAAATATAACCAAAATATTTATTGTAACCCAATCAAGTGGGAAAATAGCACTGGGTCATACTGCATTCAATTTAATTTAAAAGAAAAATCAAGTTGAATTTTCAAAAGCAATATTTAGTTTTAGTAAACGTAACAGCCATCTCTAATGTACGCTTTTGTTTGGTTTATAATTTATTTGTGATATACATGTAAAAGGTTTATACAAGAGTTCTGTATCAGGGAAGCCTCACACATAAACTGATGAGGGTACCTCGAGAACTGAGGTACTGGGTACAGTTCCTGTATTACTAACTGAGGCCACAGGCAAAGTGGGGTCATAGAAATATGGACTGGCTCCTGGGTAGTTATAGGTGAACAGGGGGTAACCAGCTGCTTGGTAGGCTGCCCATGAGTAGTAGCTGTAGGAAGATGGCGGCAGATACGGGGTACCAGACTGCATCAGGTGATGAGGCGCGGTGTGGTGAGGCTTGACACAGCAGGACTGAGTGCAGACTTTGAGGTACTGAGGAGGTGAGGATGATGGTGAAACATCAGAAGTAGACGGGAAGGGTGATGAGTCTGGGGAGCTGGCTGGGCAAGATGACGTAGCCGGTTTGGTATTGGGTCTTGAGCTAGCTTGACGTGAGGAGGATTTGGGTGATGAAGTACTGTCCACGGCTGGTGTACATCCACGGCGCTGCCTCGCACGACGGTTCTGAAACCACACCTGAAATCAAATTATAAATAACAGGAAATCAGTTATCATATTTGAGGTAGAGTTGATAAGGTACATGATGCCAGTGTAGGAATATGCAAACTACTACTAGTACTAGCTTTCATTTATCAGATAAAGTGTGCACTTAAATCATTGCAACTTCAAATATTTGTTAATATTTTTTTTTTTTTCAACTGGTGGGCCTGATGTGTTCTTACTATTTGTCTAACGTTAATGCCGACCAATAGGCTCTATTCTTTGCAGAATTGATATTGATATAAAATCCACCAAGATATCAAATCCACCATAATTATGTTTGTCTGAATGAACAGACTTGGAACTAAAGGCATTTTCTTTTCTTTTCAAATCAGCTTAATAGTTTCAAAACAGGGTGCAAAATCGCATTGAAACTTGAAAGAAAGGTGTTTGTTGAAAGATCATTACAAAAAAACATTTCGAATGAAATATAGTTTTTTGAAAAGTTTCTTAGAAATTTCTTTTGGCACCTTGGAAAACCGTAAAAACACTTGTGAAAAAATGCTCAAGCTTGACACTATTTGGAATGAAAAGATTATTACAAAATTGAAAAGAAATTTCTTTCGGAACTTTGTATTTCGGGACAATTTTTCGACTATAAAATTGTGATGTAGCTGGTGACATACCTGAACACGGGCTTCACTGAGATCAATGGAATCCGACAGCGTCTCTCTGTCATCGATGCCCGGGTAGCGGTTGTCAGAGAAAAGCTTCTCAAGACCCTCTATCTGCTCCGGGGTGTAGTTGGTCCGAGCACGGCGTCGACGACTGCGCTTAGCACCCATGACCGGCGTGGTCATCCCCGTGGCTTCAGCTGCTGCAGGGACGGGAGGCTGTTCCAACACGAAAGACTCGACCGGCGAAGCCGCTGGAACTGTTACAGAAGAACACAAAATATTGGTAAAAAAACTAAATAAATAATTGACTGCTTATTCTTTACCGATAATTTCAATGAAAACACAGGATAATGTTGCGCCCATTTTGATAAATAATTCATGAACTTCTTTGAAAACTTCTCGTGACAAATAGGCCTATGTTTTAAAACTTTTTGAAACAAGTATTACAAACAAATCTTCAAATTGTTCTAGAAGTATATGTATCAGATTATTGAAATGTTACGGTTTAGATTTTTTTTTTTAAATAGTGGTGCCATTCAATGTGTTTTTATTTGAGTTTTGGACGCGTTTGTAAGTGCCAATTCTGATCACGGCAATCGTAATAATCAATGGTGATTCAGAGGGGTTTAGTTTTTTTCAAATGCTATTTTCTGGACAGTATAGTTCACATAAATATTTCTTTTGAGTATTGGTGCTAATGAACTTGAACTATAATCTTCATAATCGGTAAGCTTTCAGATGAAATCTTAGAATTTTCGTTGACAAATTCTGTACCACGTTAACTATAAAGAAGTGGAAACTTACTTGATTTGACGAGTCCCAGAATGTCGTTGATGGAGTGACAGCTATGAGTAGACTCACTGGATTCACTTTGCCTACGACCTCCTTCCGGCGACATGGTACTAGACATGTTGAAACACTTGAACTGGAAATCGCAAATAACTTAATCAGAAGTTCTTGCAGACTTTGTCTCTGTTGGTGGACCGTGGATGGAATGATGTCAGACACAAATATCTTCTGCTTTTTTATCCACGCACCTGAGCTGTTCCGCGGGTTGCTTTGAACGTCGCCATTGATCTTGCCGCCCAGTGCGCTGATTGGCTGATGCCGTTGTCTGTGGCGGCTTAGATAAAAGAGGATTCAATGGGTCACTGCCCTGCCTCGCTCTCTGAATGGTTTAATATTCGGTGACGCGAGAGAGATCAAAAACGACTGGTACCGATGCTTAGAACGGGTTGGAGGTCTAAGAATAGGCGGTGTATAATACTATATAGTTGTGTTAGGAAGGAGGCCGACTAAACATTGCTACCACGCGCATTTCCTTTATTGACCTTGTATAAATGACTAAATGAAACGTTAAAGATGTTTTTTTCTCTGCTGAACGAATTTTGGCAAACGATGCTGTTTCACAACGAAAACAAAGACAACAACTTTCGCATCTGCCTTGGACAGTACGCACGATACATGGACCATTTGGAAATGGCCGATGGACGTGATTGTGTCGGGATCCTGTCCGTAATTCAAATTAATAATTGTACATTATCATTGGTTGGTTTTCCCCGCAAAACCTGAAATGAAAGCTTATAGCTTTCTCGAATCTATACAAATTCGCTATTTCATGTTTAAATCTAAAACTTGGGGTCAAAATCGGAACTAGCATCTGGAAGTGTTTGCATTGAGAAATGTAACTTCACAGACCCCCAATGTAATAAACTGCAAAAAAGACAAAATCGGAACTAGCATCTGGAAGTGTTTGCATTGAGAAATGTAACTTCACAGACCCCCGATGTAATAAACTGCAAAAAAGACAAAATCGGAACTAGCATCTTGAAGTGTTTGCATTGAGAAATGTAACTTCACAGACCCCCGATGTAATAAACTGCAAAAAAGAGGTGGCTCTGAAAAGAACTTCACTTTTGAATGACTTGGTTGTTAAAGGCAAAGTATACCTTTGGTTTTTGGAACCGAATGTTTTAATCCTAAATAAATATAGATATAGGCCTATACAGTAAAACTATCATGTGAAAATATCATTTCAACGGGTGGTAGCGTTTTTGAGATATCGCCGAAAATCTGGAGCGGTTTTGTCCACGCAGGAAGAACAATCTGCCATTGGAATACACAATCTGAGAAACGTTTCTCAGATTCAATTTTTTTCTGATAAAAACTGATGTATTTTTCCATGACCATTTTACTCCGAAGTGAAATGATTCTCAAAATGCTTTAAACTATCGAAAGCTGCTGTACTTGAAACCAAATATGTTTTTATTGCCATTAATTTTAAGAGTGATTACTAAACCTACATTCCCTTTAAAGGCCCTGTACACTATTGGTAAGATCGAAAAACACAATGTTCACAGATTCACACATAACTTACATGATTTAAAGTAAGTAATGGTAGAAAGGGTTCCTTATAATATTTCTGCCTAAAATGCTATCGTTTCTGAGAAATGAGTAAAACAGTAGTAATTATCGCGTGCCATAATTTGAAAAAACAGAAAACACATTAGATCTCCTTTCACTATTTTCTCGTGACCTCGATGACCAATTGAGCTCAAACTTTCACAGTTTGTTTGTTCATGCATATGTTTAATCACACAAAATGTGGACACTGATTTTGAGCTGTTACCAAAAAGTGTACAATACCTTTAAAACATTGTTGCTAAATTAAGGTAGAATTGAAAATGTCCAGGGTAAATTGTTGGTGGTTTTTGTGTACTCTTTATAGTTTTATTCAATGTTTTAAACTACTTTTGTAATGCTGATTTAAAGGCAAAACTCTAAAGAAATATACAATAAAAGTCACCAGTGAAAGTTTCAGCTGAATACAGCGTTTTTTTTTGCTGAGAAAACAGCAAACAACTTTCACGGTATTTTTCACAAGAGCGTCGTTCCACGAATCCATCCACGTTTAGCGAGGTGTGACAGAGGGTAGGCCCACCCAACCGCATCTCTGGCCGCAGCAATCGCGAACGGACACCAACCCTCAGAAATCTGAGAAATGATCCATGCATGAATCGTTTCTCAGATTCAAATTTTTTTGATTTATTTCATATCAACGGGTGAATTTCAGACGAAATCATTTTGAAGGATGCTTACTATCGTTACCATATTATTTATAACAATTAGGCTTTCGGATACAAATAAACACATTTCCCCGGGGTTATTTACAAAAGCATTCACACGTCACACTCGCTTCCTTTTTAGTTGATTTCATTCGGTTTGATTTTGATTTCTGTGAATTCCAGTATATTGTGTAGACTGTTACACTGGGGTTTTCCGTATTGTTTTCACGCAGCAAACTGATCCACTATTTACCACGTACCGTATCCATTATAATGTTGTATACATGTAAATGACACTGACAGCAGTTCAAAACGAAAGTCGGCATATAATTCGCCCTTTTGTTCCAATTTTACCGACTAAAAGTGGCCTATAACCTGCAGCGCGGGTGCACTGGGGGGAGGCAGGCGGGCAGGGGATGGTGCCTGGGGGCAGGGAGGGTTACAGGGGAACAGACCCCGCTCAAAACCATTGCCCCAAATGAGGTAAACAACAAAAAGTGCACCAAATAAATCTTCCGTACATCAAAAGCCCCCACCCTCCCCTCCCCCAACAAAAAGTCTAGTTTACGCCTCTACAAATTTATGTTTGTTTTTCACATGGGTAGCCGGTGATTTGTGAAGTGTTGTGCGTTTGCATAATGAATGTAAAACAAACACATTACTTTAAAGGCACTGGACACTGTGGGTAATTACTCAAAATAATTGTTAGCATAAACATTACTTGGTAACGAGCAATGGAGAGCTGTTGATAGTAAAACAAAACAAAACATTGTGAGAAACGGCTCCCTGTGAAGTAACGTAGTTTTTGAGAAAGAAGTAATTTATTTGAATTGATTTTGAGACCTCACGCGTGAGGTCTCGAAATCAAGCAATCAAGCATCTGAAAGCACACAACTTCGCGGTGACAAGGGTGTTTTTTCTTCCATTATTATCTCGCAACTTCGACGACCAATTGAGTTCAAATTTTCACAGGTTTGTTATTTTGTGCATATGTTGAGATACACCAAGTGAGAAGACTGGTCTTTGACAATTACCTAAGGTGTCCGGCCCCAGTGTCTTTAACTTCTAAATTGAAAAGAATAACATCGGAAGTCCAATGGTAGGTAGGGCCTACGTTACACAGTGTCAGGCACAAAACTATCCCCAGAATTTTTTTGTAAATAAACAAACAATGTATAGCCATAATACATTCAACCATGGAGGAAGGAAATATCATGGTTCAACCTCGATTGTGCAGTCTTGTTATACTGGTTCCTGCTTTTGTTAAAACATAAATTAATTCCATAGTGTCCGGCCCCAGTGTCTTTAACTTCTAAATTGAAAAGAATAACATCGGGAAGTCCAATGGTAGGTAGGGCCTACGTTACACAGTGTCAGGCACAAAACTATCCCCAGAATTTTTTTGTAAATAAACAAACAATGTATAGCCATAATACATTCAACCATGGAGGAAGGAAATATCATGGTTCAACCTCGATTGTGCAGTCTTGTTATACTGGTTCCTGCTTTTGTTAAAACATAAATTAATTCCATAGATCGCTTATAAATGATCTGATCTGTTGGTACGTTAATATCGGTGACTGCTCTATGTTCCGACACTATGTTCCGAAACCCCTGTTCCGATAATCCCCGTAATTATTATGAGGAAAATACATTGAGACGTCGGAACATATGGGTTTCGGAACATGTGTGTCAGACCATAGGTGTAAAATTGTTAATATCAACCGAATAAACAGCGCCTCAAAATTAGTCCTATTTCGCACAAGAAGAAAAGTCCGTGTTTAAACAATTAGGCCTACGCCCATAAGCTATATAGGCCCGCCGACGTTACAAAAATGAGGTTCCATATTTATTTTGGAGGAGACGTGGGACAAACTGTGTGAGTAACTGGGAGTGAACCATCGTCCAAAAATGTAACTTCACAGACCCCCAATGTAATAAACTGCAAAAAAGAGGTCGCTCTGAAAAGAACTTCACTTTTGAATGACTTGGTTGTTAAAGGCAAAGTATACCTTTGGTTTTTGGAACCGAATGTTTTAATCCTAAATAAATATAGATATAGGCCTATACAGTAAAACTATCATGTGAAAATATCATTTCAACGGGTGGTAGCGTTTTTGAGATATCGCCGAAAATCTGGAGCGGTTTTGTCCACGCAGGAAGAACAATCTGCCATTGGAATACACAATCTGAGAAACGTTTCTCAGATTCAATTTTTTTCTGATAAAAACTGATGTATTTTTCCATGACCATTTTACTCCGAAGTGAAATGATTCTCAAAATGCTTTAAACTATCGAAAGCTGCTGTACTTGAAACCAAATATGTTTTTATTGCCATTAATTTTAAGAGTGATTACTAAACCTACATTCCCTTTAAAGGCCCTGTACACTATTGGTAAGATCGAAAAACACAATGTTCACAGATTCACACATAACTTACATGATTTAAAGTAAGTAATGGTAGAAAGGGTTCCTTATAATATTTCTGCCTAAAATGCTATCGTTTCTGAGAAATGAGTAAAACAGTAGTAATTATCGCGTGCCATAATTTGAAAAAACAGAAAACACATTAGATCTCCTTTCACTATTTTCTCGTGACCTCGATGACCAATTGAGCTCAAACTTTCACAGTTTGTTTGTTCATGCATATGTTTAATCACACAAAATGTGGACACTGATTTTGAGCTGTTACCAAAAAGTGTACAATACCTTTAAAACATTGTTGCTAAATTAAGGTAGAATTGAAAATGTCCAGGGTAAATTGTTGGTGGTTTTTGTGTACTCTTTATAGTTTTATTCAATGTTTTAAACTACTTTTGTAATGCTGATTTAAAGGCAAAACTCTAAAGAAATATACAATAAAAGTCACCAGTGAAAGTTTCAGCTGAATACAGCGTTTTTTTTTTGCTGAGAAAACAGCAAACAACTTTCACGGTATTTTTCACAAGAGCGTCGTTCCACGAATCCATCCACGTTTAGCGAGGTGTGACAGAGGGTAGGCCCACCCAACCGCATCTCTGGCCGCAGCAATCGCGAACGGACACCAACCCTCAGAAATCTGAGAAATGATCCATGCATGAATCGTTTCTCAGATTCAAATTTTTTTGATTTATTTCATATCAACGGGTGAATTTCAGACGAAATCATTTTGAAGGATGCTTACTATCGTTACCATATTATTTATAACAATTAGGCTTTCGGATACAAATAACACATTTCCCCGGGGTTATTTACAAAAGCATTCACACGTCACACTCGCTTCCTTTTTAGTTGATTTCATTCGGTTTGATTTTGATTTCTGTGAATTCCAGTATATTGTGTAGACTGTTACACTGGGGTTTTCCGTATTGTTTTCACGCAGCAAACTGATCCACTATTTACCACGTACCGTATCCATTATAATGTTGTATACATGTAAATGACACTGACAGCAGTTCAAAACGAAAGTCGGCATATAATTCGCCCTTTTGTTCCAATTTTACCGACTAAAAGTGGCCTATAACCTGCAGCGCGGGTGCACTGGGGGGAGGCAGGCGGGCAGGGGGATGGTGCCTGGGGGCAGGGGAGGGTTACAGGGGGAACAGACCCCGCTCAAAACCATTGCCCCAAATGAGGTAAACAACAAAAAGTGCACCAAATAAATCTTCCGTACATCAAAAGCCCCCACCCTCCCCTCCCCCAACAAAAAGTCTAGTTTACGCCTCTACAAATTTATGTTTGTTTTTCACATGGGTAGCCGGTGATTTGTGAAGTGTTGTGCGTTTGCATAATGAATGTAAAACAAACACATTACTTTAAAGGCACTGGACACTGTGGGTAATTACTCAAAATAATTGTTAGCATAAACATTACTTGGTAACGAGCAATGGAGAGCTGTTGATAGTAAAACAAAACAAAACATTGTGAGAAACGGCTCCCTGTGAAGTAACGTAGTTTTTGAGAAAGAAGTAATTTATTTGAATTGATTTTGAGACCTCACGCGTGAGGTCTCGAAATCAAGCAATCAAGCATCTGAAAGCACACAACTTCGCGGTGACAAGGGTGTTTTTTCTTCCATTATTACCTCGCAACTTCAACGACCAATTGAGTTCAAATTTTCACAGGTTTGTTATTTTGTGCATATGTTGAGATACACCAAGTGAGAAGACTGGTCTTTGACAATTACCTAAGGTGTCCGGCCCCAGTGTCTTTAACTTCTAAATTGAAAAGAATAACATCGGGAAGTCCAATGGTATGTAGGGCCTACGTTACACAGTGTCAGGCACAAAACTATCCCCAGAATTTTTTTGTAAATAAACAAACAATGTATAGCCATAATACATTCAACCATGGAGGAAGGAAATATCATGGTTCAACCTCGATTGTGCAGTCTTGTTATACTGGTTCCTGCTTTTGTTAAAACATAAATTAATTCCATAGATCGCTTATAAATGATCTGATCTGTTGGTACGTTAATATCGGTGACTGCTCTATGTTCCGACACTATGTTCCGAAACCCCTGTTCCGATAATCCCCGTAATTATTATGAGGAAAATACACTGAGACGTCGGAACATATGGGTTTCGGAACATGTGTGTCAGACCATAGGTGTAAAATTGTTAATATCAACCGAATAAACAGCGCCTCAAAATTAGTCCTATTTCGCACAAGAAGAAAAGTCCGTGTTTAAACAATTAGGCCTACGCCCATAAGCTATATAGGCCCACCGACGTTACAAAAATGAGGTTCCATATTTATTTTGGAGGAGACGTGGGACAAACTGTGTGAGTAACTGGGAGTGAACCATCGTCCAATTTTGGAACAGTATCCCCCCCCCCCCCGATCCCCTGCTTCGGTGGAAAGAACACACCCGATCTGAAACCGGTGCCGAAACGGGTTAAGACGGGAAGTTACGAGATCTTGAGTCGGTCTAAGGCCCAACACGACCAATGCAAGTAATCTAGAGCTATATGTATTCGTTGCGGTAACACCATGTGTATAAATATCTACTTTGCTGTGTAGATTTTGTTCTTGAACTTGTCTCGCTATTTATTCTACTACCGCGGAGTAGATTTTCGGAATTCGGGAGACTTCTCAGTTCTGAAAAGAACTGTCCTGCTTATTAACTACTACCTGGGCGGGAGGTAGGAAAATCGGCCTGGACTACTACTTTAGCTTTGTGGATCGGGGGGACTTCTCGTAGTTAACTGCACTGCCGCGGAGTGAGTTCTTTTTGGTCTCGACGTTTCGACTAGCCTCAATCTAGAGCTGGAATTCGTCACAGATTTAGCCATGATTGGTCTTTCTGCCATGGTTTATTCTCGTGCGAGGCATCTGGAACCAGTTGACTGGCAAGTTGTGACAAGCACGATACTGCTATTGTCTCGGCATGCATCAAAAGGTGCAAGGGCTAAACACCGTGCGTGACAGCCCACTGATACACCGGCGAACAACAATGCTTTTGGTTGCTAGAAATCTTTACGACCAATTTGTAAATGAAGGCTGACCATTAATTGGTATTAGGCATGCACGCGATAAACAAACGTTGGATTTAAAGGCAGGTATACTTTTGGTAATTGTCAACGACTTGGTGGCATGAAATAAACCTGTAAATTTGGGCTCAATAGTCATCGAGGTTGCAAGAAAATAATGAAAGGACAAACTCCCTTGTTGCATGGAATTAATTGTGTGCTTTCAAATGCCTGAGATTCAAATATTTTAGTGAAAAATTACCTCTTTCTCAAAAACTACATTACTTCAGAGGGATTCGTTTCCCACAATGTCTTATACTATCAGCAGCTCTCAGGTGCTCCTTACCAAGTAAGTTTTTATGGTATTGTATTATATATTGAGTAACTACCAAAAGTATCCACTGCCTTTAGAGGCAGTGTACAAAATGTGAAAGAAGAGCATTCTATTTAAAAGACCAAACTAGCCCAAAGTCTCAAGCGATTGTCGCTTTTGTTATAACAAACGCTGAATTAAAAAAAAAAACATTCAATTATTATTTGAAGATATGGCATGTTCAATTTTGGAAGATACAATCATTCTAATCCATGTTTCGACAAACAGGTTTTTGAGAATTATGCAACAGCGAGTACTACAATTTACTAAGAATGTGTTTGCCCTATGGTTTGCCCTTGTGACGACCTGTGTTTTGCTGGCGCTGCGACGGAACCGTCCGTCAAGCAGAAACTATTGACGCTCAGGGCCCAATTTTATAGAGCTGCTTAAGCACAGAAAGAAGCTTAGCACAACAAAATTATGCTTGCCAGAATAAGGTTACCAGCCAAACTACTGTGTCTCGTGTACAATTTGTGACTGGTATCCTGCTCATTTCTGCTCAGCAGAAATTTTTTAAGGAGCTCTATGAAATTGGGCCTTGGTCACTACAATACAACCATGAGAACTCCATGCTACAACTGGGACATCTTGTGTATGTCTATGGAACAAGCGTCACCGTGACAAAACTAGGTTCATGTCAGCCACTATCGTTCAAGCCAAATTGCGACCACGTAACTTTTTTTTAATATGGTGGCGTACATTTTTGCTTTAAAATGGGACACCTCTGCCTCGTCGGCCACCATGATTCCGTGACATGGACACATTAGTTGTGATATTGACTTTTCCAATATGGCGGTGCACATTTAGGCAAAAGGAACTCGTCTACTGCATCCGGGGCAATTTTAGGAGCGGTAATTTTAAAAAGTTGACTAAAGCACGACTACAAAGACCTTCAAAAAATATAATACAAACATCCACTACAATAACCACCGCCCCCCCCCCCCATTTTGGCCAGTATTGTGGATATTAAAAAAAAAATAATAATAATAACAAAAACTGGTCATGTCACGTGCTTGTGACTTCTGCTCTAGAAACATTTGAAACCGATAAATAATGGCCCAATTTTATAAAGCCATTGGGCAGAAAATACTGCTATAGGCAAATCTTTTTGATAAACAGAAAAATGAGTTGGGATCAGTGCCAACATTGTAAACTTTATCAATTTGGCTGGTTACCTGTCTCAAATAAGCTAGATTTGTTTTGCTTATAGCAAGTTTGTGTGCTTACAGGCTTTATTAAAATTGGTCTCTGGCTAGTTGTATTTCCATCCGTATACAAATTTAATTACTGGAACTAATTAAACTCTAATTTGTACATTTATCCGTGAGTATGTAACAGAAGTGGACATAATATTCAGTTAGTGGTTATACATTATTAATGATGATGAAATCTCCAACTCAAAATTTGAATTCTGAAAGTTCGACTATTAATGGGCTGTGGTTTGGACATGTCACATGGTGTCCGTGGGGCTAAAGTGCGTCGAACACACCATGACAAAAATAAACGACAAACTCAAACGACAGGATTTGCTGAGAAAGGCCGAACTCGATCCAGTATATCAATATTATAAATGAACAAAGTTTAAATCGGAGATTTTGATATCGCATTACTCCCATTTATTATTTTTTCAGGAGATGGCCTTTTCTGAAAAGACCGAGCATCTCGGGTTGGTCAATACAACGTAATGGGGGCTAGCGAAGCATGAACCCCGTAGCGAGAACTCGAGGGACTCGGTGGTGGGAGCAGACCTTCGTAAGTTGAATTCACTTTTGGACAATAATGTTTCACATGATTTCTTTACAGATTAGATAACAGTAAATTATTGTATATTTTGTATCCGTGTGCCTCGTGGCTGATTGGTGAATTGTCGTGCTTTTTGATAGCAGTCTAGACCCCTGTTCCACCATATAACATCGAAATGATTCCATGAATGTAAACAGGAGACCATTTTATTTGTGATATATGCCTGCGTTAATATTTTCGGTGGCACTGGTTTTGCGTATAGCTGACCTTTGACAAATAATTACTTTTGTCGGTTATTGCTCCTTAATGAGAAGAAATGCTCAATATATTTTTTAGGAAACATTCTTTTTTAGGTTCACACAGTGTGGACAAGGGCATTTAAAGGTTTTAAAGACACTGGACACATTTGGTAATTGTCAAAGACCAGTCTTCTCACTTGGTGTATCTCAACATATGCACAAAATAACAAACCTGTGAAAATTTGAACTCAATTGGTCGTCGAAGTTGCGAGAAAATAATGGAAGAAAAAACACCCTTGTCACACGAAGTTGTGTGCTTTCAGATGCTTGATTTCGAGACCTCACGCGTGAGGTCTCAAAATCAATTCAAATATTTTACTGAGAAATTACTTCTTTCTCAAAGAATACGTTACTTCAGAGGGAGCCGTTTCCCACAATGTTTTATACTATCAACAGCTCTCCATTGCTCGTTACCAAGTAAGTTTTTATGCTAACAATTATTTTGAGTAATTACCAATAGTGTCCAGTGCCTTGAACTTTAGTTCCCACTGGACCCCGCATTGATCGCGCAATTCGAGAAAAGCCGCAATTTCTCGAAAAGGTCGATCAAAGGGCGATCAAGCGTAAGTGGGAACGCGAGGGCGATCAGGATCAGACCCCGCAAATTTGATCCACCTCGGGAGTAGGATTAAAGCGGGATCTGATCGCCCTTTTGGGAGCGCAAAGGGCGATCAGACCCCGCAATTTGAGGACGAACATTCGGTCCGGTAGGCCCGAATGGCGCGAAAACGGTGTCCTTTTTTCTTCTATTCTCAGCACGCACCACGCATTTGGTGACATAAAAGAATTGCAAGTAAAGCATAAAGTAGTATTGACGTCACGTGACGATACCAACTACACGTTCTGTACAACGCATCCACACTAAACCCAAACCCACGCCAATTTTTGGATGCATTGTACGTTCTTTAAAGATGACAGCGCCCAGCAATAAACGTCCCATAAATTCGTCAAAAAAAACCCCAAAAAGATGAGAAGCGTGGTAAGCTATGGTCGGACGAGGAGCTGGGAACTTTTTAGACATCTGGGCCAGTCAAGAAATTCAAAACAAACTGGACGGCACCGTGAGAAATAGCACAGTATTTCAGGTAATTGTGAGGAAGATGGGCGAAAGTGACCTGCGTTGGTGAACTTCCGTTTACAAAAGATGGATCAATAAGGGAATCAATTTGTGGTGAAGAGGTTTTAAACTAGTGGTTTAAACCCGCCGAGGCCTGGTTCTTGATAATATCACCGAGACGAAGTCGAGGTGATATTATCAAGAACCAGGCCTCGGCGGGTTTAAACACTAATTTAAAACCGATTCAACACACTTTGATTCCCATTCATAAATACCTTTCTCCTAAAAATATCCAAAAACCCTGTAAAAGTTGGGAACAAATCTGACAGTTTAGCCTTAGCTCACCTCGACTCGGCGTTGAATCTCTATGCGTGTAGAAAAACCGCGTCGCGCAATTTTCGAACTTGCGCGCTTAAGTTTCAAGCTATCGCACGCAAGTTCCCAACTTGCGCGAAATAAACTATGCGGCTTACCAAATTTGCGCGCTCCGCGCAAACGTGATAGCGCCCTCTTTGACAAAAAGTTGCCAGGCCAAGTTTAAACACTTCTAGCCGGTGTTATATCGTCCGTTTAAACACCCCCACGTGACGTCCTCTCGTCCAATCAGAATGGATAAACTGTCGCAGGTATTTATGAATGCGCGATCATACTCAAGTGGGAACGCGACAGCGATTCACGTCTGCGACTAATCCTTTTGCGGGGTCAGGATCTTGTAAACGTACACTATTACTTCACACTTCATGTTTGAGCTTCATGATCGACCGTGTGATCCTATAATTGAGATATGACTTGTGAAGCAACCGCTCATGATCCAAACCATAGAGGCCAATAAAATGAATAAACAGCGATCATCTGCACTCAGTGATTATCTTTTGGCAGCGCTTGGCGATGGGGGAGGGGGCGGCCGGCTGGCCGCCCATTCTTTGCTCGTGTTTGGCTTTTTAAAGTACTCAAATATGATGAAAATTTGAGATGAAATAGCCAAAACCAAGTGGCAGTGGAGAGTCGGGGTCTTCTTAAGTCTTCTTTACAAATATATCACAGCTTATGAGGTCTGCCATGAAACGTAGGTAAAGATGGCAATTTCAGTCTCTAGTTTCGTAAGCCTATCAGTGGTATTCTTAAGCTGCACGTAGAACACGATATTTTAAAGGAACATTACTGAATCGGTTTTGCTAACAAAACAGTTGCTTGCAGTGTAAGAACTATTGTAATCCACCACTATACATAAACTGACAAACCTAGAAGTTTGAGATCGATCGGCCATCTGGTTCATGAGAAAAGAAAGTGAAAAACCGATTACACATTTGCATGAAATCATATAGATTCAACAAATGAATAAAACGCTCACTGAGCGATAAACTCCAATCGGAAAATTAGTGTATTCATTTCTCATCAAGTATGGCATTTCAGACAGAAATATTTCAAGGGATGTTTTCTACTATCATCATCATTAGACCGTGTAAGTTTTATTTAAATCTATGATCAAAAAGTATATTTTACAAGTTTTTTCTTACCAATTCTGTAATGTTCCTTTTAATGTCATCATACAAACAAGTAGAACTGACATTGTCGAAAAACAATGGCGAGGGGGGGGGGTAAGGAGTTATATCTATCTCTACACCAGTGCCGCGGTTGATGGATACTGTTGTCAAAATTTGCTTAATTGCTTAATACCAATTAGTGACTTCTCGCAGGGATTGTAACTAATTAAAATATGCCCCCCCTTGGACTTCTTACTACGCGCTTCTAATTCCTCATTCATGTTCTTTATTGAAATCTTATTCTCAATAGAAACTAATTTGTAGTTAAAGACGTATAATTATGCCCGACTCGCACGTCTTTTGATGAGTGACTTGTTTATCCTTGGAAATGCCACCCCCCCCCCAGTTATTTTTTTTGCCGCCCCAGTTTTTCCCCGATGGCGGAAATTGAGTTTAATCCCAAACCATTGCACCCAATTTGTTACAATGTTGTTTGCGCTGTAAATAATAAACTCAATTTCATCCATCATAATTAGCTGGCACCATCAACAAATAATACACTTTCCATCTCCGGCAATGTTAATAAAAATAAATGTGGATTTATTTATCTGTACAAGCTTGGAAACTTGCTATAAATAGAGATGCATTGTCTGCCCCAAACCGTAAGCAGCCATTATACATGTTATACACGCAGTTCGCACAACACGTGCAAAATCTTATTTCTGGAGTGAATTGTAGGCTTATACAGTACATTATAGACTTTTGATTTCCCCCTAAATTTAAGTTTTCCCCCCTTTTGTAAATAGAGATGCATTGTCTGCCCCAAACCGTAAGCAGCCATTATACATGTTATACACGCAGTTCGCACAACACGTGCAAAATCTTATTTCTGGAGTGAATTGTAGGCTTATACAGTACATTATAGACTTTTGATTTCCCCCTAAATTTAAGTTTTCCCCCCTTTTGCCCCCCCCCCCCGATTAACAGGTCTGGTGCCGCCAGACATGATCATACAATGCCTCAAAACCCATATACAAACAACATGGTTTCACATTCTTGATTGCTTCTTCTATCTGCCGACCATTGTTCTGAACTGCTGTAATAAGTGTAAATTACATGTACAGCATTCTTAGAAAGGATAAGTCTATAGGTAAATAGTCCGGTCAGTTTAGTGTGAAATTAGCACCGGAAGCTCAAGCAATCTGCATGCGTGCATGGCATCTTCCTCTGTGATACCACGCTAGCCAAATGTATTCCCAGAAGTCAAAGCCGAACTGAATGAAATCATTAAATCAACTAAAATGGAAGTGAGTGTGACGTGCATACAATGTGAGAAATTATGTGATTTTAGAGATGAGATCTCGATTACATTTTTGTTTGACATTTTCTTTAAAAAAACAAACAGTTGGGTGCGAATGATCTTATAATAAACCAATGTTAGGCCTTTTTGTCTCCGTGCACAGAAAGTGGAAACCGACTGTCTAATTTTGAAGTTTGTTTTGCTGATCACAAATTCAACGAAATGTAATGTTTTATTTTGTACGATTTATAGGAAATTGTTTGAACCTTTTCAACGGTATTTCTAATGATTGTATCATCTTCAAAACCAACGTATTTAGATCTAAATGGATACATTAATCATTGTAATAGAACCGGTATCAAAGACATTTTGAATGTTAAATTTTCCTGGTGACGGCTTGAGCACGACTGTCGAAATAAAATAGCCGTCTCTGCAAAAGTAGTGTGTCCGTTGGTGTCGTAAGACAATCCGCAATGCAAGGACGTCAACTCTACATTGTTTTCACTTATTCTTCAAAAGCATTTATTATTAATATTATTATTTTATTTGCCATACAAAACAGTACATAACAAAATACAAGACAATATACCCCAAGATGGGCGAGGGGCAGCAAAAGCAAATACATACTATGATCCGTAGATCTGTTGCCCCACATCTGGGGTACACAAAAATATAAATGTAGATTATTTTTTTTACAGGAGGTAATAATAATAACAGGAAAATAAACAATAGCAAAAATAAACTGCTAAAAATAAATAATACAATATTGCACAAATTAAAGCAACAATAAGAGGGTGGGTCACAAAAATAAACACCACAGCGACCAGCCATACACAGCAAGAAAGGAATGAACCATCCAAAACAGTGGGGGATAAAAAATATAAAAAACCAAACACCAGCCACACTCCCCTCCCTGGAGAAAAAACAAAAAAACAACATAGGCATTATATAATATATAAATATATATATATATATATCAATAAATATGTACATATTTAAATACAGATTAAGGAAATAGTAAAAAAAAAAACATAGATAAATATATAAATGAAAGAAAAAAAGATAAAACAGACAGGAAGCCCATCCCATCCCACCCGGATAAAAACGTAAAAACTATTCAGGTAGATCCATGAGATTGGCAGACAGAATATCTTAGTGAATTGAGGAAGCTGTGGAAAGGCAACAACAAAAGAGAATTACGAATGCTTTCTGGTAAACCAGACCAAAGTCTGGGGAAAAGATGAGGAGCGGATAAATGTAATGCATCAGTTCTGGCGTACAGGTGTTTAAAGGTCAGAACATCATGATACCTATGATTGACAGAAATGGTGTATGCCACATCACAATAAATAAGATTAAACTTACACTTAATGAAAAAATACAAGACAGAAAAATTACGACGAACTGACAAAGACGACCATTTAAGGGCTACGAGTCTATTACTATAGGGTAGGACATCACACCCATCCTCTGACCAAGAATAAAACGAGTGGCACGCTTCCGTACACGTTCAAGGGCCTGAATTTGATGGGATGTATGAGGGAGCCATGCTGGCATACCGTATTCTAAGATGGGGAGAACCAGAGATTTATAGAGGCAGAACTTGGCTGAAACAGAGGAATTGAAAACAATGGTCTTAACGAGGCCCAATGTTCTATTGGCACTCGAAACAACATTTTTAACATGGTTGTTCCAAGAGAGCTGAGCATTCAGAGTGACTCCAAGGTATTTGACAGAGGATGTGGAAATCCTGAAAGACTGTAAACAGGGGGATTGAGAGAGTGTTTACGGGAAATATGCATGATTTTGGATTTGGTAGGGTTGAAAGTCATACCATTGGAGACACTCCAAGTGCTCAACTCATCAAGGTCATGCTGAAAGGAGCTCACGTCTGAAGAGGAACGGATTGGACGATAAGCTATTTCATGAGGATTGACTAGTGTTTGGGTACCGTGTTTAAAAGACAAAGGGGTAGGCGATCTGCTACGTACAAACGACCAAAAACGTTTTTTGTTATCCTTCGATAAGAACATACGCACAAGTTTATAAGAGTTCCAATCAACAAGAGATCCAGAACGCTTAGCTTTGGAAAAAAGTTTACGCTTTAATGAGCATAAGTGTTTGAGGTCTGCATTGACCCAAGGAGAATTGTTTCTTTTCCTTGTACTCTTTCTTGAACCAGGAATAGCGTCTTTGACAGCAGCATTGATGAGGTCCAAAACACCTTCCCAAGAAGAGTCGACGTCGTCTTGGTCAAAGACAAGATCCCAGGGAGCATATTGTAGGAGAGAATTAAGATGAGTGATGGAATCATGATTGTAAGACAAGAACTGTCTAACAACAGAGGGATGCTGGATTGGGGGAAATGATGAAGACTCACACAGCTATATCTGTACAAGGTCAATAAACAAAACGAATGTGGTAAAGCAGCAACAGGTTTACATCCCATAACACATCTAGTACACCGCCTATTCTTAGACCGCCAACCCGTTCTACGCATCGGTACCAGTAGTTTTTGATCTCTTTTACGTCACCGAATATTAAACCATTCAGAGAGCGAGGCAGGGCAGTGACCCATTGAATCCTCTTTTATCTAAGCCGCCACAGACAACGGCATCAGCCAATCAGCGCACTGAGCGGCAAGATCAATGGCGACGTTCAAAGCAACCCGCGGAACAGCTCAGGTGCGTGGATAAAAAAGTAGACGATATTTGTGTCTGACATCATTCCATCCACGGTCCACCAACAGAGTCAAAGTCTGCAAGAACTTCTGATTAAGTTATTTGCGATTTCCAGTTCAAGTGTTTCAACATGTCTAGTACCATGTCCCCGGAAGGAGGTCGTAGGCAAAGTGAATCCAGTGAGTCTACTCATAGCTGTCACTCCATCAACGACATTCTGGGACTCGTCAAATCAAGTAAGTTACAGGATTGGTCAACGAAAATTGTAATCTTTTATCTGAAGGTTTCATCATCAAAATTTCATACCAGCGCTAATATTGAAAAAAAAAAAATCTCCGTGAATTACTGTCCAGAAAACAGCATTTTTAGACCCTACTCGCCGAATCACCGTTGATTATTTCGATTGCAGAATAAGCATTTACAAAACTCCAATAAGCATAAGTTATTGGACCAAATATTTGAATGATTGTGCATAACAGTTTGGTTGTGTGGCCTGTTTGTTTAAAAATTGAGAGTGGAAATGAATTTTCCATTGGAAAAAAATAATAAAATTGTTAAATCATTTTACACATACCTGTACGTTTCCCAGAATATCTTTGAGAAAGGAAGTTTTGAATAAGTCTAAACTCAAAACAAATCTGAAGGAAGTTGTTGAGAACCTAAAACAAGTTCCACATTCAGTATCCATTAGTGTGGAAATGTAGTGCAACATCATCCCGTGTTTTTAATGCAAAACGTAATCGGTTATGTAAGAATATCGTGCAATTATACTTACTTGTTTTTTGTTCATTTTTGTTTTCTCTTCTGTAACAGTTCCAGCGGCTTTGCCAGTCGAGTCTTGCCGGTCGGAACAGCCTCCCGTCCCTGCAGCAGCTGAAGCCACGGGGATGACCACGCCGGTCATGGGTGCTAAGCGCAGTCGTCGACGCCGTGCTCGGACCAACTACACCCCGGAGCAGATAGAGGGTCTTGAGAAGCTTTTCTCTGACAACCGCTTACCAGGCATCGATGAAAGAGAGACGCTGTCTGATTCTATAGGCCTCAGTGAAGCACGTGTTCAGGTATGTCACAAGCTACGTCATCATTTTAAAGTAGAAACTTGTCCCGAAATACGAAGGTTCGAAAGAAATTTCTATAAAAAAACAACAACAATTTTTTCATTCCAAATAGTGTCAACCTTTTTTTTTTACGGTCTCCAACAGTTTACATGTTGAGCACCTTTTTGGTGGATATGTGCGCTTTATAAGACCTCGTTATTTATATTACTATGCAACGCTGCTTCGTTTTATTTTGAAAATGCACTTTGTCCACATTGAGCTTCTTCATGGTGGATTTGATATGAAGGCTTATTTTTTGGCATTAGAGTTAGACAGACAGTAAAATCAAAAAGGAAAAGTGTATTTGAAGTTGACAAATCTAAATTCTAACTTCACGAGATCAATTAATGCCTTAAAATGCCTAGTGTGCGTTCTCATCGGTTTTGACATTCCCAACAAAACCAAAAACATACCACACATCTCTACCTCAAATATGATAACTGATTTCCTGTTATTTATGATTTGATTTCAGGTGTGGTTTCAGAACCGTCGTGCGAGGCAGCGTCGTGGATGTACACCAGCCGTGGACAGTACTTCATCACCCAAATCATCCTCACGTCCAGCTCGTTCAAGACCCAACACCAAACCAGCTACGTCATCTTGTCCAGCCAGCTTCCCAGACTCATCACCCTTCCCGTCTACTTCTGATGTTTCACCATCATCCTCACCTCCTCAGTACCTCAAAGTCTGCACTCAGTCCTGCTGTGTCAAGCCTCACCACACCACGCCTCATCACCTGATGCAGTCTGGTACCCCGTATCTGCCGCAATCTTCCTACAGCTACTACTCATGGGCAGCCTACCAAGCAGCTGGTTACCCCCTGTTCACCTATAACTACCCAGGAGCCAGTCCATATTTCTATGACCCCACTTTGCCTGTTGTCTCAGTTAGTAATACAGGAACTGTACCCAGTACCTCAGTTCTCGAGGTACCCCCATCAATGCTCGTGTGAGGCTTCCATGATACAGAACTCTAGTATGAACCTTCTATATCGAAACTCTTATTATAAACAAACTGACGCTGATATATGGCTGTTACTTTGTACCAAACTAAATAATATTGCTGTTTGTTACAAAGAAAGAAAAGCCAACTTCATTTAAAACAATTGTAAATAGATAATGAAAGCTGTTTTCTACATAATTTTGTCACAACTGTATTTGAAAAATAATTACTAGTAAAAGTTCAAAATATACTGATTATAGCTAAAAGTATTTGTTTTTGGACCCAAATTACGTATTTTTTCATTATATATCTAAAGCTGTGATAATTAAAGCTTTTATCTACATTATTATGTCACAAAATTATTGTGATTCTAAACAATAGTTCTGGTGAAAGTTCATACTGCTATGGCTGAAGATTTTGTTTTTGTTTTAGGTATATTTTCACTATATTAGTATGGAATTAATCAAGAACAACCATCACAATTTAAACAGAAGAAGAAGAGGCGCAGGAAATGATGTTCGTGTAAATATTTTGATATTTTGTATTAATTATTATACTAAAGTTTAAACAAAGGTTTGTAAATAAAATGTTTCTAGTTGTTTCAAATTAAATATTGAGTGTGTGAATTCTCTTCTGTACAATGTTTGTTCTCATTAAGGATCCAGAATATTTGAATTATTGGGGGCGGGGTATTTTTTTTACAGTGATACTAAGCTTTTTAAAGAGTTCATTAAAGGGGCTGTGTTGTCATGTTCAAAGCATGCCTGTGGCTGTACTTGGAATTATGAACTCCCAATTGCGACATGGGGGGGGGGGGTGTCGGTGGAGGGTACGATCAGTTACTCTCGTTAATACGAGGTCCGCCGGACTAGCCCGTTTTCCTCGTTATACTGGCAAGTGTACTGAAAGCTCGTTATATCCGATCGCGGTAATAATCAATGCACTTTGCACAAAGTGCGATGACATAATGGCCGCACGTGTACACAGGTGGAATTAACCACCTGCTCGCTGATACTAGTGATAGCGTCCAGTTAGCGCCTCTTTAAGGAAATTATGCTATCTCGTTTGTACTAAAGTGAGCATGATTCTGTCTGACCAAACCCATCCCATGTATCCTAAGTTTTTATTAAGTCGTCGGGGGATCGCCTGTTGCAACTGTAAATTAGAACACAGCGCTGTAACAACTCGTTTGTCCCAACTGCAATTCGTTTTTACAATGATTTGAAGTAGCTGTGCTAATCTGGGTTTTTCAGTTTTATGGACTACCTTTTGTGAATATTTAAAGGAACATTATAGAATTGGTAAGAAAAAAAACAATGTAAAATATACTTTTTGATCACAGATTTACATAAAACTTACACGGTCTAATGATGAGGATAATAGAAAACATCCCTTGAAATATTTCTGTCTGAAATGCCATATTTGATGAGAAATTAATAAACTAATTTTCCGATTGGAGTTTATCGCTCAGTGAGCGTTTTATTCATTTGTTGAATCTATATGATTTCATGCAAGTATGTAATCGGTTTTTCACTATTTTCTCGTGACCCAGATGGCCGATCGATCTCAAACTTCTACAGGTTTGTCAGTTTATGTATATGGTGGATTACATAAAGTGCTTACACTGCATGCAAGCAACTGTTTTGTTAGCAAAAAACATTACAGATTTGGTGCACCCACTTAATAGGGAGAAAACAGAGCGTCGGCCTTATTAATATTTTGTTGGTCATAAAAATATTATATGTAGACAGATTTGAGAGCCAAATAAAAGGGGTAAAGTATAAAACTATTGCTGAATTGTGACTGGGGTTTGTTGACTTCTAACTTAAATAAGACCTGGGCCCTGAAAACAATGGTCCTATTTGCCGAGAGGTGTAGGGAAATTTATGTCAAGATTGATGCTTGGACGTTTGGAAATTTACACAGGTGTAGGGGGTGTTTTTATTTGGAGGAAGAATAACTTGACGAGCATAGGGACTCCCCATATCAAATTGAGCAGAGGATGAAAGTTCAAGAGTTAATGAAGAACTTTCCTTTTATTGTAAAAAGCTCTGAGACTTCTAAGTATTTTAAGAGGTTCATATTTTTGAATATTAAGCATCTTGACTGTATGCTAAGGGCAATTTATTTAGTGGGGTGCACCCTTACGATTATCGCAACTATGGCCGTGTCCATGGGGACGTCCCAGTCGTTAATTTAGTTGTATCCACGAATTAGGACACGACGGCGGCGTACTAGAGGGCCTACTTTTCCAATCGTCCAGTCGACCAACATGGGTGTCTGGTACCTGATCTCCGAGCAGTCGCAAACTTTATGAGTTGAGAGACTACAACTTCGGTGCGCTGGCTATAGTGAGTGTGATCGTGATAGCTAACGACACAAATCCAAAGTGATGGGGGTTAATTTTGTCAAAGAAATGTCAGAAATTAAAAGCTGAGCGACCTTTAGTGGGTATCAGTGAGTAGTTTAAATAGCATAGTTTAAGAAATTTGTGTTTTGGTTGTCCGTTAAAATGGAGGATAAACCACTTTTCACGCAGCCGACGACGGACTTGTTCTCAACAGCTGTCCTCGCTGCGAAAGGTAAAAAAAATCCTGTAACTGGTCCAATATCCGGACGTGTTCAAGGAAAGCAAGGCGCAGGCGGCAATGAGCTGCCATCTCTTATGTCTTTACATCTACTGCGACCGACCGGATCGGCTGTGGGTAGTTTAGCTAATGACAACATGAGTAAACAGGACCCAACTAATGTAAACAGTAATGATGACAGTCAGGATTTCGAACTTCTCAAGCAAAAAATATTTGCTGCACGAATGATGGGTGCCCCAGCGACTGTCGCGAATGACATTGTAAGTAGCTTTCATATGACAGAAAGTAGTAGTTCATCTTCATTTAGCTTGGGACCCCAGCAAGGCATTTCTACATCACCGGTACAGTCTCAAGCGAGCAACTGTACCGTATCGCAACAGCAGCAACAAATTACATCGTCACTGGCACCAGCACAACAAGCACAGGCACGAATGATTGCTGCTGCTTTGTTTAACTCCATAAAGCCGATGTTGCCCACAAGTGCGACAACTACTGCAACTAATCCAGAGCAACATCAGTTACCAGCAGAGCTGCAGGAGACACTGGCACAAATCAAAGCCCAACAACAGCAGCAGGAGACAAAACTGCTGGAACAAAAGCAAGAATTGCAAACACCGCTGCAGAAGACTCTGTCCCTTTTCAATTTAGCACAGTTGCAACAGCAACCAGTTACATCTCAGCAGCAACAGAGCGCAGAAAAGATAACGCCATTCAGCTCAGTGGGTCAAACTCAACCCCAGAAATGGTCAAATCGTTCCCAAAAGACTGTCGTGGTTCAAACTGTCAAAGTTACGGACAAATCAGGAAAACTTTCCAGCTCCAGCAGCTCAAACTGGCCGACTGATACAATCTTGACAACCTCTGATTTGTCAACATTGAACCCCCAGTACACCCCAGTAAAGAACATCACCGATATTTTAAATGCCAGTAAAAAGAGAGACCCCAGGCTGTCTTCTTCTGTGGATCGTAACTCAACAAATGCAGCACTAGCGAGACCAACCTTGGCCACGGAACCTGTAGTTTTGAGTAATAATATAGAGCCTCCAAAACTAAACCTTTTGGGGAAAGTTCCTGTGTCCGTGGGCTCTCCGTCCATGCAGACAATTGAGGTGTTGGAATCTCTCCAGAATGACGGTTACATTGATTGTCCACCAGGGAATAACACGTCAGGGATTAATGTTCCACCCAAAGGCAAGATCGCAGATAAAAACAGTACCAGCTGGCAAGGAACTTCAGTTGCGGGGACCTGGAAAACTCCAAAGCCTGTACCAAAACCCAAAGATCTAAGACTCAACACAAAAGCAGTAACTAGTACGACCAGCTCTACACAAGCCCCAATGAGTTCCCCTAATTTTCAAGGAGCTTCGCCCGGTCCAAAACAGATGAGCCACACCACAGACCCTGTAGTTAAGTCGATGGATGCATGGCAAGACAGTGTAGATGCTTTTCTGCAGGTTACAAATCGCTCGGGAGAAAGCAAGTGGAAAACGGCAGAGAGCAGAGGCCGCAAACGTCTTCACGAAACCCAACCCATCGGTGTTTCAACAACGAGGCTAGTCACCCCAACTGCCCAAGCAGAGACTTCTTTCCTTTCAGAAACCGACACTGAAGAGACCATCTCGATTATTGACAGGCGGGTTGAGATGCTTCGGATGCAGAAGGTTCAGATTCTTCAGGATCAAATGGAGGAGTTCTACAGGGAGATCCAGGAGTTTGACAAGGAGATTGAAGAAAGCCAACCTGCATCCAAGCAGAGGAAGAAGAAAAAGAATGACCAAGGGGTAAGACAAGTCCAAGAACAGAATGTTCTTATTTACCAGTGGAAGTGTCAAAGTACTTGTCAACTGTCTCATTTTTATAATAGAATTTGCTTGCACACAATATGAACAAAATATTCAGAATTTGAAGAAAAGAATTATAAAAGAATTGATTTTGTTTTCACAAGGCCCAATTTTATGGCTTTGCTTTCTGTAGAGGCAAAAGCGGGAAAATCTGTGTTTAATGTACATATTACTATTACAGGTTAGAAGGGAATTTTTGCTTGTTTGTGTGTACGCATTCATCGCCTACTCAGCTAGCGCAGAATTTCTGCACTTGCCACAAGCCATAATTGGTAAGCGGTGACTGGTGACTGTAAGAGCAGAATTCCACGGTAAATAAAGCCATGAAATTGGCCCAAGGTTAGCGTGTGCCATAGTTACTGCAAAAATTGCATCTCCTGGAAAAAACGGTTACATTTTTAATAAATCGTTTTTTTGTTCAAAAATATGTGTTTGAAAAAATACTAGACTGAAGTACTTGTTTAGTTGCTGCAATACTGGCCAAGTGCATAAATTATTGGACTCTGGCCAGTGGTCCACTGAATTTGGCAGAAACGTTGCATCTTTTTTTGTGTACATCAGGGCTATTTTTAATGAGATACAATGTTTTGACAATTTCAAACTTTGAAAGTGCTATTTCAGGAAATACAACGTTTTTGCCCTGACATGACAATTTAAGTTTTCTTCACGTACATTTCGTCTCTGTGTAGGGCCAAATGGTGGAACGATCTGTATCACAAAAAATCTGGGCCTACTTAAATATGAAATTCTTCTCAGTTTTCTTGTAAATGAGAGGACTAAAATGCTACCTAAAGCCAGTGTTGTACCTTTTCTTTGAATCAATTTTACACATCTGTTTCAACTGAAATCACTAAATTGTTGATATATTTTAAACTATCATCATCATATGACTCAATAAAAAGAAAAAGTGGATGCATATTGACAAGAACAACATTTTTTGGCTGTATTTGTTTATTCGTTTCCCCAAATTTCCAATTTATTTTCAGTAATGTGGTGGTAACTTTTTCTTATTTTACAAATGCTTGATTTTCCAACAGCCGACTAGTTATGACAAGGATAAAGGCAGTTACAGGCAAAAGGAATTGGAAAAATACCAGGAAAGAGAAAGCGATAAGCGCAGAGAGCGAGATAAAGGAGGAGACGACGACAGACGGAGACGTAACGAGAGAAAGAGTCCCTCCAACTCCAAGAGGAGTTTGTCACGCGACAGGGATGAGAGACGACTGCGATCGCCAAGTTACCACCGCGAGGAGTCCAGGAAGAGAGAGGGCTCTCGTAGATCATCAGCTTCTCCCAAGAGAGCACGGAGCCGCAGCCGGGAAGACGCCTGCAAGGATTCAAAGAGCTCTAAAGATGCACCCATGGAGATGAGGCAAGGGCGATACCCTTCCAAGACTGGGGAGAGGAGGACTAGTGTCAGCCCGGAGAGGAAGAGGAAAAAGATTGATGCGAAAGCAGAGACCTTCCGAGAAGGACGTTGGCAATTTGCGTCTAAGGTTTTCGACAGAAAACGAGGATTCCGACTGGGATTTGGCAGAGAAAAAAAGAAGATAGAGATAAGGCTCAAGAGACATGACACCAAGAAAGAAGCTGAGAAAGAGAAAAAAGAAGGGTCCTCAAAGACGACTTACAAATCCAGCAAGGCAATGGACACACAAAATGCAAAATCAGAAACAAAGAAGGATAAGTCTGCTATTAAGAAAACAGATAAATACAGTAGTGCTTCAAAAAGCAGCGTTGTTGGGACTGGTTCTAATCCTCATCAGGAGTTATCTGAGACAAAGAAGAGAGATACTGATGTCAAGATTTCAACATCATCAACGTCATCCACTCGGTCATCTTCTGTCAGTGAAGAATCAACCAAAACTCCTGCTTCCATAACCAAAAGTGACGCAGTGTTAAGTAGCACTTTAACACCTTCCATTGATAGTAGCAACTCCACAAGTTCATCCACTACATTGTCCACTGCAGTCAGCAACAAGGAAGCATCACACAGCAGTACCACAGAATTAACCAGCAGTTCGTCAGCTTTGACTAACAATGCAACGGTTTCGAAATCTTCAACTAACCGTTCCAAGTTGTCCACAAATGTTTCCAGTACCGCAGCAAGTAGCTCCAAACCTGCATCTAAAAGATCAACTGCTTCAACAAACATCTCTACAGCTTTAACTGGTTCCTCTGAGTCCAAGTCATCAATGAGCAGTGCAAAGACTGCAATCAGTAGTTCCACTTCCTCAACCCACTCATCCACCACATCCACTAAAATTTCAACATCATCCAAAGTCCATATACCGTCAACCAGCAAATGTTCAACGAACAAGCCAACCATGGAGTCTTCAACAACTGATACGGACACCAAAGACAGTGTTGATGAGCAGAAAGCCAAGATGAAGAAGAAAGCTGACGTGGAGCTATCGTCAGAAACTAATGCTACCCTTTCACTTACTGATCAGATCAAAGAGTCCAGTATTTCACACCAGGTAAGACAATCTTGGAATACTTTCATTACACCATTACTCTGCGTGTTGTGGCTGGGCTGTCAAGAGCATCGGACCCAAGCTCTGGTGTTTCTGATCAGCGGAGTTTTGGTTCGAATCCCAGTCTTGACACTTGTGTCCTTGAGCAAGATACTTTTTTAATACCATAAATGCTTTGTTCTTCGGATGGCACATTTAGCCGTAGGTCCTGTGTTGTAGGATTGGTAGTGCACGTAAAATAACCCAGTCCACTTGCTCAAGGGAATTGGGGTTTGGTTTTTTTAATTTATCAAATGTGAAAAGCAATTAAATGTTACACAAAAAATCAAAATATTAAAATCAGGAAATGAATCACTGATGTTCTTTTGAAATGTTTTCTGAAATATTTAGTCTCAAAATTGTAACTATTTTTTGTACATAAACTTCTTTGCTCACAAAGTGGTCACTAATTCAATGAACTTAAAGGAATTTACCTAAGTTGCCTACAATTTCACAGTCATACGAAGCGTACTACAGTTTAAGTTTTTTTTTAAAAGTAATTTACCAACAATTTGTCTTTGTTTTGATCATGATGCACAATTATACCCTGTGCAAAAACCCCAAAGTAGTATAATGCAAATGTAACGCAATTTATTAAACAAAGAAATTTACATTAGAGTTCGCTTAAATTTTTACTTGTCCAAAACATTTTACTGTTATTGCATTGCAACCTTTCAAAAAAAGGGAAAGAAAGTTGCTTCTATCATCTACTATTTGCAGGCAATGGAGTCTATGGCAAGCCATATGCCCAAAAATTTGATAAACACTGTTTTTTCGAGAAAAACTATGTTTATCACAAACATAGTTTATCTCGATAAACACTGTTTTTCGCCGATAAACATAGTTTTTCATAGTGAGCTCACTTACCACCCATCCTGGTTGTGAGCCCACTTACCACCCATCCTGGTTGTGAGCCCACTTACCACCCATCCTGGTTGTGAGCCCACTTACCACCCATCCTGGTTGTGAGCCCACTTACCACCCATCCTGGTTGTGAGCCCACTTACCACCCATTCTGGTTGTGAGCCCACTTACCACACATCCTGGTTGTGAGCCCACTTACCACCCATCCTGGTTGTGAGTCCACTTCAGGGCTGGAATTACATGGAGGCCACTGAGGCCATGGCTTCTGTTGCCCCTGGTCTTGGCCTTGGTGCCCCTTCAGAAGTTTCCCATAGACTTTAAGATTTTCCAATGGAAGTGCCCTTTGCAAAATGAAAATGGCCTTGCCCTCTCAAAGATAAAATTCCAGGCCTGCCACTTACCACCCATCCAGGTTGTGAGCCCACTTACCACCCTGAGCCCACTCACCACCCATCCTGGTTGTGAGCCCACTTAACACCCATCTACAATCCCGGCCAAAATGCTTGGGCCACCCGTTCCTATAACGTTACAATAACCATACAATAACCATTCCCTGTCTCACAATAAACATTCTCTCCCCCGTCCCCGTCCCCCCGCTCAATGTTGTCTGGAACGCAGAAGACCGTGCAACAATGTGATTCAACATTGAAAGGGGGCAGGGGGGCCCAACGAGATATGGCCGGGATTGTCTGAAATTTTTTAAGCGTGAATTTTTTGGTTAAACATTACAAAATAAGGCTTTAAAATTACTATGAATGTCCAAAGACAGTGATTGCCATTCATCGCTGAGTAGGGCGTTAAAACAAAATTCAAATCAGCAAGGATGATTTTGTGGGGGGGGGGGCTGACTAAGAATGTTCAGAGACAGCCAATGTTCATGTATTGCTGAAAACGGCGTTAATACACAATTCGAAGCAGTGAGGATGTTTTTGTCGGGGAGGGGGGGGGCTGACTGTGATTGTGCTTTGACAGTAAATGACTATTTCTTGCCGAGTAGAGCGTTTGAACACAAAAGAACACACACAGGCAACATTTTTGTTGTTGAAATTTGTGTAATTTTTTTGTTGGGGGGTGGTATTATGTTGTGAGCATTAATACAAAATAAGTAATAAGAGAATAGAAATAATGGGATTGAAAAATGAAAGAATGGTTATAAGCACTGAACATTCATTGTTTGTCGAGGAAGGTGATAAAAAAAAGAGAAAAAAAAAACACGAGCATTTTGTCTCTCCTGAACTCCATTTAGGTTCAAGACATTTGACTTGTTAAGCGTATCTCTTAACCATTACACCATTCATAGACTTACACCATTCATAGACTTGATTTCAAGTCTGAGATCGCGGTTATTCCTCTGTATCAGGCACGAGAAACGCCCCCACAGATAAGCTATCATGGGCCAATATAACAATGTGCGCTATTTGGCCCAATAATGTATTGGCTATCAAGTAGACTAAAAGCCACGATCGCAGGCTTGAAACCAAGTCTACACGGTTCACCGTAGTAGAGTAAATAAAGAGATTTCATAAATTTCTTTTCTATTTTGGTTTTGAGGGTTAACCGTTTGATTTTCTGCCAAATAACCGAATGAGGTGGTTCAAAAGAATATGAACAGGTTATGTGTTGTTTGTGCACTGTAATGCCCTTTTCGTGTTGAACAAAAACCTTTTTCACGTAAGTTACAAGCAAACATGCCATGGTGAATCGTGTGGTGAACCGTCAGACATGCGTGATCTGTCCACACATTTGGCGGGTACTGACGGGTCATCTTCTTGGCGAACCCCACTCTCTTCTTCGGATCCAAATCCGTTACAAGTCCCTTTTTACGAGCTTGCCTGTACTTGAATCCAAGTCTATTCATGGCGCGCCTCATGGTTCTATCTGAGACATGCATCAGTCTGCATGCAGACTTTATTCTTGCCGAGGTAAATGGCCCCTCTGTTTTCCTAAGTATCTGTACATTTCTCACCAAAAGACACTCCTGGCGCTTAGAAAGAAGTCTTTTTCGCCCACCTCGGCCACGGTGACACCGGTGAACTTGCCCTTCATGTTTACAATTCCGCTGAACAGAACTACGGGATACATTGCACGTTGCCGCTATTTCTCTCTGTGATTTTCCGCTCTTCCGCAAAAGACGAATATATGCATGATTTTCGTTGGAAATTAAGCCACGAAACACCATGTTGTAAATTGGCTCTTGCTTTCTATAACTATGTATCAAATGCTTTGCTTCACTTATGAATTGTCTCTGATCCACCAAAGATTGGAGTATATCTGTGTGCAGTCAACTCCGCAAAATCAACTAAAGGAACTTTCAGACAATCCCGCGCAAAATGCTTGGGCCACCCATTCCCAACGCTACAATAAACATTCACTGTCGACATCCCCTGACAATAAACATTCTCTCCCCGTCGTCCCCCCCCCCCACAAAAACATCCTTGCTGTTTTGTAACGCCCTACTCAGCAGTAAACGGACATTCAGTGTCTATGGACATTCATAGTCTTTTTAAAGCCTTATTTTGTAATAAGAAATTCAAAAATCACGCTGAAAGAATTTCAGACAATCCCGGCCAAAATGCTTGGGCCACCCGTTCCTATAACGTTACAATAACCATACAATAACCATTCCCTGTCTCACAATAAACATTCTCTCCCCCGTCCCCGTCCCCCCGCTCAATGTTGTCTGGAACGCAGAAGACCGTGCAACAATGTGATTCAACATTGAAAGGGGGCAGGGGGGCCCAACGAGATATGGCCGGGATTGTAGGCTGTGAGCCCACTCACCACCCATCCTGGTTGTGAGCCCACTTAACACCCATCCAGGTTGTGAGCCCACTCACCACCCATCCTGGTTGTGAGCCCACTTAACACCCATCCAGGTTGTGAGCCCACTTACCACCCATCCAGGTTGTGAGCCCACTTACCACCTGAGCCCACTCACCACCCATCCTGGTTGTGAGAATGTTCACAAATCTGCACTAGTCTTGGATCAGTTTCCCTCCAATAATCACTACTGCAGAATTAATGCTTCCCAGGTTGTATTGTAAACTTGGGTGTGATCCCTGGCTATATTATGGCAGTTACAGGTTGAATGGCTTCTGACTATCAACCTGAACTAAGATATTGACAAAATAGGGAGACTGCCAACATTAGCGCTAGATAGCTCAGTTGGTAGAGCGCCGGCAACTTAATCCAGAGGTCACAGGTTCATTTCCCACTCTGCCAACCCAAAATTATTTTAAAATTTACCAAGTCAGTTTCCCTTGTGGTATTTTACTTGATAAATTAAAACAAGTGTCATATTTGTTGCGAATTTCATTCTGTTTGTCAGTTTTGTCAGTTTGTTCGTCATGGTGTTTTGGTTATTGTTTGTCTGTCTCTGTCTTCTTTTCTTCCTTTCGGTCTCATTTGTAAGATTGAAATAAATATGTCCATAGATATAAGCTTGGGCGATACCACGATATTATCGAATATCGCGATACTAGTTCTGAAACGATTATGATATCGGGTCACATTTTTTAAAATCGTGATATCGGTAAATCGCGATATCGTTAAGTATCGCGATGTATTTCCTAGCCGAGACGATCTTGCAACAATAAATCTCCTCGTCAAGACGATATTGCAACAATAAATCTCCTAGTTGAGACGATTTGCTGCATCAAAGAGCTGTCAAAGAGTTGCAAGTCACAGACCGCAACCGCAAGATTCCCCAACAGATCCGATCCGACGGGGTTTAGTCTTCGAAAAAACCAACATCAAAGCCTTAGCGATCAGGCGGTCTCACGCAGACGGGTGTTATCACGTGCGTGTTGCGGACGTGCGAGTAGCGTGATCTAATTAGTTATGCACACATAAAGAACAGTCTGTCATGCGCAGTTAACACATTAAATGTGTGTAAGTAATAGGCCCAGGTTTTCATACCATAGGTTTAGAGTAAAACCCGAAGAATAGGTGATTGGAACAACGGCAGAAATGATCAGTCAATCATAGCCACAACTCACAACGTGAGAATTGTAGTAGATTGACGGCATAAAGAAATAATCGCGATTATATCGAATATCGCGATATATTCTCGACGATATATCGTGGCTGAGAAAAAGCGATATCGCCCAAGCTTACATAGATATACACATATATCTTACATAAAGATGGTCATGGTGGAAAACTTCTTGTGAACTGTTTTTGGCCTAAATGCCATAGTTTTTTGAGAAATTAGTAAAAGAATCAGTTTTGATCTTGCGACTCCGAAATACGATGGTTGAAAACAGTGATAGTTTTTTTCTTTTCTTCATTATTTTCTTGTGACTCTGATGACCGATTGAGCTTAAACTTTCACAGGTTTGTTATTTCATGTATATGTTGGGTCACACAAAGTGCAGATACTATATTTTGACATTTACCAATGTTGGCTGCACGCTTTAAACAAGAGGGACCTAATCTACAGTTCACTTCAAATGTCAGAATGACAAGTCGATAAGATAAAATTGTTGCCCAAAACTTGACCAATCACTATGTGTATCAAATGATTATGTGTGTCTGTTTGAATTCTACTCTATGCAGTTTCACTGTTCATTCCTAACTCCAACAATCTTGATTCTCATATAACCGTATAAATGCCAAACTAATGCCAAACTAATGGAATGTAATTAGCATGGCTTCATGCTGAGCCTCACCAGTTGGGCTTTGTAGCTACAATCGGGCAGTTTTTTGTGTTTTTACAATTATTGCTTTTTTAGTCCTTGACAACTTGACCCCTGAGAATTGGAAAAATGCAAAAACCCATTGGTGGTGACTATACATGTATGTTTATTAGATTGACTGTAACTTCTGAACAAAATCAGAATCCATTAACACAGTGTTAGCCAGACGGGTGTCTGGGTGTCTGTTGGACACCCTGTTTGATATTTGGACACCCTGTTTGCATCTGTCATTTACATGTAAATGTATTGTAAGTGAACACTTTGGGCACCCAGTTAAAAAAAGTTCCAGCAAGTTTGGACACCCTTTAACCAAATCCTGGCTTACACCTGGATCCATTAATGATGCTATTGATGTTACTAATTGTTCTAATAATGTCCATTTGATTTTTCTGTCCATTAGCTTGGACTCCTGAAGCAGCTGCAGATAGACAAGCATGTAGAGGACAAGGTTCTGATGGATTGGTTCTGCTATGTCTGCGGGACGATCTGTCACAAATTAAAGGTATGGCTCAGGGTCAGAGCCCAATTTCATAGAGCTGCTTAAGCACAAAATGTAGCTAAGCACAACAAAATTATACCATGATTATACTGACCAGAATAAGGTTACCAGCCAAAATACCATGTCATTTGTACAAACTGTGACTGGTATCCTGCTTTTTTTTTTGTTCAGCAGAAAATGTTTAAGCAGTATTTTCTGCTTAAGCTGCTCTTATGAAATTGGGCCCAAATCTCATGCTACTGCTCACAACAGCAGAAAAAAATCTAAGCCTATTGCATTGGTAATCTATTATAATAAGAGTGACATTTTAAAAAGTACATAGTGCCCAGAATGGCTAAGTCTCGCAGCTCAGGAGGGGTGTTGTGTTTTCCTAATTCTGTGAAGAAAAAGAATTCACCGACTGCTTTGGCGGGATTTGAACCCGCAACCCCTGCATTCTAGAGTAGTATGCCTTCAAACTGTTTAACTTGCCCAGGAGAGAGACCAGTGCCGATCCTGTAAATCGCAATGGGTATTGTAATCAATTTTTATGTCATAATTGCATCAGTGATAAAGCTTCTTTTTGGGGGGTTAAGGTATCTGTTTGATAAGGCAAAACAAAAAAAAGGGTTCTGTTTCTGATTACATGTCATTTAAAAATAGGGTCGGAAATTTTTTTTATTTTGCAGTATTTTTTTATTCCGATATGATTGACGATACGTCCACGATCGTTCATGTGTTGAGCGCAATCTATGGATTTGCACAACGAATTAGGCAAAATTGCGCACAAACTCCGGTTTGTGCTCTGCAGATTTGGCAGTTAATCTGCCCAACCTTGCAAAATGTGCGCAATCTTCAGTTTGCGCTCTTTAGATTGGCAGTTTAAGCGGCCGATTTTGCAAAAGTGCGCAATCTGCAGATTGCGCAAACCCGTGGAATGCACTTCACAAAGCGCAGTGTACACACGTGCGCGATGCGCGCATTGTATTATGGGTATTTTTCGCTCGTAGTCGAGTCGTTGGACATCGAAGGCTCAAATCACGGAGATATTTGTAAATTCTTCTTGATATGTTCTGGTTTTTATTTCAAATGTTGCCTAAAACATGGTAAATTGGTAAAAGTCAGACATTTTCTTCCAGGTAAAAAGAATTTTTGCTTTTTTTCCCCCGTTTTCCCCCGTTTTTTTGTTAAAGGCCGAATAAAAAGTTTAGGGTCGCGGCGTAAAACTAGGGTCAGTCAAGGAACCGGAAAAAGAACCCTTTTTTTTTGCCTAATGCAGGGGTCTTGGGTTTGAATCCCATGCATGTTGCCTGTGGATTTTTGTCCACAGGACTCGTATAGCAACGAGTATACAGTGCTTTACACATCGGTATAAACCTAATGAATGTTTTACATACTGTTCACATAGCGCATTAGACCAGTTAAGCAAATATTAATAAATGCATAGAGACACATTTGACATTTGCAAAATGCTAAAGATTACCCGATTTATAATTGAGACTTAAAGGCACTGGACACTATTGGTAATTACTCAAAATAGTTGTTAGCATAAAAACTTACTTGGTAACGAGCAATGGAGAGCTGTTGATAGTATAAAACATTGTGAGAAACGGCTCCCTCTGAAGTAACGTAGTTTTTGAGAAAGAAGTCATTTCTCAGTAAAATTTTTGAATTGATTTTGAGACCTCACGCGTGAGGTCTCAAAATCAAGCATCTGAAAGCACACAACTTTGTGTGACAAGGGTTTTTTTTCTTCCATTATTATCTCGCAACTTCGACAACCAATTGAGCTCAAATTTTCACAGGTTTGTTATTTTGTGCCTATGTTGAGATAAACCAAGTGAGAAGACTGGTCTTTGACAATTACCAAAGGTGTCCAGTGTCTTTAACAAACACAGTCTGGAAAACATTTAGAAGGACATGACAGTGAAGTGGAAGTCTGCCTTGCTATTACTGCTGCATGCCAATTAAAATGACTTTTACTCTTGAACGGTTAGGGTTCTGCGTCGAAGGTCACTAAAAATGAAACAAGTTAAAATTCCTTCGTTGTAAATGTCAAAATAATGTCAAGAGTAAAGTAAGAGAGTGAAGAGTCAACCATATTTGTTGTGATTTCAGAAAGTGTACTATTTTACACATATGTGCATGTACAAAAATTGAATTGGTTTTCATAAGATATTTTATCGTAGTGGCAAATGTGATAGATGAGCTGATGAAATCCAGCAAATAAGGCCCCAATTCCGTGGCTCTTTTGTGAATTCTCTACAACGTCCTTCCTCTCGATTGCACCATCTCCTACCCCCAAAGAGACCCTGTGTTCACAACACTAGGAGTACCTCGCTGCCGAACCAATAGATTGCGCAACAGTCCTATTCCTCACTGAGGTCTCAAAAGCTGGTCGAAACGTTGAGACCAAAAGAACTCACTCCGCGGCAGTGCAGTTAATTACGAGAAGTCCCCCCGATCCACAAAGCTAAAGTAGTAGTCCAGGCCGATTTCCTACCTCCCGCCCAGGTAGTAGTTAATAAGCAGGACAGTTCTTTTCAGAAAGAGAAGTCTCCCGAATCCGAAAATCTACTCCGCGGTAGTAGAATAAATAGCAAGACAAGTTCTCTAAAGAACAAATCTACACAGCAAGTAGATATTTTTTACATATGGTGTTACCGCAAACCGAATATATATTTATTCCTCACTTATCGTGTACGCTGAACTTGAACTGCACAATACAATCCTAAAACATTCTTGTTCTGCTGTGTTATGTTTGAGCTCATTGTTTACCCTACATGTAACTTTTTAGTGTTTCTGTTGATAGGCTACACTTTTATTGTATGGCTTTTGGTTCACCGATTCTGTCCTATTCATTCATGTTTTCTTTTGTGCAGTTGTTGCATTGCCATTTTATTTATCTAATTTGGACAAATGTTGTTTTCTTTCCATTGTATTTTTAAAGCTTTTCTTTTTTATATTGTGTATGTTTATATATGTGTGTTTGTGTATGTATGGGTGTATATGCAAATGTCTTATAATGTGTAAATTTGTTATTATTTTTTTGTCAAATATGTTTTTTATCTCAAAAATTTTTCTTAATTTGGCCTCTGGTTGTAATGGCGATTTTATCAATAAATCATTTTAATAATAATTAAATAATAAAGATTGCGGGGAAGTGTTCGAGTCGCTGGTTTTTGTGATGATGGAATTATTGAGATATTTTGGTTGAAATACTGTGGATGGTTTCCTGGTTTAAAAACGCTGTTGGGTTTTACATAATAGGCAGCCTTGTCAGTAGAAACAATATTCGTGCTATTCTGTTGTATTTTTATATAGTGTTTCCTTGTTAACTAGTTGTAAGTCGTTTAATGTGTTTTCATTTGTGTATTTTTGAAATTGCTATTTCATGTTATGTTATCTGATGTTTGCCTTGCTCAAATAATAATAAGGTATTGTATGAATGAATCAACAATTTTCAATCAATCAGGAAGTAAATAAGAGATTTGGATGGGTTTTCTATATTCAAGTATTAATAAACCACAAGGGAAACTGAGTGGGTATATTTAAAACAATTTGGGGTTGAGAAAATTGGCTGGGCGATTGACAGACCTCCGGATTGTCCTGCCGGTGCTCTACAAAGAGAGGGTTTTCTATCTTGTAAGATTGAAAGCTTTTGTCGATTCCAACAAGCAGATTTTGTTAATCCAATAAAAATCAAGTAATAAACCACAAGGGAAACTGACAGGGTAGATTTTAAATAATAAATTTGGGTTGAACAAAGAAAAATTGGTTCAAATCCTGCTCTTGTCAATTTTTCTTTATACAACCCAAATTTAAAAAAATCTAACCAGTCAGTTTCCCTTGTGGCTTATTACTTGATATTTGATATGAAAAAGTTACATCCCCTTAAGGTGATTCCCTGGCTGCCGCTTCCCAGGTTGTATCGTAAACTTGGGTGTGATCCCTGGCTACACAGCAGTTAAAGGTTGCATGGCTTCTGACTGGCACCCCCAAACAAAGATATTGACAAAATAAGGAGACCGCCAACATAGGGCTAGATAGCTCAGTTGGTAGAGCGCCGGCACGTTAATCCGGAGGTCGTTGGTTCAAATCACGCACTAGTAAATTGTTCTTTGTTCAACCCAAAATTATTCAATGAAAATCATCGATTAGCTTTGATTAGAATAGCTGTAAACGCTTTGTATTAATATAATGGTTACTACTATTTCACATGAGGTGAAACTGATTTTCTTGTCTTGTTTTTGTCCGTTTAGGTGTACACAGTTCACATTGGTGGTCGTAAGCACAAGACTATATATGAGAAGCTATTAGGCTCTACTAGTGGGTCTGGTATTAAGAACAGGCTGATCTCCAAACTGAAGATGCTACCCATGAAGGGTGCTGACCCAATGACCATCGCCAACATGGCCGGGGCACTACGCGGAAACCTCAGTAATGTTCCCAGGTAAGTAGACACTGTTTGTATTGTTTTAAGCTTTGCATGGTGTGGAAAAATAGGAAGGAACTATAAATAAATAGTAAACTTGCGGGTACAACCATGTGTAAATCTCTTTTGTGAGAGTGTTGGCTCTGAAAAGAAGCTGGTGTGGTCTCGACGAGATAAACACATGGTTGTACCCACAAGTTTGCTATTTATTTATAGTTCCTTCCTATAGGAACTGTTTGTCCACCGTGCTGTGGTTGCTGTAGAAATAACTCTGAACAATTGACCCAGTTCGCCTGGGCCCAAATTCATAGAGCTGCTTATAAGCAGAAAATATTGCATAACAATTTGCTGCTGAGCAAAAAGAAGCAGGATATCAGTCAGCGGTTGTGAATTAAGCCTGTGACCCTACGTTTAATTTACTATCCGTTTAAACCAAACTTTTCTAAACGGTTAACCGTTTAAACGTTTGTCGGCGGCAGATCAATTTGTTCTAAAAAACACGAACACCAGAGACAATTCTCTACGGTACATGGAAGTCCAAATGTTTTGACTATTAATACGAGACTGTATCTTTGTCAGTGTATTTTGTATTAAAGTCCTTGTGTCATGTTGGTCCTAATAAAGCTCAAACAAAAATATACCGACCGAGAGATAATCCTTCACGATCTTTAGCACAGCATCCCGCTGAGAGTCAAAGTCACGTGAATATCCCCATCGCCCATACAATGTCCATACAAAGTCGGCAGCTGTATGTATTGACAAACGATTCTGTGCAGTTATAACGTTCACGCACGCACGTGTGAACTTAGACTTGACTCAAGTCCTAATACCGTGCATCGCCACCACAATAGCTACATTTTGTCGGTGAGGGCGCACTGGTAGTATACATGTACGTTTGTACTGTGGCTGCATGCTGGCGCGTTACATGTGTTGGGGACCTCGCACGAGAAAGGGACTTGAATCAAGTCTAGGGTGCACTGAATAGAATCAGCGGCCACTGCCATGTGAATCCTAAAGTTTCATTGGATGTTGCGTGGTTGAGATGATGTCATCGACGCCCCGCCTTTTCCAAAATTGGTCAGCACATACAACGTTTATTTTTTACACAAGTTCTTTCAAACATGATGTTTGGAACAGCGACAAGTCGCCCTCGAGGGTAGAATACGCCCGGAAATTTCCCCAACAATTCATTTGAAGTTAAAGAGTTATCATTCTGGCTTATAAAAAAAATCCAATAACTTCACCAAATGCATTAACATTGATGCCTTATTTAATTCAGTGCAGATTTTACACCTCACACTGTCTTCGTCGATCTTTTCGAAACTACTCTAAACCGGGCTGATTGACTTGCGCGGCATTTTGATTTTTGGATTCATGTTAATTTAATTTTGTAAAGCGGGTATGAGTTAGAAACAATTTAAAACACTATACATAAAAAAAAACACTGGAGTAAGTTACGGGACGAAATATAAAGTCGAGGCTCACGCAAACGTTGAACATAGAAATGCGACTGATCAATGAGTTTAGGAGATATGGGACACCCCTCCACGCAATGAAAAAAAGGTTACATTTTACTTTTTTAAAGATTCCATTTCCTGTCCCCTGCTTAGATCGCTGAGCACGTGCCAATCACGCGCGCCCACAATAGAGCCGACCGTCCGAAAGCTTGTCGGCAAATTGAAACCACAAATAAGTTAATTTCAGCCTTCTGACAGGCTGTACTCGCCGGAGATGAAAAGTATCGAGCCATTGAATAGTAGTTGTTCCGCAATTTTGAACTAAACTAAATTGTTTTACACATAAAAATACAGTGATGAAGGCAGCGAAAACGAAACGCATATTTTTTTATTTTTTTGTTTCGTTTAAACGGTTAGTAATTTACTAAACGGATAGTGATTTTGTAAACGTTTAACCGTTTAAACGTTTAACCGTCACAGGCTTATTGTGAATGTGATGTGGTAGTTTGGCTTATTCTGGTAAGCAAATACTGTTAGGGTGCTTAGCTACATTTTGTGCTTAAGCAGCTCTGTGAAGTTAAGCCCAGACGTCATCACTGGTAATAAATCTTGGATGGGCCATTTTGATGTTATTATGCTTTGTACATGTTAGGCAGCAGATGCTCAACTAGACGAATAAAAAGATAAGGTTACTGGCCACAATACTGTGTCAATCTAGGCAGAAAATTTTTGGGGAGAATTTTTTTCTACTTGACCAGATCTATGTATTTGCGCTCAAGGCCCAATTTCATAGCGCTGCTTAACAGTAAGCAAATTTTCTGGTTCACTGTAGCATACAAATTTGCTGAAGCGTAAGCGTATTTCACAGGTTAGCAAGAACATTACGCGGCCGACTTGCGCGTTCAACATAGATTTGCTTTGTTCCGTCATTCATTTTCATATAGTAAGCACTAGAAGGTTAGCATGCCTTTTCGTTCGCTTACGGTTAGCAGCGCTATGAAATGGAAACTCGCCAGTAAGCACAAAATCGGCCGCAAAGCAGTTCTATGAAATTGGGCCTTGGTTGTGAGGTGAGGGCCTAGTTTCTGCTTAAAGGCAGTGGATACTTTTGGTAATTACTCAAGTAACCGTTAACTGGTCAACATAACTTTCTTGTGCTCAGTTACTTTTTGTGCTTTTTGGACCCTGGCCCTTCGGTAACATTACCACCCAGTGGGTGAAGATCAGGGCCCAATTTCATAGAGCTGCTTAACGGCCGATTCTGTGCTTACGTACGAGTTTCTATTTCATAGCGCTGCTAACCGTAAGCACATGAACAGGCATGGTAACCTTCCGGTGCTTACTGCCCGAAAATGAATGACGTAACAATGCAAATACATGGTGAACGCGCAAGATGACTGCCTTATTTTCTTGCTAACCTGTGAAATACACTTATGCATTTAAGCAAATTTTTCTGCTACAGTTAGCACAAAAATTTGCTTACCGTTAAGCAGCGCTATGAAATTGGGCCCTGGTCCTTACATTTTTATTCCTTAAGTAATGTTTTTTGTTGTTGTTGTTGGATCTTTGCAGTGTGACGTTAGATACAGCGTTGCCAGAGTCAAGACAGAGTTCCCAATGTGGCCGATGCTTCCGTCCTTATACCTGTAGCTACCGGGAACACCTTCTTACAGAGGAACACAAGGTGAGTTTCCCCCTCTTTAAATATGTTATCATCTGCATACGTTGTTATGACAGGAAGTATAAACATTTTGTTATTGTAAGCAATTTGAATTTTAAACCTATATGTTAAAAACATATACAACAATAAAACTGTTTAATTTTTTTGACCAAACTGACTTCAGAACAGTCTTTTTCTTTGACAATGTCTGCATTTGAAAAACTTAAATTTGTGAAAGTTCTTTAACTTATATGGAGTGTGATGGCTGAGCACTGGACCAGCGTTCTGGTGTTGTCAGAGTGTGGGTTCGAGTCCTGGCAGCAGCACTTCTGTCCTTGAGCAAGACACTCAACCAGAATCTCTCTGTCCTTGGATGGGATGTAAAGCCGTTGTTCTGTTTGAATTTTAAAGCAAAATATAAGAAGAAAAAAATGTTTAATTATTTTGACCAAACTGATTTCAGAACAGTCTTGCTCCTTGATAATGTCTGTATCTAAACAACAATGTTTACATTTTGAAAACTTAAACCCAGTCACACTCCTTGTTGGGAGAAGGGGTTTGGGTAAATCCTTACTTGGCGCTTTATAAATGGGTTTCATAATTCAAACACAGCTGCTTTGCAGCGAGGCACCCAACCACAGTGCTGTGGCACATATCAAGAAAAACATAACCATTTCAAAATGGTAGATCCCAACCTGTGATACTCCTTGATATCCTGCAGTGTACCAATATACACGTTTTAGGAGTGGTGTCAATCAACAGGGGTCGTCAATTTGGTCAGGAGGGGTGGTGAAAAAAAAGCAATTCCCATAGCTCATGCACAAACTCCTATCTCTGAGGCACGTGGGCCACAGAGCACTACCACTGCTTGGTGGTAAGGCATGTTGTGTCTGACCCTTGCTCTAGGTTCAATGGCCTTTTGTGAATGAAGGTCTTATGATCTTGTGCCGACAGCAGACTGGTTTAGCAGACATAAATCATTGAGATAAGGCAGAACAGACCCTCTTAACCTCTTAACCTATCAAATGGGCCAGCCACACCTCTGTGGCATGATGACGTAACACTGTTGGGCCAAAACAGGTGCATCGTTGCAAGGATTAAAAAAAATAATGAACACATTGAGATGGCCATTGAGTGTGCTGAAGTGATACAAACTGTGTATTGTTAAATTACATATTTATTATTGTTATAATTATACATTTCTGGTAATGAAACCAAGGATGCCTCATAAGTGAACTTAATTACTGTAGCTCGCAAGCCTGAGGAAACCTGTAAACAAGGGTGCTTGCTAAGTGAACCAGAAACACCGGGGTTAACCCCTACTCTGCTAAGTGTTCTGGGTTCTTTTATGTACACTACCAATCCTAGCGCACCGGACCTATAGCTTAATGTCCCATTTCGAAGGACAAAGAAACTGGTAAAATATCTTGCTCAAGGACACAAATTATTGTTTACAATATTTGTCCATAACCCAGAAAAGTGTTTCAAGGAAAATACTTGCATTAGTGCAAGTCTTTTTTAACAGACCTTAGGCTTCATTTCTTCAGAGGATGTTTCTACTTCTGCGAATTTTTCATTTTGAATTTCTTTGAACAGAAATTTGAGAAAATCAGACCTCGCTGTAATGTGTGCAACCTGATCTTCCAGAAAATCTTAGAGTATCGGAAGCACATCATCTCACCCTCGCACAAAAAGGTAAGCCCCGCCCCCTCCCCTCCACCCCAACGATTTAATTTAATTTCTTGTATTCAAAAGCAAGCTAGGGTGTCTTTAATTAGACAACTTCGTAAGGACCCGGTCTTTACTGCATGGTTATGACCTTGATTGGTGGCTGGTCGCTGTTAATGGACCTCGCCGGCAATAAGAGTGTGAGTAGCTGGTCATCACTACCTGTTATTGACCGGGTTGGTGGTTGGTCGCTGTTAATGGACCGAGTCGAAGGTGTTTATTAGTGCTTGTTAATGCAGCTGCTTGTAGGCTAACTCACCTTGATGAAAGACAGCATTGGTAAAGTGCTCCAAACTGGTATGATTTTGAATCAATATAATGTACAATATTGGCGATTTTTGGCAATACTGCTGCTATGGTTTACTCTCTTTGAATCAAGATGAGCTTCATCATTGAGAATGTTGGTAAAACTGCTGCTGCTTGTAGGTGTATTTTAACTGAGTAACAGTGATATAAACAACAGCGGAGAATTGGTTTGTGGTCCGAAATGGAAACGCGCACAGTGAGCAAAAAATCGGCTGTTTAAGCAGCTCTATGAAATTTGGCCCAGGCCTTATGTAGGGTTAGCAATCTTAATTTGAATCTCTCCATTTTGTGTTATGTGTGAATACTAGAAAGTGCGAGCCATTGCTACTGGTGCTGGGAAGGTCCAAAAGACACCAAAGGAGGACTACACCAACAAGTCAGACAGTAGCAACAGCAAAGACAAACCTGGTCTCAAGACTCATTTAATTGGTATGTAAAAGCTGTTAAACCCATGCTGCAACTTAAGCCGCCCTCAGGTCGACCTGAGTTTTGCTTGCTCTGCGGCGGAACTGTCGAGATCGAGCAGAATATTAATTCTGGGGTCACTAGATGGCATGTCGTGGCCGATTGGTCTAGTTCACCGGACCCAAGCTCTGGTGTTGTCAGCAGCACAGTGCGGGTTCGAGTCCCGGTCATGACACTTGTGCCCTTGAGCAAGGCACTGAACCATAATTGCTTCGTAAAAAAGTTGGGAAGGTGGTGCATTCTGCTCTACCAGCCAGGCTCCTAGTGGATGATACCCATGATACCTACATCCTTACGGACTGTGAAGGGGGTAACCCTGTTTCAGCCCAATGAGTAGGTGGCAACGTGCCTCTGGTATCAGTTGATTTGGGTCAACAGCCCAAATCTGTTTAAGTGTAGCCTTCACCTTGAGTGGCCGTTCGGCCTTGTGAGTTAGGTGATATCTCATAAAAAAAAACTAAATAAAAAATATATAAATGAGAAGTCTTGTGAATGTCATGGAACAAGAGTCACCCCGACAAAACCAAGCTCATGTCACCCACATTCGAAGACTTGTTGCCAAATGGTGTTAATAGCTGTACGTGTGTTGGCGCGCAAGCTTATAACGCTACGCTGTACGTGTGTTGGCGCGCAAGCTTATAACGCTATGCTGTACGTGTGTTGCCGCGCAAGCTTATAACGCTAATTACGCCTAACGCAATCAATACATATGGTACTCAATGTCAAATCTATTGGTTGAATACCGCCTGTCAGGAACACATCGCAGAAGTAGGAATTTCTTTTCTGATGGTGACTGATGCCGATCGTCCTAACATCATCGTAGTTATACTCAGGTCGTAAACAATCGGCATCTGATGTGTTCCTGGCGGTCTTAGCTCGGGCCCAGCATCAATCTGAAAAGTCAGTTAAACAGAAGTCATGACACTTGTGTCCTTCAGCAAGACACTTGACCATTATTGCTGCCTCCTTCGGATGGGACGTAAAGATGTAGGTTCCGTGTGTTGTGTAATGCACGTAAAAGAACCCAGTACACTTATCGTAAAGAGAAGGGGTTCGCCCCGGTGTTCCTGGTTTGATCAGCAGCATATTGCGCCACAGCACTTTGTAAACCATTACATGGTGCTATAAATGAATAGGCTTCATACTTCAAAAACGTAGCTCCACATACCTGGCAGGAAAAATGTCAGCGCTTAGAAACGCCTGTATTAAGCGCTATATAAATGCAAGCTATTATTATTATTATTAGAAGTACACAATGTGTTGTAGATTCTCAACTTTCTGTTACTGGTATTAAAATTTGTTTCTTTCCTGCAGGATCCGAATTTGTCATCCCAATTTCCGGGTTTTTCTGTAAACTCTGCTCGAAGTTCTACAACAAAGAGAAAACTGCCAAGGATGTCCACTGTGCAACCTCTTTCCACATCTCCAAAGCTAAGGTAAGTATCTCGCACTGTTGTACCATCATGTAAGAAAGAGCATTGATTGAGGTGGATTTCACCTTCTTGAAGAGTACACTAATTTGCAGCATGAAATTTGAAAAAAAAGTTTACTTCTTATTGGCTAGAAGAAAAAAATTGTACATGCAGTGCAGAATTCTGTTTCAGATTAACTGCTTTGGTCTGAGATTTGTTTATTTCTATAATGTTCAAAGTCCCACAGTCGAAGTTTAGTGGTAATGTATGAAGACAATCAACCAAGTTGTTGTGCCTGACTGCTGTGTATTACTTAGTGTCAGTTGGTAGAGCGCCGACCCGTTAACCCGGAGGTCGTTGGTTCAAATCCCGCTCTAGTAAACTTTTTCTTTGTTCAACCCCAAATTATTGACAAATTTAATAAAGAGATTTTTCACAACATTTAATCAAAACCCCCTTGTCATTTATTTTGCATCCCCAAATTCTCGCGAGGTTGAATAAAATTAACGGGAAGTAACATTGGTTTCTCGTTCAGTTCAACACTATTGCCTTCAAGGCATATATACTGCATGATTATATATTAAACTGACTGAAATGTTGCGATTCTTTTTGAGAAATCCGGAATAATTTGAGTTTTTGAATCTTTACCTTATTGCAAAAGATGGCAACTTTGGGGTTGTTGATAAAACTCTCCCCTTTTTCCACAAAATTTTAAAATCACATTTTTCTCAAGGGGTGATCTTCTTTTGAAAAAGATTGGGATTTGTCTGAATGCTTGTGACAAGCAACTTTAGAATACTTCGAAAATGTATTTGGTTCAAAAACCAGAGTACAGTACTTTCCTTTAAATATAAACTCATTCTTCCATAAACTTTTCATTGATTTAGGGGTAACGAAGATACCAATAAACGCAATTGATACACCAGTTCTACTTTCACACTCAGTGTTTCTCATGACTCTTTTTATATGTATTGTCAAGTCTGAAGAATGTTGAAGTTGTGTCCATCTTGTCTGTCGTCATTTGCTGTTCCATGATTTGATCTAACCCGAATGTGTTATATATTCTCACAGCAACACTATGCCAGCAGAAATCAATCAACCGGCACAAGTTTTAAAGCTAGTCTAGGCATTGTGAACGAGACGAAACCCCCGGGCGCCGTGAAGAAGACGAAAACCCTTGGAGCTTCAGTTGTGATGAAAACTCTGAAGACCGTGACCACAGCACCAGCTATTCATAAACACGTTCCAACTGGAATGAATGTCCTGATGAGAAGCAAGTCTTCAGAACCATGTGTTTCTGTCAAAGACTCCAGCGAAGGTGGCAAGTCTGTTGGGGGCATTTCCTCTCAGAAAAGTTCCGACCGTCGAGAACCAAACCATGAGCATCCCGTCCCGTGTGTCAGTCAGGTTATCGGGACGAAGGACAAGATCAGCTGCAACCAAGATAGGATCCCTGATAGCTGTAACACAATCCACTGATGTCACAGATTTCAAAGCATCCAGAGAAACGCACATGGAAACAACTACAACAACAGCCGAGAAGAATACAGCAAAACAGGGAGAAGAAGTACTCAGTGGGAAGACGCAGCTCAAGGAACTGATTTGTGAGACAGAAGTTCCCATCGGGATCAAACCAAACCAAAGAGGATCACAGGGAATTCTTCCAGCAGTGGCCCCAAACCCCCAAACCATTCATAAGGAGACTAAAGTGGACAGCATAAACTTGAAAGATTCTGAACAAGCGCAAGAAACCCAATTGAAAGCTTCTACACTGAGGAGAGACAAGCCAAAAGATGCTCCACCCGACGACATCCCATCCAAAGAGCAAGCTCATCAAGCCCCTCTTCCTGTTGTAGCTTCCAAAACATCTGACTTGAAGGAAACCCTTCCTGTTGCTTCACCTAACAGAGGTATATCTGCAAGAGCTCAAACTATGAGAACACGTTCCAAGAAAGTCACACCACCTGAAGACTTCACAAATGTCAAGTCCAATATTTCATCAGTGACGGGAACGTCGACCAGTATTGGACTCAAAATGTCAACTAAACCCCTGCCAGCAATGAAAGTCATCTCTACGGAGTCCCCACCCAGATGGACTGTGCTGAAGAGCGCCACGCCCAAGGATGTCGTGTTGAAAGGTTCTTTACAGCAGGAAGCTTTACTTAAACAAGTCTCATCAACACAAACCAACCCCACTGATCCTGGAAGAGATGAACCTAAAGAGACCACACCCAAGGCAGTTCCACCAAAACGTGACCTAAAGACCTAAAGAGACCACCCAAGGCAGTTCCACCAAACGTGACCCTAAAGAACCTAAGAGACCACACCCAAGGCAGTTCCACCAAAACGTGACTCTAAAGAACCTAAAGAGACCACACCCAAGGCAGTTCCACCAAAACGTGACCCTAAAGAACCTAAAGAGACCACACCCAAGGCAGTTCCACCAAAACTGATCTAAAGAACCTAAAGAGACCACACCAGGCAGTTCCACAAAACGTGACCAAGACCTAAGAGACCACACCGAGGCAGTTCCACCAAAACCTGAGCCTCCTCGGGAGGTTGCAACTAAGAAATCTGAAACCAGAGAAGTCGTCGCCAACACAAAGCCAGAATCCTTGCCAAAGGGAGCTATACCTAAAGATCTTACATTCCAGAAGTCCCTACCTAAAGAAGCTGCAGCCCAAAAAGCAAGCTTTAAGAGCATTATGTCTTCACTTAACGTCGACCCTTCCAAGAAAATCCCAACCAAGAAACCCATTGAAAGTACTACTAAAGAAGCTATAACCAAAGAAACTCAACAACAAGATGATACTTCAGGGGACACTGCTCAAGAAAGAGTAGCTCCAGGAAAATCATCAGTAAAGGAGATGGTACCAAAGGAAACCATGCCTGAGGCTCTGCTACCCAAAGCTGGGCTTCCCAAGAAAGATGCAGGAAAGATAGAATCACCAAAAGAATCGGCAACCCGAAAGACAACAGCTGTTGATTTCCCAAAACCAATGTCTGCTTCAACTCCAAAACGCATCATATCATCTCCAAGAGCTACTACGCCAAGTGCAGCCTCTCCACTGCGTCTTTCCTCAAGTCCAAGCTTGCACAACAAAGTACTGTAAATTTGCAAGGAGCAGCTGTTTCTAAATTGACCCCGTCCAGCCTAACTTCTCCAAGGAGGTCTGTTCGATCATCTAATACTCAGAATATAACAACATCGTCAACATCAGAGAGTGACTTTGAATCGCCAGCCAGTATTCTGAGAAAAGCAACACAGGATAAGTCACCCAGGATTTCTTCAGCTGTTTCTTCTTTGGAGGAAAAAACGAGAACCGCTGATAAAACTGATAAGAGCAGTTTGATTAAAGGGACTATCCAGGTAACTGCCAACCCAGAAAGTCAAATTAAAGGGGCTCAGCAGGCAACTGCAACATCAGCAGTTAAAGCATCATCGGCAAATCAAGAGGTTGGTGACAAAAGAGTTACACCAAAGCCAATTTCATCAATGAGTTCTAGTACAGATTCCTCAAGCAAAAAGATTGCAGCAAAAGAAGCAGAAGTGGTAAAAACATTGGTTGCCGAGAAAGTTGAACAGATAAAACAGAACATCCATTCCTCAACCCAAAAGCAAAATCCAAGTTCTCCCCAAACCATCCCATTCAGCAAACCCAGGAAAGCCAGTGAATTAGTATCGCCAAGTGTAAGGATAAGTTCTCCACCACCAAACTCGTTTGGTTCTGATCCCGATATTGACTCCAAAGACCAAGAAGATTTCATGGATGTAGAGGAGCTGATGTCTGGAGATGTCATTGTTATTGATGAAGACGATGAAGACATGAGTGGCAGCTTTGAAGATGAAGACGTCTGCTCGAAGATAAAGACATACCTTCTGATCATGAAGACATCTTCGCAGGTGCCTTTGGAAACGTAGATGGCATTTACGTCTCAGAAGATGAGATACTCAGAGGAGAGTGGATCGTGGAGGATACAGAAGGAGAAGTAGAAGAGGATCCAGACTCCAAAGAGCAAGAGTCTAGAGATTCAAACTTGGAAGAACCGGAGTTTGAGGAACTGGACTTTGGGAAGCCGGACTTCAGTAACATGCTGTCTATTGATGAGGTTGGTGGGTCAGATGATGAGCAGTACGTTGATGAGGAGGTAAGAGATGATGACATAGACCAAGTAGAAGAATGGGAGGTCCTCTCAGAAGCAGATGGAGACTGAGCAGTAGTACTTCAATGACAAGGTATATGGTTGGATAGTGTCAGAAATACATCATGTTGATTGAAAGCTTCCATGGTATAAAGTCGGTACTGATATCAAATGTCATTTTCCCCTAAACTGCGTATTGATCCATTCTTGTTTTAACTTCCTGGCCATCAATTTAAATAAGTGTCAATGAAAACAGTTCTATGACACAGTTTTTCTCGAAAGGTAAGCACCTTGTACTGGTTATTTTGATGATGTACTTTAAAAACTGGATGGATTGAAATAATTACCATAAACTTCTGAAAAACCAAATGTATACCATGTACCATCCTCCAGTCGTGATGGAGCCGTTTTCTGCTAAAAATGGGAATAACATCACAGGGAGAAAAGTTAAGTGTTCAACTTTAGTTCACTCTATGGTGTTGCGTATTCAGGGCTATAAAACGTCTCCAAATGCTTCAAAATTGCCAGGTTAAATTACTGCACATTGTATGGGATTTGAAATACAAATAGAGTGCGCCTCTACAGTTTGCTCCGGAGAGGCCATTTTTGTAGTGTATCGTGGAAGGAAGGTTGACAAGTTTTTTATTTGTCATGCTGCACACGATGCATGACCCAGTTGTGTAAGGTGGTTTGTGGTTCGAAAGCAGCAGGGTTGTATTTGTCTGTGTTTACGGCATTAGAAGATATTTTTTGTGAGACCGGGGAAGGACTTTCACATATATATCGGCCATTTTCAAGGTCCCAAACTGCCCATGTGGTGCCGAGTTGCAAGTGTGACTCCTTTTTGGGGAAAATTGCCTCCCTAGGGTAAACTGTAGAGGGCGCACTTCAATGTGAAACCCCTGTACCAAAGACGCATGTACTGGGCCCAATTTGATGACACTGCTTACTGCGGCATTCTAATTATAATATAATAATAGTGGCTACTTATATAGCGTTCAGATCCTTCACTTAGTGATGCTCACAGCACTCCAACATTATGATATAATTTATTCTGCAAGGTATGTGTAGCACCATGTAATGGTTTACAAGGTGCTGTGGCGCAATATGCTGCCAATCAAACAAGGAACACCGGGGCGAACCCCTTCTCTTTACGATAAGTGTACTGGGTTCTTTTACGTGCATTACACAACACACGGGACCTACGGCTTTACGTCCCATCCAAAGGACGCAGCAATAATGGTTAAGTGTCTTGCTTTAATAAGGACAGAAGTGTCACGTCCGGGGCTCGAACCAACACTCTGCTGATCAGAAACACCAGAGCTTGAGTTCAGTGCTCTTACCCGCTCAGCCACAACACGCCACTTACCGCGAATATGTCCCATAGTGCTTTAAATGACTAGGTAAGCACAGAATTCTGCGGTAAGCAGGTCCATGAAAATAGACCCAATCTGAGATTTAAAATGGGGATTTCTTCTGAAATTTGTAAGTCAAACATTTGTATGTTGAGGTCAAAAGATGCGACAGTAAAATACTTGTAAGTAAAGTGAAAGGGACCACAATTTTTAATTTGAGGAGGATACTCTCAAGTTTTCATACTCAGTACCTTGGGATGCTTTGCCAAAAGAGTTTGACAAAATAATGCCACTGCGGGCACCGTGTAGTATAGGAACGTTACATGTACCTGTGTTTTTTAATATTAAGATTTCGTAAAATTGTAAATACTGAAAATTTAACTGAAAAATTACTGAAAATGCACTCGGTAACTATGTTAGCCATTAAACATTTGCCATAAATATTCCTGTTTTTGTAGAAGAATCTATTGCACAGCAGTTACTTATTTACTCAACTGTTTAGTTTTCTGGAGTTTGCACAGGGTTTTGTAGATTTAGACATACAGATTTATTGAAATTAGAAGCTGGGAATAAGACTTTAAATTTATTTTGCTCTTCGCTCGATTGTCAGAAATTTGTTTTTGTAGTATATTGTCATCCTCTACAAATAAAGTTTAAGTTTCCTCCCGCTATTGAAGTTGTTAATGTTTGTGGTAACTCCCCTTTTGATCATATCAATAGATAGTTCCCAGGAGAAGCCATCTTTACGGGCAAAGTGCATTTTGGCTTGCAGATGCGTCAAGCACTCAACTTATTAACGCAGCCGCGTTGTTCACTAACCAATCCTGCAATGAGTTTTGTAAAATGTGCGCGTGCTGCACGCCGTTCTCACACGAAACGCATGACTGTTTGTTCTAAACTGACCGTAAAGATGGCCGATTTACGTAACACTGCAACCTATCTATAGCATACAGGCTCTCAGACTTGACATTAGTCTGGTCCCCTGTCTTTAATCGCAAGGATAAAGACAGGCACTGGTCTTACGAATCCAATGGTTTCATTGGATAGACACATGAACATGTGATGAAACACTGTGTAGTGCACACAACATAACTACCAGACTGTTACTACACACCCAGCATCATGGCATGCAAATATTAAGTGGGTCAGAGGTTCATCTGGCAGGCAACCAGCAGGTTCTAGAGGCCGGTATCTGGTGTTATTGATGCGTCTCGTAGTGTGACGCAAGATGTTCAGGCTAACTTGACATCCATCTCATGTCATTAATGAGTAAAGTTGAAAACCTTTATTGCCAATAGAGGGCCTGGTGCTACTTCACGCTGTCAACTTGAAATTTAATTCATAAGCCGCTGCATATATTCAACAAAATTTGGGTAGTCCCACAGAAAGAAATGGTATTAACTGCGGCAGAGAGTGACTTGATTGCAAGGGTAGATTGTGGCTGAAGCAATCAAGGGCAAAGCTGGGAGAGGGATGACAGGGTTGTCTCAATTAAGAGTACATGATCATTCGCAGAGCTGTTTCTTATGCTTTGAGTTTTTAAAGCTGCTTAAAAAGGTAACAATTCAGTGCATCAATTTGTTCGAATTTTAAAAATTTAACTTTTAGATTTTTGTACAAGAACTAAAGTTGTGGATTATGAAAATAATTTATGTCTGTCTGTTTTTAGTATGTTGGGTCTTGCAAGATAAAACTGAGCTTGAACTAATTTGAAAACTAAAACTGAAGTGTGAACTTTTGTCCTTCCCCCACCCCAGTCACTATCAAACAGCATTTTGATTTTTGTTGGTTTGTTTCTCTGTTGTTTGTTTTGTGTCAGGTTTGTATGGGTTTATTTGTCTTGTAGTTTGCCATTCTACTGATTTAATTGTTATTCTTTAGTTTGATATAAGGAGACTGGATAATATTGAAGTGAGTTTTGTCCTTTAAACAACGACATGTAGAATATGCGTCAGGCACAGCACTGGATCAATGTACGGTAAATTCTACTGTTGGTATTATGTACTTGTATTACTGTGTTAAATTTCACATCTTTAAAACAGGAATCTTCATTGCCTTAAAAATTATAAGCTGTTTAAATCGTGTGCCTGAGGTGAAAAAAAAAAATCATTTGATTGTGAATTCTGAATTAAAGAATCTTTGAAAGATTATGAACAGAAGTATTGATGAGAGATGTTTTCCTACTTTTATAGTTTCAGTTTGTTTCAGGAGTGAGTTACTTGTTGTAAAGGGGTTTTTGTAATTTGTTGTTAACAAATTTGGATAGTTTGATGACTTGTCATTCAAAATTATAAAAAAGGAAAAGGAGTAACGTATTACTAAAGAGAAATTACAAATTTCCACAGAATTTGTATATAAGTTAACACATGATTTTATGCAGCTTTTTTGTTTTCTTTTCACATTGTTAGTTTTTTTGAAAGGGTATGTTCATTCCAATCCTCAACAACACATCATATAACAGTACAAATTGGAATAAGAACATGGTCTGAGCGAACAGGGTCTCAAGGCCCCTTCACCAACCCCTGCTCAGAATCCTTGCTCCTCCCCTCTTTCCCTCTTCCCCCTCCCCCCTTGCACACCCTCCCTCTAGACCTCTCTGTACCCCCATAGAGATAAAAGAAAATACAAACTGAAGGATTTGCACTTTGCAATAACGATATTTTTGTGCATAAAATGAATACTTTGAGACCCCCTCTGTTGTGAGAAAGTGTTATATAAGAACTGCATAATATTAGGGCAAGTCCTTAAGCAAGCATTCCCGTAATATGACCAATATATTTTAATATTCATACAATACAGAAAAAGCATAAGAATGGCTTTTTAAGATTGCTTGGTTTGAACTTTATTTATATTATGTAAGTGCGGACAGATGGGGCTAGAGAAATAGCCACCAGTCTTTGGAAATGCCAAGTATGTAAACGATTGCCCATATGCACAAGCATCATCTTAAAAATATATCACAGTGCGTCTTGGGAAACCGACTACAGTTCAAAAATAATTCAAGTTGCCAAGATGGTTGCTGCATTGTGTACTGCATTGCTTCAAAATCAGCACACCATAATGGTTGCCCAATCTGCTTGGACTCAGATTTCACCCAGAATCCTTTGCGCGCATTTCTGGTCGTGTGCATTGGGACATTCATTTTTGAGATTGCTTGGTTTTAATTTTGTTCATATTATGTAAGTGCGGACATCCGGAGAGGCTAGAGGATGCAAATAGCCATCAGTCCTTGGAAATAACTTCAAACTTCATGTTCATAACAAGTATGTAAACAAAAGCCCATATGCATAATGGCTATGGGCTATTGGTGGCAGCAGATCAATCATCCTAAAGCTTGCAGATTATGCCAGCCTCACTACAATATTATGCAATACTGGCGTGTCATGGCCGACTGGATAAGAGCACCGGACTCAAGCTCTGGTGTTTCTGTTCAGCAGAGTGTGGGTTCGAGTCCCGGTCGTGACACTTGTGTCCTTAAGCAAGACACTTAACCATTATTGCTGTTTCCTTCGGATGGGACGTAAAGCCGTAGGTCCCGTGTGTTTTGTGCAGTGCACTTATCGAAAAGAGAAGGGGTTCGCCCCGGTGTTCCTGGTTTGATTGGCAGCATATTGCACCACAGCACCTTGTAACATTACATGGTGATATGTAAAGGAATATGTCTAATACTTCAAACGTAGCTCCACAATACCTTGCAGGAAAATGCTGAAAGTCGTGCGCTTAGAAACAACCGTATTAAGCGCCTAATAAATGTTGTGTATTATTATTATTATTACAATGGGCAGCGCACCGTATCGATACCTCTCATCACTAACCCCTGGAAGGGAAGCACTGAAAAACAATGCTGATTGGCCGACCATAAGTGACAACTCTACACTTGCAAATATATCACAAGCTCAAAAAAGATGAAAGGGGACCAGTTGCTCTAAGACTTGATGCGTCTTTTGATGGAACGCTCTGTGTAGTCTAGTCTCTAACACAGAATTGATCAACCACAGGGTTAATTTAATATCAAATACACTTGGATATTTCAAAGTCACACTTCCAGGGGTTATGATCGAGCAAGGCATTGTACACAACTGGGGACGAGATTGTGCAAATTTATCAGAGCAGTGGAGTTTTTAGTCTACTGCCCTCTAGTGGTATTAAAATATACCATTTATTTTATTTTCTGATGCAGCTGTAGTCCAAGAAACAACATACCTCCAGAGTGCTGATGCCATAGAATATAGCATGAAATTAATAGATGTTAATTAGGTACCTACCCCCAACTAAGATGGGATTGGAACTGCCTGTATCTACCGAGCAATCTCTGGTCTAGTGGTAAGACATCTGCTCTAGAATGGCAAAAGTCGTGGGTTCGAATCCCACTTGAGTACTATGCCTGTGGATTTTTTTCACAGGACTCGGGGGGGGGGGGGGGAAGTACTGATTATACAGTGCTTTACACACACCGGTGCATGGGCAAAACCAAATAATAAATTTAAAAACTATGCAAGTTTACCCCAAACAAGGCTAAAAGCCACTCTTGGTAAGGGGCTACAAGAAGAAAACATCTAAGATGAAAACAACTCGGGGAAGCTGAAGGTTGGATTGAATATTCCAAAATGTGAATTAAGAGGGATTGTACATTGTTGGTCTTCAGAAGAGTTCATGCATATTTGGCCCAATGGTTTGGAAACAAAATTACATGTGGCAATTTCATTGAAAGAACCAGATGCTATACAATGAATAATGTGGTCCTGTTTAGTCGTTGCAAACTTGTTGAAATGTTTTGTTGAGTTGACTGGATTTGTGTAAAGAATCACAAGTTCCCAATGGTGGTACATGTATCAACTTTATACCAAGTAAAAGCTTCAAATTAATTAAAGTTCAACTTTGTTTCTGGTAATTCAATTCTATGCTTTGTCAAAGGAGATATCCCATTTTAAACAAAGTTTGTAAATGTTTCTGTGCTGGGCCATACATCAGACTCAAGCTTTGATGGTTGAATCATCGGAGTGTGGGTTTGATTCCCGGTCATGACACTTGCGTCCTTGAGTATAAGACATATGTATTATCATATGACGTTAAAAACGGGGCAAACCGAAAAAGAAAAACTGCTGCCTTGCTAAAAAAAAATTCAGTTAAAGTGAAGAAATTTTAGTTCACATTAGCTCAGGAACATTACAGAATTGGTAAGAAAAAAACTTGTAAAATATACTTTTTGATCACAGATTTACATACAACTTACACGGTCTAATGATGATGATAGTAGAAAACATCCCTTGAAATATTTCTGTCTGAAATGCCATATTTGATGAGAAATGAATGAACTAATTTTCCGATTGGAGTTTATCGCTCAGTGAGCGTTTTCTTCATTTGTTGAATCTATATGATTTCATGCAAATGTGTAATCGGTTTTTCACTATTTTCTCGTGACCCAGATGGCCGATCGATCTCAAACTTCTACAGGTTTGTCAGTTTATGTATATGGTGGATTACATAAAGTGCTTACACTGCCAGCAACTGTTTTGTTAGTAAAAACCAATTCTGTAATGTTCCTTTAATGAGTGCATACCCCTTGTGTGATTCCAAATACCATTTCTATTTTTGTACACACTGTACAATGAATCTTGTTTGCAGTCTTGGTGTTTGTATTTGATTCCATATCTTTGTAACAGACACTTGTCAAACATTACAACACTGATTTTTTGTTTCGTTTAAACTTGTTTGCTCGTTTTTGTTTCACAGCCGCCAGAGAAGCATACCATATACTTCTTTGGTCATTCCTTCCTGGAAAAGTTTTCAAAATAGGTAACCAAACTTAAGACCTCTTTGGAAGAGCTATTGCAAGCTAGAGATGACCAACGAGTAATTGTGGACAGCCACCCTGGCTTGACATTCAAGCAAATCTTTGAAGATCCTGAGCGTTATTTCACTCCCATGGAGAAAGCGGGTATTATTGACGTACTGTGTGTGGATATGGGCTCTAATGATCTCGCTTGGACTGAGTTCTACCCACAAGATGTCGAGGAAAGCACTTTGAAGTTCTTAGAGACGTTGAAGATGCGTGGCATCCATCCAAGCAGAATCGTCTTCTTATCCATCATATCCAGGACTGAGTTAAGTGGACCTGGTCGAGTCGAAGTGTCAACTTTTAACCATCGGAAGAGCCATTGCAACAAAATTTTGGGCAAATCGTTGGAAGCAAAGAAACCTCACGTTTGGTTCTATTCACAAAGGAAGCTGAACCCAAAGGTTGTCGATGGGTTTCATCTGAGTGATATTGGAATGGACAGGTACATCAAACAGCTCCGACACATAGTCATACATTATGGTAAGTGTTAGTAGTACATCAAAGTTGTTCCTCGCTGAGAAATTTATAGGAATATTTACATTTATAAACTCTTCAAGTTTTGGCTTAAAAGAAACAATATCATTTAAAGTCCTCGGTGATTAAGGCTGTGAAATAATTTAAAATAATTACTATTGCTAAAAGTGTCTTTATTTACATTTACCCCAAGTGAACTCTGCAGTAAATACACGTCAGGCGTTGTAAGCTGTGAAGTACTACTTTTTCACAAATTGAAAAGATAAAATTCTAGAAACAATGACTGCAGTCAAGGCACACACAAGTTCAAAGTTAACTTCACAAACTTTGTTTTAATCACAGCATGAACTTCCCAGAGGTCATTTTAAGGTCATGGTGTTGTGTTGTATAACCAGTACAAAATTATGCATTATTTAACCAGCCCTAAAGAAGCCACTCAAAGGGCAAATATTATGGCCCTGATGCTCAGCCTAAAGAGGCTGCCCAAAGCGCAAATTATATGGCCTTTGTGCTGGGCCTAAAGAGGCCACCCTAAAGGGCAAATACTATGGCCCTGATGCTCAGCCTAAAGAGGCCGCCAAAAGGGCAAATATTATGGCCTTGGCCTGGAAGACTAGGTTGGGCATCAAGGCACTACTTGTGGAAAGAATCTCATTCGTAGAAACCTCATAAAGCTCACTGTGAAATTTGTTTGAACATAAATAATCGTGAGAAATTCTTCAAAGGAAATGCTCAAGTCTCTGAAGAAACGATACCAGAAAAGTGGCATACCATTTATTCAAAAATAAGAAGTGATCTTTTTATAATTGTGTAATTACTGATTTATGGTTTTTTAAGATGGTTAAATTTCATTATATATTCGGTTTGCGGTAACAACATGTGTGTAAATATCTACTTTGCTGTGTAGATTTTGTTCTTTAGAGAACTTGTCTTGCTATGTTCTACTACCGTGGAGTAGATTTTCGGAATTCGGGAGACTTCTCAGTTCTGAAAAGAACTGTCCTGCTTATTAACTACTACCTGGGCGGGAGGTAGGAAATCGGCCTGGACTACTACTTTAGCTTTGTGGATCGGGGGGACTTCTCGTAATTAAGTGCACTGCCGCGGAGTGAGTTCTTTTTGGTCTCAACGTTTCGACTAGCTTGCTCTAGTCATCGTCAGGAGACAGACATAAAATTCATGTGGATTTATTTGTGTGGAGGGTTTCAATTAATAAACCTGCAGTACTTGATTAATGTAGACAATGAGGCTTTGATGAAAAACACCATCATATCAGCTGAATAGCACTCCATCAACTTTGGCCCCTCCCATTAATTTAAGAAGTATTGGAATCAGATTGTTATAGTCTTCTAGCTTGTAATTCAGAAGCTTTTATAAATTTATTGCAAGTCGGACCAATCATTCAGGGGTACCCAGTGTGTAAGACAAAACAAAAATCGTTGTGTGCCCGGAAGAATGACGTAATGAAAAGTTTACTGGTAAAAGGGCGTAAGCAATTGATGTGCGAAATTGTGTTTCAGAAAACGAGTGTGAAAGTTTGACCGTTTTTTTTACCATTTATTTAGTCAATATGGGAACGTTAAATTATGCATTGGAAAGAGAAAACATGTCTTTTGAGTAATTCTATCAACGAGAAATGTTACATTAACGTAAATTTTTTGTCAGAGGAGCCACTTTATTACTTGCAGCCTTTTGTTACTGAAAAACAGTATTTTATGTACCCGGTAAAAGGGCCCTACGCCCTAAGCCCTACGCCCTACGCAGTAAGCCCCACGCCCTACGCCCTTCTGCAGGGCACACAACAAAATTATCAAGTGGCCTTTTTCCAAACCACTATTTTTGACGATTGATCCTATCTGAAGGTAGAGATAGAACCATAGTCAGTGTATGAGCTTAAAGGCACAGTACACGTTTGGTAATTGGAGCCTAATGATTGTGTTAATCCTATATAAATGTAGGCACATACAATAAAACTAACCTGTAAAAATTACACTTCAAAAGGTGGTCGCTTTTTGAGATAACACCGAAAAACCGGAGTGAATAAATTATTTCCACGCAGGAAGAATATTCCCCATAGGAATACACAGTCTGACAGAAACGCTTCTCAGATTCAAATTTTGGGGAACAAAAAGTGATACATTTTCTATATAACCTTAGTACTTCGAAGTTAAAAGTTTCTCAAAATTCATGATACTACCCAATGCTGCTGTACTTCTTACCAAGTAAGTTTTTATTGCCATTAATTGTCAAAGTCATTACCAAACGTGTACAGTGCCTTTAAATTGAGTTCCCTAATCAGCCTATACCTCCTGACCAAAAACCAAATTGGGATTGAACTGCGAAATAGTTTCCTTCCTCTAGGGTCCTGCACTTCATCACCGAGGATTAAGATCTTTCATTTTCACTTGAATATTCAAGCTTCCCTCCAACAGCTGCGTCTGATAATTGCCAGAACCGTGTAGGAACTAAAGAACCACTAAGAGAAATATTTGCTATATCATAAAATACAAAAATAAGAAAAACACTAAATCTAAGAGCAACAATTATTTGAAATATATATATAACTCTGAATAGCATAAAAAAAATAAAGCAACCCTAGAGAGAATGCAATGATGTATTGGTTGACATATCTTGCCTGTTAGATACTGAGTTATTAAGTTTTAAATATTGGTTTGCCCTGCCACCTTTTGTAATCAATGTTAACATGTGAAATCATAAATCAAGTTTGTTTTGTCTCGTTAAACATTGACCCATTAATTTTTCTTCATAGTAGTTCAATTGTTAAATGAAATGATTTATTTACGCAGTTGTCATTTTCTTGTGCAATGACAAGATAAATTATCCTTAAAATGGTACCAATTAGGGATAATGAAGGCATAAATATGTGTGAAAAATATTGTTTCAAACTCATAATTGTGCTTGTCACTGTTTTGCAAAGTTCCCGTTAATCAACTTTGAGAAATGAATAAACTAATTTTCCGCTCAGTGAGCGTTTTTATTCATTTGTTGAATCTATATGATTTCATGCAAATGTGTAATCGGTTTTTCACTATTTTCTCGTGACCCAGATGGCCGATCGATCTCAACTTCTACAGGTTTGCCAGTTTTATGTACATGGTGGATTACATAAAGTGCTTACACTGCCAGCAACTGTTCTGTTAGCAAAAACCAATTCTGTAATGTTCCTTTAAGACTTAAGTTTTTGTTCAAACAAAAACAAGGTGTTCGGAAGGCACATGACCAAATTATAGCGGAGCTGGTGAAATATAAAGAGAAAATTTGGTAAACATTTCTTTAAAGTAAATAATGTTATGTGAAATTAATTGTGGTTCTAAATATTTGCATTTTTGAAATAAAGCCTAATTTGAACATTTACGACGTCATCACAACGTCGTTGTTTCTTAACCAGACATTGAGATTTTTAAGTATGTGCTAAGTGTGAAAGTGTGGTTAATAATTTTTTCAAATATTAAACTTTCGGTTTGAACCGGAAGTCAAGGTCAAATGAGGTCACACAGACCCTTCGGGCGATTTATAGATTATTCAAATCCAGTGAGTTGTTCTGGAGTTAGATTTTTTTCAAATATATCAATTTATCTTCCAGTAATGTCAGCAGAAATCTCAATGTTGCAATAGTTTACGCACAAAAAGTGGACAGAATTTAAGATACTTCACTGCCGTAAACTTTCTTTTCTCTAGTGATTTGTTAGTGTGTCAGTTCAAGGCAGTCAGTTTTTAAATGCACAATTATGAATGGTTTGAATGATGAAATAGTCTGGTTACGTACGTCACTGCTTGCAGGACATGTTGCTTAATACACACTGGTGTAGGGTCAAAACCATAAGTAATATTCCTTAACTCCGACTCATCTATTAAATTGTTGCAATCTGCCAGTGCTACTTACATGATAAGAATTGCCCTCTCATCACCAGGCAGGTTCGATGGTCTAGTGGTTAAGCCATCTGGTCTAGCATGGTGAGGGTCGGGGTTTGAATCTCACTTGAGTAGTATGCCTGTGGATTTATTCCACAGTACTTGGGAAATCACTGAGTATACAGTGCTTTACACACATCAGTGTAGGTTTAAATCAATGTTAGTTTTAACCCTTATTACACCGCCAATTTCATAGAGCTGCTTAAGCACAAAAACTATCTAAGCAAAACAAAATTATGCTAACAAGAAAAAAGATTACCAGCTAAAATACCATTTCAGAAGTAGCATATGTAACTGGTATCCTGCTTATTGTTGCTTAGCAGAAATTTTTAAAGCAACATTTTCTTTCAACTTAAGCAGCCCTATGAAATTGGGCCCTGGTCCCATTTCACAATGCGCAGCACACTTACACGCGCCTATCCTGTCCACCATTTTGGGGGTCTAAATGTTTGCAAAGGAATGATTCCCAAAAATGTCAGACAAAATGGTGGACAATAATCTTGCCGATGTGGGTTCGCGCCGTACAAGGGGTCAATATACAGTGCTTCACACATCATCATCATCATCATCATCATCATGGTGACCTGTACCCAGTCAGTTTCTCTGGTAGCTTATTACTTGATGTTTGAAACAAAAAGTTGCATCCCCTTAAGGTGATCCTCTCCTGCGGCTTCTCAGTTTGTACTTGGGTGTGATCCCTGGCTACAGATTGTGTGGCTTCTGACTGGCAACCCGGAACAAAGATATTGGCAAAATAGGATAGGGCAACCGACGCCATTAGGGCTAGATAGCTCAGTTGGTAGAGCTGTAATCCAGAGATTGCAAGTTCAAGTCCCGCTCTAGTCTAAAATTTACCGTCAGTTTCCCTTGTGGTTTATTACTTGATGGTTAGAACTTTTTATAACAAACTTAAAATGACCTTTAAGCAACTTGTTTGTTAAATACTACCAATGAATCCCTGTATGGCATGTTACCAAGGATCTCACAAAAGATTGCATACAGATGGATGAGCCTGGCAGGACACTAGTGGCCACAGACACCCCAAACTGCCGGCAAGCCGACTGTTCTGTGGGAACCAACTCATGGGACAAGGCTGAGGGGCAGACAGAGAACAAGCTACGTCAACGTCCTCAGAAGTGATGCTTGTGTGGAGACCACAACAGAGCTGTCTGCCTGCATATGGAACAGAGAGGATTGGATTCTTCAAAGGATGTCCCGCCTGAGGGCGACATAATAATACTATAGTTTCATCACTTGATTAAGTGGTTCTCAGCTGTTAACTTGTTCTTTACCTGTTGTTTTTTTTTGCTTTGTCCATCCAATAGGGAAGAGTACAAAAGCGTATGCAGTTTGCCTACATACTGACCTACAATATAAGTTTACACATAAGCCCCCCTTTTCATATACTAATGTATTCAGACCTGACACTTCATGGAGGCAAGTCCACTGCCCCTGGTCATTGCCTTGTTCAAATAGAATTGTACAATTTCCTCACAGATGTGCCCTCTACCAAGGAAAAAACGCCTTGGTGCCCTTGTCATTTCATGTTGTACTGTTGATAGATGATTGAAAATTGTTGTACTGCAATGTTTCTTAATAATGGCTTGTAGTTGTCAGGATGGAAATTAATGTCTCTACTTCCTCATCCTCGTGATGATTTAGTTTTCCCTCTACCCCAATGATGAATGATAAGCAATGCACACTCTGTGCATTCAAATCCACCCAGATGGACTGTTTTTAAAGGCAGGATATACTTTTGGTAATTGTCAGACTAGTATCCTCACTTGGTGTATCCCAACATATACATAAAATAACAAATCTGTGAAAATTTGGGCTCAATTGGTCATCGAAGTTGCAACAAAATAATGAAAGAAAAAACACTCTTGTTGCATAGAACTGTGTGCTTTCAAAATGCCTTGAGTGAGTAATTACCTCTTTCTCAAAAACTACCTAACTACAGAGGGAGTCGTTTCTTACAATGTTTTATACTATCAGCAGCTCTCAGGTGCTCTTTACTAAGTAAGTTTATATGGTAATGTATTTATTGAGTAATATACGATTACGCTCTCCATGTCACGCGACTATAGTGGGTATCAAACATCAACAGACATGGCGTCCCCCATAGGAAAGTACCGTTGTTGTGAAGTACATGAAGCTCAGTATCTGTCGTGGCTCTAAGCAGAGATTTCTGCGGTAAGCAGCACTAAAATTGGGCACCTTATGCTCTTATGAGCAAGATTAGAAAGGCATTACTGTTAAAACTGGTTAACTGTCGTTGCTATGCTGAGCAAATTTGTATGCAGGATAACTGCATTCAGTTAGACTCGGGGTCAAATGTCATGGAGCATGCTTACCATTAAACCTTTACAATTGCGACTAACCAAGTCAAGCACAATGTCTCAACATATTCTCCTTCGGCTGGTAACTCGTTTTTTACTTAGAATATTTGTTTTCTATTAAGCAGCGGTTTTGGCGTCAGCAACATTTCAAATTTGACAAGAAATAATTCCAAACATCCAAACAAAAACACACAAAGAAGCACAAGTTCATTTTCCACCAGTGTATTTATTACAAACCATCTTTTGTGTTGTAGGGTACGTACGGTGGTCTTCTCAAACTCAAAGACAACGGTAATAATAAGAGAGATTTACAGTAGTTAAGGCTGTCACATCTAGCCTAGATCTGTTAACACCATTAAGTGTATTATTAACACTATGTAGTGTATTTGTAACACTATGAAGTGGTTTTAAACACCATGTAGTGTATTATTAACACTGAAAGGTTAAAGGTAAGATACAGCTGAAATTTTTCTTGTATATTCTCAAATGACCAGACTGACCAGCTCTCGAAACCTAGGTTCCGTATTTTGAGTTGGCATTCCTTTCCACCAGTATAAATGTAAAAATCACCTGTTTCATAACAACACTCACAATTTACTTTTGAAAATACCAAGGCTGTACCTCATCCTTAACACCAGTAAGTGTAAAACACTATGCAGTGTATTATAAACACTGTGTATTGTTACCACTATAAAGTGTATTATAAACACTGAAGTGTTACTACACGAAAACAAAAAGTGTATTTCAAACACACTGAACTGTATTTTCAGCACTGTGAAGTGTATCTTGAATTTTAAGTGTATTATTTACACCATGGGGTGTTACTACAGTTATCTGTGCTATCTCTCCACAGTTCAATATGCTAGGCTATACTGTTAAAACCAGTACATATGAATGTACAGTTAAACTAAATATCATATGAAAGTGTTGCCTGTACAGTGAGGTAACATTTTTAATGGACGCATTGAAAACAAGGATTCTTAACACAAAATCGAGCAACCCTGACACCGTACAAGCAACAATTTCTTGCTTTCTAAAACTACAAAGACAGAGTGCAAGGGTTAAGGCATCATTTGATTATTATTGTTATAACTATGTACAAAGTGATTTTAATTTCCATGACCTATGACCTACGTATGAACTTTAACCCTTCCACTCTGAACTTTTTTTTAAAATCTCCAGTAATGACTGTTCTACAATGACTGTACAATGTACAAAAAATTCACATTTTAAGTGAGGTTTATGTATTTTTTTTTTGTATTTTTAAGTTCTAATTAACTGAAAATTATGGCCTTAAATTTCTACATTACACTCTGATTAATTACACGTGCATAGCACCCATCAATTAAAAAAAAAAAACTATTTATACAGAAGTTCAAGAAAAAATCTTTCTTCATCTTTTAAGTGAACACATGTAGCCTGGAATATTAGTCTATGAATCTTAGTGATACAAACACTGGAAAACAAAAGGACTTGCAACTCATACTGCAATGACTGCTGTATTAAATGGGAGAACAGTCAAGTAGGTAATGTGGCAGTAGACATTATGGGTAGTTTGCCGTTGTTTCACAGGCCCTTTTCAAAACTATGGTTTTGGTTAGCCTAAAGCTTAACCTTTGACTTTGCCATCAACTCTGTCTGCCAGTTTGAACCTCTGTACCAAAAGTGCACAATTTCAAAATTACTGACAGAGCCCAATCCGGAGCCCAAGCCAGAGCCCAAGCCAGAGCCCAAGCCAGTGCCCAAGTCAGAGCCAAAGCTTAAGCTGTGTTTTAAAAAAGCCTACAAACCAATGGAAACTTAGCCAGTGTGTCTGCTGCCACCTAGTGTCTACAAGACTCCCATTGAGTACAGACAAACATGAAGTGTCTTTCTTTGGTTTCCCAACACTTCAAATCACTCATTTGTTGATGTGACTTTAACCTTATCACTTTCTGCATTTAGTTCCCCGACTGCCAACTTAAAATCACGAAAAACACCACCCATTGGCACTGGATAATTGCAAACACATAGAAAACTGCCCTTTGGTTAATTTCCACACCCAATAAGACTATGGTATGGTCCCTTGAGTAAAGTCAACCATTCTGCTGCTTAAAAAAAAACAAAGAACACTTCATTAAAATACTGATAGAAAAATAAAACATGAAAACAGGATGGGCAAGAAGAAGCAAAAGATATCTAGGTTATCCAAAGCGATCAAAATCAATTACATTTCTTGTCATCAGATGGAGACTGATAAGGTTAAAAAAGAAAAAGATAAGAGAATTAAAATCTGATTATGCCTTGACTTTTTTTGGCAAAGAACAAAAAGGTTTGGAGATTAGATGAACACTGTACTACTACAAGGCTGCAACTGCTTAAGAAATCAACCAAGCAAACGTTTTCGTAAAAAGAAAATGCTAATCGGTAAAAATTCAAAGTATAAAACAATCCATGAAATGATTGAATAAAATTGCCATACAATGATGTAAATCAAAGAGTGTTGTATAAATGATAAGAGACCAACTGAGTTAGCTAAGGTATCGCAGATGACATCACAATGGTGGGAAACATACAGTGATAGTCCATTGACAGTCCAAAGCTGAAATTGATTCAAGTGTTGCGATCAAAATTCAAAAGCATCTCTCATTCCAGAGTAGGGATGAAATTAGAAAACAGCTTTAGCGCATTCTCAACAATTTTCAATGCAAGTTTTGTGTTACGGAGTGTTTGGCATTTTACAGCATATGTGGAATTCATTTACAATGCTAAAACTTGATTACGGTCTAATTCCAAAGGTGGACATTCTTGGGGCAAGTCACAAACAAATTTTTATGTGACTTTGTTTCTCTGTAGTGGTGTTTGTTTTTTTGTTATTTATATTATTATTATTTATTTATTTATTTATTTTATTTTATTCATTTTTTTTTTTTGGGGGGGGGGGGGAATAAAATAAACATCGGTTGACTGATCAACCCGGACTTAGATAAATCCCCATTGTAAATTGGCCTCATATTTTAGACTTGAGTGCACAAACAAACATAATGCAATTGACACACAGTTAATCCCCTTGTATTGTTTAACACATCATAAAAAACTGAATAGGTATTAAATCAATGTCTGCTATTAACAAAGACAGTAGACAACTCTTCATTTATAAAATAAAGAGCATTGTTTAAATAACACAATACTCGTACATCACAGACACTGATGACTAATTGGAATTGAGAAAACATGATTGGACATTTTTATCGCTGTAATAAATAATTGAATTTTTCATGTTAAGAATACACCGAAGTCAATCTACACCTCCTGTCCAATCAGAGCTTGCGAAAAGTTCTATATAAAAAATGTATTTCAGTGTAACCTAAGGAAGTGACTGTAATTGCATAAAAAACAATGCATGAAAGCAAATCATTGTTTGCAAACTTAACTGCAAAATGATGGGTCTGTCTTTTCTGATATTTAAACTACGTACAGGTGTCATTCGAACCAATTATTTTCCCCTTAGAGTATGTAGCTTGTGGCATATTTATAATACGTACTTGTTTTTAGACGGCTTTTTAAGATCCACTTTTTGTTTCTGTAACATTTCTGCAATTTTCTGCAGTAAACCAACAATTTTGCACATATCTTATCAGAATTCTGTATGCTTAAATCAAAACTCGTAACTGTTATCGTATCTCGTTTGTAACATTGTTTACATGTAGATCCCTTGCATTTGGCGTCACAAGCTCAAACAATCCTCACCGAGGTCAAAGGAAGACCTATCATTGGCTGAAAATTTGTGCGTGGCGTGTACATGTTTCCATCGTTTGACCTCGGCAATGACCAACAATGCAAGGGGTCCATGTCGACGTATCAGTACATCAGTCACAAATGTTTTGGCAATGAGAGTCAACTTTCAAACCATCACGGTGCAAGGTAGATTAACAACAGTGTGTTTCTTATCCAGAATCATTTTTGTTTCTAAGTTGCTTTCTCTCCATTCTGTCACTTTGTTACTACAATCTGATGTTTTTGGCATAGAAAAAATAGCGAGTAATTTAAGAAAACAGGATCCATCTATCTTAAATAGAACAACGATTACCAGGCAATAAGGTACAGGGGTTGAACTTTGGCAATTGTTGAAGTTGTTCGCAGTGAGCTTAATACCTTGTCATTACTGTGACCACAGAAACAGCATGCCTGCATGCATAACTCACTGCTTCTTCTTTTTTTAATATATAAGTTACAACTGTTTAAAAAGAAAACCCAACAATGTACAAGTCTCGTAAAAAAATTTCCAGCTAGAAATCAAGGGTTATTTTCATTGGCATTTAAAAATACTATAATCTTCAGACAATAAATACTTAACCTTTGCGTAGTGGCCCATTATGATTGGCTACGTTAATATGTATATTGGAACCAAAACAGCTTGAAATATGTAGAGAATAAATAATTCAAATATTCACTATTTGGGTTGCATTTGTGGTAGAAATAACAACTGGGTTACAGCTTCACATAGCATAATGTTAAGGGAAAATATGCCATTGGTTTTTTAGTAAATGTAACAATAGTTTAAATTCATAACTGATAAATACATTTGTGTTTAAACTATATTCCTTTTTTACCCCCCCCCCAAAGAAATTCAGAAAAAGTTTGTTTCAAGAAGAGATCTTTGAAATATATTTGCATGTTGCGAATAAATTGTTTTCAAGATTCAATGGTGCATTATGATTTATTGTAGCTCACTGTGCAAGTCTTGCGTGTATTTGACCTGGGGACCTGTTAAAATGTGTGAGTCTGTTTTCTTAACACAATAAAGCAAGGTACGTGGGACCAAAATGTTTGAAAAACGCGCCAGACTTGCACCGTCTATGGTACAGGAATTGTTTGGGCAGAGAACGCATTAACCAGTGCTGAGTCATTCTATCACAATGTCTACAACTGTCACCAATACAGCTTGCTAAAATGATGAACTTGATGTGATAATTAAAATGAGAACCCTGCAAACTGTTTACATCAATTGATTGAAAGTTTGCTCTCAGTCCAATCTATCTCCAGTAACTCATTTCAGACTCTAAATACACGCCAGTTTTTTCTTCTTTGCAACGAGGGGCAACCTGTCAGCCGGAAAAACACTTCTAGGGTAATTGGATTCAATGAATCATTCAAGTTTGGTAGTAGTCGCTAATTAGTAAAAATGCCACGTTCAGTGATAAACAGTGTGCGTACACCCTGTAACAGATATGCTTTCTTTATCTCATTCATTACTCGTTGATGTGGACTCAATTAGTGAGTCAAATTGCTGTAATGAGAAAAGGAAGATGTTGGGCACCGTAACCGATGCACTTTCATCCTTCATTTGGTTTAGGATTTACAGCTGTTAAAGAACTCAACAGACTGACTTGGATATGATGAAGGAGTCCCTCGTTCAAACTTCAGTCATTACTGGGATTCAGTTTCTCAACCTCCCAAAAAGCAAGCACTTGTTTTATACAAGGTGGGAAATGCAATGTGGGTTTGGATATTTTGTATGTTGTCCAATACGGATGCATCTTGGAAATGTTTGGCCAAAATCATCGCCGGTTAGAATAAATAAACAAAATAAAATAAAAAAGGAAAACAAAACACACCATGAATATTTGTCTCTGCTTAGGTGTTGGACTGCATTCAACAACAAAATGTTGACAAACCCATATGTGAAAGGCATTGTTACTGTTGTTAATTTCATATTTACAAACTAAGAGATGACAAATGGTTGGTCTTGAGGACAAGAAAATTATCAGGCAACCATGTGGTTTTATAAAGACTGAAACGAGCCAAATTAATAGCCAGTCTTCAAAACTAAAAAGCAAAAATGCCTACATCGTTTTACATGCATGCATTTCTTCGAAACACTTTCCCTTTTTGTCAGTTTTCAATATACAAGAGTATCAAACACTTAATTTAAAAAATAATGGCACATTTTAAGAATAAAAATAAGCTGAAAAACAGATGGAATACGTATATTGACAATGAATACACCACTCCACCAAAACCCCAAATGAAAACCATGTTATGATGTCTGAAATATTTGTAAAACACACAAACACACGCACACACACAGAAAACTCTACAGGAAAACATGAGGGCGATAGAGTGACATGAATACAACATCATCAGCAACGACTTGGTTGCAACTTGGAAGATAACAATTAGTTTGATTCAGGTCTCTCAAGAAAAACTCTTAGAATTCTGGAAATATTGATCTGATGAGCAAGGAGAGCTACTGAACACACCAGGAACAACAGAGAATGGTGTTTGACCATATTAATTTGTCTGCTCATTAATAATATCTTTCATGAAACAACTGTTTCCTGGTAATAATTGAAAGCAGTTTATAACAGAGTGCTTTTCCATTGAACAACTGCTCAGTTTGGGCGTGACTGACATGTTTTGGGTTGTGGAGTTTGTTATTGTTAACAAATAACCCTGATATAATGAAGTGTAAACAAATCTTACCATGAAAGTGCAGCATTGTTGGCAGAACTTTTCATACCAATGTCTTTTGGCCTTTGAGAAAGACTCTGCTCCTGTCCACACAAGAGACCCCTCTAAACATGTTTACATGTAAACCACATGTCATTTTGGTTGGTAAGCAGTTTGCAACAGCTAATTCACCCCCCTTCAAATGTCTTATTCAACACATTTCTACATAAATAATTCCCAAGTATAAAATGATTTGGCAAAACAGACAAGTTTGCGTAAATATCTAATATAGCCAACTGAAGCTAGTTCGTTGTTTGGCAAAATAGTTTCATGAAATAAAGGCATCCATCTGTTTTGGACTATTCATGTGTGGAAACCATTGACTCGCTTGAAAGAGCTATGAAATCAAAAAGAGACTACCTACATCTTCTCCTTCACCATCATGAAGGAGAATAATATAATACTCCACAGCAAAATCAAGAAAGTAATTTTCTGTCCTGGCGAGAAGGCCGTTTTTGCTGAAAGTCTCAACATAGTTTTTGAATTCTCCGAGAAAGGAGGGGGGGGGCCTAAGACTGACCAGGTTTAGAATCAAGTTCACCACGTATAACAATGAAACGTTTATATGACCACCATAGATACAATGGTCTCCCACTGATTCAGTTTCTAGCAAATCTCCCCAGCGCAATATTTCAAGAAGCACAGAGGTCCACATTAAAAAAGGCAATGAAGACTCGGAGCATGTTTGTTGCGCAAAAGCAGACGTCCAAAAGAAGAGGAAATAGGGCGCAAGGTCTTCTGAGGAGTTGGTCAGACATTGTGGTCATACAAATACGGCACAAGAGGAAACTACATTTGATGCTCGATGAAAAGTCAGATGTCTTGTCACTGGAGAAAGAATGTCTACGTGTTTATTTCATCTATCGGATCAATTTAACATGGGGCCATCTTTTGGTGAAGCGATCTGGCGTTTTCACTGTTTGTGATGAATCGGTGGCACAGTCAACATTCACAACTCTCCGCCTGTCCCTGGAGAGCGTCACGAAGCCCCCACCACCTCACCCCCGCTAGCTCGACCGGAGACGTGCTGGTTGGCATACTGGGTCATACTGGGGTCATATATAGGGTGTGGTTGGGTGTGAGGGGGTAGCGATTCCCCACCGTAGCCCCCTGTCTGGGATATGACCTGCCGTAGACTAGCTACCTACAGGGGGGAAAAGAAAGGAAAACTGTGAACAATGGCTACCTCAAATATCTATTGTTAAGAGTTTTTTTTTAAGGATTAATATAAATCACAACATGCTTTCAAGTGCATTTTACAACATTTGATAAAATTCTTGTTTCTTTACGACAAAACAAAACTTTAACTGGAATTTTGAAACAAGCTGGTACCGGTTCCTCCCTATTTCTCTACCCAGTGTGGATGTTTTAGGGAAGTGTGACTGTACAGTACTGGAAAACTTTATGTCTGTAAAATATTTAGATTAGGGGGTACGTCTTTTGGCAACAATAAATATACTACGTTATTGCGGAAATCTAAGCACTTTAAAAGAGATAACAAACCCCCATTTTAGGGTGCTGTGTTAAAATGAGGCTGGCAGGAAAAGTAGTCAGGTACCTTGTGCTTTACCAGTAGATTATAACTTAGTTATAACAGGGGATCTAACACAGTTTGCATCGGGTAGGAAAGCGTTTACTGAACAGTTATGCCCTTCTCCCAAATTCTTAAATCCAATCCCAGTGTTGTTAGATTTTGATTTAAAGCTATGTGCTTTTAACAATTAAGTTTAAAACAGCGAAAAGCGCCGTGACCATTTAATGGAGAATAATAAGGTCAAGAAGACGACAGTGAAGATGAGAAGAATCAACGGCAAGACTGGGATAACGAATACTGGGACAAGACAAGAGCGACAATGAAATAAAAGATTCTGATGAGGAAGACGAACATAATGGTTGAAAATCTTGGTCTGAATGATTTTTTTAAACTCTAATGATTCTGATTATTGTGATTATGATGATTATGATGATTATGATGATGATGATGACGACAAAATGATGGTCTTGTTGAACTTAAAATGAACACACTGATGCTCTTAAAGATCTCATTTTAGTACAAACAAAAGCTCATTTAAGTGGGTGATCAAATCACATGACAGGTCACATGACTAGACAACAAACGCATAAACTAACACAAAGATTACTATGGGATCAGTAAAAGCTGTTGATCGGAAACAAATCACAAAAAGCCGACTGTTAAAGGCAACAACGATGAGGATAAATAAAAAAATAAAATCGTTCACAAAGATACAGAAAGAAAATGACCCCTGAAGGAGCTTACAGCGTACGAGTGTGTGTCAGTAGTGTACCTGTGACTGAACGTTGGCTCCTACTTGACTGGCCATGTTGTAGCTATCTCCATTCTGTAGATTCATGAATGACCCTTCCTGACTCACCATCTGACCCTGGGATGACATGTAACCCCCTGAACCTGTCATGGACAAGAAATAAATAAACGTCCTTCAACTTCTATAAAACTCCAAAGGAATGCCAAGATCAAAATATCACTTATAAAATCAAGTGTGAAATTAATTATCACTTATAAAATCAAGTGTGAAATTAATTATTCTGAATTATAACCATCGTTCTAAATTTAAAATACATTCAATTTGAATGTATTGGTGTACCTGACATACTTTTCAATTAACAACTGTGTACATGTGGCACACAAATCAAAATCGTTTCTCACAGATCAGTGGACTCTGTTTGGTTAGGCTCAATCCCTTAAAATCAGGCAGTAAATCATTGAGAGTAGTTTGTCCTCACCCTTCCTGCCTTTGTTCCACAGCCCCCCCGGGGGGGGGGGGGGGCAATCTAGCATACAACATTAACCCTCTCGTTAATACCAAAGTAATTTGACATTAACAACTGCTGGTGACCGAATTGTTTGACAACTGATGCGTGAAGCACATTCTTTACACAACAGCACGCATGTGTTCAGAGGCCAATTGAACCAACTCTGATACCACCCTGGGGATTTAATTTTAGAGCAAGTAATGACACATTTCTTGCTTATTAAATTCTCTTTCATAACGTACAAAAAATCAAAGAGATCGGTCAAAAAGTGGCCAGGTTCTCCATCTTACTTTTCCCAAGTGGGATCAGGAAGCTTTTTGTACACAAGCATCTGGTGCTCAAGGGTGTTTGGGCATTTCTGATCTTTCTACGCCATTTTGAGAGGGTTGTATATTGTTGTATAACAGCAACCTTTTAAAAAAATGTTACCAGTATTGGAAAGATCCAATCTTTCTCTCCAATTAATCATTGCAAGCTTGGGTATGGAGGGTGAAACAGCTTTGTAAAATATAGCCTATGTGCTCGGGCCTGGGTGTGGTTTTGTGTGTGGGCTTACTGAAGGGCCCTTGTGGGATATTTTACACAATAGAACAATGGACCCCACAAGGTTTTTCTTTGTTCAAATTGGACCCCACAGGTTGTGTATGTGTGTGTGTGTGTGTGAGCGTGTCTACTTGTTGAAACCGAGGACTTTAACAAAAGAGATCCGGGTGTTTTGACAGAGCAAGGATGCCCTCGCTTCGCTTTTGTGTACAAAACCAATGGGGACGTCGCTAAAAAAAAAAAATGGAGAACAAAGAGAAGTCCTCAATTTACCGGATTCACATACATGTCACCTCGGTATAGTGCAGTCGACTTCCGTCTAACCCCTCCTGCTCTTCTTCCCTCTCCTACCCCCTTCCCTGTTCAATCCCATCCCCCTCCACACCAGCTCCATAATTCCAAGCAAGCAGACTCTTCTACTCACCCTGATTACTACCATTGCCTGTAGGTGTGCTGGGTGCTGATGGAGGCTGGCTCTGGTTGCCATCGTGTTGTGATGTTGCTACTGACACTGCAGCTGCTGCATTCTTAGCTGCATATAGGTTAGCCTCCTCCTGGGCCTTGCCAATGTTCTTCTTGTAGCGAATTCTCTTGTTGCCGAACCAATTTGAAACCTGTACAAATAGAAACAGGCAGAAGAAATAAACATCACTTGAAATTCTGGAACATTGAATAACAACAGACAGAAACAAGCAGAGCTCCTGTATTTGCAAGTTGTTGCCTAAGACTTCAGTGTGGCAATCAGGGGGCCAATGTCATGCACAAGAAATAGCTAAGCATGAACACATTTTGTTACCAAAGGTTACCCGCCAAAATACCATGCCATGTGTCCTGTTGCGACTGGTCTCCTGCCATATTTTCCCTTAGCATAAATTTTTTAAACTGACATTTTTTGCTTAAGCATCTGTATAAATCTCACCCTGTTTCTTTCCAAATGAGTATATTTTGATGGGGGAAACTTATGAACTTGAAATAACTCATTCGGTAGTTTGGTTGTCTTTCCGATAATTTTTGAAAAACATTTGAGTTCTGTTCACATTGCCTGGCTAAGCATGGTTGGTTTGACAAGCACCGAGACCAACCCAAAGGTTGTTTAGGGAAGATGGTGGGGGTGGGTGAGCAGAGTTGATTCCTTACCTGTGCGACTGTTATCGCACATTTTCTTGCGAGTTCTTCCTTTGCCTCTTCACTGGGTATGGGTTGCTCAAATGTGAGTAAAAATATTCATTTAGGATCTCTGTGGCTTGTTTACTAAAATTCCTTCTTTTCCTCCTGTGAAAAAAAAAACACATGAAGAAATACCATGTAAATAAAAAAAAAACACAAAACACTCCAAATTATTAAAAGCATTTGATTCCAACTACTTCAATTCGCTCGTACAGGCTCAGGGCATTTCAGAAGTTGTGAATTTTCTTAGGTTTCCTGTGAGCCGTGTCTCATCTTATCTAGCGAAATGCCAAACCATCCGATGGTTGGCCTGGAGGGGATTGTGGAGGTCTGTGGATGTCCAGCTCACAGGACAGTGAATAACCAAATGCCAGTCAAATGTTGCTTGCTTGGCTAGGTTGACTTCACCCACATGACCTATGGGCCATTGAGGAACTTTTCCCCAATACTTGATGAGACCCTGCCTGTGGATTATTTCCATAACTATGTTTTGTCGCTGTCTTTGACATCAACTGTCTGTTGCAAAATATGTAAGTTTGATTCTGTTTACTAGGAGGAAATGTTTGCAGTAAAGTGGCATATAGAATGGCTTTGGCTATACAGCCACAGCCAAGCAAAGAATGAAACCCAGCCCTAGACCTTACCTTGCGTCAAGAAACCTTGACCTAAGAATCATGACCGCCTCGCACGTGCTCTGTTTGAGCTGAACCTGAATTGCGTTGAATTTTCTGTGGATGATGTTGACCATTCTTTCGATTTCTTTGGGGCGATCGGTCTCGTCCGACTCTGTTCCCTCAGGAGATTCATAACATGTGTTGTGAACTCGTTGCATGCCTGCTGGGGGTGGACAGTACAGACCGGTGGGGGAAACAAACCAAAAATATCAGAAATGAAATAATTTGAAAATACAAACAACTGTTATAACTCGTGAATAGAGAAAATCAACAACCTTGTACCTTGTAGAACAATCAAGTCAACCAAGTCATTGTTAAAATTGTCTTCCAGGTAAAAGTCGCTATTAAAAACATTTCCAGAAAATTTAAATAAAACAATAGTTACAACAACAAGGTAAACTATTTGCAACTGATCCGATAAATTGATTGTAAACATACAGGTGCTCATAGCATCACTAATCCCTAAGAGACTTCACCAGCCACAGGCCGCTTGCCTCAAAATGCCATAGCAGCCACAAATGGCCTTACAATTTGACCTAATCTCATTCAACCCCAAAAAGGTCACTGTAAAGGTCATGACCTGAGTTGCTGATTTACCATGTTTGAAATGTTGACATTTTGTTGTGTGTGTTTTGTCCCAGACACTGGAAGAGGATGTGCTACAAGTCAGCAAAATCAGCCATGTCTGGGTCCATGGTTGAACAGAGACGAAAATCTCCAGAGAGTCAAGTCTACTCAGAAGAGTAATGTCATTGGCTTTATGCACCACTGGCATTAACTTCAACATGCTGACAAACTTTCATAATACAGTCCTTTTCACATTCGAAGAGGAAATATTCAGGTCTTGTGATTTTCTTCAGGTGTATGTGAATGTCACAAGAGGGCGGTATACATAGTGGACTGTTTCGTTGATTCTCAGCCCCTCTGTGGTTAGGATTGCAGACAATTCCTGAAACAGCGTTGCACAATCACTTCACTGTTTACAGTTTAATACATGTTTTTTCTTACGTCACAACCAAGAAATTATACGCATTATTGCCCAACCAATTTCATGTGAAGTTAAACTTTTGTCTGACAGAAATATGAAAAGATGCACAGTCTCGTAATTAAGACATTTGTGGGCCAGCAGGGGAGTTAATTAAGGCCCCCTAGCTGACATTGATTAACCCACCTGCTCATATTTCTCAAGCTCTGTATGATAGATCTGCCTGATCTGTGCTAGTTTGGCTCGGTAGTCGGAGTGCTCGATGGCGTTGTCAGGTTGCCCCGGTCCTCCTCCTGACGCCGCTGCTGCTGCGGCTGCTGCTGCTGACCCACCGCCCTTCTCCGGTCCAGCGACGCCTTCAGCTATAAGCATGTTGTCTAGTCGCATCAGCTGTGGATCGGGTGGCTCCTCCTCTTGTGCACCTCTAATACTAAGCACTGTGTGATGAAAGAGAACAAAGAGAATGGTTGAGACTAGTTACTCATCAAACTGTGAAACTGTACCTCTTTTACTAATCCTGCTGTTGATGGAGAATTCAATAGTTTGATATGATAAAGACACCATTCCAGCCTGTAATGTGAGATCAAGTACTGAGAGTATCTAAACAGTACACGGTTATATCTGTTGACAGTTTCTTTCAACCGTCTTAGAATTGGCAGTTATCTAGTTCAGCATGGTCAGTCAACTACTTTTAAGTTCAGTGTATAGTACTGAAATATTGAATGTTGTGGATGGCAGTGTATAGTACTGAAATATTGAATGTTGTGGATGGCATACACAACGAAAAATAACTGTACATTTACAAAAGGGGTGTTCTGGTCATTTTACACAAATCCAAAGAGGCTGGTGACTAATAAGAAGTTGCTTTTTCTTCTCAGGCTTGGAAGTCAGCGAAGCATACCACAGGCTTCATTGTGAAACCAAGCAAATAGTTGTTAATTCAAACAAAAATGACATCACCATTAACTCAAAACAAAAGAAATCAACTCCTTCTTAACTCCCATGAAAGGAAAACAAAACCTACAAGTGAGATGGGCTACAAGTGAGACAACCAACCGGTTGTATCAAATGGTTAAATCAAACATTGACGGAACGATTCCATATTTAAGTTACATGACACTGGCTTAACGATCCCTACATTTGTTTGATCTCTACATGTCCAAAAATGCAAACAGACTTTTAAGATCACAAAGAAGCTGTGCATATACATGGACCAGAAGAGGTGATGCAAACACAGTGTATATACTCAGAGCGATGCTCACATTTATTTGATATCGAGTTTCAGTCGTGTTTGCAGCAGAAAATGAAATACAAATAAATCTGTATGTACAGATTGTATCAAAGAATACTATAGTAATGCTTGCCCAAAGGTTGTGCTGGTAAGTGCACAAGGCTAACACACCTTTGTTCAGAGAAACACCCCCATGAATACTAGCAAAATAAATTAGGGATTTTTTTCCAAGACAAAGAAAAAGATTTTTACAAAAATTGTCTTGTACAAAAAAAGCCTTGACCTGTAAAACATTAAAATAAAAAGAATTGCAATTTTTTTATGTGAACTTCTAAAAAAATTCTGTTTATTTGATATTGAATCTTGAGAAGAAATATAATATGAATTTGCGCTCAAATCTCATAATTCTCATTTTGAGTGGCATCACTCTGCATTTCACCTGAAAAACCTGCATCAAAATCGCAAAAGATTACGCCCAACAGCTAGACACTGGGAGCTGATGTGGACTGCCTTAACCTTGACCAGCAGGGCCTGATCAACTTATATACTGCCCTCTTGTGACATGATTATAATGAGTTCAGCACTGGCCCTATTTACATGTACTTTATGTATACATGTACACATTGTGTGGCAAAATAATGGGGGAACTGATCGAAAAAGAGTTCATTTCATACTTAATACTGCTTTTCAATAACTTTGGTTTAAGAAGTTACAAGTCTCTTGTTGGGATCACAAGGGTGCTGTAACAATGTTAAGGAATAAGGAGCCAATATACACCCCAATTTCGGGGCCCAATGTATTTGTGTGTGTTCACAGTTAAGTATGTGTAACATTGAACGTAAAATAAAACATGGTGTATCACTGGTTTATGACCATGTGTCACATCATGTCACAAAACCTTGACAGTCATTTCACAATGTATGAGAATGTGCCATATCATATCATACTGTGTCAAAGTGCGCCATGACATGCCACAATGTGTCACAATGTATCACTGTGTATCACTGGTCCTGTCAGACTATGTCACCCGCACTCCTCCCAAACATGTCACAACATGTCACATTCTGTCATCATCCAGAAGTTCCATATCCCTAGTCTCATTATGGTCTCATCAAGACACCAAATTGCCATAATCCATCATGTCCCATCATGTCACACATGCATCCTACGGCTACATCTCCCTTTAAGCCAATCTCCTAAGAGGCAAGACTCCACGCTCTCTACTCCACCCTCGACCGACCGTATGGAGCCCGCACTACCACACCATGCCCTGCTCCACACGCATAATATCTCTGCTACAAAATGTTGACTTGACAAGAAGTATACAAACCCAAACCACAATGTTCACATAATTGGCCCATTTAATATCAGACCCCAATCTCTCTACCCAAGACACACTGACAAATCAGCATAATTGTATCTAGAGGTCCAGACATAAAAAACCACAAGACGCAATTCTTTAAGAACCAGCTCCCTCAGTTTAACCCTAAGCTTAAAGATAAGAACGGGAAAGCACATTGACAGACACCATTTTTAAAGAATTTGTAAACAAAATTAAGTGAACGCCTGAACTGAACTTTTTGAGGAGTTAATGGTTTCAAAGCAATTAAGGCATGGTTTAGTTCTGACCTCATCCTCCGTGGGTCGGACATTTTGACAAAATATGTAAAATAAACAATGTTTGGCGCTCTTGGAACAATAATCACAACACTCTCTGTAAATTGTGTTAAAAACAATGAGTACAATCAAAAGACTTTCTTGCCTAATTAGGCACAATCTGTGACTCTGGTGTGCCACAAATTGGTCTGCTGGTCGCCCTTTCTCTTATTTTTCGGTGACCTAAAGCTGTGGTCAGGGGAGTGGAACAATGAACAAGCCTTCTACATCAGGGCCTTGCTTTCCAGTGAGCATGGGGCCAATGACATTGAGTAATGGGCCAAATATTGGCCCTGTGACCCCGTCAGAATGCAGAGCGTTTACATCTGCTGTGTATACGTACATGGTACGTGTATGCCACTGTACTGTCGAATGCAGTTCAACTTGAACCACTATTAAAGGCACACTACACAGTCAAAGTTGTAACAGTAAAATTGCAACTGCTGGTTTATACCACAGCTATAGGCCTACCACCACAACTTTAAGTTCAGTTAGTATCAGTTATTTGGGAAATTATTCGCAGTGGGTGCATTTATTATGCGATTGGAATGATTACTAATAAGTCTATTTTTATCAAGCTTCTTGAGTAACTGTCTTGGCGGTGAAAAGTTAAACTGTTAATTTCACAGTGAGGAGAAGACCGGTTGATACTAAATATCTTGATAAGTAATGTATGTACAAATAAATTCAACTCAGCAATATTATTATATTCTTTTACAAGCAAATTCTTTGATACAAGTAAATCTAGTTGGTGTCCATATCTGGGTAGTTTCTCTACAAGAGCAAATCAGCCATTTACCTGGTAACATGACACAATGCATTCATCATCATCAACCCCCACACTTAAAGAAACTAGGCCACAAAACCATCTCAACCCCCAAAAAACAAACTCTGCAAATCTTTAGTCAATAAAGATTCAAAAACATCTCATCATAAATTCAAGCAGAATAATTTAGTTCTCAACCCCAACGACTTCATTTTGACAAAATCTGCATTGAATGTAACATTCAAGCCAATGACAATTTGAAACGAGAAAAAGTGTGCCCTAAAACAGCTCTGAAAGAACAACAACAACAATAACAACAACAAAATAAATGAAATAAAAAAAGTCCCTGTAATTTATATCTGTCAAGTTTCCTGTGCTGCTTTCAACTACTGCACATGATGAAATGATAGGGGGCATAGACACTATTCATCATCTACTGTGGGTCACATGATGTCAATGGGGCCAATCCCATAGCTGTCAGTAAAGCCAGCCGTATTGTCTCCGGTGGAGTCCCCTTCGCCAACAGACTGAAATCCCTTCCTGGGCTGGAGGCCGTCCCAAAAATGGAGAGAATGCTCCGGGCCCACACACACGCACATTATTCACTACTTCAAAGAGAGCGAGAAAGCAAAAAAACTTCTTTCTAATCGTTACATTTCTGTGATTTCAAAGAGTTGAAGTTTTTGATATTTTAAATATTTACAATGCATCCATTTTACTTGAAATATCTAGAAAAAACCTAAGACATATTTAGCTTTCTTCACAGTATTTATTTTGAGAAACAGTAAAAAATAAATTCAAAGTTGCTGTTGTTTTCAGAGGGGAAAAATAGTAATTATGCAAAATACCCTTGTCTATTTATTTTATTGTGAATAAAAAATAAAATAATAATAATAACGCATGCTTATTTATCTCCAAAGTCAGCCTAAAAAGACTCTCGAAATGCTTGAAATAGAGACAGAAGAATGAGCAATGTCGAAAATATCATCTTTGGTACACTTTGGTTTTGTGTTAATGATTCTCTTCCCACTAGCAAAGTTCCATTCACATAAATTGACAATGGCACAGTTGATCAGCCCACAGCCATAAAAAAAAATGTCCCCCATCACGCCTTACCCCTAATATAATAAACTAGGCAAGTCTGAACTCCACCCAGTACAGCAAACCACCCAGTTTACCCACCCAGTTCACAAGGCGAGACAGACTAATTTCCTAAACCTACTACCGCTATCTAGCTGTCAATTCCTCTAACACGTTAACTAACCTCATTACTGTGTCCTTTACAGCCCTTAATATTTTGTTTGACATGTTGCTGAAGCAATCTCACTTGACATGGCGGAACTGCCAGACAAGTCCCCACAACTGGTAAATGATTTCACTCTTTACGTCACCCCCCCCCCTCCCTTCTTACCAATAGTTTGAACTTATACTAGAAGACTCCAAAAGAACTGATATTAAATCTTTCCTCTGTAACAAGCTGGGACAATGACAAATTGTTAACACGCCAATCAGGGAGAATGTTGGTTAGATGTGATTACTAACATTGCACACCCATTGTCAGATTTCCAAAACTCTGGGAAATTTCCAACATACTTCACTACCACCTTCATAGGACCAAGTTAAAGTGCTAGTAGCAATACTGTCTTGAATAATAGTCAATGTTAACATTGTTCTTACAATCAACGTAAAAAATTGGTTTCTGGAAGACTAGTTTCCTCTCAGTCTATCTAGTGTTCAAGAAAGATTAAATCAATAGATGAAAATTCTGTCAAAATGAGTGCCTACGATGGGGAAGGGATGGGGAAGGTACTGTGTGATGGTTACAGGTTTTGTTACATTCATTATGCTTTACAAAAATGCTTGGTATAAGGTTATGGTTTTTTTCTATAAAACGAACGCTTTTAAGTGTAACCAATTCTCAGTAGGCTAAGACCATGACTAGTGTCAAGTAAGCTATGCACAGTCAGTTTTCTTGAGAACTTGTCTGTCTTGCTATTTTTTCTACTGCCGCTGAGCAGCTCATGAAATATTACTTGACAATTTTTCAAGAACAAAATTTTGTAAGTGTCTTGTATCTATATGAATTAGGGAAAGGGCAAGTGATTATTAATTTTTAGTATGTGGACCACACTCTTACAAAACAGTACAATGCATTTAGCAAACCTCAGTCTTGACACTGATTAGTGCAACAGCTATCATAACCAATGCCTTAGTGTCCCACATGCAGCAGATGAAGACACAGTGGACAAACTTGACACACTATATGAGATCGCAAGTGTGCATGTTGTTATATACTTACAACACCTGACCTTATTAATATCTGACTATCAGTGGAGGTCATGATCGACTAACTGCTCAAATGACATCTACGAGTCTCACATTTAAAGGGAAGGTATGAAATGATATCACGCAGGAATCCGTTGAGGGTATCAAAATTAACCACTTTGCACATTAGCTTCTTGTCAGTTTCCCCTAGAATTCTACATTTCCAACAAGTTTATCTTGATAAAGGTAAGTAGAATTCTACAATCCTACAAGTTTATCTTGATAAAGGTAAGTAGAATTCTACAATCCAACAAGTTTATCTTGATATTAGTGTTTGTACCAACCTCAACACCCCCCCTGCCCCACCCTCAAATTGCCTTCAATATCAACATTCTGAGAACAGCCAGAGTGTTAACAAATGTGTCCTACTTTCGGTGAGATAAAACAAAATGTTTTCTTTCAAATATCAATTATTTTGCCACAACAAATATTGCTCAAGTCTTAAACTAACATTTGAACTGTTGTAAACAAGTGATTGATGAAACAATAATCCCTGTTTGCATTCTAACATTAAGTGTGTATGCTAGATTAAAAGATCTACATCAAATATAAGCTGGTGGGGTAATTTATTGATTGTATAAACAAAGTCAAACAAAACAAATGAGGATAAACGAGTGAAATGATCATGCCATATGGCTGGAATTGGTACTTTCATCTGCTGAAGACCAAGGAAACATAAATAATAAACAACTGACAGACCAGTAAAAAAAAAAATCATTTTGTACGCCATTTTGTCAAATACCCCGTGTTCTTGGTATAATGGTGTGTGTATTACTGGCACTACTAGACTCATACAAGCCTCGGGTACAATGGTTGGAATTTTGAAAGAGAAAAACATAACTAAATGTGAACAATGTTGAGTAAAATATAACAGGTACCATTCATATGCATTCAGCTAATGCTCAGTGGCTATGCATACGCATGTCTACTGACAACAAATTCTTGCTATAAATCTGCCATTTTAAATGAATAATGGACAATTTATTTGAAAAATTGTATTTCAATTTAATAATGTTTGTAGAAATGTTTTTATAGTCAAAATCAAATTATCATGACAATCACCACCTTGATATGAAACTTAAAATTTTACATTCAACAGCGCACGCACCAATAACAGGATGAACAATATACAGTCGGAGCAGGACATTCACAATTATCTTTCAAATCTGTTCTTCCATCTTGAAAGGATTGAAATCACAACATTAATTCAGTGCCGATAATTTTTTCTCAAAATAAAAAAATGTACAATTTAGAAAACCCAATATGGGAAAAAAATTGACACATGTGGAAGCGTTCTAGAGAGCAGTAGAGGAGAGATGTCAGTTACGCATGCAGAGGTAGTGGCAGGCCACACCATCAGTCTTAGTAAATACAACTCAACCAGGAAAGACAGATCCAGGGTGGACTTTTTCCCTCATTGGAATTGACAGGTAAAGTGTCAGGGATCAAATAAAGATGAATGAGTCCAACCAGTTAGAAGCTGTGCCGAGATTGATTGCACAGCAAGACTGGGCAGTCCTCCTGCCTTTTTTTATTTTCCACCGCTCAGGCATTTTTTCTTCTTCTTTTTCCTCCTGACCCTAAGTATATTTAGATGCAATGAGAAAACCTAGGTGTGTTGTATGTTCCGTTTTGGGGTAGGCTAATAGTGTTACAATACAGATGGGGAAATAAAACAAGAGGCGACATAGAGTGGAGCTTGCTGATTGGAACGGCATCGAGCTCAGCTACATCAGTGTCATCTCAGTCGGCCTGACTACTTGGTAAAGGTTGTTGTGTGTAGGCAGCGTGTGTTTATGGTGGCTGAGGCTGTATATACACTTGTTAAACTCAGAGTACCTCTGACTGAGCATGTAAGAGTGCTTAACGGTTTGGATTAATTGGGAAGCCATGGTATAGAAGATTAACAGACTCATTGGGTTGTCAGTCACTTCATAAAGAAGGAAGAAGTTCCGATTAAAAAGCCTGCAACGTCTTGCATGGCTTATCGGTTAAATCTGCTATGATTATCTATCTCACTAAAATTAAAATTAATAACAAATGCTCATAATTATGATTATTGAAATTTAAAAAATGCCTCCTGCATACTTATATACAGGAGGACTTTAAACACCTCCAAACTTGATGTTATTACCAAGGAGGATGTATGTTATCGATAAAATTACTTGAATACTAGACAACTGAAGCTCAACTCAAACTGTCACTATGGAGTTACGGTATGAGTACGTTCCACCAAATGAAACAATACAGGCATTTTTATCCGTATCTAACTAATAGGGGCCTACATATACGAACGTTCTTTTTTACTAGAGATATTTTGGCAGCCGTTGAGAAACTTCCAACACCAGTAAGAAAACTTCAGAAGTTTCTTTTCTTGGATCAATGATGGGTACAAAATACCGCCCCGTTGAAGTTGTGAGGGTTATTTGGTACATGCACCCCTGCCACTTATCAGGTGTATAGGCCGACAGGCTAGATGAATGCCCTTCATTCTGTCCCCACTACTGGCATGGCGCCACAGGGGACGTCCACGAAGACGCTATCGGATGATGGCATCTGCTTCATCCAATCCTTGATTCCATCAACAATCCCCCAAGTGAGAACACTTCCATTGCCACTCGGCCGGTCCTAACCATCACAACAAGCCAGCCGAACCGGGGGTAAAATCGCGCCGCCAAAACCGCTAGACCCAAGCGGTAGGGCCTACTCAAGAGTCATCAAGACCAGGTGGGGGAATGTTCGTTAGACGATGAAAAGCTGCGCGCCTCATACTCACCCCCGGAGTAGTAAATTTATACGCCCTTCACTGTAGCATGTATTGGATTTCTCTGTCAAATCAATCTTTAAGTGTTTAGTTTCATAACAGAGGATAACGGCATCCGCTTGTACGCCGTTTCTTCACGCATCACCACAGGCCAAAGGATTTGAAAACCTTTACACAATTACACTGTTTTTACACCGTTATTTTTTCCGCCCTTCCTGTGCTTGTCATCATTACGGCAAAGCGTGGGGGTATGTAGGTTAATGGCTAGCGCACAATTTCAGATGATTGTAGCAATAGTTGGGACAGCGGAGTTGAGAACGGTTCCATTAGGCGTTTTTTTTTACGCTGACAAACCCCAATGATCAAGAATAACATCCCGACTCAATGGATTAAGTATGAAATGGAAGGAAATTTCTCAAGTAAAAATAACAAACGATGTCTTACAGTTTGTTTTGTTTTGGCGACAATGCGAGGATTTTCAACCAGATCAATACTTCCCCTGATCAAAGTTTGACAACTTGATGACCATTTTTTATTTCTTCTTCAAAAGTGGAAGAACTGTTCAACAAAGAACAACTTGGCTCATAGAGAAAAGTCAGGGCACACAAAAAACATGTTTAATTTAATTGAAACGGAATACAAAAAAAAAAAAAACGGCAACTCCGTTACAACATGTCCTACTTCATCTGAAGCGAAGTGAACGCAGGCAATTTTTACATCATCTCCCGGTCGCTCCATTAAATATGCATGTAATAAGTTTGGGCCAGGGGACCAGGCGTTGAATAATTCAACGCTGTGCCGTGTTGTCTTTGACGATTAATCTCTGAGGTGTTGGGAAGGATGGTGTCGCAATACAAGTCATCAGAGAATACCACTCGCAAGGCTGATCCAAAAAAAAAAAAAAAAAAAAAGATGGAGGGGGGGGGGCAGGTTGTTGAATAAAGACAGACACAATGGTGTGTGTTTACTATGTTTGCACATTGCATACAAAAATTGAGAAGTAGTGTTTAATCCATTGTTGAGTGTACACCCAAAAATTGTGTTGAGTGCGGTTGGTCTTTTGATAGTCTCAAACTCCCAGTGGGAGTTCCATTGTGGACAGCCATTTTGTGTGACTGCAAAGGTGCCGTAAAGCTTGTTGTTAACAGTCAACCTATTCATTCCGGTCGGTTCAGGACATGTCCGCTTAGCTCTCTCTATTCACCGCTGCAGAATGAAGAATCAGTTGTAATTGATGGAAATACGGGGGTCTCGGACAAACCTGTGCAGCTGCGATAAGCCGTAGCTAGTCAGAATCGGTGCAAAGCTCGTTAGGCAGGCCCTAGGACATCTTGGCAAATCCAATTTCCCTGGCAATCAGACTGGCAACGTGACGGCCATGAGCTTGCTCTAAACTCAATCTCAATGTCTCTACTGTGACACAGCAAACCTCTGCATTTACCGATTTTTCCACTGATTTTTCTTTTCCCACCTCCCCACTGGAATACGCCCCAACGCCGCAAAATCCCCCCCGAAGAAAACCATCCAGCAACTGGCTGGTCAGCCTGCAGTTTTCCTTTTACTGTAACTGGCCAGCAAATGTAATTATACAAGCACCAAACGGCATTGAGTGTATGCCATGTCATTAGAACGCACAGAACCCGATTAGCAAGTGTATAATTGCATTCTCTGGCAATCGGATGGCGGAGATTTTCTTACGGGCACTTCTTTGTGTCGGCGCGTGGAATAACTTAGTCTTGCATTTGATACACGCAGATCTCAGCAAGTCCGTTTTGGGCTCTCAAATCCTGGCTAGCAAGTGAAGACAACAAAGAGCTTGTGGGACTTATATTACAGATTTGCCTGTTAATTGTCCTCTCCTTTCAGCCACGAAAGAGCAAGATAAATATTATCCCAACCAGCCGATCAATAAATCCATACAAGTAGCAATGTGAATAATACCTGGCCCGGCGCGCTGATGGTCCATGCATAAAACCAGCCCAACAATGCACGATCTATACCGCTTAATTCTGTGTCTTTACTTGGACCAACCGACACTGAATAATCCAAAAAATAAGTCCACAGACTTTGTGCGGGGAAGGAGGGAGGACAAATTCAGCAGATTTATTGTGCGAGCTTCATAAACAACCTAATTTCGTTTGGCACTTTCGTTCCATCCTTCACACCCTTATTTGACTCTCGCAGAATCTCAACCCCCCCCCCTATTCTGCTGCTCTTGGGGTTCAATTTATTTAGGGAGATGAGCGTATGGAGTGAGAGCAATTATTTGACAAATGAAATGACTCGGCTTGTTTGCCAAGACGCTGAAGATCTGGACTGCAATATTGATTGCTGTTGCAGAGTAGCTCATGGCGTAAACCCACAAACAGCAGCTGTTTCAAAAACACTTCTTGGCCAGGTGACTCTTATTTCCCGTGGTCTTTCTTGCCTTTCCTCTGTGTTTCCTTCTTGTTTCTTGGCTACAATGGCTCCTCTAGTCCTGCCACTGATCATCCATTAACGTTGTAATAGCTCAGCCCTAGGTAATCATTCCATAGTAAAATTGCGATGGAGTTTAGTAATGGAGGAAAGTCCGCGTTTATGCCATCTGGTAACTCGTCGGTGGTTGAGAGGGGCAGCAGTAGTAACGTTTCCCCCACGGCTCTCTGGCAAGTCTGCAGCTATCACCCTGATTACAAAAGTGGTAACCGGCCAGGTTTAATATCACGATTGAAGCTTCACTTTAGTCCGTAAAAGGGAGGATTTAATTTAAAAGACCACGCCAACCGGTCATTGTCATGATTTGAAAGAAATTAGGGAGATCTTCTTCCCTGAAGCACACCGACGTATCGTCTGCTATCACACGCAATTCCTTTTCAATTTTTCACATTCAGACATCACATTTAGCCGGCATTAACCAATTCTATAAACATTTCTTTCCCTTTTAAAGATAATTGGTTTCTTTGACACCAGTTTCCCCAAGGGTTGGCTCGGACACTGGATTACGTGGGATACCGCCAGGAGGCAATTTGAAGCCAACACCGAAGTTCAAAACTTGGCAGGACTTTGGTTTGGAATTTCAGTGTAATTTGTTTAATTGGATGATTTTACATGTGGTTTAGTAGAGCACAGCTCTAAGGGGGGATAACTACAAACAAACTAATTGCTCATTTGATCACAAAGGCAGTTACAATAATGACTATTTGATGGGGGAGGTCATCAACTGCTTTTTAACTCATTACAATCAATCAGACATAGATAAGTACGACTCCCATATTGTAAATCATTATTACTGCTCCTGTCAATATAAAGTTACACGTCGTACAAGCAACCAATCAAATCTTTCAAAGAAAACTAACCCAAATAACCATAAAAATATGATATTTCACAGCACAAAAGTGAGAACACAAAAATGAAACACACACTATAAAATAAGTACCCCCATAAAAGCTAATTAACAAAAGAAGAACACAATTCGTCAGCTTAAAAAAAAATTAAGCCGCGCGCTGAAAACAATAGGAATGTCACATGACTGCACATGTGACTATACAAAATTGAGATGAAAACAGACCTCTTAAATTACACCACAAATACTTGAGCAGCACACATTTGCAATGAGTGACTCACAAGCTAGGTATTGAGAACACAGGGTCCCTTTAGAGACAGACCAGTCTTGGTGTGTCACAACTCCAACCTATTGCAGACTCTTTTTCTTTTAAATGATGGAAGCTTCCGGCTTACAAGGAAAGTACACACATGAAAATGTGCACATGAAAACTTTATGGAATACATTTAGCTTAGCCCCAAGCTTTTAAGACCATATATTACAATATGAAGTATTACTTTTATATGTGATTGCTTCAGCGCTGGATTGCTTTCCTCTTGCAAGGTGAGCGAATACAAATCTCTTGAAGATAACAATGTTTTTGATGACAGTGTGATTGTTGCTATTGCCAAATGTACCATTTTTGCAATCATTGGAAAGTGTTTATTTTTCTCCACACTTTGTCTTTAAGATTTCCAGTGGGGTTCGAATGTGTTTGATAATGTAGTGGGGGGCTAAGCTGGCCACTCTACCAGTGACTAACAACCTTGTGCTAGATTGAGGTTGTTGGGAGGTGGTGTTTGCGCTGCTGGTACATTACCCCACTATTAATGCATAATACATGGAGGTTATGGCTAGGGGTATTGTGTTGCAATGTGAATGCACCAAGGTGACAGAAAGACTGAGGACTTGTGGCACTGATTACACAAACAACTCGCTTGGATTTCTCTACTTCCCTTCCCTACTACTACCGCTGGAATAAAATGCAGAAAGCTTCTGCAAGTTCCGGGCATGAGTTGGGGTTGTTACTAGTATGAGGTATCCAATGTATTAACATTTTCAATGACTTGTCACTACAGTACTTGTTTCACTAAACTTACTTCAAAGGAAAAACTTAACAATCCTAAAATAAAGAAGGTAAAACTACAATTAATGTCTAGACACAACCAACACACATTCAAATGTTGAGTTTCTCTAAGCTTTACTGAAGCACCTCTCACTTGTCACCACATAGTATTCATTTCACTAAACTTGCTGCGCAAACCCATAATCCCAAACTAAAGAAGTTCACGCAACAATCATTGAACTTTTTTTCCCAGACAAAATTGGCACACATTAAAATGTTGAGGTACTCTAAACTTTACTAAAGTACCCTTTGGTTACCAGACTGAACAAGTGACAGCATACAACTCTACCCTCAACCCCTCTGCATGTATAGGCCTACACATTATAAAACCCTTCTCAAAACCAAACAGTCGTCCTCCTAAACTAAACAATGGATAGCCTTAAAGAGTGTAACACACAAGAGTATGGAATCGGGCCCTAAGAGGTCTCCATGCAATGCTGACTCCACAACCTACTAGAGCCAACACGAAATCCCAATTTTGCAATAATTGGAGGTAATCACTGAACCACTCATCCTGCTTCTCTCTGCAATCTGTTAATCATTTCCACGGAACCAGCGACCGATGGAATGAAAGAGGGGGGGGGGGCAAGATTCAAAGAGTACACTACAAAATTGCACCTCGTTAAAATTTCCCCTCTGTCTCTCCATCTATCCGAACTGAAACGCTTGCCCTTTCTACCCTAGACTCCTCATTTTTCCCTCCTCATTTTTTCCTCCTCCTTCTCCCCCCGTCTCCTTCCCTCTGTAACACCGATGATGATCAGACAAGGGTTGGTCTTTCCTTGCGTGATGGTACTTCAGATTCTTCAAGTAGATTGTACTCACATATTATAGAATAAGTGGTTATTATTGGCACAAAAGCATAGGGGGCCCCCCTCGCACAGTGTTTTCAACAAGCATCCTGTACACATCAAGGATTTTGCCAACCTCTGGATTGTGATGTACTTGGTATACTTATTTTAAATGTAACCAATGTGAGTTCTCACATTGGTTACATTTTTAATACAATGTGAATCTGGCATTCTGATTTAAAGGGAGGTAGCTAGTGTAAAAGAAGTTTTTTCAACAGATTTTAAGCGAGTTGAAACACCAACAAGTATGGGTTTAGTCATACTGTATGTGAGAGTGCACATTTTTGCAAGAGTTCATACATTTTGTAAATTCATAAACAGTTATTTACATATTGAATGAAATATAAAAAGACCGCTCGAAGTACCAGGGAACATTAATTGAGCCTTATAATTTCATTTTTAAATTCTGTTCAATTTCTTTTTAGTTCATCATGAAATTATTTCAGATGTATCAGGTAACTTTTCAATTTGAAGGTAAATAAAATGAAGGGAAAAACATTTTAAAAAAAGGATATTAGTAATTGATAAACTTGAATATATTCAAAAAACAAAATTTCAAGGAAATTCATAACATCTCAGTTTTGAATTTCCAGTTTGAAAGTTTGATTCCATCAATTTTTATTTATTAACATTATGCGCTCACTCTATTCTTTAAAAAAATATTCAGTTGAAACAACGCAGCCCATAAGACAAATTATAACTTAAAAAAAAAATTGAAATAATAATTGTCATTTTCAATTGACATCAATCAAATTTGACAGTCTTGTCACGCTCAACATATGAACAGCCAAATTAAACTATATTTCTGAAATAACACACTCACAGTATCATATATGTTTCTGTCATGTAAACACACTCAAACCTATGTACAATAGATATCTTCTGTAAATTTATTTTTAATAGAAGTGTGGAATATTACATGCCATCTGTTATTATTGACTTTTCGAAGCAGAGTTGACTTTTGAATTTTTTTTATTATAATTACTTTTTTGTTTTTAGGGGGGGGGGCCTGCTTTTCAGTGATCATTTGTGACCTTCAAATTAATAATACTCAGAATGCTCTGGACTAATCCTCAAAATAAAGACAACCACTTGTATTAAATTTAGCCTTCGAGAAAGACTCTGCTAGGGTCGAAACGTCAGGCCACTAACTATTTTTTTGCATTTCTACCACAGGTCCTTTTGCTTGGTAAGCAGTTTGCAACCGCTATTTCTGTTTTCTGTATTCGAGCGCGATGCCCTCTAGCAATGCCCTCTAGCGCACATGCTTGAAAATGTATCATTGTGGAGATTGTGGAATTAATGTTAAACCATTAACTGTTTAATAATGACTTAGCAAATGTGTGGCACATGTCCGCCGATCCTTGTGGTTGTGTTTTAAAACCTGGTACCTGGCGTCATTCACAAGCCTCATAGTGATAACGTCAGATGTTCGGACTTACAAATGACTATCGGTTACCAGCCAAATTGTCATATGAGGTTTTAAGTTGGTGACTGGTTCACTGCTGATCAGCTTAGCAACAAAGAAGTTGGGAGTATCTGATTGGTGGAAGCCTAAGCTATCATCTCCATTTCAATCATTTCAATGAATGGTATCCGACGTTCCCTTGGCGGGAAAATGTGGGGGATACCAATCAGCAGAGAAAAAAGGGCATTAGTAGAGGTTAACAATGATCTATTGTCCTAGTGCGAAACCAAGGCGGATCTTGGTTTCTACTTCACTGATTCAACACAACGTTTATCGTCAACGTTAAGTCCTAATTAGGATATTTCGTTGATGACCTGCCGATTAACTGCTAATGATGGTTTTTCTAATCGAGGAGCGGACAAAAAGCAATTTTGGTTACAATAATGCAGTCCAATCAACCTGACTGTAGCTCCTGTTGAACATCTGCCTTCAACCATTGTATAGAAGTAAGAATGACAAAAATAAATAACTGTCATTCCCAGCAAATTTCGTTAGTGTTTTTTTTTTTTTTTTAACAGGTTTGAGGAAATTGATGCATTGTTGTTAATTGTTGTAATTAGGGGGTGTGCGATTAGATTTGAATATGCCACAGTGAACTAGTACTAACGTTCGTCCATATTGGAGAACCACAGGAATAGGCATAGCGACAACTAATCACATGCTCACTGATTTGTTCAGTGCGTTCACCAAAAGGTACCTTTTTTTCTCTCAATATGGGAACTTTCCAATCATAATCATAAAATATTTACAGTGCAATAAACAAGCTTCATTTAGAGTTTCATATCTGTAAAACTTTATAACAGATATTATGTGATTCAGTTCTTTAATCAGCATTAGAACTAATTAAATGTTTTCTCAAATGAATTTCTTTTAAAAAGCTTTTATACCAACAAATCCCTTCCAAGGGAAAATATCTGGCTATATTATTCAAAATAGCTGGCTATATCATTTCTAATGTCTGGTTATATCCTTTATAAATATCTCGCTATATTATTTGAAATATCTGGCGATATTATTTGAAACTTAACAATTTTATAAAAGCTCAGGACTGACCATAAATTTTCAAATATGGAATAAAAAAAAACCCTCATCTCTCAGAAATCCTCTTAAACCTTCCAACCAACTCTTCCTTACTGAGCTCATTCACTGGAGTTTCAAACTGTATCGGGACATTTTCAAACTTCAATCTTCACTAGCTTTCTCAACAAATTTACCTCTTAAATATGTATGCATAATTTTAGTGCAGTTGTTATGATTGATTGCACATTCTATATCCTGTTTTTTTTTTTTTTTTTTAACATACATCGACATCTTTAAAAAAAAAAAAAGAGTAGTCAGTTCTCACTGTCTAGAGTCTTTTTGTCAAGTTTAAAGTCTTTGTCTGTCCTGCTTCACGTTTTTCCTATACTTAAGCCATGATACACGAGATGCTCAGTTTGATACTGTACTTGGCTATACTTCTTATGTGTTGTTATCAGTTTACACTTATTGTAATTGCCAACATGGAATAATGTCCATTGAATTGAAAAACACAACCATCTCTGTTCAACCAGCCAGCCCCTCATTTCCTTCCATCACAAACAAAAACATCGTCCTATAACTGACCCCGGACCTTTCCATTTTCACAACTTAAACCCCAAATACTTCAGCTCCAGTGAAAAAATAAACAAATAGAAGTGGTCAAGTTGTTGTGGATGGATGGTTTGTTTGTTTGTTTGTTTGGGAGGAGAGTTACTCTAGCCATCCCTAGCTATCCAAAATATGTATCAAAAAAAAGGGTTACATACAAGTTGTACTTGAAACAGCATTAAGGGCAAATAATGGGATACTTTCAAAGCTAACCAGGTCACCCCCTTCAGATATCGTTTGCTTTGTACACTTTATCAAACCACGTTACCTTTTTATACTGACTTTCAGCTGCATATTTACAAAGTACTTTTGTTTCTTTTCCGAGGGGGAAAAAAACGAACAGAGATTGCCTTTGAAGTCTGCCGGTCCACCGTGCACTCACTTTCATTAGCTGTTCAATTTTTAACCCGAGCTCGCGCTCCAAACAAAGGGGACCGCTAGCGAAAAAAGAATTCGGCATCGGCTGGCCGGGCAACTTGGACCACTTCTCGATTCCATCAACATTAAAAGGCAGTAGTAGATAGCCCATAAAGCAAGATAAACAAATTTATGTATTGTTGGCCTATGTAAACAAAGCTCTCCATAATGGTCTACTAGGGCTACAACAGTTGTGTCTGTAATTTGCTATTTGGAGCTAGCTTGGCAAGAGTGCCATCCTCTGCTGAGTACACGGAGGTCCTTCCATACTAGAACCACAAGGGCATGTAAGGACTGAATTGCTGTTTACTTAAGGCCCCCCCCATTTCATCCTATCAGCAAATGAGTTCACAAGAATGGCACACTCCATACATACAAAGGTTAACCTACTACTAGGCCCGGCAGTGCATTTTTCAGCAACTAAGAAGTTTAAGCAAACACTTAAAGCAGCCTGCTGTGTAGAATCATCTAGCCCTCTTAGCATAGACTAAATTCACTTTTATACCGTGTTCATTATGACCAACTCAATATTTCCCCGTTCTATTATGTAAGAAGTGACAGTCCTTCAAAACTCAAAAAATTAGACAGAAAATGAAACCAGTCCAATGATGATAAGTAATTTCACAGCTTTCTTGTACAGTATATGGAAATTATCTAGAAAGTTTTTCACTAAATATCGGGTATAGATCTCACGTTAACCAAATTAGTGCTAGGTTAAGTTATCCTTCAGCAGCTTCTGCAAACATTGCTACTATTGCATAATTTCTTAAACCCAGCTCGAGTGAGTGTAATATCACACGATTGTCCCAGAAACTTGATGTCAATATAAAAAACAAATTTCCCTCACAACCAGAGGTCAATCTGTATTCATCGAAGAACACACAAATTGACCTTTCAGAATAACCATGCTAAGGTTTCCAAGACATAAACCTGGATGGACTAGAAATCACGGGATTATCCAAATTTTCCGGAAGTCTTTCGAGCCGCAATGTTGTGACTCAATTACACCCCCTAAACCTTTGACGGATGTCACCCCCCCTCCCTCCCCGATGATCAGGCAAAGAAACAATTTGTTCTTCCAGGCTTAATCCGACAGTCTGTAACCAATAATCCCCCCTTTGAATGCCAAGGTCACTAACAGACATCATTTCGATTTGGTCAAGGTGAGGGAGGATAATATTGAATTTACCACTTCCATGACTTCATATCTATTTGCGATTTTCAAATCCTCCGTTTTACATATAATGTCATTTTTACAAGAAGGAAGTGATGCATGCAAGACTTATCTGTTGATTGAGTTGCAAATACTGTTTCTTTTCAAGTGTAAACAATCATTTATGTTTTGGTTTCTCTGCAACAGAAGTTAAACTTGAAGGTGATAAAGTGAACTGTGACATATAACATGGGAATTTATTGACATAAGCTTTATGATGACAAAATGTACACAACTTTCTTGTCATTATCACACACACAACTCAAGCAAAACTAAATGCACCGACATCTCAAGCAAGTACTACACAGAAATAAATGTACTATTCAGTTCCAAAATACACCACTGGTGACCCATCAACCAAACACACAGCACCAATCCTTTCATGCCAACAGTCAGTACGACCTACAACGTACCAGCAATAATCCAAAATGGCCGCCCTCCCAAAGAAATTGTGTACGAAGAAGTAGATGAAGCTCTACATCAGACTCTACAGTGTGGGTTTTTTTTTTCTTTTGAAAGGGGTGAAGCAGGACTCTCTGAACTGGCCTGAGGGTAAGCAGAAATCCTACCACTCTACGGAATATGACCACTGGAATGGTAGGAATTCAGTCTGGCTTAGACCTATTCTGATGGTTTTTGCCCTTGAGGGCACGCCACCAGAGGCCAGTTGCTGTGCCATGACTTGGGGGATAAATCTGCCTTAAAGGTGGTGTACACTTTCACTTCAAATGCTGCAATCAATGTGCAAATAAACAAATGTACTGCACTTGCAGAAAGTTTAAACCACAACAACCAGAACTACCAGTCGATAAAACTCTCAGGTAATCCCTGAAAGCGGTCTAACACTACCATGGGTTTTCTAAATAAGTCGGTCGGCGGCAACTTTGACAAGCTATTATGTACACTATCGCAACAACAACAAAACCCTGTAGCAGGAAATGCCGAGACTGCACCTAGGAGCATGATTGTACAGTAACTTATGGGAATCTACACTAGCTCCAGAATCAAGACCCCAACACCATCTTCCCCTAAAAAAAGCCACCAACTTTCAGATCATCTGACTTCCACATATTTTTGAGATCCCTTGCATTGATACTTCAGCTCAATCCGAAGGGCAGGCCGATTCTTTATCCACTCCTTCCATTTTGTTTGATTGCTACTGACATGGCATTAACTTTAATTTCAAAATTCATTTGGGCAAAATTTTGACTAGTTCTGCAACAACGATGATTGACAAACGTTTGAGATGTCATCTGTTTGAGAAAAAAAAAGTCAAAGTATCTCCTACATTGTTTCAATTCAAATTATATAAACTTTGTTAGATGTGACATCCTGCAATTAGTAATTATTTAGTTTGGTTTATACAATCCTATGATGTTGAAGGGAATGGGGAGTCGAGTGTCGAAGAGTGGAATTTACAATACAGTGATTTCTTTTCCCCGAATTGACCACAAAGGACACCCCTTTAAGGTGACCCCACACATGTAAACAATCTGTTGTGATCCATTTAGCTGAAATAGAAACCATGTCCCTGAGATTCCCTTGCAGCTCAGAAAGGCGGCTGGAACCAGTTTGTCTGCTGGGCGGTTGGGTTGTCTAATGGTCTGGCAGAATGGAGGAATGCCACCAATGCCCCAGCCATTTAAACCCCTGGACAACAGAGACAAAAGACCCCTTCAAGGTTGCCAGCTAACTTACTCAGATCTCTCTACACTAAAAGACAATAGGTTTCTTAGGATGTCCGTTATTGATGCACAAGAGGCTGTGAGTGGATTGTTTTCCTCAACTCGATTGGTTTGAAAAATATTTCTCTCAGCTTTTAAACAACAGAAAAGTTGTTCTGATGCGAGTGACAACCTTCCAGAGAAATGCTCTAAATCAAACAATACCGTATAAAGAAAATTGTGCTCCATTTTCAGTCAAATACTCATTATATAATTACAAGCATGTAATGAATAAGAACACATAAAACCACCCTTTTCTCCTCACAAATGTGACACCAAAGTGTACTTTCTTTCCCCACATCCCCAGGATTAGTTTTCAGACAATTCAGAGATTTGAATTAATTCCCAAATCACTACACCCAATTGAATTTCAAATTTGCCATGAATGACAGTCAATCAATAACTCTTCAATGTTTCTTCATAAAAGGTGATTTACAAGTTACAAACTTTCTCAAAATAGCGGAACTTTAATCGCAAAACAATGTTAAGTATCCCATAGATTGGTAGGAAATAGAGGCTTCTAATTGGTTAATCAAGGACCCGGTCTTCTGCGCTGTTTAATCGTTAACGCGATTTTCTTTTTGATGCGTGGTAACAACTGCTTATCACTTGATCAACATTTTTATCAGCCGGGGGGCAAGACGAACGTGGAAAAAATATTTTGTAAAACATTTACGCAAAAGTGAAAGTGAAAATTGCAGCCGCCGCGACAAACCAAAAATGTCTCCATATATAGAGAGGTCAATCTTTGGCGTGGAGTCTGACCCTATTTTTAGCGTTCGTTTAGATCGACTTACAGAAACTTTGCGTGCCTGAGCTGTTATAATTAAAGCAACACTCCTCTTGTCTAATTGAATGAATATTAGCACACCAGAAAGAGTGGACACATGTCGACTGTTGAGCACGCACATAGTTTGCTCAATTAGGAACGTGCTTATCAAAAGAGCATCTTAGTATGCTATGCCAATGGTGCAATTACCCGACTAGAGGATACTTAATTGCTCTTACAATGTGCCAACTCAATACAGTCATTCTGGTCTCGCAAGCAACAGTAACCCATAAATTGTTGCATTTTATCATTTGTATGTAAACAAAATTGTACTAATTTAACGAGGCTGAGCATATTTGTACATTAGCATGAAAGTACAGTTTGTCAACAAAGAAGAAAGAACCAAGAGGCAAGACTTTGTGCTGTGTTTTTCAATTTTCGACGGCACAACTAAGAAACCAAAAACCAAGGAAATCAGCTGATCAGCTGAAAAGTGGCAAGCCAGTACAAGATGAGCTTACTCCCCCAAAAATGCTACAAATATCAACGATGTTCAACTTTGAAAAAGAACATTGAATAGCTCACCAAATGAATATCTTTGTTTGAATGTAAGAACATTTCAGATGTTAGATGCTCTTTAGCGAGCTAGCCAAAGTTACTACTTCAGGTCAAATAAGACTAAAATAAAAAAAAGAAAGAAAAAACTCCAATCAGTACAAGCTTTCCAACCTAACAGTCAAGAAATATAAATGGAGAACAAATTGATGGCACATTCAAAGGATTTGACAGTACCATAGAAATCTCAGAACTTATTACCAACGTCAAAACCGATCCTCAGGTCAGCTCCGAAAAAGAATTAATTTACTTAAAAGTCCCAAAGAGTTTTTCAATTAGACAATAACTCTGGGAATCATCAGCTAATGGGGTGATATACGGCAGGGATCCACTCAGAAAAGACCAGGGCAGAAGGAAAGGTGAACACAACAGGTGAAACAAGACAAGAAATGAATTGAGGTTATCACCGAAGGGTAAGGGCAGAAGGCAAGACTCCAAGAGAGCGAGAGAGAAAACAAGCACTTACATCCTTCTCTGAAATTAATTTCATATGGGGAAGGAGAGTGGATGGAAACCCACATAGTTTCATTTTAATTATGCGACCGATTGTGAACTCCTGGGGGAGACACTGAGTCTAAGATATGCGGGCCCCCTAAGGAGTGCCACTCGGTCTCACGTCGGGGGCTCGTGTGCGTCTTATTAAACATCAAAACCTTGTGTAATTCCCCCGTCTGTGCTTGTCCTATTGGGTAGATTATCCCACTCTTGTAGTCGGAACCTACAAGAGGTATTCATGCTAACACAGAGAAGGAATTAATTCCCTCCTATAACAATCTCAAGCGGGCGATAGCTACACTACAGAAACTGATTCTTCCTCACGTTTCCCTGACGCGCTTTTTTTTCTCTCCCCCTCTCTCTCTATCTCTATCTCTTTTTTTTTTTCTTTTTTTAAGGGGTACGTGTTGTGTCTCCAATGGTCGTCCCCTATCCCCTCACCTGGGCTGTTTTGAGAAGCCACAATGTCATCAAATCTTGGGGTTGTTTCCTATGCTTTTTTCATTCGCCGGTGTCGGATTCCAGCTTCAACTCCTGGAGGACCCGACGCTACAGTCCTCCACTAATCACACAATGAGTTCTTCCTCGCGCTGCGTCTTCCATTGTAAAGGCTGCCTCTTTATCCGTACGATATTCTCAATGCAAACAATCACCGGGCAAATACTAAACTGCATTTAATCAAATTAATCGGACCGAATGGCAAGACTGCTTGTATCTCTAGCCATGTCATGGCAAGGAGTAGGGGGGGGGGGGAGAGAGAGAGAGAGCGAGAGAGAGCACGGCATAGGCCTACATGTGGGTAATGAAGAAGGCCGTGCTGGAAGAAAGCTCAAGAGATTGCCAATGCCGATATGAAAATGAAATGGCCTTGCTTGGGTTAATCTCTTGTGGGTTTGGTTATGCCTGACTAAGTGTGGATGGCCGCAGGCCACGCACACTTCATCAGTAAACTGATTAAGAGCGGTGACAGTGGTGATAGCACCTCAAGTTGTCAATCCCTCCATGCGCCAACCGGTACCGAATATGATAACAAGACAGAGAAGGGGAAGGGAAAAAAACAAGCATAATGCTAGTAACAATGAAGCTGACGCTATGTAGATTCCTCTACATAAATGATGACGGTAATTAGAAATCCTTAGTGCCAAGACAATGTCGTTATCAACAACCTGCCTGACAACAACATCAAAAAGAGCCCTACACTCGTAGATGACAGATGTTGCTATTCTGTATGCAAATTGTTCCTCTCACAATAAACCAACCCCCCCCCCCCGCCCTCTCCGACTCCCACCAGCCACCGCTGCCAGAAAAAAAATCCTCAACCTTTGAAGGAAAATTCCTCCCATGTTGTGAACTATTAATGGAAATTGCATTTTAATGAGGTACTCATTTGTAACCTCGTGTAAAATTGAACAGACTGTGATGTTGGCCAAGGGGTTTTGACACCTTTGGTAGTGTGAAGTTCCAGCAAGTACAGAGGTTTTGTCAGCTCGTTTGTCTTGTGCCCGCATCCACCACAACTCGCACGCTCCTCCATTGTCGACACCTTCTACATACTCAAAGCCTCACGTAATGCAGCTTCAAAGTCCAACTGCATCTTGTCATTTTTGACTAAACCGTCATTTTTCAAACCTTTGTCATTTCTATTCTCTTCGTCTTGGCGAAATCCTCACTGCGCACCAACTTTCAAAGAGTGTTAATTACAGAAAAAACAGTTCCACCAGCTTCTGCCTTTTATTCAAGTCACGCAGTGGTTTGGGGGCTCAAGCAAAAGCAGCACAAAAATACAGCTCTGAATACAACAAATCCCCTTAACAGCAGTGTTTTCCTTCAGCTCCATGCCATTAATGGCCATTCGGATCATGGGTAACAATAGCAAGAGAGACCCAGAACCCCTTCTACCTCAGCTACCCTCCCTGTTGCCAACAAAGCCACAAATGACACACTGCTTCCAATTTATTCTCACCCTCAGGGAAAGAGAGAGTCAGTTAGACTACAAGTTAGTGCTGAAAAGGAATATATTCATATTTTGTGGGGGGCTTTGTTGTTTTTGAAAGACAACTTTAAAAACCCCTTGACTCAAATTGACTGTATGACCTCAATCAAAGTCACCTGCACTGAAACAACATCTTTGCCGCTCAGCCCAGTCATTAAAGGAACTCACTACATACGGGAAATGTGTTGGTCCAATTCGCAGAAAGAAAGCTGTATGTTGCTTAGTCATCCATCACAATCCTAAACCAGTCTAGCATCGCTGGTGAAAAAATATCAATTACATAAAATAACACAAACAGCTGAGGATTGGACCCGACTGCCCATGTTCATTCTATAACCTTTGCAGTATTTATAACCGGCATGAGCCTTTAATCCCACTAGCATGTGTTGCTATTGTTGCACCTCTTCACTGTACATGTATAATTCCCTTGCTTACTGCAGGCATACAAGGGTGCAAATCTACTCGTTGAAAATCAGCCCAGAGCATGTCAACAAAATGTCTACAAATTTATCAAGCAATAAAAATCCCAGAATGATTTCCATATTTGATTTATCCACGTGCGCAAATTTCACCGAGCCATTCTCCGCCCAACAACTGCCTCGAAATCATACATTCAATATCATTAGCGCCTGATTTTTCCAAATTAGCACAATCCAATTCCTGTGAAAGCAATCCAGCTATTTTGGCTTCTCGTCAAGGTGAAAAGGCAACTTGATTTCATTCACAGAGAAAGAGCGAGGGCCAGAGAAAAAAAAAAAAAAAAGAGTCAGAAGATGTGCGGACAGCAAATGAAAAAAAAAAAAAAAAAAAATTATATATAGAAAAAAAAAATTGGAGGGAGTGATTTCACGATTTGTGCCTGTAGCCAAAACAGACAACGCAATATCTCTTTACCATCACAATACCAACGGTGGTGTACGTGAACAGAATGCAGCTCACTAATTGCTGGTCGCTTTTGCTGGGCTGACAAAATGCCCTGCGGTCATGCTGCTACATGAATTGACTTTTCCCCGGCTTTACCATTTTGCCCTGTCCGTTCAAAGATATCCTTCAAAAAAAGGAGCGATACCTCACTGTACACAAGGAAAAAAATATATATTAATGGATTCGACTGTTACAGTGACTCTGTAGGTAGGATCCTGATATGACAACATACATCGGAGGACTGTACTGAAGTTAAATTTTTTCTAATGCTTTCAAGTTAGCCTAGATATATAAATCCATGCGTGGAACAGAAGGTCTTTAGCAACATAGGACTGTGTGGTACTTACAAATTAAAACGCCATTTTAAAAGAACTAGTTACTGGTAGGCTGTTACTGAAGAAATACAGATTGAAAGATAAGGAAATATTAAATTCCGACATGTATTTTTTGACAACAAAATTAATTATTATTTTTTTTTTACCTCTTATGGTTGTTGTCTTTAAGTTTCCCCTTGTTATTAATAAATAAAGTTGGTCCTTTCTCTGGGTTTCATTTTAATGGGAAGTGGGTGGGTTATAAATTTCTTTATTAAAAAGGAAGTGGATGTGTGGGCTTTTAGATCAATAAAAACACCGAATGAAAATTTATGTGTGAGTTGATTGTTCGCCATTGTTTTTGTTCAACATTTCTATGACATTTATGACCTATGCCTTCTTTTGTTTCGCATAAGGATCTGAGTTAGCGAGTACTTCTGAAACCCAAGGCAAACACAAAGTGGGCAAATGTGGTGCACAAAAACTACCACAAACATTCTGTAGTCCGTTCTCTTCCAGTCAAGTTGACTTGAAAATATAAGCATTGGAAATATATTGAAATTGATATTCTCAGTAACTTGACAAATTCCATGGTACATGTATTCAGTCCACGCTGCTGCACTGGCAAATCACCAGAATTCTGTCCCTCAAAAATATTCTTTATTAAGACCTTAATGGTTAATCCAAGGTCACTCGGGTTTTTGTCCTCCCCACACCCCCCCCCCTCCTAAAACCCCCCTCTCTTGCATCGGATATTGTCCCAGACGTACATGCACAGAATGGCAAATGCATTCAGTGTTGTCAAGCCACCGTACCAACCTAAACAGAAAACCCCCGCAGTCCAGATAGGGTGGCAACCAGACTACTGAGTAACAAGGATCAGCCTAAATTGCAAGTGACAGTTGCTAAGCGGGGTTCGCGGCCTTTTTGAACCCGGCTGCTCGCGACTAATTTGCATAAGATCTCCCTCATAGAATGTGCATGTTGTTTTCTATTATGTTTTGTATTGGGGGGTTGTTGTTCTGACTGGGGATGGATGTTAACGCTTTGATTAACATCACACACTGTTTAAGGACTGCGGGGAAAGACAAGGAGGTTTCTGCATAGCATTATAGTTTAGACCTATATCAGACCACGGCCATCTTTGTCTGATTCCTTCAACACAACAATACAAAGTGATGATTGTTGTTACATTATTAAAAAGGAGCCAGACTGTTTTTCTCTTGAACCACAGTTTGGCCAAAACTTCTTTTGTACGACAAACAAGATGTTGGAATGAATATATAATAAAAAAAATAAAATAAGTCCAATCAATTTAAAACACAACCATGGCATAAGCTTTTGTACACCGCTTCACAAAAACACCATGCTAGTTCAAAATCTAGCATACAAAGGTATATGACAAATTAGAAATATATAGCAGCTCTTTGGTTTTCATTTCCCAACAGTATTGAATTAATATCAAATGTTAATTTGAAATGTGATGCTGATTGCATTGTAACAAATGCCACATGCCTTAATGTATGTGAGTAGGCATCCCTCTTCATCAACACTCCAGTTGGAATTCTTAATCCCAGCCCATCGCAATCAAATCAATCCAAGTTCACTACTCAATCTAAGCAAAAAGCTCTTTCTGTATCAACAATTCAAACTGAACGTTTTTTTTTTAAAATCAGAAACAACTCTCTGAATATCAATAAAAAAGGTAATTAAAAAATCAACACGTTAATTGAGTACATGTAGCAGTTAAAACAAAACAAAACCAAAACATGTAGCAATGGGTTATCGAGTAAAAGGGCCACTTTGTGGCTAATTATAAAACTTTCATTAGCAGAAACAGGTCAAGATGTAACACAGCACAAACAGGTTCCTGCTTGAATAGACATGAATAATAAATTACGGATATCAATGACTTTCATTAAATGCGCTCACCTGGAAAAAAAATTGGATGACAGCGTTTTCAATCAGGTTTTAGTATGACAAGAAAGAGTGTGCACAACATAGAAAAAGAGAAGAGGAAATGCAGACTAATTGCTTGGGTTATTGCGGATTAAAAACAATGTGCGATGAAATTACACCTTTAAAAATGTAATTTTCTGAAAAGAAGTTGTCGTTTTGAGCTGATGTTACACTGACAGATAAACCTCGAGCGGAAGTTGTTAAACATTTAATGAGAATTGTGGTTCAACTTAAATTTCATCTTAATGGCTGATTCTAAAAAAATAACATATCTAAAGTAATATTTTATGTATCAAACAAAGACGAAAAACTAACATAAGAACGATTACAAGATGAAATTCTCATCTTAGGATTAAGATGTGTCTATACAGACAAATGATATTGAATATCCATTCCATTATTGTTTCCAGTCAAGTGAATAAAGAAAACTTGAACAATATGTAACTGTTTGTTTTCATTCGGGGCGGACTTGTAAACCAGTCGTTTCATCTAACATTCTTAGAGCCTTCTCCGTCAGATTAATTCCAGAGCCAGTTAGCGGGGGTGAAAATGACAAGTCGTCCCCCCCAAAACAAAACACTGAATACCACGTGACTAATTCCTGCATCGGTAATTTCTCTGCTGATTACCAGTGATCAGGAGAAAACTGAGAAGTACCAGGCAGTAGGCAGAGAGAGAGAGGGAGAGAGACCTGTCTCATTTGCGGAAGGAAATTCATGTATGTCGCGCTAGTGAAAATTTGATATGAGGGGGGCTGGGACGGCAGACATTTTGCCACGGCGCTGCTGCCGCTACGAGGCTCAACCCTGTGTGACATTTCACTTGGGTTATCAGTCTGTCCGTACGTGACCAATCTGAGCATGGGAGTAATTGCAACGTACGACGTGAATCATGTGACAATGCTTATAGGGGATAATGCCCGCCATGAAATAGCCGCCCTAGAAAGTGAGTGCTAGGGCCTCAGGTAGTTGGCTAAGGACCTCAAATCTTTAAAACTGTTTTCATCCTCCCAACAACATTCTTCAACATGATCACAGCTCACTCAGATTTACAAACAAAAATTCAACAACAACAAAAATGCATTGTTAGATTTTGTATTTTTTTATTTTGGAAGGGGTGGGTGATTTTTTATCTATTTTTGAGGGGGCATTTGACAGACGTTTGTACTTTTCTCCCCATAAATTTCTACTTGTAAAGTTCAGGACAAAGTTTAAGATGTTTTCTTTTTTGTATCAAAACAAAGTTTGTGCAACAGCATTGTGTAGTAAACATGGGCCCTACTACTGTGCATGTTATCTGTTCACATCATTTCAAGATTACAGTGCCAGCCCTACAATGCAACCTCTCCATCTCAATTTATTAACTGCCTATTGTGACCTCACAGTGACCTGAGAAACAGACAAAACTCCCAGGCTACACAGAGTCCAGCCACATCTGCTTCTTGTTAGGAACTTGGCTTCTAACTCATATGGTTGATTAGCAAGAAGGCACAGGGATCCCCAGTGGGATCTTGGGATTGAGTGGGCTACAACATGCAGCTATGAAACCAGGAATACCTGTACAGGTGATCAAATGCTATTGTTTGGGGAGTTAACTTGAAACAGATTGAACTCCTGGATAACTTAAAGGGGACTACAGTATTAATGTTCCACAGACTTTTGGTACCTGTTGAAAGGCAGAAAAAGTTGGCGGACTAAACAAAAAGTACAGTTGAACTACAGCTTTGAATGTATATTATTTGCAAGCAAAGAACTTTAACGATGGACTAATTTTTAATAATAGAAAACATGGAAACAGGCCAGACAGTTGTTCAGTACCAGTAAGTTTTCATGTATCCAGCATCCTGGTACAGATTAAAATTGACATGTAAAGTACAGACATTAAAGTTCAATGTAAAAAATAAAATACCCTAATACCCTCATTAAATATACAGAGTTAGGCAACCAAAAATATAAACAAAACAAAATCTAGAATTTATAATAAACGCGACACCAAGCTCAAACACGTCTTTGATCAAGTGAAACGACATTAAAATTCACGACAACAAAAATAGCAGACATGCAAGGATAATAAAGTTTTATGTATTGTACTGTGCGATGTGTAGTCTTCAACATTCTAAGTGTTGAGAAATATAAAGTACCTTACAAACTTTAATTAGGTGTTATTCAAATGCTCTTATTCTCATTCATTTGATGGGCAAAACAGAACGCGTTCTTAGTTTTGGCAGGAAGTGCCTTGCTTTGGCATAGAACGTCACAAATATTGGTGTTGCTGTCGTTTACAAATGTTCACCGATGTCTTTTTAGCCTTTGATAAATTTCAAACCAGGACCAAATTCTGAGTTCAGCTTTTGGGCAAGAAAATTCCCTAAATCCCGTACCGTCTCTTTGGAACGGAACAATGTTATTTTTTACTATCACAAAAAATCAGCCACCCATGACATTGTTATTATACATTCATTCATGTGCCCCAGAATAGGAAACTATTAATGTGCTCTAATTTGCAAAAGCACGCATCACATGGGGGAGAGAGCCAGCAGGGCAAGCCAGCCTTTTTTTCCTGGCTGCTGATGATAGTGATGCTTGGGTGGACACGTTCATCCAGGCAGAAAGGTTGTGGCTCCACGTTGGGATCGGTCGTAAAGCGCAGCGAGACGATCGCCCGTCTGGATCAGTCGAGGTGTAGATCCAGGCGCCATTTTCTTTGACGTCTGACATTTTCTGCATGAACTTTTGTTAATTTGTTTGTTTTTAATGTGCCTTGTCATTTCTGCGCACAAGAATGTCAAGGAGTGAGCTGTGTTGATGGGCTGTCAATTCAAGACCTTATTTTGGGTTACGGTTATTTTAGAAACAAAGCTCAAACTTTAGGCAGTCTTCTTTTCTGCAAAACAGTACATCCATTCAAGGTGTATTTCATACACTTCAATCTCTCTAAAGATTCTTCTTTAACCTACAGTGCCAAGTTGAATCCCCAACGCACATGAAAGGAAATCGGTGCTTATGTTTAAATCAAGAGTATTTGCAAAAACTTATCAATGAACTTATCGCCACGTAAATGTAAATGAATCATTCAAAACCAACCTAGAAATACAAAATGCTCAGATTAAGACCTTAATAAGTATAGGAAACAATTAATCTAATTAAGAGCTACAAAGAGACAAAGGGTGGAAGTGACACACTGATGGGCGATTACAAACTTTACACTCAATGAGGTTGAACTTTTTCCAATCACAGTTATGCACTTTTCCTAGGCTTGGTTTCTGACGATCTTTTAAGACAAATCTTCACATTACTCACCAAATGGAAACAAGTCTTAATGAGTCATCTCGTACTTTTCATATTTTTCCAGCGATTCATAAATATATGTCTGTAATGGCAATTCTTTGTTTGCCGACAATGAGTTAAAGATAGTGTTTGTGGAGCAGACATATTCTGAAATACGTAATTTACTTTAACAGCGGGAGTGACTGCCCCTTTAAGTGGCAACCTGATTGATATGCGTAAAACGTATCTGGTGGTCTACATATGACAGTGTCTCTGAAGGGACCCTAATGATCTACCTAATCCTTGGACAAACAGTTAATGGATACAACTGAAACAACAAATGCTTTGGCTTCTCTGGGACACCCTAGACCCAAACACGGACAAAATCAACTCAGCCCCGAAGCCCGGTGGATACAAAAGCACAACATTTACAGTGAAGGAAGCCGCCACGACGGTCTCCCAGGGGCACTGTGAAAGCATCTTCGCTTCGTTCTCGTGGATGCAGATGCCCCAATTAAGGGGCCAACTCCATCAGGGAAGCTCCAACATTTTCAAAAATATTCCCCTCTCTGTTAGGATCTGGGGGCACGGGGACACTATTAAAAAACTCCTCCAGGGTACCTGCCCGTGTGCCGCTATTCTAACGCATACAACTGGATAATTTACCGGTTGGTGGCGTTGTGTAGGATGAACAGCCAGGTTAGGATCTGAAATCGTTGCTTATTAAATAGCCTGTCAAACTCTTCACGTAAAAACGTGAACAAACATGCCTTCAGGGTTGGCTGTCGTAACAACCTAGGCAGTTTGTCTTTGGGGGGTACCCTACGTAGTCTGGTCCCAGTGGAATACGGGGACTAAGACCCAAATTGGAATTCATGCTTGCGTTGTTTTAATCCATTGCTATTTCTGTCTCCCACAATACTCAAGGTGTCGCACACCAGTCCGCCTTGGTAATTATTTTCCCCCTGAAAAGCCAGTCATTTCAGAGGTGGTCATGTTTTCACAGTAAATGAGAGAAGCTGAAGAGCCACGTCTAAGCACGGAATTACAGTGGTAATGCCTCTTTAATAACTATTCATAACAGACCCAGTGTTTTGTCTTTGGACGAAAGAAATTATACGTAATCGTCAAGAAAAAAAAAGAAGAAAAAAAACATGTTGTCCTAAAAATAAAAAGTACAGCCTCATTGAAGTTGAAGTCCTGTGTGATGAGAGATGAAAAGAACAGACTCTAGAAACTGATAACAAAAACAAAAATGAAAAAGTTCTGAGTTGTGTGGTTTTTTTTGGGGGGGGGGGAACCAAACCATACTTCCACTATTTCCGGACCCATGTTGATCAAGATCGTCTTGATGTTTCCAACACAATTACATTAATGAGACAGAGAGAAACATATCACAGCTACACTGGAAACTGAGGTGTGCACTGGCTTGGCAGGGTGCTGATGATCACATAATTCATATCACTGTCTCTTAACCAACCCTTCTGAGCCTATCCCTGTGTGATTTATCATCAATAACAGTTCTCTCACCAACCAACGCCAGTCGCCATGGCAAGCACATTTTTAAAAAGTGCAGAGCGCGGCTTGTCGCCCATTAATCATCCAATCATGTGGTGCGTTATCCTCACCCCTATCCCCCCCTCCAAACAAAGGGGAAGAAAATAAACGCAGAGTCCATGGTGTCAGATGGGAATGATGGATTGTTGGTGGAGAGGTAAAGATAGGGTCACCAAACAACCCCCCTCCACCACACATGTCATCAGAACAGGGAGGGTGATTCCATCATAGCAAAATTCCAACCTTCCAAACCAAAGCACTTTTTCAGAAAGTGAAACCAACATAATATCTGCTCTGTTCATGCACTTCCAAAAATAAGTTGTTTACGTGGCCATTAAAGAAAAAGTAAAAGTTGTTTGCATTTGGCCTAAAAAGGTTCATACGCTATTTAAATGTCCTTCCAAAATGTTGTTTACGTGACAAACTTGACCCCTTAGAAAACTGTATACACAAAATGAATTTAGGGGGGAAAAAAGCCTGAAGATGAAGAATTCAAACCTTCATTAACATACAGAGAGCTTGACAACTGCTCAGTCAGTATTGATTCATATCTATTTTTATCGATAGTTACACTCATCATCAGTTGTTTTCAAGATCTGTATGACATCTGCCGCACCTCAATTTGTGCAAAGTTGTTTTTCGCACCACAATAAGGAAGGTATTTTTGTTCAGCTTCACATCTCAAAATCTTGAACAGTAGCGAGTTTAGAAACTTCTATCTGCTATAATTTATATCATATGTGTTTCAAACTATACCATAACATCAGTTAGAGCAAAATGTGAACTTCTTGTTTTGGTATTATTAAGGAATTTAGAAAGCACTTAAAATTATACTTTTTATGCTTCACACAATGGTGCTACATTTGTTGAATGATTTCTTGTTTGAATTGTGAAAATGTAAATGTTATTCACAGATATGCAAACAGGCCAGTAACAGTGTCCTCACTAGTGAGATCTTAATGATCTTAGAGTATTAGATTAACAGCTTGTATGTCATAGGTCAGAAGCGCGGATTACGCTAAGTCGGTGAATTCGACCAATGACTGTGCAACCAAAGACCTCGCATTGCCATTGGCTCAACCTTCTCACCTGTCGCCCCGGCTAATTTATGCACATTTGAAATAAGCCCTGTAGCTGTGTGAGAAGATTGATTGGACGACAGTGGATGTAAAAAGTGATGTCATGGAAGGACTCGATGTTTGCATCCTTGTCAGGTCGAACCAATGTCCTTCAGTGACAGAAGGTCCTTCATTACTATGTCAAGTATCCCAACCAATCAAATTTCAGTCAATAAGACTGCTGTTGTATCCCAACCAATCAAATTTCAGTCAAGTTTGTAGTGCCCAAACAGAATGAAGACTTCTTCAAATCAAAACCGTCAAATCCAACCCACATCAGCGAAGAGACAAAACATATGGAATCACTCATACATGTTTGAGAAAAATGTCAGTACGATCTTGAATTTGCTTAAATGAGTTCATCTTTAACATTCATACTTTTTGATGGGAAATATTCAAACCATCTTACGGTTCAGTTGGAGGGAAGGCACAAGACAGTTTTGCCGGATGTTGAAGTGTGATTGATTCATCCCATTGAAGCTTTGCAAGTTCTCCCTCAAAGAGATATTCACCTTTGGTAAACCATGTCCCTGTAGCAACAACTTGCCTAAAAACATTGAAGACAATTTTTCTTGTGCGGGTGCAGAAGAATGCAAGTGGGCAAAGTAAAGCATTTTGTCACAGCACAAGGTCCTAGGCAATAATGTTGTTTATTTTCTGTGCATACCTGTAACTTATTTCTTGCTAGATTTTCTCTCGAGTCATGCCTTTCCTTTCCCATGCTGAATTTAAGCCTCCAATAATAACATTTAAATGGCAACAAAACCCCAGAAACAACCAAACTTTACCATTTGAAACACAATTTCGCACATTGTTTGCTCACAACCTTTGGCTGGTCACACTTTTGTATTGGTCCCTCTGACTAGCACACAACAATGATAAATGTGTCAAGACTGGTTGTCAACATTGTTGTGAAAAGTCTACGCAGACAAGAACAATCTATAGATTCAATCAACCCAAATATATATATTTTTGTTCCCTTCAGATTGATTCCACAATTCCTTTGAACTGTTATTCTTTAGAGCACTACACACACTGAGAGCAGTAAATGCTACTTGACTAACATTTCCCCCCCCTTCCGTTTTGAAACTAAGCCACAGATCCCGTCTCAACGGGATTATGGAAAAGCCTTCCCTAAATAAATATTATTGTTGTAAGGAAATCAATTAAACATGTGTGGGTTTTTTTTCGGTGTGTCTCTCCATCTCCCAACGGCGTGAGAGCCAAGGACATCAGGAGATGTTGTCTTGGTCCAAATCCTATTAGAGGAATCCAGGGAGAGCTCTCTCCATGAGACTCGGCTCAAGCCGGACCAACACACAATGCCGTTCTATTCTGCCCCTGCTTGCCTTTGGTGATATTCATCTTGGACAAGCAGCCGATTACATTCTTGATTCTATAGCGTAGGGAATGAACTACTGCGCTTAATTTGCACTAGTGTTTCTTTTCTCGTTTCTTTTTTTTTTCTGGATTTGTGGTTGAACGTTTTTACATAAATTGTTGCATTTTGGCAAGGACAATCTTTTCGACACCTTGAGGACAGGAGGTTTCAGACTTCAAACAACCTTCCAGAGAGATTTCATTCTGATGAAAGGATTAGCTGTTACTTTAATGTCCCAAAATTCTCAATTTGCTGTTTAACTCCTTTTCATTTCCTTCAAGCACAATTCAATAGACTGTGTAAGTCAAATATTTGTTTTTCAATTATATTATATGAATGACAAAAATACTCATCCCATTTTTTATAAAATGAGTTTTAGTTTTTATAATAAAAACAAATAATTTGTTAATTATTATTGGAACAAAATTAAACCTCTGGGATAAAGACCCTTATTTGATCTAAATAAAATTAAAAATTGGGGGGGGGGGGGGGGGGGTAAATCCACGCCCGAATTTGTGCAACCACTACAAGCTGGTTTATACGTGGATGTGCGATGGTAGAACTCGCACGGGTGTAAAAATGACACGGATGTATTTTATAGAGGATGCTGAGGCCTCAACAACCATAAACTGCAATGAAAAGACTCTTAGCTTCTGGCAATTACAGCATCTGATGATTATCATCGTGCAACCAAAACGAGCTTTTACATAAGTTTCATGGTCAGATAGGCAACAATTCTCAATTGTTTGCAAGTAACCGGAAGCCGAGTTCAAGTTTGATTCTCGGGTTTTCTTCATTATTTTGTTGAATTGATTTTACCTCCATATTTTTTAGCACTTAGTACAAAATATATAGTTTTCATGGCCATAAACTTCAATTAATAAAACTAAACTATTTTACGAAACAAAAAATCTCGACTTTGTAAAACTCCACACGGTTGGGACCACAATGGTCCCGGAAGTTTGAATACGTGCAAGACTTACACAGTCTATTTAGTAAACACACAAATGATTGCATTGTGAAATGTCATATCATTCACCATGAACACACATTAAATAAACTTAAAACTTTTCATCACTTTTTTTCCCCGATCTCATTCGACTTAATTCCATCTCAGAACAACATCCACCCAAATAGACTTCCACCTTCGCCACAAAATTGAATGAACAAATTATACCTCCGAAATTTCATTCCATGCATAAATACAATTATAAGAGAGAGAACATAAAATGGCAACAAATGAAATGGGATTATTTGCTTCCCCATATTTGTCATGCCTCAGAAAAAGAGACTCCACATGTAGTTTTCCTGACTTGTGGGGAGTTACTTTGTTTTCCAACTGACTGCCTGACCTTGAGCTTTACTCTTTTCCCTTTTCGTTTTTAGGTCGCACAAGGGAGGACGGAGAAATCCTTTTGCACGCATCAACAGATGCCTGGCTGAGCTAAACCCTCCTCCCCCCAACTCAATCGTGAAAAAACAGCGACACAATCTGACTTCGCTTGACAGCATTTGAGGGTCTTAAGACCCAGAAAAGAACGTCATAACTGGGTTAAAAACCAATTTCCATTCTCTTTCTTTCTATTTCTGGAAGCACAACCATGCATGGCTGGGTGAGCCAAGTTTTTGTTGTTGTGTTTTTTTTTTTTTGTGGGGGGGGGGGGGAGTTGTTTTGAACCCATCACATCTCAAGTCCTACTGGAGAGATATTGAAGTACAAATAACTGACTTTCTAAATGATCATCTTTCCTTTAATTTGGTTTGCAGGAAACTGTAATTTTACACTTTTCCCCATTTCTTTTGATGTTGGTCCTGGCCAATGTAGCATGACAGTGCAAGCTGTCAAGGAATTATAAAAAGAATAAGTTTTAAAAAAATTCTACAGAACTCGGCCTTTTCCCCATCATCTAAAGATAAGAAAAGATGCTTTAAACCCCAGCACAAAAAGGGATGAACACCTCAACATAGGGGCCACTTAAGACTCGATACTTTAAAGTCTCTGACAACACATCTAAAGGTAGAAACTTCAATGCTAACAAAGGAGCAGAACACACCAGCGCACGACATCAACAATGCTGACCCAAACCGCTGACCCAAACCAACCAGGAGTGCCGTCATGGACGCAGCGCCAAGAAAAACACATTTAGTACAATGATATGGGTGAAGTGACGAGCAAGGTAAAAACACAGCCCTGATAATTAACACCCGACATACTCCACTTCTTTCATACTAATCAACGGCAGAATCATACACTGTCCAATTCCTCCAGGGGGGGCACTAATGGCTCCCTCGATTCCGCACACGTCATCCCGCAATCCAATTTTGCCTCGGCTGATATTGTCCGCTCGCTGCCCGGGCACTGTCTCTCCCTGTGTCCTTCTCCGCGTCTCCTGCTCCGTGCACCGGTCTACACTCCGGCTAGGCGGATAGGACTGGGATAAACGGCCAGGAACGGCTTAGCGCAAATGGTGTGACGGATGGTACTCCACACAGGAAATCTTAGGCACTACAGCAAAATGTCAAGAGCTACATTTCCCAGTGTAATAACCAAAGTGTGTTGGGGAAAATGGGGATAAGGATTAGAGATCTGAATAATATCAAAACTCAGAGTACAGAGGTGTCGCTACATTGTACCGTTTCCTTTGTCCCTAAACTAAATGAATTCTCAGTCTAAATGGTGTTTGGTTATTACAGCAATTTTATACGTGAAATTCAAGATGGACATAAATATCGTCTTTTCTGTACATTTAATACGGTGGGTGAATTTTTTGCTTATATTACTATAACTCTTCTTTATTAATGCCAAACCAGTATTTATGAGAGTGTAACATGAAACTTTAAAAACATTCCAGTTCTTTTAGACAAAATGGTAAACATCTTCTATGAGGGAGTTCAGCATAATCAGGTAGTAGTGGTTGTTTTCTGTAAAAGGGTAATAGTGCTTTCTTTCTCTCCAATTGGATAATTGTAATACTTCAGTCTTTGCACGATTGTTAACGTCCTGTAAGTTTCCCTGAGGGTTCCGCTCACAATTGTGATGAAGTGGGCCACTGCATAATCCCAGCTCTATTTCAGACATGACACCCATTTTGATTTCTGTCAACTCGTGCATACAAACAAACAAAACGGCCATTCTATGTCCACACATTTACCACAATATGTCCTTTTCAGTATACAGCACTAATAATTCCATTTGAAGAAAACAAAATGGAAGAACTCAGACGAAGCTCTCTTCTAAACCATAAAAAAGCTCCATGTTCATTATCAACCATGTAAAAATACACAGACCTCCATGATATTTGCACAAATGCACTATAAATTTCAACATTATTTAGTGCAAGATCCCATAATAATAATAAGCAGAGAGATCTTTACGTGAGGCTTCACCTCCACAAACCATCAATGAAACGTTCATGTTTTATCCCCCCGTGTTTCTAATTTATCTCCCCACCAATGTAAAGAGACTAACACCCCGTCATCACCTACATTAGATTAAACATTGTTTTTAATATAATTAGTCTGGCTACATCATGCATCTGCCGTAGCAGTTGATAAATATGTACAGCTAAGGGTAAACTCGGCTCCAGTCTAATTTCGTTAGAAAACAGATGGGAGATGTAGACACGGGCAACTCAAATGACTCGACGGCTCTCCCTGTTTCGTTCGGAAATCTGTAAATGCAGGGAAAATCTTCCCCTTGAGCCAGGGAGCCGTTTCTAGCCTAACCCAACGAATAATTATTTTCACTCTGGATTTCGGGCCAGACAGACAAATAAAAAAAAAATTTTTTTTGCGGAAAGGTTGCTCTGATCCGTGGGATAGATATGACCCAATGTATACAAAGGACAAGAGAATTTAGTTTGTCATCTTTTATGTGTTGGCTGATGGGCGGCACTCAACGTGATTGTTAATTTTGATAGCCACATGGTGTGTATTTTTAAATGGAAAGTGTGGGACAGAGTCATTTTAGTTTAACTGATGGATTTAAATTCCCAACAATTATTCGGATGAAAAGAGTTTTGAGCCCCTCAGAGTATCATTCAGAAGGTAAAGAAATGTAAATTTGTTACCATCAATATTTTGTAAACAAAATAAATAAACAGATGATGGTAATAATCAAGTTCAAATAAAAACATATGGTTGCTAGATTGACTCTAGTCCTAAACATTACCATTATGCGTATTAACAATTTCTAAATTAATTTTCGGCACACATCAAAATGAAACAAATAGCTTACTGTCTTTCCATCATTTTGTAATTAGTGTCATAAGTTTGATTCTTTGTAAAACCTTAAAAATACCTAGATTAACTTTTGCAGACAAAACTAAACACTGATTTCAGAAAACGGATACACAGGGGTACAAAACCGTTCAAACCTTGACCGACTCATGCCTCATAACAGGGCCTAGAATTTCATAAAGTTGCTAAGCATAACAAATCTTGCTTAGCAGAAACAGATAACCAGCCAAAATGCTATGTAGTGTGCATTGTTTGTGACTGCTTCCCTGCTCATTTTTTGCTTAGCAGGTAATTTTGCAAATATTTTCTGCTCCACAATTTTATGGCTGCTCATCACGAATTCGGACCCTGACTATTCACACTTTGGTTTTGATCATTATATCCGAAACATTTAAATAGCAGTACTAGATAGAAATACCGGAAAACTGCATGGCACTCATGGTATTAAAATGAACGGAACAAAATGCGGAAAAGCATGGAGAGAAAAGCCCACTATGATAATCCTACAGAATTGAACCAAGCGGGGATGGAGTTGGCACAATCGGTTATCCCGATCAATGGAAGTCTGCACCTCCCTCACACTAATGAGTTTGCTCGGAAAGTTTTGTGCCGACTGATTGTGAGCGTGTGTGTCTATTAAACAAACGATCAATAACAGCAATTTGTCTAAGGATCAATAATGCCCTTTGAAACCTGCACACTATGCAACGACCCCCCTAAATCTTACCTTTGTAACCAGAATCGATCAGTTGGAGGATTAATTAATTCTAAACTGACAATATACACATACACTCTTTTCATATGTCTTGGGTGGGGACTTTGGTTTGTGAAAACGCAAACAGAAGAGGTTACAAATACTGTCTAATCCTTTTCAAAGTTCAGATCTAAAGAAACTAGAACCACTACACAGGAGACCAAACAAGTCTAGCCAAAGTCAGTTTTCTTTTCTTTAAGACATTTTCAACCTCCCATATACTGCATGTACTTCCCATTAATTTGTTAACTTAACTTCAACAGTATTGGAATATGATTTTGTTAACAGATTCCAGATTTTATTTCAACCTTTTTGTGCCAGCCTGGTTTCTGTATTCCCCGTTCACCATTTAAAAGTTGAATTTTTATGACAGACGAAAATAAACAGTACATCATTTGTAGCTTTTTCACAACGATTCCAGACATTTTGGAAAGCTACGCCCCAAATACATTTCCCATGCTGTTTTGTTCGTTCCAAGTCTGGAAAATTGACGAGACAAATTTCCGCAGACTTTTAAAAATCTGTGTGAAATTTTTTAACATCTGATATTATTAACAGCTTCTGCTACGATCAGCTTGCAAGTTTCCAACCTACTCAACTGCTCATTCGTTTCAAGGCATACTAGTACGTATGATTGGTCACATTATTGTCAATAAATAGTCGCATGCATACAGAGGAATAACAAGTAACTGATGGCGTCCTCTGCAACGGGAAATTTTCAAGTCATTTTATTAGTGCAAATTATCCCACATTGCACCCACACACAGCTGATAGCAAAAACGGGGAAAAATTAAGCCAAACACAATATACTGCTACACTATAAAATGAACACTTCAACAAAGTAATGAATACTAAAGCGTTGGTAGGTCATAAGCTAATTCCATGGTGCCAAGTGATACAAAGATCCCATGCATTGTCAGACTTCACAGTTACCCTCTAAGCTAGCCAAATCCTTAAGCACTCTTGTGTGAGTTACAGATTTAAATACAGCTTCCAAACTGCATTGAAAATCAGTGCAAAAAAGTTCAATGACAGCAGCTAAAGGGCTGTCAAAAAAAAAGAGAGAAAAAAAGAAAAAGTGAAATGCAGGTTTTAACTCTCCATACCGCTGACAAAAGGGCAAGTTTCAATGGGGGGAAGAAAAAAAAAACCATGCAGCCATTTGGGTGACAAACAGCCTTTGAGAATCGGTCGTTCAACTGCTCATTCAACTGTGGCTACTGTTCAGATTCAAAGACATATTTCGTGGGGAGCCCAGACAAAAAAGCCCTTGCCGCACAATGGAAATATTGGAGTGACTTTACGGCACTTTAGCGATCACTGGCCTTTTACATCGTAGAAAACACCCGCTTGTATGGAATTGTTCTCTGGGTGCTGGTGGGCTTAAATAGGCTGTGAACAAAAAGCAAGGTAAATCAGTTGGCTCCACTCCAGTCGAATCTGGGTTAACGTTTGGGTCAGTGATCAGGGTATACACATAACCTGCTATCCAAACTCAACTTGTAGCATGGCATCCAAAAACTACTGGCATTTCAACTCAGTTCAATTAATGATTTGGATGAAAGGACTGAAAGAGCTAAACGCTAACTCGTTATCTTTGTTTTTGTGTGTCTGCTTCCAAAAAGAGTAAATGATTTTCAACAAAATAAAGGATCTTTGTTACATAAGCAGTCCTTGCCTTCATGCCCCTGGTCTTGCCTTGCTGCCCTTAAATTCCTCCTTAAAAAGATGCCCTTCATCAAGGAAAATCCGCCCTGCCCTGCCCTGCCCATACCAGAACAAAGTATCAGGCCTGCAGAAAGTTTATCCAGCCTTGCATTTATACACACTCCTCTCGAACTTCCACCAAAGAGCAACGCATGTTGTTATTCAACACGACAAAATGTAGGCAGTTGTAAATTTACACTCGGTAACATTGTAAATCTGTTCACCGCGTGACAACGCACAGTCATGGGGGTAGTATAAACTAACACATTTATGTGTACTTAAAAAAAATAAAAAATGGACACTCCAACAACCAAGGCAATTTTGCCAACCTCCTTTCAGATTGGCCGATTATGAGGAAAGAATCGGGAGTCTGCAACTTGAAGACTGTAAACACTAGCCTCAGCACCAGGGGGTTTATTTAGACAACTAGAGAGCTTAAGACATCACACCCCTGGCCGGGAAACAAACCCACTGAAAGCTTTTGACTTAATCTGCAAAAAAAGGGGGCATAAATTACTCATTGTCTCAAACAGATCCTTTGATTTAAAAATCAGAAAGTCATTTTTATGGGTAAACACTACGCAGTTTGGCTGGAATTTATAACGGGTAGTTCTGCTGAACCCAGTGTGTTTATTACAAAACTAAGGAACTTGGTTAAAAGGGCTGAAAAAACAGCCAGCAAATCTGCAGCCATATGTGAGTTCAATCTATATCCTGAGAATAGTACTAATGGCCTTAAATACAGATGAAGTCAATAGGAATAAACTGCCTTTCCACCAGTCAAAAAGTGTTTTTCTGTCAGCCTATCAGCTTAAAATGTCAAAGGTCACAGATGAAAACTAAACACTTCAGCTTGGATTATTGGTTTACTGCAATAATGGCAATTTGATGGGGATTTGTTTGGGTGAAAGGAGACTTGGCATTGGGTGATGTTTATTTGCTCAATCTAAGTGCTTTAAGAAATCCCCTACGGCATACAATTTTCTTATTTTTTAACGAAAAACTCTGTGGTTTTGTAAACTTAACTTGTGAACTAAGCATGAATTCACTCTGAAATATTTGTGCTAAGGAATAAATTGTAAGAAAGATTTGTCAAACTTAAAGGAAACTATAGTTCCACAAGAGCACTCGAAGGGAAAAAGGACTCCCATCCTCTATTGCTCAATTAACATAACATCCAAACAGCCTTCGCTTTTATCAAATTCAGTGGCCACATTTTTAGTCAAACAAAAAACAACAGAAACATGGTTTAAGTGTTGTCAGGAACTTTGTGCAAAATTAAGTCAGGCTAATTATGATTGCGGCAATCATAAGAATCAACAGTGATTTGTGTGCTCCTCAAATGCTTAACTTAGAGTTTACACAGATATAATTCTCTGGAGGATTGGTGAGATTTCAAATTGAAACTTGTCAGTTTTGTTTCTAGATGAAAGTCTCTCAGTATAAACAAAATAGGAACAAAAGAAAATCCGAATGTTCGATCCAAGCATGGTGAGTAATTAGTCAACCCACATCCAATATTTGCATATCACATGGTTCTTGTTAAGCTGGCACAACATGATAAATGAGATCCAACTCAGGAAGGGTGCTCCTTTGTTTATCCGGTCACACAAATAAACAAGATGTGCGGCAAATTGGGTGGTCTTAAACATTCCACCTCAGCAAAACAACTTGGTTATGAAAAATAACTGAAAACAAGGTGGCCAACCATACATAAGCAAAGAGAAGAGCTAACGATCCCACACTCAGCATCCAAATTGACAGTTATTTCAAAAGGCTGCATTTTGAAGTGATTGTTTTGTCAAATTCAGACTTCAGATTTAAACCTAGTTAGATTAATTTCAAATGCTCTTGCCAAACAGGGACAGTGTACTGAATAATTTACAAAGCAGCGCTGACTCTGGCCTTCAGGTTCTAATGACCAAGCTGACCTCAACAGAACCTTTTTTTTGGGGGGGGGGAGCTGTTGCAAATGCAATTATCTGGTACTATATCAAACATTACCTATGTGTTAAAATGGCAGTAATTGGGATGCACAGGTATGGTACCCTTGCTCACAAACTTTTCAGTTGCATTTATATTTTAGAATACTACATGTACCATAGAGCAAGGACAGCATATACGTTATGTAAAAACCAAATTTCTCCTAACAATTGTTGTTGTAAATTTAAGATGTTAATTTTTGTGGGTAAGTTACATTATTATTCAACCAAGCATTTGAATGACACTCCTGCCTATGCACATTCATTTGACTGTATAAACTCTCTTCTAATACTGGGTAATCCTTTGTAATTAATATAACTGGTCATCCTATGAATTGATACTGGATTGACCAGACTTTGATCTTAAACTACAGGCCATTGGCCTACATTGTCAGTCAACAGTTCAGCATGTGACCTCCAACCCACTGTTCCATGGTCAAAAACACACACCAAACATGCAAATAATGGCCCCAGGTGAAAGTTCCCGGACCCTACCTCAACCTCTACAGTGCTGTAGTGGCCTATTAAGATCATTGTGTGTAAATGTATGTAGTGGAAGTGTAGTGGAAGTGCTCTGTACACCAGACTAAAATATTGACAAACATGCTCGGCACTGTGAACACTTGGGAATGAAAAGTTCACTTTGCTTTCCGCTCAGAGCGATGGTTAGAAGAGACAAGTTCTCAACGACGGCACCTCCAGAATCAAACTAACAAATAGTGCATTTCATTTCCTGGTGACGAGTACATTATGGAAAAGACCTCATTCTGAAGATTGTTTGCTCTGAAAAGCACTAACTCCTGACAGTTTCATCGCCATTAAATCCTAAGAATCTGTTCACTAAAGACTTACTCAAAGCAACACCAAAGTAAGCAGAAACAGATCGACACCGATAGAAAGACTTCATTACAAAAGGAAAGTGTTAACAAACAAAAATCACCATTGGAGTTGTCACTCTCTGCTACGGGAGGGCATTTCACAGACACCAAGCTGCATGAAACATGAAAACCACATGAAGTAACTCTCCACGTTGCTTGCATCTTGTTGCAACCATTGAGCACGGTTATGAAAATAGGGTACTGTAATAAAATTGTCTTGACTTCTAGTTGCACAATCACAGTCAGTACCATGTAGAAAAGTAACCTTCACAAATATCTGAGACCAGAGAAGGTTTAAAGGAACATTACAGAATTGGTAAGAAAAAAAACTTGTAAAATATACTTTTGATCACAGATTTACATAAAACTTACACTGTCTAATGATGATGATAGTAGAAAACATCCCTTGAAATATTTCTGTCTGAAATGCCATATTTGATGAGAAATGAATAAACTAATTTTCCTATTGGAGTTTATCGCTCAGTGAGCGTTTTATTCATTTGTTGAATCTATATGATTTCATGCAAATGTGTCATCGGTTTTTCACTATTTTCTCGTGACTCAGATGGCCAATCGATCTCAAACTTCTACAGGTTTGTCAGTTTATGTATATGGTGGATTACATAAAGTGCTTACACTGCCAGCAACTGTTTTGTTAGCAAAAACCAATTCTGTAATGTTCCTTTAAGAATGGACGTGCTTCCCATGGGAAAGAATGATGCAACAACAACAAAAAAAGAGTTGAAAGATTGATGCTGTATCTTCACTTTTTTGTTTGTCCTGCATGCCAAAGTTTGTTGGTGAAGACGAGTATCATCATTTGCCAGCTTAATGCAGTCAGCGTACCCCTGAGGCCAGGCAAAGCCCATGTTTGTTCATATCTTGTGCCTCACTGGAGCAAGAAACCCTGGTATAATATTAAGCCCTCCTAAGAACCCCAAACACCCAGGGGGCTGAAGAGAACCTCCAGTGCCAGGGAGCGACCAGTAACCAACGAGCCGGATGAATCTGCCCCCGCGTTGGAAACACTCTCTACCGATACGGACACATCGTGAAATCATCCAAGCGAATATGCCTGGAGTTTATTGGACACTTGGTTTGTTTGGGGGGGGGGGGAGGCGGAAAGAGATGGTAAAAAAAAAAATATATCTATATAAAAAAATGATATATATTTGAAGTGGATAGGGTCAGTGCCCGCATCATGTCGCTGTCTGTTTTTTCAAGCTTTTTAAGCTTGAGCAAATGCCAGAGAAAAAGGGGAAGAAAAGGAAACACATCAACGTGACTAAATGGCTGGAGCAATTATACAGCATATTAGCGCTCATTGCTCTAGGGGATCAATAGGGAAGGCTTGATGGTGGCAGCGACTTAAAGACCGATTTTCCGTCTTTATATTTTGTCGTAAGGCCCCTCTTGTCAAGCTTGGTATTGATTTAAGTAAGCATTGCAACAGGCAGCTGTAACCATAACAGCAAATCTTGCATATCTTGGGTTATTTACTTAGTATCCTTAATGAAGACGCTGATGATGCATGGGGTCATCCCCCAGCACTTTAAGACCTTTCAGCGGAAATTAAATTGCTCATTTTGTTTTTCAATTCCTAGTGATTTTTTTCCTCCTTTCTTTCTTTTTTAAAGACGGCTCTGTTTTAGGGGCTGTCATCTTTGTCTTGGAATTAACTTAAGGAAGATTTTGTTTTTTGAAGGGGGGGGGGAGAGAAACAAGCGAGTGCAATGACATGAAATTAAGAGCCAATCGAGATTTTATTAATAATTTAGGAGGGAGTTTGGGAAACCTGATCAAACAATTGACTGTGAACCATCAGTGGAATAACGGAATCGATTCCAAATTGTCCTCTGCCAGAGAGTGATTAACAAAATTAACTTATATTTCTCAAAACTCGGACCCAAGTTTCTCAAAGTCAATAACACCCTGAACCATGGGGTGAAAGTTCAATAATAGTTAGCTTCCGGAAAAGAAAAAAAAGTTTAAGTTTAAAAACTACATATTAAACTGAAGTGTTTTCTAACCTAACTTTGTTTTTACCGCAAAATCTCTGGTTGCTCACTTCAAATTTAAATTGCTTAGTTGAAAAAAATAATATATATTTTTTGTTAAATAGTACAATAATTAACAGACATGGTTGTCATTATGAAGTAGTGTGTTGTTCACAAAATATGACGGCAATAAAACTAGAAAAAATTTGTTTTTGTATTTACTGTTGACCATTATCTGAGAGGAAAACAGCCGAATGATAATAAATCTGAGAGTGAGTCATGTAGCTACACGCCTTGCACGGGCCGTCGTCGCCGATTTCTTTTGTCTCCCAATGTGGAGTTAAATATTAATCCCCCACAAAACATCTCTTGGTTTCGCTGGCTGCATTTTTCCTGAATATCGGACTTTGCGATCAATGCTAATGCAATCTCTGCCTTCAATAATAAATGACTGTATTTGTGGGTTTCGCATTTTCGGCCGTGATGTTTTTGCGGGATGTAAAGAAAGGGAAAAATGTGATTATTTAACGGTGATGAAACATGGGTATCGCTGTAGAAGGCGTTGCGGTGCGTTGTGGTACTTTGTGTCTTCTCTTTGAATTCTTAATTAGATTTTGTTTTCTTTGCCATCATCGTTTTGTTCGTGTTTGAACCTCCGTTTTGAAAACCATTGGCGGGAAATAATAACATCACACCGGAGGTGAACAAGTGAGCTCAGAAGGTTACAATAAATTCCATACTTTGTCAAGGTGCAATTATGCACACATGCATCCACCAAGAGGAATATTTAATTTGCAATTTCATTATTCTATTCCTAAAAAAATGAGAGTTCGCCTAATACACAGTATCGTGTTTTCTTTTCTTCCCTTTCTGTTTTCCTTCCCAAAATCTTATCCCTCCTCCAGCCAGTGAGGGATGTATATGGTTATTATTAACGGTTACTCAAACGGCAATACCCCCTACCCCGTGTTTTCATAAGCTATGTTCAACATCCAAGAAAAATAGCATTTTCCTCAATTATTAGCAGGAAATCTTGTGTTTTTCTTTGGCGTTGCCTCTCCCCGGCGATATTAAACCCTGCAACGGATTGCCGATGGTCGGGTATGACTCTCCTTGTGCCTGGGGAACGATGGGGTTGGGGGGGGGACACAGGAAAAAAACAGTGTATGAATCCGTGTAGGTTCGTTTCCCCTACTGTCATTTCGGCTTGCACTCACGCAGTCACTTTGCCCCAAGGACTGACTGAAATAGATGCAGCCCGATCTTTTAATTCGACATGAAAAGCTATTGGAACAATTTTGATGGCTATTATTGAGGAGTGCTGGAGGCGGCTGTGTCGCCGGCGGCAACCGGGGCAGCGGCAGCTCAACTAGCTTTGATGTGCAGCCAATAACGTTAGTCGCTTCTTCCTTCAGACCAGCTGGTTTTCGCCCTACAGACCCCTCGAGCGGTGTCCAAATGAGAATCGTTTCCTGGCTTGAAATCCTGCCCAAGGTTCCGTCAGCTTTCTCATACAAATTTTTCTTCCAAAGCAAAACTCCTCCACGATTGGTTAGGAGAGGGCAGATGGTTGCATGGCCACAAGTGGAAGTTTTCACCCCCGAGTTGGACGAAGAAGGGGGGGGGGGGAGGTTATATCTTCCCAATGATATCATTAACAAAAGCCGTCACAGATCTGTATGGTTGCCCACACTCTGGCTGCAAACTCACATCGGCTTGATTGATTCTGCGTAATTGTCTCACTGATTACGCCGGCTGACATGACCATTGACGGAGACTCGGATGTCTACATGTGACATGCCGTTTGCGGGTAACTTGCTAATCTGGCAGGCAATGGCGATCACTCTTCATCTATGTGAAGGGAGTGATGGCGATGCGCACATGACATTTTTATTTCTGCTCAGTCAGATCAATCTCAGTGTCTTACACACGTCATTCTTTATTGTCAGGCCCAGGATGTATCGTGTGATCCGCTGTGTCCACGAATGACCTCTGAATGTGATACGGCACAACCAATGTGATACAGGTAGAAAATACATTGGATTCCTTAACACATAAACACCCCCATCAGTTTAAAACCTCCTTGCGCTATTTAATTAAGTACTTAGTATCATGTCCACCTCAAGGTAGCCTAACAGTCAAAGCCACAGGAATGATAGCAACCAATATATTCTATATGACGTAGGAGTTCTAGAACATGGCTACATCAAATACTCCCTCCATTGTAACTCTGTTTTTCGTTGGACGAGAGTTGAATTTTGTTTCTTTTTGTCTACAAACTAACTTGGTATAAACTACACAAATTCCATTGTGATGGGTACCAGGCACGTGTATAGTTCCCTTTGATGTTTTCATATGCCCCAAACCATTTTCATTTTGGGCAGAAATCTTATTATATGGTAGCCAGCCATTCAGAGCAGTCAAGTCTTTGCTCACCAATGCATTTTTGACAGCATAAGTTATTTGTTGCTAACAAGTTATTCCGTTGGTCACTACTATTTAGCGGGAAGACAAATCTCATCACAACAAACATGAAAGCAATCGCGATAATAAAATAACATCTCCAAAACATTTTCAACTAACCAATGTAAACATATGTATTCTCAATAAGGAAAATTTGCTAAAAACCTACACAGCAATCAGTTTTTGCAAGGTGCCCCAGCAAAATTTGATATTACTCTACAAGTTATTTGACAAAATAGTCTCCACACATTGTGGATATATTCAAAGCCGTCAATTGGCCCTCTCTCACACTTCACTATAAGCTAAACTTGTCTGCATTATGAACAGTAACAGCAGATCCTACCCTAAACCCTGCATAATAACAGACCCCTTGCTTACAGTTGCAACTCCATGAAAACACAAGGTATTCTGCAATGGATCATCGAGCACTAATGAAATGTTTGACTGTGCATATATTTTGTTATTCATGTCCCATTTTAGGAATCACTGATAATGTGATTTGCCTCACTCTTAGCGGAGCGTAGGTCCATCAAGCCCCACCATTATCATAAAGGTGTCATTAAGCAGGCCCATCGCTAGCTGGAGAGCCAGCTGAAACTGGACTAGATAGTCGCATAAGCAAATGTCTATTAGACACAAATTGCAAACACAGTCATTAAGGGGATAAATAATAGATGACACTTGCAGACATGAAATGAATTTGGCTTGGAGGCAGAGAGAAAAGGCGTATTATACTTCTTCTTTTTTAATGCCGACGTAAGGAAACACTTCCAAATATTGTAGGGTCATAAACGGCCAATAGTGGAAAAAGCTGGAAATTTTTGCCAAACGGATTAAGGAAGTGAAAGCAATTGGGGAAAAAATTGAATGGAGTAACTGGCACCAAAGTGACAATGACTAGTGACAATGAATATCGGGCATTAGCCCAATGCGATTATGGCATATGTTTTGCGAGCTCAACAAAATCCTACAACTACAGAAATTTTTACAAATTCACCCACCACTTCCACATGCAAACGATAAATGAGATCATCAAAACATGAGGGCGCTCTTTTTTTAAATAGGATTTTGTTTCTTCATCTTAAAGACAGCAAACAGAATTGGGAAGTATTAAAAAACAAAATTGTAAAAGTTTAAATCTAAAAGCTCACAGATTATAAAGTTTTTACACTTTGAGTACAATCCTCTAGAGAAATAACTCCGTCTAAAACACCTGCTAAAGTCAAGAAAATAGCATCAGAGGACACCATCAATTTTTTCTGAATGAATGAATGAATTAATAAATACAACAATAATAATTGCCTATTTTGAAGCAATAAAAGTTTGATATGAACATGCACAACATTCCTCACAAAGCATAAACTATTTGTGTTATTTTCACTAAAACGTAACCACTGAATTTCACAAACTTTTCACAGGTTTGTAGCTCGGCGTGTCTGCTGAAAACTACAGGCGGTAAATGAATCCACTCTTCCGAAAAACAATGATGTACTTTCCATTAAGATAAAAATCTAGTATCTTTGTACACATCACAGTTTCTAGACATCTGGAGGCAAACCGTGGCAAAAAAAACCTCCTCTATCCTGACAGCACTGAGGGGGCACCGACCCCAAGTTCAGCTGAAGACTTTTTTCTTCGTCATTTTCCTAACTGGCCACTCAAGATCTTAATCCCATTGATTCCATTGTCCAACACAAAATGGACTTGTGTGCGGACGGTAACATTGCATTAGGCCATTCTCCTATTGTTTTGTTTCGCCCACCGATCACAAATTCGTCTTTTATTTCAGCAGTTTTTGTGCAATTTGCTCGAAGTGAGATTGGTATCTTTGGCAAATCTCTGGTGTCGTGGGGGTTGGGCTCATCTTGATAAGAGGTCCCTGATTGCGTATCTTATCAACCAAACACATCAAGATCTTTTGTCCAGTGCTAAAGAGGAGGTGGCACGATACAAGGGAGATAGCCACACCAGGAAGAAACTCCTGGTTCTGGGGGTAATTGTCAGTTTTCATTAATTTTGTCCTCTTCTCAAAGTAGAATTGCGTGAAAGGGAAAGATTGACAAACTGAACAACAGCTAATCGTCTCCTCGATAATGCATCTACCATTCTTGCCCAAAGCAGTCTCTCCCTTGATGAGCCAAAAATCACCACAATTAAAACGTTTTGAAAATTAATTATCAGGTTCGCTCAACTTTCTATTACATTGCCAGAGAAACCTTCAGGCTTTGTTGGTGATGGGTTTCTAATTTGATTAACTTCAAAAAAGTATAAAATTTCCAAAGGAATTTGATGGCAAAACAGCTCTGATGGCTGTGAATGGCTTTGGGCTTAGTTTCATATCACTGCTTTGTTTCTTTCACAACCACGAAGATCTAGTTCAGAACAAGTTGTATCCAAGAATCTGTAGGAATAAGACTGAGAGTAGATAACGTGAGCAAATAGTCTCTTCCTTTCAGTTGAAAAAAAACCAAAAAAACATAAAGTTTCTGCAGATGTGGCGTATTTTAATGCAATTAAAGTTTCATTTATCCCATAGAAAACACGACCGCACAAAAAAGGCCAACAACTTTATAAACTATTTCAAGCACATTTGCCCCTAAAACAACAAGAAACCTTACCACAATATTTTACTAATAAACGTGAAAGTTGTCGCCATTTATTAAGCAAAACATGAAGTCAGAAACATTTGCTCCGTGGACAAACAGGCCCCGGGCGATATTCTCCCTCAAAATAGCTCCTGAAATAACTACAACAAGAATGTTCCCTGTGCTTTTTCACTGACCCCCTTGGTGACCTAGTAATAATGCCCCATCACCATGGTTGAACTTGCGAACCTTTCGCCCAACACAAAAAAGAAGAAACGGGAGGGAAGGAATCGCCAGGAATAAGAGTAAGCCAAACTTAGCCTGTAGGCTCACGAGATGAAATTCCATATTATGTATAAACTTTGCTCAGTGTACACAGTGCATGAGCATGTAAATAAGAGCTCGCAGGCATTTCATATATGAATTTTTCCATACCCCAACATTTTGAAATTAAATTTGTGGAGAATGTCTGAAAACACTGGGGAATTTAAGCAGGGGGGGACTGATTGAATTATCAAAGTTAACTCCGAGTGAAGGGCTACATTTTCCGCTATTTGGAAAAGAATACTTCTAATGTCTGATAAGCATTCGTTGCTGTGGGGTTAAACCTTGTTGAGAGCGATCAGATTCTTTTATAAATTTCACGAATTAGACTGGTTAAGAATCCGCCGATACCTTGCACTGTTGAAATGCAAATGTAATATAAATGTACGTTGTGTAGGTTCTATTGCAGACGACACATACTGAATTACATACAATTTCAAGAGGTGTACATACACGCACAAGCAAACATAGCAAACTTCAAACAGTACACTGCCAAAACCACAGGCTTCCATACGCTATAGGTTAAAACCACACCATCATCACAAACTAAAACCTCCAAAACAAAGACTATAATGTAATTTCCCTTAATTTCTGAGTGGACACAGACTGCTGCCGCCATGTTAAAAAGAAATACTCAATTACGGAAGAGCCCCTTTAAGTGGAGAAACCAGCTGAACCTATGTCCCACTGCACTGCTTGCCCACAGCATTATTTGTTCTAGGTAAGTGAGGTTAGGCTGAAGCTTGACTAGGGGGTCCCAGACAGGGTATATCTTTGGTGCCTGGTGTGTCTCCAGAAGGGAATGTTCCAGTGACTTGTAGCCAGCCAGGGGTGAAAGCATTGGAGACTGGCTGGATCACAATTAAAGGTCCATGCCAGTCGGGTCAAATGCTTTCATCTTGAGTGTCTTCGATGATGGAAAATGTCCAACTCTATCTCGAGAATCAAGTAAATGAGCAACATCAGTCATTTCTGTGTTTAGCCAAAATTCTGTTGACAAATCTTATATCAAACATTACTTGGAACTTTCATTTCTAATTATTCTACACCTTTAGGGTCGATACATCTAGCTTAAGTTGGTTGTGAGTGAGCATGATTCAATGCAGACCACAATAATGTGAAAGTATTTAATCTGCGGGACCTTTACCCCAAGTTTGATTATAGTCTTCAACACAAGGCTGCATTTTATACATATGAACATGTACATAGTGTAGCTATTAGCCAGGCATACAGATTTGATTTTATCACCATTAATACTTCTGGTATAAACAGGGCTTCCATCTACCTCCATGCTTCTACAAACATCATAATATTCACCCCAAACTGAGATGTGTATAAAAATCCAAGTAGCACATTTTCCCTGAATTTCATTTCAAACATCTGAAGAAAAACAAGTTGAACAAAAAAGGAAAAACAAATATTTTTTTCAAGAACTAATGGAAAAGTATCTAAACAAAGACTGGCCTGACAGAGGATTGTTTTATTGCTGATTTTGAGGGTCCCACACCTCTGTCCATCTCTCTCAGTGGACTTATTGGCCAGACCAAGCTAGACACACTGGTGTCTATCCATGGTCACTGTTCATACCCACTGATTAACACTAAACCACTAGGGAATCACATCAACTCTCTGGACTTTTCAGTCTTTGAATCTTCTTGGCACTTCCCAAACCATGGAGGAAGGAATAATGCCAAAGAATTTCTCCCTCCATTCACTGAGAGACACTGGGTTTCTATGAGGAATGCACTGCATATCTTGTAGACCCATAACTTTTTCTGTAAATCAAAGATTTGAAAGCCATGGCTTTTACACGTGATTGTTGAAAAATGGTCTAATGTTGTGCCCTGGGTTTTTTGACTTTCAACTTGGGGCATTTCATGTCAACTAGCCCTCCAAAAATGATGCTATTTTGCTCCTGAGCAGAGGGCCCTTTTTCCAAGATGGAGTCTGGCCAGTTTATTCTCCATCAGGGGTGTTTTCATTTTGGAGGGGCATATCTCAAAATTTCTACAGCTAACCTGCCAAAAATTGAAGGAAAAAATAATAGATGTCAGCAAATATAGTCGATCTGATTTGAAAAGGCTGAGGGTTTTAAAAATATTTGTAGAGTATTTTGGACCATTTAGCATTTACCTATGAGGGCAATATCTAGCATGGTGCACCTTGAGTTTATTCCAAATATAATGTCTTCCTCCATGTATAAACTAAAGGCCAATGTGCAGTTGAGGAGACTCTCTATTAATTTGACTCCAATAATTTCATGTTAGAATACATGAGGCATGATGAAGTGTGAGGAAAAGCTTCCGCATGCCGATGTAGAATGGATGGCATTTATAGACATACAGTACGTGTATCTGCAACTAGGTTAAAAACATAGTACGCATGATCTTCTCAGCAAAGTTCAGAGCGGCTAGTCAATGTGATGTTAAAATACCCGCAGTTTGATTGGGTTTCATGTGGATAGAGAGAGTTGTATTAAAGTGTGAGGCAATCAACCGTTTTCAAAGTAGATTTTGAATAACGCTCAACTTGGATTCCTCAGACTAAAGAGACAGTGTTTCTACATCAAATGGTTCGGGGCAAGCTTTTGTGCACAGTGTGCAAAGCCTGGTAACATTGTGCCATGCAGGGTGTTTGCTGCCTCCTACACAACCAAGCAAAAGCTTGCCACAAATCATGTGACATATCACCTGCCTACATAGTCTGAAGAAATCAAATTGTATAAAGTCATTGTACCAGACAAAATTCAAATTTTAAGTTGCAAACGGCCGACTGCTGTGTAATTCTACCAGGTAACATTAATTACCAGGTAGTATTAATTATGTACAAGGTAAGGCCATACTTTGGTAAGGACCCCCAAAAACAAATTGTGCAATTTCTATCAGAAAGCTTACTCATTATACGGTGGTAAGCATCCTGTGAAACTATTTCATCTGAAACGCTATCTAACTTTTATGGAAAAAGTCTCAAACTGAATTTAAAAAAGAGAAAAAAAGAAAGAAGTTTTAACTTGATAACATTCACAAAAAAATGTCTTTAGTGGATACCAGCATGAGAACAGTTCCACTGAAAAGAAAACATATGATTACCATGTTTAGAAATAAGAAGCTGCTATCTGAAGTAACCTGGAAATGTAGAGCTGATGTTTTTCAACAGCTATAGATAAGCTGGTAGAATGACAGTTGAGTTTTTTACAGAGTTTATCTTTGCTCTATGGTTAAATGATATCCTTATTGAAAATACATGGTTTGTCGCTACAACATCCATCCCAAACAAACAGCACTTTCCCTCACCTAATCAAGTACAGGTAGCCACTTCTAGTATAAGGTGTATATCAAACAAAATACAGGGGTTTCTGGTATTTTGATTGGAAACTAGAGGGCTGTAAACCACAAATCAACATAACCCCTCCTTTAAAAGCTGACCTGAGCTCTTACCAAGCTTTCCTTACCTTTCCTTTGTTTAGCTTGAGGTGAAAGGGGGCTTCATGTAACAACAACAAACTCTAATGAGGAAAAGCCTAGGTCAATGGGTTTAATCCACTTGCAGATTGATTGCAGTGCAGCAGGAGTGTGTTATCTCTCTGGATTATGTAATCCCTGGGTCTGTCTACCTCATTAAGGGGGTCAGAAGCTGTCTGGGATACAACCCATGTGTTTTTGTCATTAGGGAGGGGGGGGGGCATAGGACCATCCTCTTACTCACACATCAACATGACTTAAAGGAGAGGCAGGAAAACCCACATGCAACAACCTTTCTACATCTGCTCTAAAAGTTTCAAAACTTCCCTTGGTTTAACCAGTCTTTGCTGACACACAAAAAAAATCTGAAACTGGGATCCACATTTTTAGGAGGTATGTTGACATGATGGCATTCCCACCTTTTGGTAACCCCTAGGGTTTATACTTCACAGCGCTTTTAGGAAACAGTATCCTCAGCACTAGAGAAGTGGATCAAAGAGCAGGATTTCTCTATGTGTGGAAAAAAACAACAGCTGATTTTCTTCACCAGGCCGACTTCAAAAGTCTGAATCGGACAAAAAGTCTGAAATTTCCCATCCCTATTTAACAGTTGGTAGAACCATCAACACCTTGAGAAGTGTAGTATCCCAAATTTATTTTCAAAACAAGTTAATGCAATTGGATGGAGTTAAGACGTAATTTCACTTTGTAAGAAGTTGCTAAATGCCGACTTTTAAAGCCCATCCTCTAAAGGAACTGAACATTTCCCATCAATAGGGGGAAAAAAGTAAAAGAAAAAGATAACTAAAAAAAGAGGATTTGACATGAAAATTCACAATGTTTCCAATTTGTTCATGTTACTCATAAACAAATGTTTTCTCCACAAAATAGGGGCCTAACTGTTTCAGTATTTGTACATCATTTTCAATTTGTTTGTGTTACTCATAAGTAATTGTGTCCCTCCACATCATACCTATTTCAGTAATCATACATTACAAGTACAAACAAACTTCACTACAACAGAGAAGTCTCTATACATTCTAACTTGATACATTTGTTGTGCCAATCTTCACTCTAAATCCAGCGCAGCCGGCCAAACTGGATGTAATAACAATTACCAATCAATGAAGTCCGCCCAGTTTACGCCTTGTCAAAAGAAATTTCACCAGGAACTTGAGTGCCTTTTACCACTTCCATATTTCAAGGGTTCATACACTTTTTTTCTCCCCCAGAAGAGTTTTCCAGGAATATTTTCAAGAGGAGAATTCTGGGGCAGAGAATCCACGGAATGTTCACTTCTCAAAAAGTTCATCCAAATACCAAAGGTCTGTTCCCTCTCCACAACAAAAATTTGATCCGCACTGCTGAAACCCCAAAGAAACCCAACTTAATCTGATTATTCAGCAGAAAGTATTCAGCAGAACTTAAAACAATATCCCAGCCTCCTCAAGCACTTTGCAGTGTGGGACTTGAATTGTCCGAGGTTTTGGCGTTGATCAGGAGCCTTTGACGGTTTGGCCAGACTTCAAAGCTGTTGATAATATTCATTTTGATATGTAGTGATGGGCTGGCAATAAGTGATACTTCAACCGATGAGTGAAATCCAGAAGTCTAAAGATGCAGGCTCGGCTTTTCCTTGACTCAAAATGAGATTTGTAGTAAACATGGATTTCAGATTCATATTAAAGGTATGGTAAAGCATCAGTTGTGGTGAAAAGCTTTCCGATGAAAACTCGTCATTACATAAAGCACAAGAAAAAGTATTCGGGTTTTCTAGACGACTTCTATGACTTTAATCCTTAAGAATTTTGTTAACTTAAAAAAAAAGAGGTCTAAGTCATGAAAACTATCCAGAAAATGAACTTAAAAGTGGAGTTGTCATTTAAACTGTCCGGTAATCTACTGCATTTGTAATAAAACAAAATAATTTTAAGTTTGCATTTTGGAATAGCGGGTAGGGTTCATTACTTTTATATGAAATCAGACCTTTCCTTAAACTGCATACATTTCACATGCAAACCACTCTTATTACAAGGTGTGAGAAAAGCAAGTTTTACTTGACCTCTTCATAGTGTTTGAATAGCACTAGGTCAACATGTGACCTCCGACCTCCATAGAAGCCATTCGAGGTTGATTAAGTCAATCTTCAGGTCATCCTACACCAGAGTGAACATAAAATATGACCTCATTCTTGGGATAAGATGTCAGGAGCCCAGACACTTTTATGACCCCAGTCCAAACAAAGTGCCCATAAAAACAAGACCCAGAAACCCTCAGAAAATGAGTTTTATGGGCGGGATAATTCCAAAGTATTCCTCCCCGACCAATCTGGACCCAGACCACTATTTCTACTGCCAGAAAGGCTATGAGCCATACAGGAGTAAATTAAAACCACCACTGGCAATTAACATTGGAATCTTAAGGTGTTAAATTTAAACATATATTAATAACAAGAAATATTAAAATGTCAAAAGCTGCCATCTAGGAGAAAACTATATTGATACCAAACAGTGTTTTTCTTGCCAGGTTTAATGATGGAACTTTAAAACAACAACATGTCTCAAAACCCAGAGCACGAATGTCCAAGAAAAATTTACAAGATTGTTTTACACGTCTTGACTAGGATTGGGAAAACGTGCATCATACGATCTAAAGTCTCTCGCCAAAAAATATATAATCCATGAAATTAAAGATCTTGAAGGTTGTAAAAGAAAACTTGAGGGTGGAAACGGAGATACAAAATCATTCCAAAGGTCAGTTGTATCGCATGAAGTTTTTTGCACAGGCTCTTCTGAATAAATTGTCATAAAATAAATACAATATATGCATTAATCTAACCCACTGTAGTGATGCCTCATGTGAGAATTCAATAGGTTGATTGAACACTTGACTTTCTGAAACAAACTTCACTTCCACCCAATTTATTTGAGTTTATATTTTGAGGAAACAAACAATTAAAAAAGAATGTCTTTTTATGAGTTTGTCACCCTATGAAGCCAATTAGGATCACTCATTAGATGAAAACTGAAAATTCAAAACATAACAACTATGGATATGAAACTCAAGGGTGAGAGTTGTTGCTAGCTAGAGATATGAAACCACAGCTTGAACTTGAGCTCCGTCCTTCTGCTTGAAGGCATGCACCCAAAACTTACGTTTTTCAAAATAACTGTGAGAGCCTAATCTGGGGCCCAGGAAAAAGTTTGAAAAGGTTTGAAATGATGGCATTTCCTCCTTTTGGTAACCCCTGGAGTTATAGATTTCAAAGAGCTTGTAGGAAAATAATCCTCAGCACTAGAGAAGTAGATCAAAGACAGCAATTTCTCTTTATCCTGAGAAAACTACAGCTTTTTTTTCCACAGGCAGAACAAAAATAAGTCAGAATTCAGCTCCCTGAAAACTGTTTTTCTTCATTTTATAGTTTTTACAAATGTAGATTTGAAAAATGTACTTTAAAAAAAGTCACTGGAAAAAATCTCAGTATAAAGAGTGTAACATAACACAAACCTGAACTGGTAAACGCACATATTTATGAAATTTCAGCACAAGCTTCACCGGTATTCCGTTTTTAATCCACAACTAAGCCGATTCCAATATTTTTATTCCCATCTGCACAAGTTATTGATTATATAAAAAGTGATAGGTTATGTTTTTTTCCGAGATGGAAACTGCTAGCCATCTGATTTGAGTAATCCCCTACTCATGATATCACACAAACTGTGTATCTTACTACTACTGCTGAAAACAGGAACAGACAACCAAGTATTGAATTGGATATTAGTGAACATATTCCTTATCTGTACCTGCATCTCAAGCTGTTTTGATTTTATATTAAGTTATACTAACGATCGCCATGCTAACCTAAGATAATAAAAAAACTGTTCCGGACACGGAAAATATCTTGTTTAACAGTTATTATCATAATTCCATTCAAAGTGGTATTAATCTCTCATCAATCGTGTACTGAGTAATGACCGATCGGTGGTTAGGCTAGAGTACCAAGCAAAAAGGTTTATCTTCCCGTGCGTTATGAAACCTTAAGATATTTTGATTTCGACTTCGGCGCGGAATGCTCTTCCACGACGCTCACTGGGCAGAGAAGAATGGGACGCTAAAATTATATTAATTTCTGGCGTGCTCGAGAACCTGAGCTGTGAAAAACTTGCGAAAATTGGCTTGGAGTAGCAAGAATCCCGCTGGGTCCTCGGAGCGTTATCGACATTTGTCATATGAAACGGGCAAGGAATCCCCATTTTTGTCAATTTGCCCTGGAGGATGGACAAGGGAGTTAGAGCAAGAGATAGCCAATGTTCTGTGTGACGAGATTGTGTGTAGGGAAATTACTCAAGGAGAGAAATAGAGGATGTTTTAGTTTGCGTTCGGCCGGCAGTCTCAGGTTCCATCAATTCCAACCGGCGCGCTCACAACCCATACAGACATCTTGGGAATAGAAATATTAGCCGCTTATGGCTTCACTGGTAACCAGTCGTGGCTGAACCAGAGATCACTCAGTCTACACATGAAACCGGTTTTGATTATTGCCGCGGCAACAATAATGAGGCACGGTTTAGGACTATGGCTCTGTGTTTGAGCAGTGACATTGAAACCACTTCTTCGTGAATCAAAACGAATCCCGCAAGAGAGTCCCCTCCATCGCACTCCGCCGTAGTTCATTGACTCATTCAAGCCCTGTTCTGGTTTCCCTCTACATATGGCAAGAACAACAGCAATTCAATTTAAGGAGTGGTGGGGGAGATCAGTGCTGAGTATTGGAGTTCCAAATCAGACAAATATTCAACTGATGCTCTCCCTGTTTGCCAAGGTGGCCCAGGATAAGCACAGAGTACACACAGGACATCTCTAAACTAAAAGCCCTGATTGAACTACACATCATACTTTTAATTCCCTGCGATTCCCCCTTGCTTGCAGCTTTAGTCAAAGGAAATTAAGAGCAATTCTCTGGTGCATTATGGACTGGACTTTCACCTTTGCTTTGGTTGAGGCTGCATCCTGAGCTCTCGGCTACGCTGGGCAATTTAACCCCTCAGTGCCAAGGGTACCGTGGTCATTTCATGCAGGGTTGCAGCCTCCAATTATACTCAAGAAGAGAAAATACCCCCTCCCCCCCCCCCTAAAAAAAAGGACACACACTTGACCTTTGGTGTCCCTTGGCAACCAAAGTGCTACTCTGGAAGAAATCACATCTAACCAGTGACGATGATGTCTCTCAAATTGTTCAAAACAAGAAAAGGAAAATAAATTTCCAATTCCTCTCGCTGATGTTCTGGATACGTTGGTTTTAATATACAAGAGCAATTTTATAATCAACCTCCATGCCAAAACAAACACTGTGGGCCTCTTTAAACAACAAATGTAACCAACTTGAACATTCCGTCCTGGGTCGACCATCTGTTCAATGTGAATCTTTCCCCACTGTGACCAAGTCCTCAGTCCTCCTTGGTTCTCCACAGTTTGTTTTTTCTGCCTGCTCAATGCAGTGAGGTCAAACCGTGGGCAAGCGAGACTACAGCAGTGCCATGGAAAGCCCAGGCAGCCAGAACGAGAAATGCCATGGGGGTATAACTTCAGCCAACCGCTCTAGTCTTACGATTCCTCCAGACGACCCAAAACAAGATTGTAAATATACACTACCATCACTTTTTTTTATTATTTTGATGCCGATCTTCAACCAGCTGAATATGTTTCTAATAAAGTGATCACAGCGCTACGGCAAGCTGCCTCCCACTACTCCCTGGATGCACTCTCTACCCAAGCTTGTGTGTCCGATCGGCACGCTATCAAGTCCTTAGTTCCACCTGAGAGATCAGACGTAGCCAAAGCAACATCATCCGGCTCTCCTCCTTAAAGTCTTCCCTTACCAAATTCACCATCCACAAAAAAAATAAACCACTCCAATGCAAGCTCAAGTCTTTATTATTTTTCGAGGGGGGTTGCTGCCAGCTCTAACCTGATTACTTCCCCATATGGGGCTGGTTTGTGGTGTATCCATTGTCTCTGCTGTAGTGTGTAATAAAAAAAGAAGCGGCTCATGTGAGTACAGCTTGCAGTTTAAGCAATAACTCGCTCCCCACATCTGGAATTGTGCTCTTTAAGAAAGCCATCATTTCCAGTTTCTTGATTACTATTAAGTAAAATGAATCCAGTGAATACGCTGTTAACATGTTTGAGGAACTAGGGTCTCTCTTTCACTGGAACAAAGAATATGACTGTGTCCTTCAACGTTAATGATAAACACTCCCCTTGCACAACAGATTGCTACTCCGCATATACTAGAGGACGCAATACCAGAAATATACCAACATATTGCACTGTAGTTTTTATTAACCAGTCTACCAATAAGATGCAAATTTCCTATAATGAAGAATTATTAGGTCTTGGCTCAATCTAATAAGGCCATATGGACTCCCCTTATTGTTTAATAACGGAGCCATACTTTTTTTTCTCCTCTGCTCATTTTTTTAAGGGGATGCCTTGTTTGGCTTGCTTATTCAGCCTAAAAGAACAAAAATTGATTTTCTTTTCTTTAAGAGGCCAATAATTGCATTTGGGCCGTGTGTGCAGAGCCAAGCATGAAGGCCAAGTGAATGCCTGGCATAATTATCCTCTCATAAGAAGGCGAGCTCTACAATTCAATCGTCTTAATCTTTTTACCCCTAATCCCACTGTCACATAATTGTCACGCACAAGGAACGACGGGGCACACGGCAACGCCGACGAACAAAAACGGCAAAAGCCAAACCGTCGGAAGCATGAGGCGGAATCACTTCCTTTTTAAATGAGTTCCCCCCGTTCAGCTCCGAGTAAGAGAATCAAAAAAAAAAAAAAAAAAAAAAACACATGTAAGAGAAAAGAGAAGTGAGGGGTAGGAGAAAGAGAAGTGTGTACGCTCAGGGAAAATCTTCTTCACGAATAGGATTGGGTAAATTGAAGTGATTTGCAGCACTAAATTGCATGATTCATTCAGCCGGCTCGCTCCTCGGTCTAAACGGCCGGTCGGTGTAGGTAACATTCTACCCTGACAGTGTAGCAACTAATGCTGGTGAAAGCGTTTGGCTTGGGGCTATATTAGCTTTCAACAAAGACCCAACTGCTCTTTCTGTTAGCCTCCTGTACTCACTGTCTGTGTGGAGTCTTTCTTCCCTGTTGTAGCCGCTTCCGCATGGGCAGCTTTTTTCAAATGACTTACTGGATAATCATCACCATAAAGTGAATGGAATATTTATCAAAAAGATAATTTTGCGATGAACCATAAAGGATCTTTGTCTCTTAAATTATGCACGTACTGGATATATAAAGTGAATATCTCTAAAAAGCACTAGTTCATATTCTGAGATTGGATACTGTTATATAAACAATACTATAAATCCAACACAAAAACCTGATTTAATTAACTGTGCACACAGCTGTAGACACTTTTTATGTTAATTAATTTGCGCTTATTCAGTGTTTCCACTGGTATTGCCTTTTTTGTTGCATTTTTCTAAAGATATCTTGTAAATCTGAACATCATTCATTTTATACATGACTACATACATGAACTCTAACTCGATTTTGATCTTTTTAAAGGTACAATGAATTGGTTTTTTAGAGTATATTTTGGGCCAATTATAAACACAGCATATAAAAATTAAGACAATTGCATCAAATTAAGTGCACATGGTTTATTTTGTGAGGATTTGTTGTCTCTATTTTGATATAGCAAACCGTAATAAGTAACTGGGAGTTGGGAACAATATTCTTACACAACTACAATTTTCAGACAAATTTCTCAGGATAATCGATGTTGATATCAAGTTTGAAAAAGTCTCAGATTTATAACATTTTGTTTCTCATTATAAACCTGCAAAATGGTGGAATGGGCTGATGCTTTGACCCTGGCAGACCTTTCTCAAAGTCCGTTAGCCATCACATCACAATAAGGAACCAAACATTTTCCATAATTGACCAAACAGACAAAGTTTTCTCATGTAGTTTCAAGCTTTGTACTTTTGTGGCCAATTAAGCACTTTCTCACAAACATTGCCGGCTTCATTACTAACTCCATATGCCTCTTTAGTTTTTAACTTTGGTGTATAATTACATGGTGGGGGGGGGGGCAGCTTTCACCTGATTTTAGGTGTATTGCATTTGCCATGCATTGTGTGCATTTTGAAATGCTGGTGTCAGTTTACTTGTTGTTTAGTATTAACATCTTGTTTTACTCTTCTACTTATCATTATTTCCCACTAATTTATTTATTTACATTAAAATTTATTTGTATACTTAAAATCATAGTCAAATTATTTTGGGGTCTTTGTTTTTGTTTTTGTGCAGGGTAGCATACCTGCAGGGAATTGTAGTTTACGTTATTTTGTGACCCCTGACTCATAAAAGTACTTACATCTGCATGCTCTTTGCAATTCCCTTCTTTCATTCAACTCAGTATGCTATTTACCCATTAATCTGTTCTGCGTTTGTGGTTTGAGGTTTTTGTCTTTGTCATTGCATAGTTCATCCACTCTTGTGATTTGTTGTACACATTTTGTTTTCTACGCAGTACACTTAAAGTACTAATTATACAATGCTTATCCTGCATCAGTACAGAGGTACAAATCAAACAAGTACAACCCAATGTTATTATGACACTAAACTTAAACAAAACAAAAATCATTCCGTAATGTTTTGGTGGAAACAATAATATTAGTCTCTCCTGAAGATGACTAGAGTCTGCTAGTCGAAACGTTGATAACAAATCAAATGGGTCATCACAGAGCCAGCACTCCTTCCAAACAGAGATGTCCCATGGTTGTACCCCCCAAGAATCACAAGAAATATCTAATCTCACCATGCAAAGCCTCAAAACTTATAATAATAATAATAATTGAAAACATTTGATAAATCCACATACAGGGTTTTAATTTCTCAAGGGGATTGCTCTTATACAGGCTGTACGAGAAAGGAGACTTCATTCTGATTAATTCCAGTTTGTTCTACAATCACGTTACGACCAAACACTGAATCTTCTCTTCAAATGAAAAGCGTAGAATTCTACATTAGCAACTATTAGACTCCGAGTGGAGAGAGTGCACAATGTCAGAAATTCAGGAATTGATTCCTAACAATTGACCTTGTGTTGTCCTACAACAATACTTAATATTAGGTGTAGCTTTACAGGGTTGGTAGTATACAACAATAGCTACACCCCATCCATGGCCCCTTGTGTCTGCCTGGTCAATGCTGTTGGCCCCTTTCAACACTTAGGGCCAATGAACCTGTTCAGTAAAACTGATAAGCATGAAGAATGCGCAGTGTACTTGGTTTTGTTGATGTGCACTGACATCTACAAGCACCCCAGCCCAGCCTGGATTGACAGCACCTCGCTGGAAAATCAAAGATTAGCAAACGTTCCGTGGCCGATGTTTTATCAAGCAAGATGCAATTCAGCTCATCCGAAACTGTTGATAAAGTGAAGGGAGCATCGCCGAGTAGAGAGGAACGAGGTACGATATCGACAGAAGATGCCACACCGAGACAGCAAGGAAGTGGAGGGAATAAACAGATAATTTTCCAGTACCAGAGATGAGTCAAATTCCGCCTGAGTGGCGGTCTTTTCGGGGGGTTGTGTCTTTCCCCGTTGTGCATTCGTTTAGTGATTGGGGGGGGGGGGGGAGACTCCATGGGTGCAATCAGCTAGAAGTTGTAACGATGATGACATTTATGGCTCAGCGATGCTGCCCGTTTCTCTGGCACAATAGAAGGGCCCAGCATTGATTAAGGCATTTCAGACAAATGTGTCAGTATTTACTTTGGCATGATTGCGGACTTTTTACGAGTGCAAGGTGAGAGATTGCATCCATCATCAGTCTTGGGACCCTAGCCAGGGCCCTTGCACTTGCCCCTTAAAAAGCTTTCTGGGTTTTATCTGTGAAGGGGATGGGGGAATGAGATTGGCGTAAGTATGGTGTGTGATCCTTAACAAAGGTAGCATGCCTCTTGGCAGTCTTTGAACTACATAGACCTGAACCATCTTAGATAACTAAACTGAGGAAATAAGATGCAATCAAGGAATGAGATGTACCGAAGGGATAATGATGATGACAGCGTATTTGATTTTTGGTTGCTCTGACTACAAATCTCAATCAAGATTGTTGTGAGCCCAGAAGAAGGGCGAAACGAAAGTGTGCCCGACAAAAAGGTCATAAGCAACTCATGTCATAAATGTGTGTCATAAAAACTGTAGTAAAAGTTACATTTTTTTTCTCTCGCAATTAACTCATTGTAAGGGAGTTCTGCTAGGACAAAATGCTGTAATTTGCAAGTAGAGCCTGATGTCTTTCTGTTGCCCCCCCCCCACCAAACATTTATGACTTCAACTGAACCATTTAATATTTGTATGAATTATTTTTTATGTTAGACTATTTTATTCTAGGAAAAAAATAACTTCAAACGCTTGTATTATTCTGCAAAATTTCATTGGTTACCACCTGGCACAATCATCCTTTGTTCTAAAACATTACAACATATCACATGAAAAATTGTTTTTCCAATTTTTCTCAATTATTGGTTTTGTATGAATATTGCACAACAATAATAGGGCAACAAAGACCAGCCAATTTATTATACACTTGTATGAAATATTGGTGAGCCTAATGTTTTATTAAACAAACAAAAAATCAAAGTAAAATTTCTTGATATTTGAAAGAGTAGAAAGACCGTATTTTGTATTGGACTGTGTGTAGAGTTTAGATTCAGTTCTAGGTCGTACACTTCTCGGTCATACTCTTACTGAAGTCAACTTGGCTACAAGTTGAGCAATGTACACAATATACATCTGCCAAGCAGGCACCAAACTGTCAAAAGATCACAATATTTCCCAGTAGCTGCCAAGTTAAATTTATATTGTTGTTTTCTCTGTACAATTGCGCTTGCAGTTAGGCCATTGGCCAACTACACTCTGCTGTTGAACCAACTTTTACAGGTAGAGAGGTCAAACTAGGGGTGGGGGGCTACGCTATTGACTTTGCAGTTGGTTTACTGCCACAAGACCCAACGGGCGATTCAAAATTTACACAAATTATGTAAACCCTGTGTTGCTGTATCATGTGATACATCAATAAGAACACCATGCATCAATGTGTGTGTGTGTGTGTGGACTGTGTTATGTGCAAATCTCTTCCAGTAACCTTCAAAGTGAGTCCCATGCAGCCCACCTAAGCCATTTGTCTGCTGTAGTCAGCCATTGGTGACAACAAGCATGGGTAACCTAATTACCAAGAGAATTAACCTGTACCCATCTATTGTCAGGCAAGCAGACTGCCCTTTATGATGGAGCTTACGGCTCATTACAATATAACTGAGTCTTGTGACCGGCCACATCATCCCCACACCTTGTCATTTTAGGGACAGAGGAGGAGGAGGAGAAAGAGACGGCATAAAAGACAGTGGGGAAAAAAAACCTGATTGAATGCTGGGATTAAGAAGCTCCAACTATTGAATAATAATAATAAATAGGGCACATGGAACCTATATGGGTTACCATCGGTTTGTGCAAACAACTTTTGTCAAAGCAACACAAATTGGGACCACGACAAATCCTTATTAAGTTTGTGATGCTTTTGGGAGGGGAGGCAACGAAGGAATTTCACCATCGGACCCTGCGTTTACTAACTTGGGCTAGATTGTAACATTTGTAATGACATTAGGGCTAGTCCTACAATGTACTTGTCTGAGATGTCTTAGGGAGTGTAATTGATTGAGTATTCAATGCAGAAATCATAGATGATGTATGACTTCGGACAAGCTAGTCTAACAGACTTCTGACAGCGAATTTTGATATAATTTAATTTATGTGATTGGACGGGAGTACAGCTCTGTGTATTTATCAAAATATAAGTTGATTTCAAAAGTCGCCATCAAATGGGTTTTCAATTATTTCCATTGCCTCTCTTTTCAGCATTTCTTGTGTGGGGGCACTTCTTTTCTTACCACACATCTTGATCCAAGAGAACATATTTTTGGATTTTTGAGTGTGAGACCCCCAAAAAGGAGAAAATACGAACAAAAATCCATCAAAAGACACAAAAAACAGTTGTTAAATAGTAACTAATAACTAGATGTAGTTATTGCTGTTTTGATGAGAATCATATTTACTGTTTGAAAATAGTTTTTTTGTTTAAATTGATTATCTCTTTGGACAAAACATAACAAAGTGTTTCTTTAAGAGTACCTTTCACACAAATTTCTTGATGTCATGGAAAAAATACATGTCAACATCACAATGTCATGACCTAAATAACAAGAAACATATCTCAGAGCAATTTCTCGACCAAATGTCAATCACGCGCCACCTTTTACAGATGACAGTCTAAATATGTTTAACCTACCAAACAGTCCTTTGCCAGGTAGCAGTTTTTTTTTTGTGGGTCAAGTAGCCTTCATTCTTCCTCGCCTAACTTCTTATGAGACTGACAGTCTAAGCCCTCTACAAGAATGCTATAGTGGACTTAAGAATTGTCTCGTCTGTGTACAAAGTGGTGGTAGGCAAATACATTCACCACAATGGCTGTGTGTACACACGGACTCTATAAGGTCTTGGGTTGACATGACCAGGGCAAATATCGGTAGCCGGCAGGACAAGTTGTCATTTTAAAGGAAAGGTTCCAATCGGGTTTTCTGCAGAGTACTTTTCATTCCAATCCAATAGTCTCAACGACTATCACACCTAAATTAAACTGACAAAGTTTCCCTGTAATGGACTGAACATTCTGAACACAACATTTGACTTCTGATATTTATATGGTTCAACAGTAAAGGGAATTCAAGCAACTTTCTGTTGCTGCTCTTTTGGCCCAACCAAAGCCATTGTGTCTAAGGTTGATTTAGTACTTGAACAACCTTAAAGACTAAATGTAAACAAATCTCCACGTTACAATCTGAAAGCTCACTGATTTTGAAGTTCATACCAGTACAAATCTTCCAGAGAAATATTTTGAATACTGTCAAAGTCAAGAACATAGCAACCCTAAAATCACTTATTTTGAATGCCACAATCGAAATAAGCCCGATATACACTATGTATAAAATCCCTGACAAAACAGTCCAACGTGAATTTAGTTACTCTTCCAAAACCAATGCTGTACTGTCCCTTCTTCAACCCTAAGAGGTCTGGAAAACAGACAGTTTCACATATACCGTGTTGAATCTTGTATTAAATAAGACTACATGTAAATCTGCTGGTGGTCTTGACAGCTATGGTCTACCACTCTTGATTGTACAGCTCACCCATGGGTTTCTTGTCACTAAACAGTTTTGTTTCATCACAGCGGGTAGCTTCTTAAAATGAACTTATGCAAAAAAAAACACGGGAAAAGTGCCTAATCACACTCACAGATCAAATGAGAGTTGTCAACACAATTTGCACATCAATTAATCTACGGCACATGTTTATGCTTCATTAGAAGCGTACACTGTATGAATGCAAGCCTTTGAAACCACAATCTGCAGGATTCTTGTTTACTCTTGGTGTTATTACACTCAGTAAATACCCCCATGCACAAGATAAGTAGACAGTTCCACTGAGGCTGTTTACAAAAACAATTTTCTCATAGTCTGGATTTGAGCCTAAACCAATTCAAACACATCCTTCCAGCATCATGATTGTTTTTTCCTAGCAGACTACCTCTGTATGTGCCTGTTTTTCAGAACACAAATGCCATACAAATTAGGATAAAAAAAAAAAAATGTACCCCCCTTCCTCCGTGAACAATCATTGAGGGGAAAAAAAAAATGGTTGAATGTGTTTCAAGAAGTCAGGATTTCTTTCATTGGGCATGGGCCACATAAACACCCCCTGGCCTAGAAACTGCCTGCATGAAAACACCCTGCGCTGGCACACCAACCATTGTTGATGGGCCAACCATCCCCTGTCTAATTATTTGCTTTGGGGGTCTATTGTGCAGGCGTTGGGTGCCATTCAGCTTACCTGGCTAAGCTCACAATGGGGTTTTATACTCGCTTGTCCCTGGCCAGACAAATGCAAAGACTGCTGAATATGAGCCTAAATTAGACAACCCACATGCTCCCTTTCCTTTTCAACATAGTGATAAAAGGTAGTTATCTTTCACTACAGCTGATAAAACCCGCCTCTCTAGTATTTAATCATAGTTCTTAAAACTCGTCAAGTATTTGAGGGCAAATCCCTTCATCTCCACCTAGCACGCAACAGTTCCCCGCAACCCAACTGATGGAATTCTGCTTCAAAACACCAACAACTTTCATCCTAAGACCTTTTCCATTAAGAGTTTGCGGAAATGATCTCAGAAATTTGAGGAATTTTTAAATTGTTCCTTTTCCCCCACTTTAAGACCACCCAACATCAACAATATGTCCTGGGTCCTACCCTTTTTAACTAACCAAGGGGCAGAGTGTTATCATTAGATCTCAAGGATTTACCCTGGGACCTGAGTAGCCTTTAGTGTGGTGTCTAACTCCACTTCATCAGATTACCAAAATGGATTGTCCAGACTCCACTAATTGGAAGGTCCAGATATTAGCGCCAAACTACAACTACTCTCGGTAAATGTAACTCCGTTTTTTCTCTGAGCCTTAAGTTTGGGCTGGACTTTTTCTTCCCCTAGTCTTCTACAAGCTTGTAGTGTCAAGAGGATTTAATTAACCGCCCATTCATTTGGTCATCTATTCAACCCAGGTGTGGCCATTATATTCGGGCTGATTGGAGAGTTGTATAGACAGGTAGCGTGCATCACGGAAGCTGCTTCAAAACAAGCCGGCGTGTCCAATGTCCCAAAGGATTCGTGTCTCTTCCCCGGGAAGATAAAAAAAGAAGAAAACAAACTGGAGCAAATCGTGGATAATAAGTGGACCCTTTTCTCCTTTCATTGGTTTGGACTCAGGGGGTGGTTTAGCTACAGGAAATTCTGGAAGTGCAGACAATGCTGACTACACAGTGGAAGAAGAAAGATACACTTTTCATTACAATTCTAGCTGCTGGGGGTTTTTCACAAGAAAAACACATATTGGGGGGGGGGGGGTCGACATGTTTTTTTATCTTGAAGTATCTTCAGAAGACTTGGTGTCTTTTTGTAGTAACACATCAAAATCTACCTTGGAAAGTGAACAATCTTATATATCAGACAGCAATTTACATTTAACAGAAGTTACAAACTTTCTTACATGAGCAAGAGACCCATGTTTATATGATACCTTTCTTAAAAAGTACTGTAAAAATGTTTACCTTATGGTCTTACTCTTACACAAATATATCAGGGAAAAGACAACAACTTGAAAAAGCTTCCATATTTTGATTTCTATGCAAATAACCATGGGGGAAAAAAAAGTTGAGTCGAAGGAAAAAAAACCAAATTAGATAATCAAATTCGGAGTCTGTTAAATGCATTATTTATAAATTTGAGAACCACCACTTCACAACAACAAACTCTTCCTTTGGGAAAATGCTTTACTGATATGTTGTTATGAAAATCAGGCAAGAAACATCAACTTTCACTCGAAATAACAATCACATCGGTGAGGGATAGTTTTCCCAGCCACAACAGGAACAGCCATTCTGTCCAGATGACACACTCTTCACTTTAAATGCAACATAACAAAATGTTGACGTGAATGTACTAATTAATTCTCCACACATTTTTAGGTTTCTATCCAGAGAATATGTTCACCTTCCAAGATCTAGCAAGCCCCCTGGACTGAACAGTTTACATTCTGTAGTTTTTTAAAGTTTAGGGCGGTTTTTAATACCAGAGATAGAGAGAGAGAGAGAGTGAGCGTTGTGAATATGATCTGATGGGGAAAGAAAGGATGCCAGCAAACCCACAAGAATCAGCCTACCCATCTATGTTTACACTGCGCTGGTTGAGTCTTCCTGGTGATACAACGCTGCCAGCACGTTCTCTTGATTTTCCCTGATTAGCGACCCGGCCAGGTCAGGTAAGGCGACACCAGTCCCAGTGCTGGCAACTCTACCGCGCACAGTTCGCCTCAGCCCCGCATCCCAATTTCCCCCCCCCCCTGCCAAATTTACACATCGTGAGGAGCCAAGTAAATGGACGCACGGTACGGAACGCCGGTCATTAGCTACGATTTGGACTAATGTTACAGCGGACTGCGGCACCGCTCCCCGGTCAATGGACATGTTTGATAGAATAAACACGCTCTTGATACATGTAATCCATCCCTTCGTTCCTAGAGATTGAGGCCTCCGAACACGTCAGCGGATCGACTTTCGGAGTCCGTTTCCAGCCATTGTTGGCTGTGCCTACGGACGCATTAGGCTCCACTATCAATCGGGGAGTGCTCATCAAATTGGATTTGCGACGGAAAAATGGAGGGAATTATTGCATTAATACAAGCTTTGAAAGCCACAGGAAAATGAGATGAGGGGTTTGCATGCACACACACTGACGTCTACTTATAATGCATTTATAATGGTACTTGTTGACATTTTTGACAGATTACGCTTGGCTTTTATCTAGTGTTAAATATTTCATTGCGATTTCACCACATTTAGATTATGCCTTGAATGTTACAAATGTATCACAGACTACCACTGACACTCTAACTAGACACTAGGACCAACCATCACCACACACAAAAATGCTAATCAAATATATTACCACCTAAATTCATAATGAAAGGGACAGTGTACAATAGTTTGAATCTGTGGACATGATTTAAATACCACATCATGTTTAATCACAATGTAAAAGTCAACGCTCAAAATAAATCCATGCACTTGCAGACATTACTTTGACCTTACTGAGCATGATCAAATCATGCATGGAAAGGTCACCCTCTAAACCATGCATATCATTTGATTAACCAATCAAAACGAAACCTCCCAAAAAATCAGAACAAAAAAAAACCCAGCATCCTCTTTAAATGTGATACAGTAGTCTGCCATGGTTGTGCCAGGCGCCATATCATGTAAGTGACACTGTTTTACCAGTTGAGTAGTTGTCCAAGTTCCACAGACATCCCCTGTCCCTACCCAGACTGTTCCTCCCCCATTGGTAGAAACTGGTTTTACGCTCTGAAGAGACGAGGAAGGTTCCAATTGGCCAGTTAACTACCGTCTTCCCTTCGGTTGCCATCATGTGGGGCACATCGTTTCCTCGCATGACAAGGATTTTGTGTCAAGGAGAACGAGCGGAGACGCTCGCAAATCCCATTGCACCATGTCAGAGGTGAAGGGGATGTTGGGTCAGGGACAGAAGGGCCAGCATCCACATTCGCAACGTTTCTCTTGCTACAGGTCAGGGGTTAAAGTTGAAGAAATGCTTGGTCAGCTGAGACCATTTTTTATTGTAACAGCAACAGAAACAGCCTTGTTTTTGTAGGTTCCTGCTTTCGATGTGATGCTTGTAATGATACCCTTATACATGCCTATCTTAATGAATACATGAGAACTTTAAATACCTCATTGGTTGATTTTGATGAAAATTAAAGGGAAGAAACAGTACACGTACATTTTATTTTTTATGTATTTTTTTTAAAGAGTTAACTAATTCCTATCATTAAATTTTCGTTCAATGGTCACATTTTTAAAGAAAACAACAAAATCTATCAGGGATGTTGTGCACAATCATTAGCGATTTACAGAGTCTTCATATTAAATTTTCTTGTCTTTGACAGTCTAACAGGTGGGAATGCTAAATGCTTCTGAGAAAGATAGTATGAACTTTACAATCAATGGGCTCTTAGATCCAAACTAATCAAACCTAATTACCAATCCTGTACTTTGTCCATTATGCAGATTTGAATAAATATTCAAATATGCAAAATTGCACGAAAATCCACAACTTGTATATTTAAACATGTTCTATATTTTCAGTCTAGTGGGTTCCTTAAATCAAATGTGTCCATGCACATCAAATATTCATGTGTAAAACAGCACATGGTTAACCTATGCAATCTGTACATGTCATATCTAGGGCCATGTGTACAGGTATAGCAGCAACAATTTAAAGGCAACCCATATCACATAGATAAATCTATTGGTTTAAATATCTATGTATGGATCTAGACTTTATAAGTTAATGAATACCGACGAATGTTCCCCCTTTTTTAGCTTGTTTACCTAATTCCGAGTTAGATTGGAAATGACTAGACGTTTGCATGCATGGTGAAACAATAAGTGCATACTAAATTTTCATCATCCCAAAGAAAGTCAAGTCATTGCCACAGATTGGTTAAAGCAGCCTGCAATTTTGGAACGTACTTATTTTTGCTGCTCGAATAAGAAAACAATGTTTCATATTTAAATCAAGTGAAATCATATTTTTGAACTCATGAAAGTACACAAATTTCTTGCCACTGAAATTTGTTTAAAAATTATGAGTAACTGTCAGAATTAGTTTGCGAAAGAAAAAAACCCACGATAAAGTCAAACAGTTAGACTAAGGACCTCAAAGTCAAAAGTTACTGACTCCTGTCTGTAGTGAAGACAAAAATTACCCCTTTTCATACACAGTGAACTCTGCATAGAAGAAAATGCATTGTGCCATACACTACTCAAAAGACTGCCTCGGTGAACTTTGACCTTGTTTTTCTGGCTCTTCACGGTGGGGGTCGTGACCCCTCGAATGGATTATCAGTATGTAAAAAAAACAACAACAATTATTCAAAGTGAATTGATTTTTGTAGATGTTATTAAAGGAAACATTTGTGGATACATTTTGATTAACCACTCAGTAAGCCTATTGCTAACTACGTAGTACTTAAACATTGTTATAATTTACAACAAGAATCATAAAAACACAACCAGCAAAGTTACTTCATGGTTAAAATGAGCCTCTTATATTTTGTCTGGTGAAAAACAGCAATAAAACATGTTTGTGTTTTTACTGTCTGCCAGCAACAATTTTTAGTTGCTTATCAAAACTGAAAGCAATTCAAGCAGAAAAACAAACACAAAACAATTGGTTTAATTTTTATCTGAAAGCCTCCTTGTTATAAAGATGGTAATGGTAGAGAGCATCATGCAAAATAATTTCGTCTGAAATGCACACCCCCACCCCACCCCACCCCCCTGTTGTTTAGAAATCAATATAAAAATTGAATTTCCAAAACTGAGTTTTAGAGATTCAAATTTATATGGTGTCTATTTGTGAATGCTGCGGGCAGAGATGCGGTTTGTACCTGTGTCACCTCGCAAAACTTGGATGGATTCCTTGTTCTTGATGAAAATACTGTGACAGTTTTCTCAACAAGTAGACACTGTGGTCAGCTGAAACTTTCACAGGTGACTTTTACTGTATGTTTCTTGTTATGACCCTACCTCTAAGGGTAAAGAGAATAGTGACTAGTTTTACTCGGTCAAAGCTTCAAGCCATGTTATGCTAAGGTAAGTTGATCAGACTGAAAGAGAAAGTTCCTCTGGTAATTTCAAAACTATTCCAAAAATGTCTCATTTCAGAAGCTAAGGGTTGCCAACTTGTAGGAAATGCAAGTAATAAAATGTTGCCGGGGCTTGTTTTTTTACTTCACCATCCATGACAATGGTTCTCAAGAATGTAAATTGCTTCGCACAATATTAGCAGGGAGCCAGTCAAAAATACAGTCTATCTGCCCCATTGTCTGGTGTCCTGCTCGTCTGCTAAGCAAGGTTTTTCTGTGTTAAGTATATTTTTGCCCTTGGCAGGTCAATTGGGCTCAGCAATGCATGCCTGAAATGGGACTGTACATGTGGATCCTGAAACTTATCCAACACTTGAGATTATGAATTGCTAAAATAACTTCCTCAAGTGAATGATGTACAAGTGCTTCCTTTCACAATTGATAGTGCATTCTACATGTACAATGTACACTGCACCATGGAGGCATGACTGCACTAACTCAGACCCAAACAGTGCCATCATTTGCACAGTCACTGCACCATGGGACCTTTATCTCACTGAACTAAGGATGGGAACTCTAGGTATCCACTGACCATCGCTCTGGACTAAATACCATGGCGGGCTCGTTGACTATTTGAAATGCAACAAAGTAACTCAAGGTGAACATAAATACGGCATACTTCTTTTCACACCATTATCAGCATTCTCTTTGAAGTTTTCCCCCTCCACAAAAGAGGGATTTTCTTTTAAAAGGCGTTAACAAATTTTTCCCCCTGTCCTTCACTTCAAATTCACAACACACAAATTTAAACAAACTTGTTCTTAACTGCGACATGAGTTACAACTTTCCATACAAAACAAGTGATTATAACAGAGGCTTTTTTTATGCATTTTTTACTATCGGCGCAAGACTGTGTTGCACTGAACACTCGGCAATTTAATTAATTGACAATTTCACTCTCTAACAAACTCTTCTAGAGGAGAGAGTTGAGTATCCGAGAAGGGTATGAGTTACAAATTAATTTCTTGTGAGGTTCGGGTCGTGATCTGCTGGCCACGGTTGCGCATATATGGCTGGCCTGCCCAGGCCAATTATCACTAGGGGGCTTAAAGCTTGATGGGTTGGTCAGGGTAGATGTGAACTCATTAAGTGTCAAGAATGGTTAAACCGGGGGTGAAATCTGAGGGCAAATGGCACCGGAAGGGTGCAGGAGAGAGGAAGGAGGTGTCTTTTTTGGAGAATTTGAAACATTTTAGAGAAGGGGAATACACAAAATAATTTATCTGTTACAAATGGCAAAGAGTTTAAAGGAATTCCTTTAAACCTGAAAAAATGGTTTAACTTCACAAAATTAATTTCGTTTCATCTTGAATCACACATACATGGTTATTTCATAAGAATGCTTTTAACTACCTTCAAACTAAATTATCCGCAACATTTTAATCCACATAATGAAAAAGGCAATCCTTCATTGACTGGACCAAATTGGGTCCAAATATTGTATATTTTTATTGCAGAAAATGAATAAATTTCTGCACACTTTTACCTAGGTAGGTGTTTTGTAAATCTACCTCCACATCAGAATAAATCAGAGTAACTTGAATCAACTGTCACGTTTTTCTACAAAACAAAAGGAGATCCAATTGTCACAGTGTTGCTTCTGTTAAATCTTATGCCAATTGCGATAAATTTAGAGATGTTTGACCCATATGATAGTTTAAAAAAATAGGACTCTGGAAAAAGCAGTATGCCCAGGTGCATATAAAACACAATTTAAAATGCGGCAATTTTTAAACAGGTATTCATTTTGCAAAGATCCATAACACACAAGTAATTTGAATTCCTGTTATGCGCCAAATGTAACCCAGGTGGAGTCATTGACACTCCAGCTCGATGTCGCTCTAGATACTAACTCGCCCAGAAAAAAAAATGCCTCCATTAAATTCTTCCTCGGTAGGAATTAGGGCCCCCAATCTTAGAATAACAGGGGAGATATCAGCTGAACCTTAGCTGACAAACCTGCGTAAATTTCCTCCCAAACACCCCGCCGCTAGTGTCAACATTCAACAGTTAGGACACACCAAGACCCCAAGAAAACAAAAACATGAGTCAGGCACCTAAATTGGAAGTGCAGTGAATGGGCTAGATCCTGGCTGCGGAAACCTTTAATTCTCCCTGCTATCTCCTGCAAGGTCAATCTGGGTGAACTCCTCAAACATTAAAGGGGAAGGCAGGCCCTCGCTTAATTCTTACAAGATTTGTCAGAAAACAAGAAAAAACCTGAAGAAAACATAATTGTGTTGAGGTTTAAACAAAATTGTTTGTATTGACCTTAAACAAATTATTTACAAGTTAATTCCAACGTGAAGATACCTTTTGAATCTCAAGTTTCACTTCAGTTTTGCTTTTCATAAATTATTTATTAGATACTGTAAGAGTGACATTAGGAATGTGGTAAATTGGTAAATTCGTTCAAAGCTTTTAAACACAAATGGTATAGTTAATAACCTTAAACAAGCGTGTTTCATGCATGCATTTATATAATACAGTCTAACTGCCAACTTGATAAAGAAAATAAGTCATCAAGCGGTAACAATTTCTTTCACAATTATGGATGCAAGTCTGGTTCATATTTTGGGGAGCTTTGAGTTCCCACGGACATTGCTTTTAAAAGGGAAACAACATCATGCACTTAAAAAACAAGTTTGACTGTTAAGGCGTCAACAAAAATAATAAGCAGATTCTGTTTATGATGGTCTAGTCTATCATTCCTTTATAATTTAGATACTGTAACACTTCTTGATTTGTCATAATTGTTGATCAAAAAACTCAAGCCCAAACTTTGAAAATCTAGTAACACTTCTTCCGATGACAGTGCGCCTCATAAGGACGATACTATGATGTCATCCGTGGGATGAAGCTTTGTAATGCAACCAAGTGGCTGCGCAAAATGGAGCTCTCGACAAATGATGTCACATGAGTAATGACATCACAGGGCTCTTCTTGCATCTTACTGGAAAGCACCAAAGAGAGCTGTTCAAAATGATGGTTTTTGTTTGTTTGTTTGTTTGTTTGTTTTGTTTTTTAGGGGGAGGGGTTACAATTTCAAAACATCTTTCATCTTGCATGATTTTAATTGATGTCTTGATTGAAAACTTAACTAACTTTTAGCAAAGATAATGTTGCTGTTTTCATTCAAGCTGCTAACGAGTACCAATGTTTGAAGGTGGTCGATGACTTCTTTTTATAATGCACTTTATCAATGTTTAGCAAAATCATAATAACCAAATTCTGTTGAACGGGAAAATAGATATTCCTCTTAATGTTCAATGTCATTTTTGCAAACTGGAAATATGACCAGCTACAGCAAAACGTGTTTATCATCCATATTCATTTTTCATAAAATCACTTTTGTTGTTTAGCAAAATGGCCACGAAGGGTCATTCCGTGTCAGCTCACTGCCGACATCCAAGTTTCCCCAGGTGACCCGCTCCGAAAGAGCAAAGGGTTTCCAACTTTCTGGGTCCCCATTCAGTTAATAACGGGCTGATTGAACCAGCGGTTGTTCACTTATTAGCAGTAAAGTGTATGGGTAAGTTGAGCAATACGGAAACCTCTCTCTCTCTCTCTCTCTCTCTCTGTATGTCCCCAGTCTCCACTGTTCTCATGATGTAATGAAACGTTAGCACGACTCAATGCAAGTCCCCCAATCAGAGCAAATTACAGACACCGAGATGTGCGGCGACGCTGACGTAGGACGCAATGAGATGCTCTCTGATCACTTTATTAATCATGGGATCTAGCAGCGTCCAGCTAGCTAGCGTGGGGGAAGAAGAAGACAGAAACTGAAGGGGATACTGTTGTCCTCCCTTGGGTCGGGAGTCCTAATGGCCTTTGTTGGCTGTGTGTCTGGGATCAGACGATGGAGGATATAAGCTTATCTATTACTACATGTACGATACACTCACCAAGAAAACAAACCATTTCTTTATAAAATAAAAAGCTTGAAGTCTGGAAAAAACATTGAAGTGGATTTTGTGGGGTTTTTTTTCCCCTTCTAAATTTGGTTTAAGTTCCTGCACTGCTTTAATTACGCTGCTATTACAACCAAAAAGACACTGCTCCACGAAAATTTAATTGAAAATGTTCTACCTTGAAAATAACTGAGATTTTATCTATCTTCCTCAAATAAGATCAGGGTTGTTTTGCTGTTGTTTTTTAAGGATGTTTTTTTAATAAGGGGTGTGTTTTAAAAGGAAATAAAGTGATGCTCTGCAATGTTACACAAACTGTAAACCAATTTGCATTAGATGAAAACCACACTATTCTCTCTTACAGTTTCTTTCAGAAAAATATCAAACCGAAAGTTACATAACGGTCATCATGTTCAACTTAGTAGAGAGCTATATAGACAAGTTCTGTGTACAAAAACTATTCCCCAAAATCCGGACGTCAAAGACATTCTTTTTTCGAACAAATCATTTGAAGAAACAACTTCTTCTCTGCAAATCAGGCAACAAACAAGTCAATAATAACTGTCACCTTTACATCATCTGGACCTGTCTGGATTCTTTATCACTAATTCAATACCCTAAATATTTTATCGCGCACAAAGTGGAATAAAGTGACACACAACTGGAGCAGTACAATAGATACCCCATATCACACCAACAGCATATTTCTCCCAAATATGAGGGACCGAATAGGAGGTCCCCGCTTCGTTCCTTTGTCCCTGTTGCCTCGTGACGAAATGCTCCCCATGTTATCACCAAAACAGATTACTATTAATGGGTAAGTAAATACTGTAAACGGTGTAATCTGGGATCTGAAATAGTCAAAACTTGGCGAGCAGATAACCTGTGTGTTCACCCATGCGTAGGACACACTCAATTAAATGACTATTGTGAAGTCCAATGCAATGGTTTGCCATCACAAGTTTTCAAGTGCTTGTTCCTTTGTGACTCCCCCCTGCTGTTATTTGAACAATCCACAGTGGATAAAATCAAAAGCAATGATTTTAAACAACTAAAAAAAGGTTACAACTATTCAAAAAATGTGAACTGCTCGAATCTTACATTCCTTCAATCCATGCAGAACAAAAAAAGACAATGGAAGCTTCGCAAATATTCCTTTTTAGGTATAAAAGAGTTTTGATTGTTCCCACAAAATGGGAATCTGAGAATTTGAACTAAACAAAACATGAGAGGTGGTTTACATAAGATTTGTTCGAATATTTGTTTTTTTATTGGTGTTCCGGTGAGCGATCATATCACAGTGTTTTCAGATCTCTAGCTAAAAAAAGCTGAAGTGTATTAGAACATAATTCCAGCTTAGCGTGCTGCAAGTTACACTTTCAAATTAGTTTAAAACGTGCTGCATGCAATCTTCAATATCATACGAGGCATGTGTTAAAGATTTGCGCCTCCTTAGGAGTGGAAGTGATGGGCTGCCTTGCGCATGCTGATAATGAAGCTTTTTGGCATTCTAACCTTCATTCTTAACTTGCATCCCCTAATAGCGGACTGTCAATTTACGCTGTGCAATTTCAAGATTACGAATGTGATACAAGCAGATCATCAATTTGCCCGTGACGTGGTACAGCAATAACAACTTGCCCCTTAAAAGATGGACAGTTAATTGGAATTTCAGGCGTTAATCAAAACCCAAATAAATGGCCTCATTCAAATTAATCCACATAACTTGGTGTTGGTGATTATGCACACTCGTTTTAAGTATGAAAAAAATGTAATTTAAATATCAACCTCCGATTTCTTTAAAACCCAATTTTTTGTTACAGTCCAGCTGCACAGATTACTATCGGCTGATCTATAAAAAGTGGAAAGTTAAAGTTTCTTTTCATCCTCTTGTCAAATCAAAATACACATCAACCGTTGCAACCGACTGAGCTTTTATAAAGCAGTAATTCTTAATGACAATTGAAAGCCATTCAAAACTCGTTGGGACCACTCCAAAAAGAGGCACCCATAGATACACCTTTTTACAACAGATACTCTGTTGTGTGAATTTTGGGGCAGAACGTTGCCTGTCATTGTGTCCGGATCGCCCCGCATTTTTTTATATTCAAATTTTCCAAAGACCTGGTGTCTGAGTTGATTCAGCAGATAGCGTATAATGGTAAATTGTATTACAGCCTTGACTATAAAGCCCACATTCCTGACATTAAAGGCACTGTATATATTTTGGGGTAGTTGGTATATTGTCACTAAAAGACAGTATCAATATCAAATGTAGATTGTAACAAAAAACAACCTGGAAAAGTTTCCACTTAATTTATCATTCACTTTAATTTACTTCCTTTTCTCCAAAACTTCAAAACTAAACAGATAAACTGATATAGAATATATGCCTATTTTCTTCTGTGAAAACAGCAAAATGTGCTCAGAATGATTTGTATTTTGTGCTTTTGTGCAAATGGCCCAGTAATCCACTTTTGAAAACTGCATGCCTTTCATGTCTTTGAAAAAAATAAACCAAGTCAAATGGAGCAACTTCTATTCATGTTTGTTTGGGTTCTATCAACAATAACAGCTTCCATTCAGACCAGTTTTTTTTTGGCTTTGGTCTAAGCTGTCTGACTTCTGAAAACCAAGCTTACAGAAAGTTCTGAATGAAACAACTTTACATTTAACTTGTTTAAGAAAACTTTTCCTTTTTTTTTGTCCTTAAATAAAAAGACAGAAATGCTTTGTTACACATCTTCCAAAGCTTCAGAAAATGATTCATTTCTTGAAACTGGTGAGAGTTGAAATACCAACACCGTCGCCTTCCCTTTAAGTAATGCCTCCATAGTTCAAAGTGCCCCAAGGTACGTCAGGCACTAGTTATGAGTTTACTGGAAGATCAGGATGATTTATATGTGGGTTCACGAGCTGTGCATTGTGTGTATTGGCACTGAGGTAACCCCCAACTTGATATATGGAAAAATGTCCGCCCTGGCTGCCTGCTGCGGCTGATTTCGTGATAATAACAGTGTGTAAAAAACAGTGCCAGATTGACTTTAGTAATAACATGCGTGTTAAACGCAAAACGACCAAGACAAAAAGTACACATCAGTTTATGAACACAACTACACAATGCACTGTTGTTTCGAAAGGGATAAACTTCAGCACAAGCGTGGTGCAAAGGTCAGGGTTCAAAGTTCCAGAGATCAAAAACTATACTTTGATGAAAGAAACAAGCCAAACAGGCATTTTATGTAGTAATGTTATCTTTATGTTACAATTGACTGGCATGGCGTCAAGCGTGGAAAAGCTTCATAAATCATTATCTGTACTTTGTACACAAAAAACGGTTTCTTAATAGGCACTTGTATGCATTTATTGCAAGGCTTCTGGCTTAGAGCAAACAAGTAAATACAGAAATTACTCTGTATCATATTGTTAACAATTAGGTCGATGCAGTGTCCACACAGCAAAAAAATTTGGTTTTATGTGGTTTGAAAAATACAAAAACCGTTTAACTTGGTCTAAAAAAAATGAAGTTGTTCTGCATTGGTACCAATTTGAGCTTGAATGGAAATTTGATATTTGTAAACGTACATCTGTGGTTGTTTTATGATGAGGACAGTGAAATTGTCTGCTTCAACTCCTGCCTTGGTTCAATATACTAGAATTTGTTCACATGGAACTCCCCCAAATAATAAAACAAGCATAAAAGTAGGCATACATCCATGACTGAACTGTTCCAAGTATCTAGTGCAAAAAAAGCCAACAAGGGACAAACAGAGAGCAATTTGTGGCAAGATAGATTCCTCCTGACCCTGTTCCATTTGCACTTCTAGGGGATTACTACCAATCCAAAGTCACAGCCAATCCTGTAGGAATTGAATGTTTGGCCCTTATCCCCCTCAGGTTGAGCTTGTGAACATAATTAGGACCAGGACATCTCTTGCATTGTGAACAGATTGGAACTGCATGTTCCGTAGCAGCAGCGCCTGACAAGAGCGCTGCACATGTTTTGCATCATAAATTCCCAGTGAAGTTAAAGTTTAATACGTTCAACTTCAAAATAAAATGGGAAATTATGCAGGTCACAAATGCTGGATCACACGGTGTGGTGACTCTACAATCACGGAAACACAAAATTCCTTGCCACTAAAGTCACAATTTAATTTGTGAACTATTCAATTGATGATCTTTTCCAATTTAAAAGCACTTTTTAGAAGAAACTGAGTTGACTTCAAACATGTTTCCAATTCTCAAGTGAGACTTGTTCAAAGACTTCAGAGCTGTGCTTCTAAGAAGTTGAACAAATAAATGACAACTTTTTCAGGAGCTTAAATTACAATTTAAAATATGGAAAAAAAACTCCTCAAGAAAGTAATATTTACATTTTTGTTCTACACACAAACATCTACTGCTGCGCTCACAAGTCAAAACCAACTACTTGGCAAAAAATCAGAAGTATCCAATGATATTTTAACAGACAAAATCTGCCAGTAAACAGCATTGGATCAGTACAATAAAGGTTGATAAAAATGTACAGATAATCTGGAATTTCATTTCATGCTTGTAACAGGATGTATTAGCAAAGTGATCACTATTGCAATCCGTTTACCAAGGTAACGCTCAACAATACCCGGATTCAGGATATTTGTTGCTTAATCCGTCCTGTCTAATCTCCGGATTATTTATGGGCAAAGATGGAGAGTGTTGGTACGTGTTAATCCATTGTGGTAGAATTGGAATGGAATCCTTTTGGCCGCTAAAAAGACATGGAGTTTTAAAGTCAAGATTCCAAACAAAAAACTAATCACTTATAAGCTAGATTTTGTTTATACAAACTACACTGGCGTGCATCACAAGAATAAAGTGAAACAGTCATCAGTACGTACAAAAACAACAATTTGTTATTTCTAAACTATGTTTTTAAACGTTCAATTGAATACAACTAATTCTGGAAGGTGGTGCAAAAATAACTGAAAGTCAAGTTGGTTAGTTTATATGTTATAATCTTTTTTGGCTGAATCTAAACTGAAAAAGACTAAATACCGTTTCCCTCTTCATTTTCAAATGGTTAACTACCGATTGGGCCATGCCTATTCATCCATTGTACAATTCAACGGTTTCGACAACAATACTCCGTGCCCTGCAACCATAGAACAAGATAAAAATCGGAACATTCTTTCAAAAAAAAACAAGCCTTGTTTGGTATGCACTCACAGGCCTCTTGTGTGTGTCTTACAGCCCAAACTGGGATCAAAATACAGCCTATTGAGTCAAGCCCATCTAAATAGATAAAAAAGGGTAGATTTTTGTTATCGGTAGCACAAGTATAGAGCCGGTGAAATTAATCTGATACATCAAGCAATGCCTGGCAACAGATGCTGGCCAAACGGTCACAATCAATGTGTACGTTTCCACATGTATGTATTATGTCAGATGAAGTCTGCATAAATAGAGACCGCCTTAAAATTATATCGGTTTGCTGTGCAAACACTGTCCTCATTTGACCCGACATGGAGGCGGTAAGGCCGTCAGTAGTGCTCAGGCCATTATGGTTGTCGGCAGCACAAGCTTGGTCTGTGCTTTTGCCTTAATGCCTCTCTTACACTTGTGATTTTCAACTTTGATGCTGTGAAATCTGTAGCCATGTGGGGTAGATTCTTTATACAAAGCCGCCACTCTGTGGCCATCATAATATAGCGCTGAAGTACTCAGCGATACAAAGCTATGTGGATACATTTTTGTGTGCGACTTGACTGTGTATGTGTGTGTGTGTGTGTGTGCTCTCAATAACATGCACAAACCGTAGAAACGTTAACAAGTACTGGCACTCCAGTATGGGAGTATGAATCACAGAGTATTCACAATATGAGTGGCTGTCGATAAAATTACACCACAAGGACTGGCATCTTTTAGCACTTTGTCAATTTGACGATTATTAAGTCATGGGTATTGAGTAGTAATAATTCAGTGAAATACTGTTTAGAAACAATACTCTCAAACATGAATATTGATGATCTATTTGTAGAACTGCAACTGCAACTGAAACAAACTAAATGTGTATGTTTCACTTAACGGTTTTCCACACACCAATGGTGGTAAAGTTCAACAGTTTTGAATACAAGGTTTCTACAGTTTGTTTCCTATTTTATTTGGTTCTGTTGGTTTGATACAATACTAAAAACTATCCCGTTCTTTTTTGCTAAAATCTAAAAATTTTATCAAAATCTTATTTTCAAAAATGAAAATATGATAAGTCACTTCAAATTGACATTATGTTTGACCGAAATGCAAATATTGGAAGGCATGATAAACCAACAACCACCATCATTACCACAGTTGCTTCCCTTATTCTTCTTCTAAATGTTGTATTTAAAAATTAAATAAAGGAAAAGGGTCTTATTTCTAGGGCTTTGTAAACTGTATTTACATTTTTAGTGTAGAACTAAAACACTACACTACAGCATCAACAGCAGCTTCCAAACTCACATTTTGATACATTCTTTTAAAGTTTGCTACAAAACATTGTAACAAAATTGTACTTCAAAGTATTACTTCTGCTTCCCGAAAAAATTCCTGGAAGCTATAGCAAACATAAAAACAAAAAGGCCAATTGTCAACTTAAAAAACCCTGGGGAAAAAAAAACAAATGGGAAGTTCATCTAGACTTTCTAATGGAGCTAGCTACCCAATATAATCAGCCTTTTGTTAAACTTGACTTAATGATTAGGTGAAAAGCCTTTTTATTAGGGTCATTGTTACTTTCCTGAAACCGCAAAATGGCCGTTCAAGCGCAAAATCTTATCACAATATAACCAGCTAAATGCACAAGACAATAGGAACAACAGACACAAACTAATAGCAATAGATCATGTAGCATAATATCATCAAAGCCACTGAACTGCTAATATTTATCAAACTAGTGTGACACCCAAAATATATTTTATAAATCTTGGAGGGAAATAAATTGTCGGCGGACAATGAATAACATAAGTTGCAGTCGAATGGTAAAAAGAAAAGAAAAAGAGAAACAAAACCATCTATCTTCTCGATTTAACTTAAAAATTGATAAGTACCCACACAAATATGAGTTGATACTTGAAAATAAACAAAGAAAATAGAATTCAAACCAAAAAACAGACGACGAGAAATAAGTATTGCCGCGGGAATGTCCGTGTTCCTGTTCACAAAGCGCGCGTTTTCAAACTGACAAGTAAAACCATAAAGTTATCAATCTAAAAGAAAACTGACAACGTGCAAAACTGATGGATTGATGACAATCTTGTATCATTAATGTCACACATGACAACAAATCTGGGCTATTTCTGCTGTGTCGAATGTGATAAACATTTGACAAGACGGTTGACTATGCGTTCAAAACCGAGAACTTGGGCCCGCGTAATCACGCTGTAAAGTGACCGACAATCGGCCAATATGGCTTGTGCGGGGTTGTGCGGCCCGCGGTGGTATAATACCAGACATGGCCGGGGAATGACTTGGCCCGTAAAACCTTACCTGTTTTTTCCTTGATTTCGCAAAGCACGCTGAATAAAGCAGGCTTCATCCGATGACAGTTGAGTGCGTGTTTTCTGTGGGTGAATGAGAGAGGTGACATGGCGAGTTAGGCCGAGGATAAATCATCGGGGTAGCGAGAAATCCGGAAGGACGACAGGGGGTTTAGCAGAGCGAGAAAGACTGCAAGTCGACACCACGACATGGTGTGCCGTGCACAATCACAACATTGCTCGCTCAGCTCCGCGATCGCTGGGACATGGTGTGATCCATGGTGGTGGGAGAAGCTACCAGAAAAACATGGGAATCGGACTGCTTTCTGCTCCTCAAGTTGCACGGGCTAAGGTTACATGATCTCCCTTGAACTTGAGTTGTCAACTGCGACATGTAACACGCACAACACGACACACGAAAGAATACACAACAAAACGACAACATTCAATTGAACACAACCAGTGCAATGGATTCCCGTTACACTGTATTGTAAATGACACTCACCTTGCTTGGGCTTCGTCTAAACTCTGATCGGTTATAGTCATGATTTGCTGTAGAATATCTCCGATTTCCTGCTTTCTCGCCTCCTGCGAGTGCGAGTGCTCGGCATGCTGACCCTGCTGAGGGTCCACCGTGCCGTGGCTGGTTACGGGTGGCGGTTGCATGCCATGGTGGAGGTTCGCCAAGCTCGCCATGGATTGCTGGTGATGGGGCGAATGCACCACATGGCCCGCTGCCGACACGGAGTGCATGCTAGGCACTAGGGCTCCCTGGTGTTGCATTAGGGACCTTTGTTGATCGTCCATGTCCTAAAAAAGAACGAGAAGGGAAAATACGGCTACGTTACACGATTGTAGCACCATACACGGCTCACGTCGGACCCGTCTTGCTCAATCGGTTTCAGCGCCGAGATTTTGTGGATCCTTTGGGTTGACAGCTCAAGCACGTGGATGAACGGGGATTCACAATGTACGGACGTAAACGTAGTAAAGAAAGGAGCTGATGAAATGTTTTTATTCTGCTGTGATGTGTGGAGGTGGGATGAACACGGCTTGACGGCCACAAATGCCACTCAAATCTGCAGACGTGTCAAAACCCAAGCCGTCATGCCCCGCCCTAATACGTAAATGACGGTTGCTAAGGACGACCACGTGGAGCTCTATTCTGTAGTAGGTAAAGTCAATGTTCCCTTGCAATGCGGAGGGATGAAGTGACGGAGTATAATTTCCTTTAAAATACCCCAAAACAGCCCTTGAAATCACAAAGTCATATTTCATAAAGGAACTTATTATAGTGCTACATCGCTCAGGAATTTTAAAAATAATTAAAGTACCGCCGCATGAAAGTATACAGACGCACCAACTCGTTACGTGACATATAAACACCCCTATTTCAAAGTTGAAACGTCTGCCCTGCATAATGCAGATTCGCGGGACCCTGATTTGGCTTTAAGATTAAAAAATTAGTAATGGCTAATTAATAGATATGATTGGAAAATCATTTGTCTGTACCGTTAGATCCAACCATTCAATTAACATCAGCGCCATTCGAATAAAATGCAATGTGACATAACAGCCCATTCGAGCCGCGAACACAGTTGTTTTTGTTATTTTGAAATAACATTAAATTACTGGTTAACTACCACCGATCACAGAATTTATTTATACACCCTTATTAAAAGCATCTTTAACAAGGGTGAGAAAATAAAAGTAGAGAAAATAAGTCAGTTATTCAGTCAGTGTTCGAAGTTGAAATTAATATTTCTTTGACATTTTAGGAAAATTAAATGAGTTATTGAAAATAAGGGTCGGTTTAAGTTGCTTAACTAAGTATCGGCCTACATGTTGCATCTGCATTATACATTTTTTAAAAGTTTAACCTGTCATACAACGATGCATTATCATGACTAAAATAAATGTATATTCACCTATAATGCAAATATTAAGTCATAAACAGCAATCTTTACATTTTCTGTACGGAAATTTAGATACAAATAAGCCTTAATTATTTGGGCGAGCAATTTTTGTTCTCCATTCGCAGGGCTCAAGTTGGAGATATTACCGACAAATTTTCCAGAATTCAGAATCGTGAGTACATCGGCGTGAAACTAATATTTCCAGCATGGTGCCCCTCTACTCTTGTCCACTACATTGCCAAATATCTGTTAGTGCTATTTAGTTATTGTTTTGTGCACAAAACGGACGCAGTCGTGAGGTCTACCCAATTTATGAAAATAACAGCAAAACATGTGTCAATAATTGAAAACAGTCAGAGTGTGTTTTTTCCCCCGTTTTTTTCTTTTCTGTCTCTTTTTTTTCTTTCTCTTTTTTCTTTTCTGATTTTTTTCCTCTGGTCCATGTGGGCACGAGCATGTTGGTTATAATGTGAGGCGATGTAAATTGTTCTCCCAGGCCTTGTGTGCATTCCTCTTGCCGGAAGATGGGTCTCTTTGAACTGTCGAGTCTAACATAGTACATGATCCGTCTCTTCCTACATTGCAGGAATACAGGTATTATAGCTGCAGCACGTAATGTATGACTTTGAGGTTAGAGAGGGGGAAGAAAAGACTTTAGTAAAATATACAAATATAGACTAAAATGAAATCCTCAGATTAGTGTTGTTAGGCGGTCTGTGAGACTCACTTTGATCGTTTTGTGGGCAAAACGTTTTCCACTAAGAACGCATGCAATTCGCCGAGTCAGCCTGGCATAAAACAATGACTAGCAAATTGTCAAATCTGGAAATACTGAGTGTGCGTGAATTAAGTGTGCGCGGGGGGGGGGGGGCTGAATTTGTATTTATTTGTTTTAATAAAGTTCACAACAAGTAGGGAACCTCCAGCGTGATGTAACTTGAACAACCACTTTCAACAGGGAGTGGGGTGTCTAGAGAGAAACCTGCTCCCCTGTCTCAAGTGGCGTCCGGGGAGGCGGGGGGGGGCTCAGAATCCCCTAAAATTAGATATAAAAAATATATTTAAAAATTCACTAATGATATAATTTAAATAGCCCCCAAATTATGTATTTGTTTCTGCTTGCCCCAAAATGAAAATGTGTTTACGCCATTGCTGTTTCTCCTGCTGCAAGCACCGCTATCTCCGAAGTCAGTGAGTCTTGAAACACCTTGTTATCAGAAAACCCAATTTATACTGTAGTGTTTTAAGATAGAATTGTGTTCATTTATCAGGGCAATGCAAGGTTACAATGGCATGTTACAATCTGACTTTATTCTGACCGATCCATCTATAGGTCTAGGTGAATGTTCAATCAATTCAATGGTTGTCTCAATCACTAGCTTTATGAAAGTTATTATCTAAACTTGCATTGTAAAGTGCCAAAGGAAAGTAAATCATATATCCAGACCAGACTTGTATCTGGAAAAAGAATAATTGCACAAAATTATTAAAACGTGAAAGACTACATCTCAATGACTGTCTAGAATGTTGACAATAGCAAAAGAAACGAACTTATCACTCTTTTTTTACAGACAGCCATGTTTTTTTCGTGAGTAAAAAAATGTGTACATCGATTCGGTGGAACTTTTTACTAACTTATCCCCTTTTTTTTCTCAAAACTGCTACCACCGTCCTGACTCGATCGACCAGAGGTACGATCCACATTACGGCCAAGAAAGGTATGATGGTCGAGCGCATCACCGACTGAGTCAGATAAATCTAACACCCCTTGGCAAGAAATGGAATAGTTCTTTTGCATTATTAATCAGATAGTGCATGCTGGGATGCAAAATGGCAGCTCACGGTAGGTCACGAAAACACTATTTTGCTTTATTTTATTTACGAAATGTGGGAGTATTACCAGTCATTGATTGTGTTGTCGTAAAAACACATTTGTAGTTGAATGATTCTATGATTAGGTCAACACCAAAATTTATATTTGGTTATTTGAAGAGTTTTTACTGCTGCTGTTTGTTTACGAAAAGATGGATAGACTGGATCGGAGCTTTCTCATTTTTGGCAAGTTCAGTGTGTGTTTTCCCTACTTCTAGAAACTCACGGAGCTTATAGTTTCAAGAAGTATGTTTTCCCTATCTTGTTGATGATCCAAAGCAAGGTCTAAACATAAAACAATTGTTAATTATTATAAAAAACAATTAGCTTCAATCGAGTGAAAGCGCTGAGCAGTTCCGATCCTCACGAGATGTATTTCCATCAGGAATAATGACAAATGTCAAAGTCAAGAAAATATTAAACAAGAATAGCATTAGCACTAGCAGTGTGTAGCACATCTCTTAATAAGGCACTGGACACTATTGATTGGTAATTACTCAAAATAATTGTTAGCATAAAAACTTACTAACTTGGTAACGAGCATTGGAGAGCTGTTGATAGTATAAAACATTGTAAGAAGTGGCTCCCTCTGAAGTAACATAGTTTTTGAGAAAGAAGTAAAATATTTGAATTGATTTTGAGACCTCATGTGTGAGGTCTCAAAATCAAGCATCTGAAAGCACACAACTCATGAACTTCGTGTGACAAGGGTGTTTTTTCTTTCATTATATTATCTCGCAACTTCAACGACAAATTGAGTTTAAATTTTCACAGGTTTGTTATTTTGTCCATAAGTTGAGATACACCAAGTGAGAAGACTGGTCTTTGACAATTACCAAAGGTGTCCAGTGTCTTTAAAAACAAAGTAAAGACGCTTTTATTATTATTATTTTTTCAATTTAAGTTACCTTTAATTTACTCTGAGACCGATGAGTGATAGTGATGGATTGCGAGTCTGGTGTGATGAGTTGAGTTGAAGACCACTAAGGAAACGATTGCTATCAAATTGGAACAAATAATACAAGTTTTTAATATGTCGGTACATTTTACTTTTAGGCCTAATTGGTCAGTTTACATCTGAAATGCTGTACATTTATTAAAGTTGAACTTATTCATGGTTAATTTGAAAGCGATGCTGCCATAACCCCTCTCTGTTGGTGAGTGGTCACACTGCAATACTTTGCTGAAATCTACTGATAGTCTGATATTGAATATTGTTGTGATAATCGCAACCCTCCATCCTCCCGATCGTCTGGAGGATGGAGGGTTACAATTATCGCAACTAAAATAGTAAAGCAACTTTTCATTCCTGACATCAAGCCTAAAGGACTAGATGCAGCTTTTTTATGTGATTCACTAAGAATTTAAGATATTTTGAAAGTGATGTTGCCCCTGCAAACAAACAAAATTAGTCTGACCAGTGACCTCAATGACTGAAGTCAATGCTCCTTACTTGCGCATCAGACTCTACACTTCATGGAATAATGCTCCTTGCACCAACAAGGTTTAAAAAGTTTAAGTTGACAAACTGGTGAATAAGGACCATTGTTGTGTTTTAGAATCTACTCAAGACCTCAATCATGATTATGATAAAAGATAGTGCAGGATTTCTTGGACATAAAAATGTATTGAGCCTAAATACGCCTGTTAGGAAAATGGATTGCTTGTAACTGTCTTTCATCTAAATTACATTTTTATATTTCATTTGATAATTCATGATTACTGTATAAATGGTAAGCAAATGTTACTTAAGATCATGTCCTTAAAGGTAGGTTCATATTTTGGTAATGACCCCCCCCCTCCAAAAAAAAGAAGAAGTGTAAATTCTATCCGATAGCTTGCTTGTGATAAAGGATAAGATAGTAATGGTGGTAAGCATCCTTTGAAATTATTTTGTCTGAACTGCCCCTGTTAATTAGAAAATCAATAAAAGTGTGTTGAGGTTAGATAAATCAGCATTTTTTTTTGACAAAGACCAATCTATGAGCCTACCTTTAAGGTAGGCCAAAGCTTGAGCTGCGATAGACCCCCCCCCCCCATGCACTGACATCACACTGGGTTACTGTGTACCCATGGTGTGCCATCATAACCATCCGTGGATCACTTCAAAATACTAATGCGTGCTGCACAGAACAACACCAGGTAATCATACTCCTAAAATGGCTCAACCATTGACTTCAGGTGAATTGGGTCAATAACTGATAGCTTACCATTGGTGCATTGGAAGCAGGTATAGAAACGCGCCCAGTTTTGTCACACATTGAAATGTTAAATACCTCTTTGGTAGTTATAAATCATTAACACGCTGAAACAGGCAATTAATTATTTCAAAATTCTTAACTTGATATCATGCCTATTTGGTGTTAAGATCTGTACCAGCATTCTGGTGTGAGATTACAAAGGCAATGAATAAGCCACGAGGGGGAAAATGTTGCCATGAGATATTTCACAGTTTAAATGTAACCTCATTATTTGGGGAACAACAAATGAACACCTGTTTCATGATTTTGTTGTGTTTTATACTGGACTTATTTTTTCCCCTCAGATTTTGGAAACCCTCAACCAACAAAAATGGCTCGCTCAAGCTCTGGATTGAGTACAAAATTTCCACAATGCTTTTATGAAAAAAATAATAATCCAATGTGTTTTCTCTTTTTACTTCTTCAGAATTCATCTTTGAACAAAAGTGAAAGTTCGCTCTTCATTTTCATTCAAGACAAGGTGTGATAACAAGAAGTTTGATGGTATCTGTGGAGGTAGTTAACTGCTTAGCATCAAACAAGACTGATGTAGTCTAAGTCCACAAGACATGCATCATATCAACTGCCATCGCGTCCCCCAAGATTAATTTGCAAGGAGTTTGGAAACTATCCAGAGAACAAAAAGTACAATCATGGACCCACTTGGTGTTTTAAATCCGCATTAGAACAAAAAAAAAAAAAAACTGCAGACAACTTCAAATGCTTTTCTTGCCATCTGTTGTGTCAAAGGAACCGACATTATCTTCACCAACTCTATCTAGAGCATAAGGGCTTCACCAAAGAGTGACAAGTTTACCGAGGAAAATTCACTCATGCCGTTTTAAAGGAAGTTGCTCCTGCCTGCCCTCATTATCAAGATGGCTCTTCTTGATGATCCAGCATTTATAATCTCACACCTCCGTCATTCATTCATCACCAGTGATGACACAGGAATGTGTGAGATGGCCATCATGAATGAGGACTTGGACTGGAAGGAGCGGAAACAGGAAGCCCTAGAACGGAGGAAGAAACCCTGGTCACAGTATTACAGCGCAGACCCTGACCAAGGTGTGTAGCTTGAAAAACTTTCATACTTCTCTAACTTTGTCTTGGGCAGCTTGGCTGCAACCGTAATGATAATATAGGCCTATAAGTTAAAGCTTACTTCAAGTTATTTTTTTATGAATACGACATCAAGAAACTTTCTTGCGTGAAAGAGGGTAATGTTAAGAGCAAACGTCCACAGAAATTTGTAATTTTTATGATAATTTTTTTGAAAAGTAAATAAACTTTGAAATTTCTGGTAGTCCATTACAACATTATTTTGTGTGCACACAATAAGCTATTTGTGTGTTGGGTTTTGAATAAAGTCTGGTACCTTGGCTTAATTGATCACAAGTGAGCTCTCAAATTGGATATCCCAAACAAAAGGCAGTGTTGCTGCGTCACATGGTAAAGCGTGGTGCCATTTTGCAACACACAGTCTTTCAGAATTGTGTGTTCGCTGTCTCGTACAAGTTACGCAAAAGCTTGTTCTGAACCATGTGACATAACAACCATCTTTAGTCTGAGGAATTCAAATATTTAAAGCGATCACTTGTGACTAAGCAAGTCATTGTACCAGACATTATTCAAATCTAGCTCGCAAATGTGTTGTTAAATTTGTGTCACCGTGGTTGTTTTGAAATTCTGATAAAATAAAATAATTTTAGAAGATTCACAAATTTGCTCTAGTCCTCAATCTTGATTCGTATATGCTTCATACACAAACAAACTATAGAGGTTGTTTTCCATGCTTGATTGCAATGTGTCACAGAAATAGAACATGGGAAATGCTTAGCTTGACCGCACACTGTGTCCTGCTGTGGACGCAGCATATCAATACCACGTCACACACTTTTATGGCAAAATGATATCATGTGACAAGTGTGTTTGGCAAAATAGCCATGGTTATTAACCATTTTCCACATTTTTTTATGGGTCGATCTAAATGGTATACATTTCGTAAATTATCATGTGTGCGAGTACTGCGATATCATTTTGCCATAAAATAAAACGGCCGCACACGTCCATAAAAAAGTTTCAAAACTGAGTCGCATGCTGTGGATGCCGCGCTCACCGGGTTCTATTATCTATGGTACAAGTCAGTTTCTTCCAATGGTTGTTCGTAGCTTGCAATCCCACGATAAAGTGACTTTTGATGCATACTCTCAGTCATTTAGCCTGAACATCTTAAGTCTTCACTTTGAGTTGCATGAAAGTACGAAAGAAATGGCCTTCCAGTTCCAACCATTGAAGACCTACCAAGCGCCATGGAGATGTACGCAATTGGCCAATGTGTTATGAGGGTCTAACAGAGCTCTACATGTACCCTGAAAAAACCATTTCCATGTGTGTGTACATACCTGCTGTGCACGGTTGCCTAACAAAACCAATTAGTTTATTACAGCAACACCTATGTATATAGACCATGTAACCTGTGACATCAATATGGAGACCCTGGACTTCCTGCAGTCACAATTTGTATACAGCTCAATAGGAAAAAATAACATCAAATCTGACATTTTATGAAAAGTGTAACGCACAATTTCATATCAAAATTTGTTCAGCTGTTACTTATTGTTTTTTACAGTACTTGATTTGATGTGATAATTATGATAGAAAATGTAAAAATTTCCCCAATGACCAGTGCAGTATCTAAGTTAAGTGATTAAGTGACACGGAGGATGGTCTAAATCATTTTGGACCACCGGTACTCTAATTGCCCCAGGTTGCGCACAAGGCATTTTGACCACTAGATGATTCCATGAGCAGAGATGTATCTTTTTCAAATTAAAATCAGAAATCAAACTTTTTAATTTGTTATACCCTAAATTATGATTTTTGTCCTGACCCCCCCCCCCAAAAAAAACCCTCTTTTCCAGATTTGTATCCTAAAATATGTGTTTTAATCTAAAAATTTGCAAAACACTGCAGGCCTGATACTTCAGAGAACCTACGGAGGCAGTTGCCTCTGATGTCCGTCCCTGGTCATTGCCTTGTTGCCCCTTGAAATGTTCCAATACAATTTTTGAATTTGCATATAGAGGTGCCCTTTACAAGGGAGAAAACGCCTTGGTGCCCTTGCCCCTTTCAAGCATCAGGCCTATGCTGTGTTCAAAAATGATAACCTAGTCTATATGGATACGCGCACATCATTAGCCTCTTCTACCAGTCGTCAGTATGCACTTTCTCTGGTCAAAGCACTATTTTCCATATACGGTTTACATATTTTACGGCTGGGGATAAGTTTACGCAGTGACCTACGACCTGTCAGAAACTTTTAGATGATGTGTGTCCCACGCACTTGTGTGGATTAGCCTCTTCTACCATTAGCCTCTTCTACCAGTCGTCAGTATGCACTTTCTCTGGTCAAAGCACTATTTTCCATATACGGTTTACATATTTTACGGCTGGGGATAAGTTTACGCAGTGACCTACGACCTGTCAGAAACTTTTAGATGATGTGTGTCCCACGCACTTGTGTGGAGAATCGTCAACGCTTGCATTTACTGAAATCACTGTTACTGAAATTACTATTATTAATAATAATAATAGTAAGAGGTATTTATAGAGCGCTCTTACAATGGGTACCACAGCACCTAAGATTCAGATTATTTTTCTTATTCTTCTTTAAGATAAGATACAACTAAAGTATTGTTATAATATCATCATTTTTTCATTGAGTAATTTCCCCCTATTTATTTGGGCCCGAGTCCAACTACCGTCTGTGGGGTTTACACCTTGCCCAACTTCCTTGCCCCAAATCCGGACTATGTTTTTTTATGTGCAGTCTCCTGAAGATGACTAGAGCAAGCTAGTCGAAACGTTGAAACCAAAAGAACTCATTCTGCGGCAGTGCTGTTAATTACGAGAAGTCCCCCCATCCACAAAGCTAAAGTAGTAGTCCAGTCCGATTTCCTACCTCCCGCCAAGGTAGTAGTTAATAAGCAGGACAGTTCTTTTAAGAACCGAGAAGTCTCCAGAATTCCGAAAATCTATTCCGCGATAGTAGAATAAATAGCGAGACAAGTTCTCTAAAGAACAAAATTTACACAGCAAAGTAGATATTTATACACATGGTGTTACCGCAAACCGATATTGATATTTCACCATGCAATGCCTCAAAAACCATATATGTTTTTTTTACAACAATTAGTTAGTGGCCTGACGTTTCGACCCTAGCAAAAGTCTTTCTGAAAGGCTAATGACAACATATAACACACCTTAACAGGTATACTGGTGTAACAGAAGCAGTCAAGTGGAAAGAGATGAGAGAGATAAAAGCACACAGAAAAAACAGGGAATGAACAAAGAGGAATTGTGACAAAAGGGGGGGGGGTAGGGGAAGGGGCTGGTCTGGCCACAAGAGGTGGGGAACACAAAAGAAAAATTCAATGAAGGGAAGAGGGAGAAAAAAGTAATTAATTAGTGAATGAGGCAGACTGAGAAGGGGGATATCTATGCACTTTTTTTCTGATTGTTTCCACCTTGAGGAATAAAGTGGTTAAAAACTGGACATATTTCACCGTTGGTGGACACTCCCTTTAACCCTCTGGGGATGTTTACAAAGGATCTTCCTAAATCTAGCCCAGTCCACTACCCAACTCAACACCCCGACCTATGAACTCTCAGTGCTAGACCCGGCTTATTGTTTATTGTGTGCCTAAATGTCAAGTTTCACATTCAATACTTCAACACAGTTTCACTGCATGTTAAATGGAAAGTCCCCAGCAACCAGTGTAAACAATCTCACTTTTTAGAGGATCACTAGATCCAACCTTATTTGAAATGTTAATGTAAGATTCTGTACTTTCAGACCCGATGCTTCATGGAAGCAATTGCCTCTATGCCCCTTGTCTTTGCCTTGTTGCCCTTTGCAGTGTTTTAGTTCAAACTTTTAGTTTTCCTCGTAGGGTGCCGTTTATTGAGGGAAAACTGCAATGCCTTTCAAAAACTAAGCGTCAGATGTGGTTTGGGTAGTAAAGTCTTGAGTGATTCCCTTGTTTGTCTTAAGAGGTCATGGTGTAGCAGTTTTTAAGATAACAAGGGGTTATTATTTGCAGTCCACAAAATACACTCGTCAAATGCTGTTCACAGCCACAGTATTCACTTGACACAAAATTCAGACTTACATGTAGATGTATGTCCATACTATAAAGTGTATAAGATAAAATTCATCAGCGAGTGTTTTTGTTAGAGGTGTCTTGTGGTTAGTTTATCAATGAAGGATGGCAATGTGAGAGGATGTTTGCTTGAATGCCATTTTTTACTCATGCTGTCAGGAGTAAACATGTGTTCACCATTACAAGCGCAAAATGCAAAATGCTTCTATACCTCATGCATATTCATGAGAGCTGAATTCTCACTGGTCCATTCACCATCACGTGGCAGGTACTATTTTTGCTGTTAACCAAGCGCACGCGGGAGTGTTTACGCACAGGGTAATGCATTGCAGTAGACTGTCGCACGTGCCACAGTTTACTACACAGTACGCATGCGCTTTACCAAGCACTCATGTAACTGTCACATGGGTGTAGCACACAACGCGCAAACATCGCCTTAGCTACATAAAAAGATGCTTATGGTGTCACACGTTAATGTCAATCCGCATTTTTCCGAGCTCAATGATGCCAAACTACAGAAACTTGTGGACAATTGAATATGTATGATGTATAGTAAAACAAATCTAACATGGTTTACTTTGGTTGGGCAGTCGATATTAGCTCCCCCTCAGTACTGGAAGTTGACACACTAGTTCCCCTCGGTGAAGTTTGTCAACTTCCAATTGGATATTAGCTCCCCTCGGGGACCTAATATCGACTGTCCAGCCTCAAACAATGTTTTATTTGTATACTGTTACACCAAGCTCGGTCACCAACATTGCAAGTTAACCGCTTGAGGGCCTCATGTTCACAGAAATGATGAATGTGCAGAGATGTTGGTGAAGCACCGCAAAAGGGAAATGCTGATTCCATGGCACTACCCTGCTGTCCCAACTATGAACTCAAAGCATGACATATGTACATTATTCAGTGCTTTTCCTCCAAGTGCCCATCAGTACCGCCGTCCTTTCCACAGAATCAAAATATTGATTGATAGGTCAAACATTCATCTTAAAAGATTCTCTTAAAAAGATATCTTCAACTGTATTCTGACTGCAAGATATTGTCACTTAAGCAGAATGACTAAATACTTAATTGAATATATAAATGATGTGTTACTATCAGATTTTGATTTGGATCTTTACTAATAGTTAGTGAAACTGTTTCTTAGGCATCATGCATCTACCATGTCTGCTATTTTAGGGGTTAGACTACATGAGCGGTTCCAACCATGCGCATATTATTTAAAATGCGTGAAGAAAGTGCATTGAAATGGCTAAGCAGTTGCTAGTCAGTGGTGACATTTATTTTCGAGTAGGGGGGACATTAAGGAGAGAAAGGAATTAAGTTTGTCAATCTGATGTGAATCTACGAGAGGAAAGAGAGATTCTGAAAAGTTAACTGGTAGTCCATCCCCACCCCACTATGATTACAAAATAGAAAGAGCTTGGCATAGCCATGAACAAATGTATATTTAAAAGCCATCACACATATGTTATTGGAGCAAAAACAATAATATGATATTATTTGCAATAAATGTTTATGTGTGTGTTTTTTTTATATCTTGAGTACTAAAATTTGATATCACAAACAAATTAATTAAAATTAGATTCTGTTCCAGAGTGATGATATTAAGTAGCACACTGACACATCTGTATGTAAACTGAGTTGTTTTCAAGAATCTCAAATGACTCAAGGTTGTTAGTGGTGGTAACAACTAATGCTGATGTTTGGGGGTAGAAATGCCATTGCTGTCATTGTTTCTGGTTGGTAATTAGGCTGTTCATGTTGTTGTTACTTGCTGGTGGTGGTGGTTGATATAAAGGTGATCTGGTGGTGATGGTGGTGGTTGTTTTTGAAAACTTTTTATACGACTCAACATGGGAACTTTTACTGGTAGTGATTAGGCTGTGTTCGAATTTGTGACTACGAATACGGCTAGTTTTTCGTGTCACAGCATAGGACGTCCTTAGCAAAGCCCTTAGCAACAGTCGTAGCCGTAGCTGTAGCCGCCAATTCGGATACGGCCTACGTTGGTTTTTTGGGTTGGTGGTGGTAGTGGTAGTGATGATGTTGGATGGTGATGTGGCTGGTGGTGATGATGGTGGTCTGCTATTGCTGCTTTTGGTAGTAAAGGTGTTTATGTGGGTAATGGTGGTGGTAGTGATGTAGGTGGTGGTGGTGGTGGTGGTGGTGGTGGTGATGTTGGTGGTGATGTTGCTAGTGGTGATGATGGGGATCTGCTGTTGCTGCTCTTGTTGTTGGTAGTAAAGGTGTTTAGGCCAACAAAAAAAAGGTTCTGTTTCCGATTGCATGTCATTTAAAAATAGGGTCGGTAGGTCGGAAAGTTTTTTTTTTTTTTAGTTTTTTTTTTATTCTGATACGATTGACGATACGTCCACGATCGTTCATGTATTGAGCGCAATCAACGGATTTGCACAGCGAATTAGGCAAAATTGCGCAGATTTGGCAGTTAATTTGCCCGACCTTGCAAAATGTGCTCAATCTTAAATTTGCGCCCTTTAGATTGGCAGTTCAAGCGGCTGATCAGGCAAAAATGTGCGCAATCTGCAGGTTGCGCAAATCCTTGGAATGCGCTTCACACAGCACCGTGTACACACGTGCGAGATGCGCATTGCATTGTGGGTATTTTTCGCTCGTTGTCGAGTCGTTGGACATCGCAGGCTCAAATCACGGAGATACGGTAAGTTTTTCTTGATATGTTCTGGTTTTTATTTCAATGTTGCCTAAAACATGTCAAATTGGTTAAAGTCAGACATTTTTTTCCAGGCAATTTATTTATTTATTTTTGTTCATCCTTTTTTCCCCGTTTTTCCCCCGTTTTTTTTTTAAAGCCGAATAAAAAGTTTAGGGTCGCGGCGTAAAAAACTAGGGTCGGTCGGGGAACCGGAAACAGAACCCTTTTTTGGGGGGCCTTATGTGGGTAATGGTGGTGGTAGTGATGTAGGTGGTGTGGTGGTGATGTGGATGGTGATGGAGGTGTGGCTGGTGATAGGGTGTAATGGTGGTGGTGGTGGTCTGTTGGTGTGGGTAGTGATGTGGGTGGTGGTGGTGGTTGTGGTGATGTGTGATGGTGGTACTGATGTAGGGGGTGGTGGTCAGTTGGTCGATGGTCGGTGATGTGGGTGGTTGTGGTGATAATGTGTGTTGGTGGTACTGATGAAGGGGGTGGTGGTGGTGGTTGTGGTCTGTTGTAGATGACAGTAGTGGTATAGGTGGTGCTGGAGTGGTGGTTTGTTTTGTTTAGTTGCTGGTAGTCAAAGTGTCTGATCATTTTTTCTCAGAGAGGAAGGAAGTGTAGAGGTTTTTTCTTTTAGCTGACAGTAAAGATTATGCATCACAGCTTAAGATGAGACATTCCTTGAAGATGTCATCACCCATCCATGACCCTCTATCACTCTTGGTTGCCATCGTTGCATAGTGGGGCAATAGCCGGCCTTTCACGTCGCTGCCAAGGGATGGAAATCTAATTGTTTGTCTTGCTTGAGGAGACTTTTTACTTCTCTGCAAGTGCAAGAGAAGACGATTCTGATTTTTTGTTCCAAGACCACAGATCAGTCACTCCTTGTTAGGTCAATGCTCTTAAACCTGAAGATGTTGTGCACCGATGGAAAGGAAACAAACACGGGTTGCAGTTAATCTGTATTCTCCTCAGAGAACTCACTTCAACGGAAAAGGTTTTCAGAAAGATGTTGACTCAACAACCAGAGATAATAATGTCTACGAAAGACTCACAGAGATTGTTCTCAACATGCCCCCAGTAAAAATTGATTACCTGTAGAAATGTACTTCATATCGCCCAATGAACTGTTCATCAAATACACTTGTCAATCATTTCATTAAAACAAATTTCACACTCTTTTCGTCACTATATCTGAAGGCAAATATGCACTTTTTCAAAAGACAAATACATAAATTAATAAATTTGGATTTGGAGCCGAGTCCAGATGAACAATTCCCAAACTGATATCTGGTAGGGATGATTAGGTATCAGCCAGTTATGAAGAGTCGGTAAACATGCCCAGACGGTTCTTTTTGAGATCAAAGTTATGGAATTATTGGCTTATTTATTATAGCAGGGTGGTCCCCATGCACAAGCTAGCGTATCAGGGCGATACGCGCAAATTAATTGCAGGCCTCGGAGTGGTCTTGGTATCCTCCAGAAGCCTCTGTTTTCGGACCGCCTCAGTCAAATGTCAAGAAACGGACTGGCTTGCTGGGAATATGTGTTAACCGTTTACAGGACTTTTCGTTTCTTTTTTTTCTTGACTGATGGTGAACCACATTATGCCGCAATGCAATTTTAAAAAGCCCTTAGACTTTGCCAGCCTGCAACGTATTCAGACACTTGGACACATTGAAGCATAGAGCATGTGATTGTATTTTCTTTGCGGCATGAGGCTCATATAAAAGGGTCTTGATCAATTTCAAAAAGTTAGAATAATAATAACAATAGTAATATCAGAGTCTTATGTAGTGCATGTCTCTACCAGTAAGGTACTCAAGGCACTGTAAGAAAGAGAAACAAGCAGGTGAGGAATTTGTGAAGAAGGAATGATTATGTGAACCATCACAGTGCCCACTAAGCAAGGGCAGTGGTGCAACTTGCTACCAAACTATACCAGAAACACTAAGGCGAGCCCCTTCTCTCAGTGTTCTGGGTTCTTTGACGTGCGTTATACAACACTTGGGACCTACGGCTTTACTTAACAACGGATCGACGAAGCAATTATGGTTAAGTGCCATGCTCAAGGACACACAAGCCATGACCAGGATTGGAACCCACAATCTGCTGCTGACAACACCAGAACTTGAGTCTGGCAAACTAGTTGCTTTAAACACAAAAAAGCGAAAAGGGATCATTCCAAAACTGTTCATTCACTATCAATCAAGTTAAAACTAACTGAAATAATTCAAGCAGAAGAATCATTCTAAAATACTTTTGGTTGTACATTTGAATCCCTTTCTCTTAAATTTATAGCCATAATCTTAGTCATTGTGTACACAATATCCCAAGTCAATTAGTAACAGCCTTATTATAACACTCAAGCATCAATTAAATATAATGAACACAAAAATGAAGTTTGTACATTAAGAGGCCAGGCCAGTTTGTTTGTGGTCACTTTCCTTCACTTAACATAATGAATAATTTATTACTAGCGGTAGAGGTAGGGAAAAAACACTTCATTTCTATGATTGTTATCACCAGATGTTTAATTCCTCCATCCTGTGTGTTGATCCATTTAGGCAGCTCAGAGTACAAACACAGAGAGTGAGGTAAGGATAGATGACCAAACACTGTTTTTTATAAGAAGAACCTATCTCAATAGTTGGAGTGAGAAAGTGAGTGGTTCTACTGTCAGCTTGATGATGGCACGGTTATTTTCAGATTTTCCACCTAGTATTGCTTCAGTGTTCCAAATCTGGGTCCAATGAAAACAAGGATGTCATCTTTAAAGTCCAATAAAATGACTTTGTTTGGATATTAGCGATGGAGAGGTTGGCATCAATCAGTCAGAACAAGGAAAGTCAAATTTGCTCAAGCTGCAGATGGTTTCGTTAAAACGATACCACATTTCAACAGAAGCTTAAGTGGGAGGGTGGGAGATAGAGACATGGAGACAGAGAGAGGGCTTGTTGATGTATATTTACCAAAATGACAGGACAGTTAAGATGGATCACGCCTACCCAATTCAAAACAGAGAAAGAAAAAAATCCTGACAAAAAAACAAAAAGAAACGCTGCATTGGATTTGTCTAAAACGGCTGACAAATAATGTGCACAGGGACTTGCTACTGAAACACATTATGTATTTAGCTGGCAGATGGCATATGGACCATGGAGGTTTGGATCAACACTCGAATCCAATTTAGCAAGCTGTTGGAAATTAAGAATAATAGTAAGGCACACATTACACATTATGAGGATCACCCAAAGGGGCTGCCAACAAAACTGACTCCGTTAACAAAGATATTGGAGTTATGCTCATTCACAAAGAGTTACACAAGTCCTCCCGGGGATGAAGAAAAATAGCCTAGAAATCCGTATACAACGTAACATCTGCTTTGGGTCTTAGCTTGCTTCAGGCTTGACAATGTCTAGTGCCAGGCTACACGCTGATCAAGTGTAACAGTTACACACATAAATAGCAGCTAACCCTGACTTTTTTTTTGCGTCTGGGATTTTATAAAGATTTTGCGCATTACTGTACTTACAATGTCAAGGGAGCTAATATTAATATGAAGTACGACATGACTCTGTGGCCATGACGCAGTCTGATGTCTGGCTCATATTGAGAGGGGAGACTTCTCAAATCTATTGATAGTGTACGCTTTATTTCAGTGTGCTTTACACTGTGCACATTAAAAAATGTGTTTCTTTATAACATAACATTACCACATCCATTAGAAAGATATAAGGAGTTACCAATCAGGAGGAATTGAAACTTTGCATACATTGTGGAGATACAATCTAGCTATGGTTTGTGGTAACATCGTGAACATGAAAATAATCTCTCTTTGAATTGCGGTGGTTCTGAAAAGAACCAGTGGTGTAGGAGTGGTTCTCAAAGAACCAGTTAGTGTAGGAATGTTTCTGCAAAGAACCAGTGATGTAGGTGTGGTTCTAAAGAACCAGTGATGTAGGAATGGTTCTCGGAGAACCAGTGCGCAGAACCAGTGGTGTAGGAGTGGTTCTGCAAAGAACCAGTTGGTGTAGGAATGGTTCTGCAAAGAACCAGTAGTGAAAGAGTGATTCTGCACAGAACCAGTTGGTGTAGGAGTGGTTCTGCAAAGAACCAGTTGGTGTCGGAGTGGTTCTGAAAAGAACCAGTTAGTGCAGGAATGGTTCTGCAAAGAGCAGTGGCGAAGGAGTGATTCTGCAAAGAACCAGTTGGTTTAGGAGTGGTTCTGCAAAGAACCAGTGGTGTAGGAGTGGTTCTGAAAGAACCAGTTGGTTTAGGAGTGGTTCTGCAAAGAACCAGTGTGTAGGAATGGTTCTGCAAAGAACCAGTTGGTGTAGGAATGGTTCTTCAGAGAACCAGTGGTGTAGGTGTGGTTCTGCAAAGAACCAGTGGTGAAGGAATGGTTCTAAAAAGAACCAGTGGTGAAGGATGGTTCTGCAAAGAACCAGTGGTGTAGGTGTGGTTCTGCAAAGAACCAGTTGGTGTAGGTGTGGTTCTGCAAAGAACCAGTGGTGTAGGAGTGGTTCTGCAAAGAACCAGTTGGTGTAGGAATGGTTCTTCAGAGAACCAGTGGTGTAGGTGTGGTTCTGCAAAGAACCAGTGGTGTAGGAGTGGTTCTGCAAAGAACCAGTGTGTGTAGAGTGGTTCTGCAAAGAACCAGTGTGTGTAGGAATGGTTATAAAAAGAACCAGTGGTGAAGGAATGGTTCTAAAAAGAACCAGTGGTGAAGGAATGGTTCTGCAAAGAACCAGTGGTGAAGGAGTGGTTCTGCAAAGAACCAGTTGGTGCAGAAGTGGTTCTGAAAATAACCATTTAGTATAGGAGTGGTTCTTCAAAGCACTAGTGGTGTTAAGAACTCAACATTTCTATCAGTCTGCTCTGATCGTCTTCAGGAGAAAAGTGTTTCCTGAAGACAATGAGTACACTGATCGAAACATCAAGTTCTTGAAAAAACAATATATTGAAGCTTGAGCTGTTCTTACACCACTAGTTCTTTTCAGAACCCCCACAGCTTATAGAGAGATTATATTAATTTACATTGTGTTACTGCAAAGCCTTCAAGAATTACCTATCAGTGTTCTAAGTTTTTCAAATATACATGTATAACCATGGTAATTCCATCACATCAACAGCAAGAATTCAAAATCTGGTTTCCTGAGAATTGTTTGTGTTTTTATGTGGTTCAGTTTTGTTATCAATAAGTTGCTAATCAGCATTAGCAAATTAAGAAAACCATTCTGTGTCGCGAGTGTCCATAGAATTGCTCAGTCATTTGTTACTTCCAGAAGTAACAATTTACAGCAGTCTTTCCTTTAACATTTCACAACTCATAAGCCCCTTATCTTTCCATCTGATGATGTAAATGCTTCGCATCTGAAGGCCGCTCGGCAAATTTCATTAAAAGACAAATCACTTAAGTTAGCGCTCAATTAAATAAAACCATCATCTAGACATCGAGAGTAAATTAGTGGCAGCTAAAGAGGTGTAATTTTCCCATTTAGTCTGGCCTTCCGCCTCAACGTTCCACTTCACAATTCTTAACTACCTTCAATTTACAGTAAGATGTGGTATTGTTCTAGAGTTAATAGAATATTGTTGGCTGTTTATGAAGGCTCTTGTTTTTTCCAATGCACCTGTCTCTAGTGTCTTACAGGTGTTTGTATTTTTGCCATATCATTGCTACCTTTTAAAGGCCAATTACTGTGTGATGAGTGACCTACTGGTGGATCCTGGAAGTGGAGAAGACTGCACACAAAGTACCCCTCCTCTTTACAAGTCTACATTATCGTATAATTTTCATACCCTCGCCAGTGTCTATATTTCCTCCTTCTAAATAATTATTTGGAGTTGCTAATTCATCTCAGAAGACCGTCTCTAACATACCACCAAGTAAGGTATTGCCTCGGCCTTTCCGATTGTCAGCACCCATTACTAAGTTTTTACTTGGCAGGCTTACGATGCAGAACCAATAATGTACTGTGTTGTTTTGAAGTCTACCAATTTCAGCTCAAGGGGGAGGGGGGCGGGTATTAGATCCAAACATGACTTGCAATTGTGGCGGAAGTTGTAAACAGGACACCCGTGTACCCCTCACTGGCTTCTACACATGAGTTTTCATTACACATGGACATGTTAGACCAAATCAGTGAGTACAAATCAAATGCAACTACCGGTAGTCTGTATTTCTACTTCTGGTTTGACTAGTTTTGCAAAGAAATATAGTTCTCCTGTAATCCATGGTGTCCCAAACGAATGATCCTTGGTCTGAAATCACTCGGCTGTGAGGCAGTCTGCATTTGGCATTTCTCAATCGCCTGATGTTACATCAAGTTTATCACCTTGAAAAGATACCTGTAAGACTCCCTTTCCCCTCTGCCACATTCTTGATCTGTAAGATACCTTGCAGAGTTTCCTCACCGATTCCCCCCAAACTCCCCTGGACTTTGATATAGGTCAAGCATGATCCACATACGAACCCAGATAGCGAGAGCCGAGCGCTATCGCACGGCTCTGGCGCGATCATCTGGTCTGTATAAAAGTTCACGGATAACCAAGTCCCAGATTGACTCATCACTGGTGCCGTGCACTAACGCGATTTGGTGAAACCCATGCCAACATCATTTTTTCATTTCCTTCACGTAAATTGTAACAGTGTGTAGGCCCTGCTGATTCAAGGTCGGAGGACTGTCAAATCAGAAAAATATTTGGTCATGGAATGGTTACAATATTCCCAATTCTCTTGAGTATGATTACAACCTTTTTCCATTTTATTACGCGTCTTCACACACGTTTTGTCTGACAAATGTATACAGGCTTGTACTTCATCAAATGTGATGGATACGTGTACAAAAACTCGGGCTAATTTTTTGAATGCGGTTTCTGTGTACACTGAAAAAACAAACGGCAGCTTGAGACTTCAGGCACTGGAAGTCAAGTCAAACTGAAGCCTTAATATTTGATACCTTAGCGCTATTCTATGAGTTTCAATGGGAGGCTAATATTATAGCCTACAGATGATGCACACATGTGCGCAACATTATACTTGTTCAAAGTACCACACTCCCTTTACTTATGAAATGGTGCAAGAAATTGATGAGAACTTTAGGGGAAAATGGTGCGGGATTTGAGGAGGCCACATGGGTGTAGCCACCAGGGGAGTCGGGGGGAGGGGGGGGATATGTCACCCCGCCCCAAAGTAATTGTTCAGCATTTTGAGTTTCATTGGCAAATGGAGCCTTAAATCAAGTACAACAAGGGCATCCAGACTATGAAAAAAAATATTTAAACACACCAACTTGCAAAAACAGGATTTGTTTTGTTTTTACATTATTGAATACAGTGGGGTTCCGTGCTGAGCACGCCATTATTTATTGGAATACTATAAATACTAGGTAGCTGGCAAGTCAGCAAACTGGCTTCCACACCCCCCCCCCCTGAAAGGAGCCAGTTGGCAAAAGTGGCTTCTCCAAAGAGAAAGCCCTTGCTATGCCCCTGGGAAGCCTCTAGACTCATGCAGTACAGATGGTTTATATTTTAAGGTGCCTGCTCTATTAGAACTTGGATGGTCCGCTGTACGAATCCTCCCCAGGCACCTGCTGATTTCATCTGCATGAATGGCAAAACCCGAATCTTAAAAAAGTATGTTTGCTTTCTAACAAGTTCTTATTTGCGTTAAGGTAACTATTTGTAATGAAGTGAAAGGCACATCTATGGTGTTGTTCAAAAAATGTTTTCCATCGTAAATACTTGATAAATTTAAGTTAAAACCATATTCATTGCTCAACCATTTAATATGGTATATTGGTATCATGAACGAAAGAAGAATGAAAAATTGTTTAAACCCATTTTAGTATCAACAATATCTAAGATGAAACTGTCCCGATCAAAATTCACACTTTTATCACAGCTACACTTTACAGCATTAAATCTTGTGGCATGTGATAGCTGAGTAGTCTTGCGCATCGAACTCAAGTTCTGGTGTCTGAGTGTCAAAGTGGTGTTGGTTTGAGTCCCCGTCATGACACGTGTGTCCTTGAGCAAGACGCTTACAGTAACCATAAATGCTTCTCTTCACCCAGGAGTAAACGGGTACGTGCGAGGGTAGGGGTTGTTGGCGTGAACAATTAGTCATCTGTGCACCCATTGTGTTGCGGTGCTGCATACTTCTAAGGAGTTGAGATGGTTTCAGGAAAGCTTAGGGCCCAAATAAACAAGGTGCTTTGAGAAGACTATTCACTTGAAAAGCGCATTATAAATAAATATTATTGTTACAGTAATATACTTTAAATCATGATTTGACAAGTCTTTTTTTGTCAAGTAATGAACCACAAGGGAAACTGACTGGGTAAATTTTAAATAGTTTGGGGTGGGTTGAACAAAGAAAAATTGACTAGAGCAGGATTTGAACCAGCGACCTCCGGATTAACGTACAGGCGCTCTACCAACTGAGCTATCTAATAGCCCTATGTTGGCGGTCTCCCTATTCTTTTTTATACATACAAAAATCAGTATCACACTCTGATTTGAGCTTCATTAGGGTTCTCTTCAACGTTGGAGGCACGTTGAGTGTGGCAGTTCAGTCTGACTTCGTGGACGATAAATACATCCATGTTATCAAGTATTCATAGGCATTGGTGCCAGTTCCCAAAATATTGTCTTTGAGTCAATAACTCATGGTTGATGCCCCATATGCTGGTCACGGACCTTTCTTGTTCATATAAATACGACATTGGCATTAATGGTGTCTAGATATTGGCATTTAATGATGCAGTACAAATACATAGAAAATCTTGTAATCTGTGAGTATGATATATGGGGCATTAAGCCGTAGACTTTCTGTCAAATGCTTGGATTGAATGCTGTATGTTGCTTTATGTTTGCACCATTAAAGAGCAGACGCATTGAAAACGTAGTTGTTTTACAGACAAAGCACCAGATTGGTGATTATCGAGAAAACAATTGATTAGAGTTAAAAGGCAAAGTATACCTTTAAAATAAACACTAACCTGTAGAAATTTCATTTCTAAAGGTGGTAGCGTTTTTGAGATATTGCCAAAAATCTGGAGCAGTTATGTCCATGCAGGAAGAAGAATCCATAATTGGAATACACAATCTGAGAAATGATTCATGCATGATTTCTCAGATTGAATTTTTTTGTAATCCCTTTCTCTTAAACCACTTTCCTTAGAAGGGAATCATTTCTCAAAATGTTATACATTATCAACAGCTGCTTCTTACAAAGTACGTTTTTATGGTCATTAATTTTGGGAGCCATTACCAAAGGTATACCCTCCCTTTCATAGGAAAGCTCACTTATTATAAAGTTCATACCACTACAAATCCTCTAGAGAAATAGTATTATTTTGCGACACAAATTCACCATTGCCTATTTCGATTGCTATACTTCGTCTTCTACATCGCGCGCCAATCTTGTCATGTATTAACCAATCAAGACCAGGGCCCAATTTTATAGAGCTGCTTAAGCACAAAAAGTAGCTAAGCACAACAAAATTATGCTTACCAGAATATGGTTACCAGCCACAATGCCATTTCTCATGATATTTGGGAAAAAGTAATCCATGTACCCACAGGTTGTTGTATTTTATTCAAATTCCAATAGATAGTTCCCACTTGATGTCACACAGTGTATAGTCTGCCATCTTTAGGGGCAATGCTACGCCATTTTTGAATGCACAACTATGTGTTTTGTGTAAATATGGCATACATGTACAGCATGCAGGAGTTGTTAAATTCCTTGCATGGATGGTCGCTAAAACCACTTGGGTGTGTTAAAAATTAGAGCGCTTGGCGTAGCTCAAAGTCAAAATCCAAGCTGCCAAGATGGCACAGGCCTCGAATTTCACCACGGCACCACAGCCTCACAGCAATTGGTGTGGGTGCCCTTAAAAACCTTCAATACAAATTCAAATTGTCCTCATTGGGTGCCCTTCAATTTGGGGAAATTGCCGTGCCTTTTTGAAAGCGAAATTCGAGGCATGATGGCATCTGACGGTAACTAGCTTTTGTCTTTCGAATATTATTATGTAGTTTTCATTATTTCTATTGTAAATATCTTGTAAATGATAATAAAAAATAATAGCTGAACCACATACAAAGCTGAACATAAACATCCAGTAATAGTTAATTTGCAAAAGCTCCATCCACAAAGTCCCTACATTAATTTTGTTTTATAGAGGACACATAAAAACCATGAGGGCAGCCATACTGTTAGTTTGCTTCTCTTTTTTCTTTCTGTTTAGTGTGTGTATACATTGAAAAACCGAACCAATAGCACAAAGAAAATAAATCCTCTGGAGAAACCAATTTTCTCTCCGGCTCCGTGGATTTTCCTCGTGGGAGGAATAAAAATACACAAACTGATCGGATGGGAGAAAGCTAACACTGTCAGGGACACGTGCACTTCACGCGGCGGGCACGAGCAATTTGCCAAACGAAGACGTTATTATTAAGACAAAGAAAATTGTCTCTGCTGGAAACACACGCGCCCTTGCAAGCAGTTCATTTCCCATTGTGTAAACAGACTTTCACCTCCGTAGCTTACCAATCAGGCTGATTTCCTCCGCAAATTAACACCGCCATCCAAACAAACCAGGGACACTGAGGTTTTTTTTCCCCTCTCCTTCACTTCTCCCTTTTTTTTTTCTCTCTTTTTTTTCTTTCTACATCTAAACCTAGGATGAGTTCCCCAAGATTGCATGGCCATGGCCTGGGCTGGTTCCAGTGTACACAAAGCCAGCGATCTGCCCAGCCAAATCATTTTGTCGCGCAAACATTTGGCCAGGCCTATCGATTACCTCTATCTCTGGTGAGACATCGCCATGTCTCCGTTTGTGTAATGAGGAGTCATCTACAAACAAATTTTCTATGACCCGGCTCAGGTGTAATTCGTCTCACTTGATGTGTCACCCATGTCGCACTGCTAATGCATATTGCACCAAATTGCACCCCGATCAAAACCGCTACAAGCCAAAGGGACATCATGATTTTCAAGGGGAAATTAAATAGTTGGTACTCCGCGATGGGTTTGGGAAGACTTGCAAGATGGGTAAGGGGGTAAGCATTCTCATCTTCCATAGTATTTTTCATAAAATTGTACACAGAAATTCTTTGACGACCCTCCAAAATCGGCAGCCGTTAAACAAAAATCAATTGGGAAGCATCCTGGAGTCCATACAATTTATCAGCCTCAATTTGAGAAAAGAAACAACTGATTAATGTTTGTTTCCACATCCAATGCAAGGGACAGAGAAATGTCCAGACTTGTAGACAGAGGTCATGCCCTTCAAGCAGCTGATGGACTTGGTGTCCTTTGTCTCAAGAGTTGTCTTGCCCTTTAGTGATGTGTCAGGGCTGAGCAGATAAGAATACCAGACTCAAGCTCTGGTGTTTCTGATTTGCAGAGTGTGGGTTCGAGTCCCGGTCGTGACACTTGTGTACTGAGCGCTGTGAGAAGCCCATCGGCCGTGATAAAGCACTGTTTAAGAACTATGTATTATTTTTATTATTATTTAAAAACCTGACCTTGAAGATCAAAGTACAGGATTGGAAAGTATTGGAAATAGCACTCCGCACTGATGCTGAAAATATTAGCTCAGTACCCGGATCTCAGACAACGTGTCAAAGTGCACTACAAAAGTTTGCGCGTGTACATGTCCAAGCTTTGTGTTTACTCGCATTTTAGCGACTGTACTACTGGGGTCTGGCGCGGTGGTGCGGTGATTGCGTGAGAGCTAGGCGGTGGAATGTTTGTGTGACCTCATTAGTGCGGAGTGCTATTGTTTTTGATTAGTTTAAATCGAAAAGTTAACTGACTATAATGTTCATACCTGCATTAGTCCTCCAGAGAACTTGATCCATCTGAAATACTGTCAAAGTTAAAACAAAAAAAAAACCTTCTGAAGATCCCTCAAATCACTGTTATTATAATGCCGAATTAAAACATAACCATTTTCCAATGGCAACTGAATTTGATGACATTTTCAAAGGTTGGTTGTATGATGTGTTTATTGAAAATTGTAACACCCCTTATGAAGGTTCTGCCTTTCGATTGGTTTAGAGCGTGTCACATGATATGTCTTATTTTAACTAGTAAGCCGCGCTATACACGCAGCAAACAATGTACTACACCCATAACAACCATTGCACCATCCCATAGCAACCAATGTACTCCACCCATAGCAACCATTGCACTATCCCATAGCAACCAATGTACTACACCCATAACAACCATTGCACCATCCCATAGCAACCAATGTACTCCACCCATAGCAACCATTGCACTATCCCATAGCAACCAATGTACTCCACCCATAGCAACCATTGCACTATCCCATAGCAACCAATGTACTACAGCCATAACAACCATTGCACCATCCCATAGCAACCAATGTACTACACCCATAGCAACCATTGGACTACACCCATAGCAACCAATGTACTCCACCCATAGCAACCATTGCACTATCCCATAGCAACCAATGTACTACACCCATAACAACCATTGCACATCCATAGCAACAATGTACCCCCCATAGCAACCATTGCACTATCCCATAGCAACCATGTACTCCACCCATAGCAACCATGCACTATCCCATAGCAACCAATGTACTACACCATAACAACCATTGCACATCCATAGCAACCAATGTACTACACCCATAGCACCATTGACACACCATAGCAACAGCAGCTTCGTGGTACCTAGACGTCCATGCACAATGTATGTATGGGGTGATATAAAACAAATATTGCCTGCTTTGTACTTGTGCTATGGTTTGAACTATGACTCCCTCGGTAATCGTTGGAGTGTTCCATTATTCCCTCGGCTTCTCCTCAGGAAAATAAAACGTGCTGGCAATCACCTCGAGAGTCATGGTCTTAACCATAGCACGAGTAAAAGCAGTCTTTTTTTTGTATACTAGCGGACGTGAATTAACTAAACTACCCTGTTCTTAACTTGTTAAAAGTTCTGAAAGTTTGTACAAAACCAATGGCTTGAGATGTGACCTTGATGCAAGGGTCCAATTTCAATATTTCCAAGAGTACAAGAAAGAAGGTTCACTTAAACTGAGTTATAAACCTTGATAATCATAACGCCCTCACCCTTAGGACCTTAGGTCCTACATGTGTAATACTGTAAAAGAACCCACTAGACACTTATGGTTAAGAGAAGGGGGTTTGCCCCAGTGTTTCTGGCATGGTTGGCTGCAGATTGTGCCACAGCACCTTGTAAACCCTTACAAGGTGCAGCATGTATTTAAATGGGTCTTATAACTCCAACATAGCTCTGCATACCTGTGGTTAAAATAATGTGCGCTTTGAGACTCCCGTCTCAAAAAAAGACCTGTGTATTATTATTATTATGATTTATTAAAATTTACCTATTATGTGAAAGAAGAGATAAAAATGAAAACTGCCACAGTCATTACTTCCCTGTACTAATATTAGGTATAAACATTTTCACCGAGGTTTGTTCCCCCAATTTCTTTCACGCCCCCTCATACCCCCCCCCCCCCCCCGAGTTATTACACACTTTATGACTTCAGTGAATGAGAGAGGGGGGGGGTGTGCATATATATTAATTTATGCCAGGAATTTGATTTGCACTCTCCGAAAAAAAGTTCCTGTAGCCTCACCCAGCCAAGTAGTTACAATTTTGAAACATGCAGCGCAGGAAAACCTGAAAGAAGTTAGGACCTTTGGATGGTGGCCAAATTATGTAAGACAAGACCAAAATCTGATTTCAACACTATGACTGATGAGAGACGCTGTAGGGCAAGCTGCAGGAAATGAAAGAGACTAAGAATGATGGAATAAGCGCCAGATAAAGCCCCTTAAGATACTATAAAAGAGGCTGAAATAGCGATTTGATTAATAAACCTGCAAGATGAACCAACCGGCACACTCGACATCCTGTGAAAATCATATTAAATACCATAATTTGGCTGAATCGCTGCGTGCCCTACAGATTTTTTGGGGTGAAATTTTCCACTTCCTCGCCAAACACGGACAGTCCAAGGTGCAGCGGTGTTTCACCAGTAATCCATTAGCATAGTTTGGATGTGTGTTTGTATTTAAAAGGAAGAAGGGACCCACTTTCCATGGGGTTGGTTGTGTGTAGGATTTCTGGCGGAGAAACTTGGTGTCGTCGCTTACAGCTTATCCATCATGGGGCAGAAGCCGCACGAGCGAAAGTTGTTCATTAATTAATGGCACCAGTTGCCGGCTGTTTTGCCATGATGATGTTTGCCGATTGATCTCTGCATTCTCATAGAGCGGAGGGGCGAAAGTACTTCTCTTAGGTCCAGTCAATAATCTTGGAGACAAGAAATTGGATAACTCATTCAAGGGATGGGTTGTTGAAGGATTCAAGTGAGTAGTGAGCGTTGAGAATCAAGTGAAATTTAATGCCACTCAAGTGAGGTAACTCCAAACAAGGACACTGTTTGTTTTTTTGTTTTTTTTTATTATTCAAAACACTTCTAAAATGTAGAAGAGCTGTGATTGGTTACCTCAATACCTGAAATCATCTATCCAATGGCTTTATGAACCAATAAGCTCACATAGGGGATCATTCAAGGGTTGATCTCTGGTGTTAGACATGGACAAAAAAGGCAAGAGGGGAGTTGTACTACAAGAGTGGGTCAAACTCTAGTACATGGACACTTGAAGAGGTGGTCACAGCCCTTTTGGGCAACATGTATCCCTCTTTTCATAAATGAGAACAATTCTTTCAAATGTCAGGAAAAACGTATTTGCTCTTCTTTATCTTGACTCGTGTAGAACATTTACAGAAACTCTTCAGAAATGTCAGACTTTGTCCTTGTTTTGAACATCACTCGATCAGTAAAAATTTATCGTGGCCCAGTTATATTGTCCTTCTTATACCCAGTGGATTACCCCCCTCGGAATTAATTACTCTCCCTGCAGGTGGTTCCATTATGAGGATCCTATCACAAGTTATACACACCACCAGTCACTGTCGTACATCCCACAGAAAATGGTTTCACTCAAATTGTATATGGAGTCCACTCCCTTCCCACTCAACGATTGTCCGTATCGAAAGTCACACGAATCAGAGCCCTGGAACAGCGCTTGATCCAACACGGTCGAGCCGGCCTGGTGAAATTCACACCACAGCAGGCAAACAGCTGTAACGGGAGACACCCGACATGTGCGACGCGGCCGTTGTTTGGCCCAAGAGAGAGGCCTATCATAAGCCTTGTTCCTGCTCTTCTTCTGTGAGGCTAATTTGTAAGGTGATCCTGCGGCTGATCTTGCCGGGTTCACCTATCTCATCAGACATGCTGCAACTTCTTGTCATGCTCATCAGTGACAATGAGAATTTTTTTGGCTCTTGCAACAAATTAAAAAAAGGGGGGGTGGAAGAGCTGACACATTTGGAGGGAGCGCAGAGAGCACTGACAAAACTGCAAGTGCAAATGAGGTGCGAAGCAACGAGAAAATAAAATTATTTGGGTTTGTCACTGTCCCGCATAATTCAGTGTAGTCCGTCCCATGAATCTCCACCGAGCAAAATTCTTACAAAACTTTCAAGAAATTGACATAGAGTGTCGAAGCAATATTTAAATACATTCTTTTTACATAAAGTGAATCACATGCCATTACATATTACACTACCAATCATTAATTGAATTTCTATCTTGTGGAACTTTTACAAAACAGTTAGTTTGCGGATCCCTTTGTACCACCTACTATAAAGGGATGAATGGTTGAAGCCCGATCCAAACTATATTAATATGAAATGCTCAGTTCCTAAATTAAATTTGTTTTTCCATTTGTAAAATAAAACCAAGTAATTATTAAGATGTCTAATACATTTGTTTTGATTGACTTGCAACCATTGTGTTCCACAAGATGATGAGTTGTTTACAAAATATGACTGCCATTATAATACTGCTCATTTGCCATCAGCGTTAAAATTGGCAGGCGCTTGTGCTTCATGTATATAAATGTCCTGCATTATTCTTGTTTATTTTTTTCTTAATAAGATTATTTCGTTCCAGCCACCATGGGAATTTCTTTTTTCAAATACTGATGAAGTGCACTGGACTCAAGTTCATTTTAATGGCTGGGTCATCAGGGTGTGGGTTCGAATCCCAGTCACAACTCTTGTGCCCTCGGGCAATGCACTTAAAACTATGATTGCTTCTCTTCACCCAGGAGTGAATGGGTACCTGTGAGGGCACAGATCATAGATGGTTCTTGGGATTGATTTAGCTTGGTGCACTACATACTTGGCAGCGCAGACTGCATACTCCCCAGGGAGCTGAGATGGTTTAAGGAATGAAATAAGTGGCCCACTGCCACTGTGCCATGAGCATCAACCATGGCGAATACCGGCTCTATATTGACCGTTATTACTTTTACTGTTATTATTGTTATCACTACTTTTCAATTAAATTTCTTCCGTTCTAATAATATACTCTTGTCCTGTAACACTAACAGAAGATCTGGACATATTTGGTGAATCCTATGAGATTGAGGCAAGCTCTGAGTATGGATTCCGTCAGCGATCCAACACCGCTGTCCGCTTGGAGAAACTCCGTAATGACCGCATGGCGCAGAAGAAATGCAAACGTATTCAGTGGAAGGGAGAAGCTTACATGGAATTTCCTGGTGAGTTATTGGGACAGAGCTCTGGTTTGGAAGAAATATCGCTAGATCTTTTTTACCTTGAAAACAATAAACGGAACTTCAACTCTCTGAACAAATTTAGAGAGATGACACTGTTTACAAAACAAAAACAGAAAAAGCTGAAACTGAAAAGTGTCATAAAAGTAGTGATTAAAAGTAGTATTTAAAACTATGAATAACCTATTAAAATTACCTCATTATTTTGCAAAAAGTTGACAGATTATGTGCAAGGGTCTCAGGTGCACTGAGCAATGAAGCCAATGCTGCAGTCAAGTGTGTCATGTACCAAGTTCCCCCAACTGAGAAATACTTGGTTTTTTTATACGTGCTGGGGATAGAGATAATGTAGGGGGTGTAACTAGACCAGCGCTGGTGGGGGCAAAGGAAATCAATTTGTGTGGGACTTAATACGCTTTCAATTAATTACATTGTATATCAGTTGATGAACTGAACCAAACATTATTCATTAAGGAGCTGATGGTCTGGGTAAACAACATTATTGTAATTAGGTCACAGACTTATTTGAATATAAGTTTCCGTAGGAATTTACTCAATCCCATTCCCACATGATAGGTTTTTTTGTTGGATCTCAATTTATTTATTTATTTGTTTATGTTGTTTGTTTGTTTGTTGTTGTTGTTTTGGGGGTTTTTTTGGGGGGGGGGGGTTTTTGGGGGTGGGGCTGGAGGGGGGGACACAAGGGTTCTGATTTTCTCACATGACCAGAACTTGAAACATCTTGCCTGCCAGGAAATGGCCTGGAATATACAAGGTCACTCTGTTTGTAAACAAGGTGACTTGGTCTGAGTACCTTCTGAGTCCTGAGCCAAAACTTAGGTGTAGGGGGGAAAAAAACACAAAAATCTTAAGCTAAAATTAACAGATGACCAAAACATTGATGTTTCTTGCAAGTTGGCTCAATGCAAAGTGGGGCAAGGTTGAATGAAGTCTGTGGTCATTCTATGTGTCGTTAATAATTCAAGTTAAGGAGGTACAACTTAAGACGTTAAGCGCAAGCCCCAAGTGTCAGGGTGACAGACTATAAGCCAGGGATTATGTGCCAATGATAAACAGAATGTTGATTTGCTAAGCAAAAAGTTGCGGGGGACCAGTCGAAAGCAATGAGCAATGAATGTAATTTAGCTACATCACTTTTCACACTACCGAGACAATTCCCAAGAAATCAAACCCCAGGAAATTGCTGGGGATTTTCAACCCCACCACCACCCGATAGTTGCTTCACATTTGATGCAATTCTTGGTTATCTCGCTCAATCGTATTCCTGAAGCAGGAGCGGGTATGAAATGGAAGGAGTTTGTCAGGGTTACCAATCCAAGGGTGAAAAGGTCAACCAAATGTGCCTGTGAATTTCCTAAGGGAATTCATCTAGTAAGAAAGGGACTCACTTGAGTCTTCTTTATATTTCATTTACTTCAGAGCAGCTTTATGAAAGTTGGCTGTTAACTCTTTAATCCGGGCCCAATTAAGTACAAAAAGTAGCACAGCACAATGCAGAATTTAGGTTAACAGCCAAAATGCTGCGTCACTTTTTGGGGGGCAATGGCTAGCAACCACCATTAGTCACCAATAACTCTTAACATATTCTGGTTTTAATCCCAATGATTAACATGGTTTTGTCAGTGCGTTCAACGTTGTATCTCGTTGCTTTAATAATGTATCTTGCTTGAGAGACGCTTCATGCAAAAACGCTCCTATAGGTTGTGTGTATAAATCAAGGATACTTTAACCACTTCAAGTCAGATGACATGTTTATCTGCAAATCTTTTTTGGACAGACTTATGGTTGACGTTTTTTAACGCTCGGAACAACTTCAGATTTTCCTCAAATTTTTTGCTGACAGCTCAGCAGCTGACATTTATACCCACCTGGATTTTCCAGTGTGTAGCCCCAGGCAGGCACCTACCACGCTTTATATAACCCATACAAAGAGCAACAACAGGTTCTGGAAAACATGCCTTGTAAAATCCCTTTCCAGGGGTTATTGTGTAACCCTAAATTCCAGACCTTTGTCCTGTTGTTATACAAATGTAGCATGCAAGAATGGACAGGCTGCCACCATTGTTGGTCATTATATTCGGCTCAATGGGGGTAAAGTTTGAATGTTCTGAGATTCCAGCATACCATGGCAAATTTTTGGCCGTGGTTCATGGCAAAGGTTCTGCGAATCACGGTGAGTGCCTACTCAGTTTTCTCGAGCGACAACATCGACTCCCGGAACTGATTATGAGAACCTTTGTAGTCTCTCCTTTGTCGAGTCAGGGTTTCATAGTGGCAACAATATTTTCAAAGGAAACAGTTACTCAAGAAACTCCAAAATATTCTGAAAAATAATGCAGGTGGGCACAATTTGTATTTTAAAGTAACAACGTGGTACAACATTTTGATGTTTTCAAACTTTCATGTAATGTAGATTGTATTTTGCCGCGTTGTTGCACTGACACAACAAAATGTAGGAAATCTATGTGTTTAATTAACCATGACATATTTCATATAAAATACAATATGAACACCATTAAACAGCGTAGAAGAATTTAAGATAGTTGGAAAAACACAAATTATTAATGGGGATAGAGGGGAAAAAAACTCTTTATTTTGGCAGTGTTTCAGTTGTTATAACATAGAGGTGTTAACCATTCTGATGGGCATCAGGCTGTGTACAGTTTCTAGCTCGTAATCAAGTCCAACATAATGAGTTCCCTGCTGAATTGTTAATCAGTTAATCGACCATACAAGACATGGTTTACTGATGTCAAAATTAACTAGATTATTCTCTAAAGAATAGTTGTGTCCAACCATGACCAACACAAGTATGTGTTAGAACGACACAAATAAAACCAATTTATTAGCAATGACAGTTTCAGCTGAGTGGGGACCAACACTCGAGAGATGTGGGCTGGGAACCACAACCTTTCATGTGATTATGAGTAGAAAGGTAGATCCCAATTCCACATCAAAATAAATAGGGCAAGGGTCAGTTGTCATCTTCTTCTTCTTCCTTTCAAGTGCAGCCTTTAAATGTACGCACTGCCAGTGCCAGACACACTGGGGCAAACCCCTTCTGTTAGCGATAAGTGTACTGGGGTCTTTTACGTGAATTGATAGTTTTTATAACAACACATGGGACGTATGGCTTTACGTCCCATCCGAAAGACGAAGCAATTTTGGTTAAAGTTGCTTTAAAAGGACACAAATGCCAAGACCTGGACTCAAACCCACACTCAGCTCTGCCGATCAGAAACACCAGAGCTTGAGTTCAGTGATCTTAACCGCTCGGCCACAACACGCCGTACGACGGAACCATCTGAGTTTACTTCCATGTTGGATATAGGCAATTAAACATCAATACAAGATTTTATATTATTTTTTCACTTTAACTTTACACTTGGACTGGAAAGCAAGATCAGATTGGGGTAATTTTTGTACAAATTTTGTGTGACTTCTTGAGACAGTGAAGAAGAGGAGTAAAAAAAGAAGAAGAAAATATTTTAGTTTTTTACCCTAACACCATGTATGTAAAGCACTGTGTCAGTACTTTCCCCCGAGTGCTGTAAAAACAATCCACAGGCATGTTACTTGGGTGGATATGAACCCACAACCTTTGCCATTCTAACCCGAACCTTTAAAAAAAAAAGAAAAAACAGAACAATTTTTAATTAGTGATATTCCAGTGCCCATTGGTACAGTGAGCACACAAGTACCACTCAGCATTGTATAGTATGGGCATTGTGACCTCATTCCCACTCAGTGACAGCCAACACTTCACCAACTTTAATGTATTGGTTTTTCCTTATAGTCTTTGATAAATTCATTAAAAACTTTAAGTACACTAATTGAACAAAATTCAAAGACACTTATGTGGTGTTAGATACCCAATTTGTTAAGTGTTAAATCATTATTAAATTAGTTTAACCATCAGATACACGTTTATTGTAATGTGTTTCTCTTTTGGATCTAATACATGCAAGCGGACATATTGGTTTGTGGAGACCATATTTCTTAGTGGTGTACAGAAGGGGATGACCTATTGACTGTTTTTATTGCTATAATTAAATAATGATAACTCGGCCAAGCTCATAAATTGGTCAATTTGGAGATTTTTAAGCACAAATCAAAATAAGATAACAATTAAAATTTGTCAGAAAACTTGGTTTGCTCACGACTGACAAATGGAGGGACGAGCATAGCACACTGGTATGCATTGCTTCTATTATGGACTGTATCATGAATGAGACCCTCACCTGGGTCCTGAGTAGGTGCCAATTACCGAGGGTGAACATTTGACTTTTGACTGCCGACCTCCAGACTGCTATTGTTTTTACCCATTTCCTGCTGATTGCACGCCTGCTAATTAGCTGGTCAGCAGGTGTACCAGTCTCTCCTTGCTTAATGAGACGCGGGAGTCACGTCTAGCCAAGGCTTTTGGGGCAAACACACATATGAAGTCAAATGTTGTTTTGGAAGGTTTAGAAATTATGCCTTCAAGTGGTGGTGCACCTGTGAAACGGAGTTTGTAAAATTTCTGGATAATCAAGAAGGGTTCGTTTCCGAAGGAGTAATTTCAAAGACTTTTCCTGAAGTCAGTCTCCCTTCTACATGTAAATATATCAGTTTATTTTCCCCCTTTTGTTTGTGCAGAAGCTATGTTTAATCAATTTTAAAAGGTGTTCCCTTTACTTTTTCAGTGAGATTCGGGATAGGGACAAGTTACTGTTTGTTTGACTGGTCCGCAAGCTTTTTCACTGGTCAGCAAGCTTTTGAACTAGTCAGCAAGCCCTTTCACTGGTCCGCAAGATTTTACACCGGTCCCAAGCTTGTCTTTATTGAAAGTAACGTTGTCATTTGAATTGGATGCCATTTAGACTGCCATTATCTCAAGCTTGTGCAGTTGGTCGTGATTGTGTTACAATCCTGAGAGTTAATCATCTTGATTGTACTTTTATCACCTCATATTTCCCTCCATTGGTGTTAATTCATTCTTTTCATAAAAACACAATAGTAAGAAGTACATCTCAGTTGGACAATGTTTGTCCCATCTACCATGAGGACCTTGATTCAGGGCATCCTCTCTCTCTAATGTCGTCTGAGTGGCATCCAGACAACCTAAACTATCTGATTAATATTCTCCGTTCTTCCCACCTGTAATTGTCTCCTCTTTTCCCTTGATAACTCTGGATCCTTAGGGCAATTGTAATCTCTAATCTGGGTAATTTCTCTGTCTCTCTCAGCTTGCTCTCTGGAATATTTGTTCTCATTAAAGAATGTTTATCCTTGCCATTTAATCAAGAAGACCGCTAGGCCTACTGACCACCTGTGTCAGCTAGCTGGTCTGTTCAGGGACATCATAGTCTGGTACTTAGGTTACAAATTTAGCTTAGCAGTTACTTATGCTTAGCACCGTTGATGCGTTTACCGGCCAAAGTGTACACATTCTGTATGATGGCTTGGTTGTCATTAAGTTAACCCTAACCTATCCCAACCAATAACCAACTGCATGATTTGTTTGATTCTGTTGTGCCCATGACTGCATACCACCAGGCATAGCACCATTATCAGAGTCCAACAGTTGTTGAGTTATCATATGGTGTTGGATTATGCTCGAGAGAGGAAGGATCCTAGTAAACACTTAGATATTTTCTTCCTTTAAAGTGAATTTGGGTGAGAAGGGGATTGTCAACTGTTATCACTGTTGTTCTTAGACTCAGAACTTGAATAATTAGTTTTATCACTGCTTCTGCCCCCCTCCCCCCAACCCCCTGCTCTCTTGAAGTACATCAATGCTTTTTTGAAATACTGAAGTAATGATTCGCATCCTCTGGTTTATAAACACACCCTGACAATCAATCTGTGCAAATTGCATCAAATCGGGTGTCCATGTTTGACAGAAAATAACAACAATTTTGTTAGTCCATTTGGGCTTTATTTCTATACAATTGAAATTAGTCTGAGGAATTTGATTTGAGCATTCACTTGTAACCGAACGACGCATTGTACCAGACATCGTTCAAATTTAACTCGAAGATGGCTGATTCAGAGCTTTCAATCAAACTTGTGTTGACTTCCGCACTATTTTTAATATCTGTTACCGTATTGTCTCTTGTCTACAATGTTCACTCGTCAGTTGTTGTTTTTCATTAAAAGCTGACATGACAGAGATTTACTTTAAAAGGTTATACTCCTCCAGTCAAAATGTCAATGAAACGAATGAATGAAATCCTTTTTGGGGGGGGTTGATTAATCCAGTTACAAGGCTGTTTGTGTTTTCTTCCATTTGCAATAATTAGTTAAAAGGCTCCTAGGGGAAATTAATCTGACTATTTATGACTAAAATAGAAAAGAAATCCGGTAAATGTTTTATTAGAAGAAAAAAAAAATCCCCAAATGAACATCTAATGGACTAACAAAACAGCTGGTACTGCACTATGTTTTCTAAAGTTCCATCTAGCAATTGTTCAGATTATGCTAGGATACAATCCTCAGGCCATGACTACCGTTACAAAATATCATGAAGCTTTTTCATTTCTCTTTCCCGAGTACAGAGGAAGACCTTGATGAGTTGTTCTCCAAAAAGAAAATCCTGAGAAAGAGGATGGACTTTTCTGATCGGCGCAGATCGATTCTGTCGGCACAGCTAGAGCAGAACCCAAATCAAGCCAACAATCCCTTTTCTGAGTTTGCAAAGTTCGATGGCAAGGTGAGGATTTGAAGATTTTAAGTTACACCCCCAGGGAAAGAACTCTGTCTCTTTGCTACACTGGCTGTTTTTATATATATATATATATCTACTCCTGAACGTGACGTCCAACACCCATACACAATTCTGAATGAACAAGTATAGCACAATGTCAGCAGGCTTTGCCCATCTGGAGGTTGCTTCCTCCAAACTATGTAATGTAGCTTTAGGCTCGGAAATTCTAATTCAAGCGGTCACTTTTGACTGAGCAAGTCAGTGTACCAGAAAGTATTCAACTCCAACTCGCAAATGACTTATTACTCTCTCTACCAGTAACCTTAAACAAATGGCAACGCAAGAGTGACCAAGGTCGCAACCAGCATAGCTCAGGGGGGCCTGGGGGCAGGTGTCCCTCCTTACCACTTTTCCAGTGACCCCCATCCCCCCCACTGGCATTTAAGAAGCAGGATGAAGCCTCTATTTGGAAAACTGTTGTCAAATTTGCTCACCTTTGAAAATATAACCTGTAAATAAAAGACAGGGTAGATGTCTAATTCCACAAATGGGGTGTTTAAAAAGAAACCCAGATGGTAATCTGGTTAACGCTATGGTGACAATTTTAATCTGGTTACATGCAGTTGATACATTCACAATACCATATCTATCCCCAAAATGGGATATCAGTGGTTGATGACGGCACATGCAAAGGGTGTATAACAAAGCTTCTCTTCTCTGTTCCCACATCTCCATTTACAGGCTCATTCCGGAAGCTCCAATATTAAGAAGATTGATATCTACCTAGCAATGTGTGAAGGGGATGCCCGTGAGTTTCCGCTTACTATTTACATTATGGGTAATGCCAAGGTGCTTGACCTTATCGGTCTGATATGCTGGCACTACACCAATGACGGCTACCAGCCTGAGCTAAGGTGAGTACCTCTCTGTGTAGTGGGCAGGAACGATTTCCCGATGTAGGATTATTTTGTATTAGTTTATAGACTTCATGGATTTACCTTTTTATTGCTTATCATGACTGCAATTATACATTGATTTGACCTGTCCATCATGCGATAAAGATCGACCAATAGGTGGGCAGTACTTGTGATAGCGGTCAAACACTCTTAACATTCAGACCCCATAGGACTTTGATCTTCATAGAGGCAACCGAAGCAATTGCCCCTGCAGTGGCCCCTCTTCATTGACTTGCTGCCCCTTGAAATTGTCAAGTAGATAATATAAATTATCTCACAGGAGAATCTTTATCAAAGAGAGAATGTTGCCCATCGAGGGATGAAGACTAGACGTGAACAGCTTCCTCAACCAAAATAAATCGGAACTACATTCCCATAGTCAAAGTACCTGTCTCGGACTAAAAATTCAGAGGCTAAAGGATTAAAAACAACAATGTTGTTTTCCAGGGAGAATGTAGAATCGTATTGCCTGATGATTGCCGAGGAAGATGGTGAGGTGGATACAGACTTTCCGGCTCTTGATAACCGGGAAGCCTTCTCCAAGTTCGGCTTCAACACGCTGGCGTTGGTACCGCTGGATATGCCGGAGGATGACAACAGTGAAGAATCCAAGCAAGAGGGATGTGTCATCAACATGTGAGTACCGGACTATATTAGTTGCAAGTCTAATAAAGCATCTATCAAAAAGAAAATTAAAAACACAAAAAAGAAGAAGGTGGAAGGAAACACAAAGGACAACATCAAAGGTGGGAAGAGAGAGAAGAAAGAATTAATGAGTGAATCAGACAGATTAAAAAGGGGGATATCTGTAGGAAAAAGAAGAAGGCAAAGACAAAAGTTTGTTAGTCATTTCCTTCTTGGATGTTCAGACCATGGGGGTTGAATGGTCTGGAGGCGCCTTATCCACAGTTTCTCCCAACAGAGGAACAGTCTCTCTGTGGTTACCAAGTGCATCACACTTTCCACTTGACTGCTTCTGTTACACCAGTATACCTGTTTATTTGTGTTGTGTTGTCATTTAGCCTTAACTCTGCTAGGGTCGAAACGTCAGGCCATTAACTACTTTTTGCCTTTATATACCATAGGTCCTTTTTGGTTGGTAAGCAGTTTGCAACAGCTAATTTTATTTTCTCAAAAAGAAAATTAAAATACATTATTTAGAAGTTGCACACATTTCCGTTGATGATGGACAGATGGATAAATGGGACACAGCCCCAAATAGCAACTTTACAGCCCTAACAATTTAAGGATTAGATAAGCAAGATGATAAACAGATAAGCTGTCATTCATGGTAGGGTAGTTTAAATCTACAGTCAAATGTTTGTCCATTTTGGTCACTCTGTCCTCATAAACAAGAACTTAATTTTTTTTTAAACAATGAATAAAAAATATAAATTTTTAAGTAATTGCTTGCCAAACATTGTTATTTTGTGTGTGCACAGGATCAGATTTCACAAGATTTGAAGGATTTTTAAAGTGCAAGAAGAGATTTCTGCCTTCCCTGAAGACAAATTGGATTTTTCAAAATTCTTCTGTTTTACATTTAATCATTTCATGTGTTACATTTATGCTGGAAGTTTTCACCAATAGGTTGATGTATTAGGGATTTGTTTGTTCCAGCTTGTGGGAACTTTTGTCCGTTTTATGGAGGTTGCTTTCTCATCAAACAGGGATGAGGAATGTCAGACTTTTGTCTGAATTCAAAGTTTTTATGTTTAGCTTGACGCTATTTGATCTACTTGTCTAGTGTTGAGGATTCTGGTCCAAGAAGCTGCTTGCAATCTATAACTCCAGGGGTTACCAAAAGGTTGAAATGCCATCATTTCAACGTACCTCCTTAAGTTAATATCCTAGTTTCAGACCTTTGTCAGCGATGACTCTCACCCCTGGTTATAAAGGCCCCTCAAATGCACAATGCATTGACTTTGTTTTTACATATGAACAATTCAATCTTATTCCCTAGAAAGTCTACTCAGAATATCCATTTTGAGGAAATTATGGAGCGGCATAATTTTCTTGGTACTATCGTTTCCACCTACGTAAACTATGGGATAAAAGAACTGCCCGTAATACATGCATGTCCATTAAAATGTCAAGTAACATAAATTCATCTTCAAATTTCCAGAGAAAAGTGGCGAAAAGGAATGCTCCTGGCTGAATCAGCCGAACACCTACTGATTAATTTCTTGTGACAACTTTGTCGTGTCATGAATAAATCTGTTTCATTTGGTCAGTTATCCATTCCCTTAAAAAAAAAAAAGGAAAAACCCTCTTCGCTAGATATCTTATGACCACCTACTTAGAAAGGGGGGAAAGAGAAAGCTTCTATCATGGGGGTTGGCACGCACACACAAATCCTAGTTTGTCCGAGGCTAGCCCCCCGATGCTGATATTTATTTTGTTCTTGTGATGAGCTGAAGCGCCGTTTAATTACCTCAAGTCTTGGCATGGAATTAGAGTGTCCCACTCTATTTACACCGTGGTGGTGATTGGCACTGAGGGGGGTAACATCACCTGTTGTGGGGTTCAAGCCAAGAAAGGACAGGGGGGGGGGGGGAGTTCTCCTAATCAGAGACGTGGATGAACGTATCATCCCCACTTTCGCATGTCCAAAGATGTGCCATAAATCTGGAAGGCCCTTTTTTTTTCTCTTTCTTTATCCAGGCCAGTTCCGAGTCTCATTACTGAATTGTCTTTATCTTTGTGGACACACCATACATGTGCGTAGGGTTGATTTGTCAGAATTGTTAAGGTCTCACCATTGGGAAGTTAAAGAGCTAGTTAAATTGAGGTTTTTGAATGCTTACAAACAGCTGTTGCTACTCCTTGCTATATTTGTTAGATTTTTAATTTTTTTAAAAGGATATTTGGAACTTCTATGTAGAAGTTGTCACTTTCTATTTTCTATGGACCTCTTCTCCCATTTTGGCGGTATCGATGGTTAACCTTTGTGTTTGGGTTATAGGTTAAGATAGGACAAAGCCATGGTGGAAATTTTCATAATAATATCAATTGGTAAAATCCAAGGTACTGTCTCTGTATTAGCACTCCAATGTTTAATGTACGCAGGCATTATGTACGTACATGTACATACGTGTACGTACATACGTGTACGTACGTGTACGTACATACGTGTACGTACGTGTACGTACATACGTGTACGTACATACGTGTCCGTACATACGTGTACGTACATACGTGTACATACATGTACATGTCCTAATTGTGAAAGTGAAATTCTTAGGCTGTGTTCAAATTTATGGCTGCGGCTGTTGTTAAGGGTGTTGCTACGGGCAGTGTATGCTTCAACTCATGTTAACGGCATTTGGAACACAACCTTTGAACCAGAAATACTATAGGAACTGGTGAAATTCCACCAAGACAAGTATCCTGGGTTTCCATTTTCTTATATATAAATCCCCACCTACTAGTAGAGACCCAGGCTCATGTATGTCTACATACATAACATTAACAAACATTTGAAGAAAAGTTCTAGCACTTGCACAATAAAGGCTGTATGAATGACAAACACAAGGTAATAATTTACAAATGGCTGCACATGGTAACAGCCGAGTATCCCTTGTGTATCTGCTGAACAGTCTATGTGTTCAAGCCTCAATTTCATGCCGCCACTTTTGTCACTAAATTTACCCCTTGCAACCCCTGCCCCCTGGCGAAAGTAGAGAGAAATCCACCCCTTCTGATGATGATGAACTTGAAGCTCGTTGCACTTTTTCCCTTCAACCGGACTCTCTTTCAACAGCGTCTTAATCTCCCCCTCCAGATCCTTCCCCGATAGAAACTAGTATCCTTTCCCTGCGGCCATGCTCCGGCTATATTCAGTTTGAGATGTGGCTGTGTTTCCTGCCCACACCACCTCCCTGCTTCCAGTACGCCACCTAACCTGTTCTCACTCGGGTCCCTCAACGGTAGCCTGAGGGTATATATGCCCTCTCCTTCCCTACCCTCCGGCGCTGGCTCCTAACTACTTCATCCTACGATCACAAGCCCGCGGACGTGTCATGGAAGTTGAAAGGTTGTATCAGTGCATTGCGCTCTTATTCTTAAAGGTCGGGTGATGAATAGAAGTAATCTGGGCCATACCTTTCCAGCGGGGCCTTTGCCAGAAAAAAATGTGGCCGATTTAGTTTACCATGAAGCAAAACTGAAACATAGGATTCTTGTTAACGTAGAAGTCTCACAGGTCCCTGCACTCAATAATCAAATCAAATACTGCCATAAAAATACACATACTCAATATACAATACAAGTAATGCAAAACACATATTTAACACTGTTAGAAACATGGCATTCCTCCTTTTCCTTGTGTTCTTTCAAAGAAAATGTAAACTTTTCCAGCTACTGGGATTACAGTTCCCGTCCCTTGTGCATTAAAGACATTTGGAGATAAAGGTTTGTGACCAAAGTGGTTCAGTAGTGTGAAGGAGACAGAAGGTTTGAGTTTAAACAACTTCAGTAATCAGGTTCCTTTACAAAACCCAGAAATCTCACAAGCCTTGAGGTACTTTCCAAACCTACACATATCACCAGACTCCTCTGAGAGCTGACAAAGTTTGATATTGGCCCAGAAAAACAAAGACAATCCAAGGTGTTTTTTTTTAAGTAATGGCAAGTAAAGTTTACATTTGAAAAATAAAATAGAATCAAAGTCAAGTGGGCCCAATCTCATAAAGCGTTTGAGCACCAAAGTAAAAGTGCTAAGCACAGAAAAATCTTGCGTAATAGAAATAGGTTACCAGGCAAAAATGTAATGAAGTTTATGTTGTTTGAACTCGTGCCCCACTATTTTTTTGCTGAGCAAAGAAATTCTCTAAGTAGTGAGCTACGGCTCTGGCTTCTGCTTTGGCTTCTGCTTTGGCTCTGGCTTCTGCTACGGCTCTGGCTAAGGCTCTGTCAGTTATTTTAAAATGTGTGCTTTCAGGAAAGGCTTCAAACAGGCAGACATAGCCTGTACAAGAACAAGAACAATTTATTGTTGTTTGATCAGTTGAAAGCGATAGTTCCTTGGCATAGACAGCAGAGGAGGTGGGAGATGGTGGCAGGAAGACCATTCCGGATGGAAAGACTACCCATCATGTCTTGCCTCAAGGGATGAAACAATCAAACTTGTCCCTCTTCCAATCGCAACGTCTTTTATACCTCACCAATGATGTAGGAAGGGCATTGTTTAGTCATCATGTAAAAATACATTTGTTATTGTCTATTTCGAATCACATGTCTATATGCACTCTTCAAAAGTACATGACTGGGTGAACTTTCATACCCAGCTGGGAGTCTATATCACCCGATTTGGACTCTATATCACCGGATTGGGACTCTATATCACCCGATTGGGACTCTAAATCACCCGATTGGGACTCTATATCACCCGATTGGGACTCTGAATCACCCGATTGGGACTATATCACCCGATTGGGACTCTATATCATCCGAATCCGATGTAGAACTCCATACTGTACTATTCCAATTTAGAGAAATTTATACCTAGTTCTTGACCCTTTCTTCTGATTTGGAACTTCAAGGAGGAGGGCCAAAAATAGGAAAATTGTGTTTTTACTTTACCCTTTAAAGGGAGCAAATAGGATTTAAAAGTTGACAAGGAATGTTGAAGGCTTGCCATCGCACTATGAAATAATCTTTTTCAGATTTGTCTCGGCTCTTCCTGTGGCTTTACATACATCCTTTATACTATTTAGAAACAAGATTTATACTGTTCCATCCATGAGCATGTAATTCTTATAATGTAGGTACAGTGCAGTGTTTGCAGACACAAATGTTTTCACCATGGGTGGGACAACATAAAGGTTATTGACACATAGCACTCCCTCCTTCCAAACTCCGCCCACTGATGGGTGATTCACCAAGGGAAACAAAACACACTGAATCATACATATCCTGACCTGAATTCATAGTACACCCTGCTACAGTTTGACCTCTCTTCCTTAATTAATGACGAGGGTCTCTCTGCCAGGGAAAGAATTGTCTTACAGCCTTATTTTCGTGTTTTCTTTCGGTCTGATTGTGAATTCTGGTTCTGGCAAACATGCACAGGTCAGGTTGGAGTTGCTGGAGGCAGTGTCTCCGCTGCCTTTGGGCATGTATGGTAGAGTTTGGTGACTTTTGAAGGAACTTGTGTGTATTTGGAGTTAATGAGAGGTAACAGGTGTAATGGAAATTGGAACAATGAGGTTAATCAAAGTAACATACTGGGACTTGACCTTTTTGTCTCGTGCCCTCATTTGACCCAAAGACATTGTGTCATGAATATTTAGGTCACTTACTTTCAAAGAGTACAAAACATGTACTCCTTTTTTTTGCCGCCGTTGCAATTTTACCACCTTAGCCTGAGCTACATTTATACTCTAGGCCTGTGTTTGCTACTGAGTAACTTCCACTAGCGTGAAGTTGAACAATGCAATAATAATACAACACTTGTAGTGCGCACTGTATCTGTTAAACATTCAAAGGCGCAGGTCAAGGACAGTCAAATAATTCTCAGATGTGTCCATCGCGGCCAATCTGAAAAAAATTTGTTTTAAGAGGTTGTTTGAAATGGGAAATGTCCTTGTGTGTGTCTCTAAGATACTTAGACAAACAGTTCCAGAGGCAAGGGGCAATATTAGAAAAAGGCCCTCTCATCGTAGGTGGCGAGGCGAGTCCGGGGGAACAAACAGCATGCTGCCCGATGACCTCAGACCAGGCCTGACATGCTGGTGCTGAAGTATGTTCTGTAGGCAGGGAGGGGCTGAACCATGAAGCGCTTTGAATGTCAGGAGGATGGTAGTGAATTCTAAAACTAATGGGCAGCCAGTGTAGATTGTGTAGGATGGGACAGATATGAAAAGACATTTTGAATAACTAGAATATTGATAACTAGAGTTAATCATATGCTTATTTTCCCCCGAGTGTTTAGGTCGATTAAATATTGATGAAATGTTAAACTTAAATCACATTCATGAAATAAAGATCAAGCTTACTTTATTTCATTTGAAGTTAGGAAGATTGTGTCAAGGGGGTAGTTTTCAAGATAAACAGTATTCATCCAACTGCCACAAGAGTACTTAAATTTAAATATGTATTGTTTGATTCATGTTAACTTTTTGAATTCAAAACTTGAATTCGGAAATTTGTCAATTTTTTTATTTATATAGATGTTGTTTTTTGTTTAAGTGCAAAAATACCATAACTATTTTTCCCCCTAACATACAAACAAAAGGCATTCAAAGCATTTTGAATCGTAACACAAAATCAGTGTATAGTAATGTTTTGTTAAACCAAACTATGCTGCAGGCATGACACAAATTAAAGGAAACGCAATATGTATGTCTGCCCAATTGTTGAAAAAGAAAAGAAGTTTGGTGTGGCTTCAACTGGAAAAATGGAAATGCAGTTTGATGTCAGGATTTATTTAAACACGGAAATGGATCATCAAATAATAATCTGTTTAGGAAAACATATACATTTCACATTTCCTCAAATATGATGAGTTGTCAGATGGAATAACTTCTTGGGATGTTACAATCCTTCAGCTTATGATCAAGTTTTTACTGTTCCTCAGTTTAGAACCCTTGAGCTTATGATAAATTCTTGCAATCCCTTAGCTTAGGATTTTTCATCCCTTAGCCGAAGAGCAGGTCTTACCATCTTTTACCATATGATTAAAGTTGCCAATCCCTAGCCTAAGTCCTAATCCTTAAAACTTCCCTTATAGACCAGGACTAAGTCTCAACATCCCTTATCTAAGGACGAAGTCTGACCATTTCAGCTCAAGACAAAGTCTTACGATTCTTCAGCCTAGATTTAAGTCATAATATCTTTCAGCTTAGAACTAAGTCTTGTTATCCCTCAGGTTAGGACCAAATCTTACCATCAATCAATTTAAGACTTAGTCTTACCATCCTCAGCTTAGGACTTAGTCTTACCAACCCTCAGCTTAGGACTTAGTCTTACCATCCCTCAGCTTAGTACTTAGTCTAACCATCTCTCAGCTTAGGACTTAGTCTGACCATCCCTCAGCTTAGGACTTAGTCTAACCATCTTTCAGCTTATGACTTATCTAACCATCCCTCAGCTTAGTACTTAGTCTTACCATCCCTCAGCTTAGGACTTAGTCTAACCATCCCTTAGCTTAGGACTTAGTCTGACCATCCCTCAGCATAGGACTTAGTCTAACCATCTCTCAGCTTAGGACTTATTCTAACCATCTCTCAGCTTAGGACTAAGTCTTACAATCCCTCAGCTTAGGACTTAGTCTTACCATCTCTCAGTTTAGTACTTAGTCTTACCATCCCTCAGCATAGGACTTAGTCTAACCATCTCTCAGCTTAGGACTTATTCTAACCATCTCTCAGCTTAGGACTTAGTCTAACCATCTCTCAGCTTAGGACTTAGTCTTACCATCCCTCAGCTTAGGACTTAGTCTAACCATCCCTTAGCTTAGGACTTAGTCTGACCATCCTCAGCATAGGACTTAGTCTAACCATCTCTCAGCTTAGGACTAAGTCTTACAATCCCTCACCTTAGGACTTAAGCTTACCATCTCTCAGTTTAGTACTTAGTCTTACCATCCCTCAGCATAGGACTTAGTCTAACCATCTCTCAGCTTAGGACTTATTCTAACCATCTCTCAGCTTAGGACTTAGTCTAACCATCTCTCAGCTTAGGACTTAGTCTTACCATCCCTCAGCTTAGGACTTAGTCTTACCATTGAATTCTCAGCTTAAGACCAAGTATTTTCATCACTTAGATTTGCATCTGATCTTAAAATCCCTTACCTTAGCACCAAGTCTTCCATCCCTCAGCTTAGGATATCCTTTCTGAAATTTGGTAAGACAGAAAGACTGTTGAGCCAAGCTCCAATTGTGGTGTGTACCTAGGGTAAAAAATAATAATTCACTTGTCAAAACAGTCAACAACTTTTGACCATGTAGGTATCTGCTCAAGTTCGATATGGAAGATTATATGCCCTTCCTGAATCATAACCAAACCTCTGATAGAAAAAAAGAAAAAAAGAGCTATAATATTCTGATTTGGTATTTTTGCCCAGCCGTCTGTCGCCATCTCCCACTAATCTCCACCTCTGCCTTGTTTCCCCTCCTCAACAGAAAATCCTCGGACGGTGAATCCAAAGTGGCTGTTGACAACCTTAACACCACGTTACGGGAGATCCTGGTGCGCGCCTTACGGAAAAGAAAAGGGGTAATACCGACTGCAGGTAAGCTCTCTGATTTGTGTGACTGATACTCCCTGATTACCATGCATCCAAATGATTTTGTTCTGTCTTTTTTTTGTGTGTCTTCAGACTTTTGGGTGGAAGCCGGGAGCAATTAGGGGCTGGGTTAAAATTAGTGGAGTGTTGTAAGAGCAGGGGTGCAAAGGAGATATGTATCAGCGAGGTACACGGGGAAAAGAGGTCATCATAAAGATGATATTGAAAAATGAGGATGCATTTTGGTCAAACTATGATGTGTCAGTATTCTTATTAGAATCAGGAGGTGGGTGAATGTGTATGGCTTTATCATTGACATGTTCCCTGTCTGCAAGACACATGAATGAATACTGATTCCCATCATACCAAAAAGGGGTCACCCTATTTTGACAATCCAGCCTTGGTTGTGAAGAGGGGTGGTTGCAGTGACATTGTTTAAAGGAACACATTGCCTTCAAATCTCATGAAATTTTACTGTTTGGAGGTGTTCCTTATACTTATTAAGAGTTGTTCTTGCAATAAAACACCTTTAATGTGTTATAATTAGTGAATGGTAATTAAAAAAACAAACATTGACCTCTGACCCCCGAGACATGTCCCGCGAAATGTATACGTTTTTCAAGCCGTCAATACGATCGTTGATAAAATAACAGTAACGGGTACCAGACCTTCGTACACCACACAAAGCATCGGTGTTACTAGGTTGGCCCCGCTAAAATCATACATTGTACGAGAACCCTGTCTTTGCGTCGTCTACTGTACTGCAGCAGGCATGGGGAGGTCTATGGATGGTATGGCTGCGGGGCTTTGCTGCTGCTGGTACGTCCCTGGACGCCCGGACGGACCGAGACATGGGGACTTGCTACTTAATTATTTAACGTATGTTTTTTCTTTCTTTTTTCATTCATTTATTAACCGGATATTTATTGGAATACAATAAACAGATGGTAATCGTAACATTTTTAATAAAATAATTGCTCAGTCGTAGTTCAACAGCTGCGACTGGAAATAAGACTAATAGAATTTGTCCGCCATTTATGGGAGTCAAAATGTTGACTCCCATAAATGGCGAGCGTTTTGTTTCGCGAAAGTTATCAAAAGCGAAGCATTTCTAAGGCACGTTTGTGTGGATCATTATATTCTACTTTTTAAACATCTTCCTGACTGTGCTCATTATACATCAAACGCTTTTTATAGCCCAAAAGCGCCCAACCCGAAGGCAACGTGTTCCTTTAATAGCTGCATCATTTGAAGACACCAGTGTGAACAGCAGAATAAATAAAGAACAGGCACTTAATTTCATTGAACTGCTAAAGCAGAAAACATTTAATAATGTTTTGCTACGCAAAAATAAGCAGGATACCAGTCACAGATGGTTTGGGTGTCATGGTGTTTTGGCTGGTAACATTATTTTGGTAAGCATACTTTTGTTGTGCTTACATGTAGCAACTTTTTGTTCTTAAGCAGCTCTATGAAATTGGGCTGTTATCTTTGAAGATCTTTGAAGATTTGACAAACTGAAGTTTTTTCATTCTTCAAACGAACGGAACTGAAATACTCTTTTTATCTCATTGGAATATTGATCATAAATAGTGAACACACATAAATGATGAACACACAATAAATGGTGAACACACAATAAATGGTGAACACACAATAAATGGTGAACACACAATAAATGGTGAACACACAATAAATGGTGAACACACAATTAATGTTGAACACCCAATAAATGGTGAACACCCAATAAATGGTGAACACCCAATAAATGGTGAACACACAATAAATGGTGAACACACAATACATGGGGAACATCCAATAAATGGTGAACACACAATAAATGGTGAACACCCAATAAATGGTAACCACATTATAAATGGTGAACACACAATACATGGGGAACATCCAATAAATGGTGAACACGCAATAAATGGTGAACACACATTAAATGGTGAACAACAATAAACGGTGGATACGCAATAAACGGTGGATACACAATAAATGGTGAACACACAATAAACGGTGGATACACAATAAACAGTGGATACACAATAAACGGTGGATACACAATAAACGGTGGATACACAATAAATGGTGGATACACAATAAACGGTGAATACGCAATGAATGATTAACACTCATAAAATTCATAATTGAAAACATAAGTCAACCTAGAAAGTTTCCCTACTCATTGTATTTCAGAAAATTACCAGGCTGGCCATAATCCCATAGTAATGAATTTTGTGAAGTGCTGTTTTCATGAAAAGATAATTAAGCCTTTGCAACCAAACGTTCATGTTTTAAAATCATTGTTTCAGAGAAAAGTACATATCTGAAGTCTTGCAAATTTGTTGCTATATCTACCCTAACACATTGTATTAATGAGTAATTAATTGTTGAACAAGATTGTATCTTCAATGAAAACTGATCAAACCAGGCCAGTGTGCAGAGCCTCATTTACAAATCAATGCGCAAACAAAATTGGCACTTTGTGAAAACTAATCTTATCTGGGTCACACAAACTGTCTCCTCAGGAAAAACTCAGAAGCCACAGCACTCGTTTATGGCACCGTGCCAACAGTATGTGCTTCAATTCGAAAAATGCTCAAATAAAAAGTGTCTCTTCTTGAAGACTCCAATCTGTATATCTTAAGATACTCTCAATGTGCTAAATAGTGCAACTACAAGTAAAGTTACTTGATCTTCAGGTTGGGTTTGGAGCAGTCAGTGGTGGGTGAAGTGAGGAGGGTGGGAATGAGGGGTTTAGATAGAGAGTGGAGGTGTGGCCAGTGCTGTGACTGAAGGAGGGGTTGATGTGTACAGTATTTGGGTTGACATAGTGTGGATTGATGGTTACCTGGTTTGTAGGTGGGTTTCCTGTTGCGGAGTGGGGGTGTCAGTAGAGAACCTCTGGGTAGATGATGTTGCATGCCTGACCCCTTGGTTGTGGGTAATGTGAGTGAGTTGTTGGTGGGTACTCTGGAGCAGGCAACATAGAATTGTCCATTAGAGTAGCAGGGTTTCAGGAGGTGAAGTCCTGCAGCTTGTAAAGTGTCTGGCCTTGTGCTTTGTTGATTGTCATTGCAAAGCAAAGTTGTACTGGGAATTGGAGGCAAAGGGGAATGACAGAGTCAGTTGGGGTTGTTAATGAGAAATATATGAAATTGTGCTGAGACATTGACAAAGAGGGCAAAACTGAACTTGTTCTGAGATAGTCAATGCGAAAGATTCTGTGATCAACAGTATCATGTGCACACAACACTCTGTGCAAAATATTTTTGGCCAAATTGTCTCTTCAGGAAAACAGTGACGATTTGTTGAATAAAAAAAAGCACAAGTAATTCTGTGAAATTTGGCACGGAGTGCTCAAACTCACAAAACACCCAACATACTCTACTTACTCCACATTGTTTTAGTCAATTATTTCAATGTTGACAGAATTACACCACTTGTGTATCGACATTTCCCCAGTTACTTTTGATCCCCAGTACCTTTTGCATGTATTGATATTTTAGCACCTATAAAAGTTTTGCAGGTTGGTTTCAATGTTTTTTTTTCCCTTTCTTAACTACAAATGCACTAAGTGACATTTTCAACAAAATGCCAAATGTTGAACCCACTGAAAGAGCAATGAGTTGTGATTCCAATTATCGCATTCAACTTTACCCACTCGTCTCGTTCCTGTCCAAAAGTCTGAAATTTCTGACATCATAAACTCGCAGGCAATCATCCTAACATGCGCGCTGAAGAGAAAGGCAAACGGTAAGCGTGGTGCCGACCGCAATCAATAGTGTGTGCAATTAGTGCGACGCAAACACCGTTATGGCATCTAAATGACTAGTCATGATCAATCAATGTGTCAGAACCCAAAGGTTTTTTTTTTCTTCCCCCCTCTGTTTTCTGGATATATGTGGTGATAGTGGTTTAGTGTGTGGAAAGGTTAGTGTTGAGACATGACTTGGATTTCTTGTGTGTGTGTTCAATTTGACAAAGTTGTTTGTTAGGTCTACTTATGTCATCCCTGGTTGACCGAATCTGGTGAATTATTACACTGGAAATCAATGAAACTCCAACAGGGGACCGGTGTGTATATACATACCGATAATTTTCAACTGTATAGTTTGGTAACTACGTGTAAATACTATCATAGGTCAAGCAATAGTAAAGTGCACTGTCTGCAGAGAAATGCAAGCCTGTTTCAATTGGGATTAGTCCAGGCGACACATTGCTGCCACTTTGTGTTTGTTTATGATATGTCAGTATAGGGGGGGGGGGTCTCAGCTCTGATGTGTAGTGTTGTGAATGTGTATGAGTATGACCATACTTCATCATCATCATCATCATCACTAACCCTAGACTACATCCATCCTAAGTCTGTTAGAAAGAGACTACTCCAGTCTCTCTCTGGTCTCCCATACTCTCATGATAGATGCAGAATCATCATTGACGTGGAAACACACACCAATATGCAGATCTTAAGTTTGGCTTCTTGGCTGACAATGGTGTCAAATATTCCTCGGAACATTTTGAAATATTCCTCGGAACATTTTGATTTCATATTTCGATTTCATATTTCTGTTTTGTGTCAAACCTGAGTACAATGTGTTCACTGATTTATAAAGTTTCTCAGCTGTCAAACTTGTTCCAAGCAGAGTCAAATGTTGCTTAGTAGAATGTTATCGTACCAGCTTAAATTGTATGTACATTGCTTAACACTTAGATGCTTCGTCTTCTGCTTAAGGATTTAGATTTAAAGAAATTGAGCTTAGAGCAACTGGGAAGGGTTGACTGGACTTTATGCTCATTGAATAACACAGAATAATAAAAAATTAAGCTTTATCGTGTTAAGTCCAAGCTGTAATAAGATATTCAACTATTAAATCTCAAGAAAACCATATGTTTCAATTTAATATTTGTATACATACAATAAGCTCCTTTTGTTGTCAAATGTCATCAGTGTTTCTACAGAAAAGTACGATTGCACTTTGGGTGGTGTTTTTTTTTTTTTTTTTCATGGTTGACATTATTTGATATTGAGAGGTAATGCAGTGCAAAGGGACAAGGCAAGAATTGGCAATGCTCTTTGTACCCAATGGCTTAAGTCAACCCCAGTGTCGTGCTTGCAACTTAATCAGTCAGAAATGAAATCTCAAGCAGTAGTTACTGAAAATGTAATAATAACACCAATTTAATCATTCTTTTTGACACCATGTCATGGATTTGTTCATGTAGAGAGAATACCACAAATTGCTGATCATACATTTTACCAAGATTAATTGGTAATTATTGTAATAAAAAAAATGTAAAAATCGTAATGAAATTTGTGGGTGTGAGGTGTGAGTTAATTTTGGACCTGAGAATGGAGATTCTTGTGACTCTCTGTGCCCTTGCCCTAAAGTCATGACCACGGTGTTTTCAACAAGTAAAGGAAATATTTTTCAGTTTGTGGTTTACTGTTTCAAAATGAAGTAGCACATCGAAGAGTGCGCCCCCCCCCCCCCCCGAAAACAAATTAGCTCTCAAACCAAGTTCTAATGAAAATAGGAAAGTTTTAACTTGGTGTGTGAAATGTTTATCTTGTAAACCTTAAGGGGTCGTCTAAAGTTTTCAAAATTCTTTAAGGCACCCCCTCCTCAATCCAAAGTAGTACTAATCAACATTTTGTATATCAATATCAATGTGAGTTAATATAATGTTCATTGTAGCAAACCCCTCCCCCCCCCCCCCTCCAACCTGGCATAATCAACATGATTGCTAATTATTTGTGTTTTACCTATACATCGATGTGTGTGTTTAAAAAACTGATAATACAATAAATGAATCCAATATGAAAACATTTAGTTTTCAATTTTGTTAGAAAATTTTTCAAAACCATTGGACTTCGTTTGGCAACTCCGCTGGGCTGGTCATGTGACACTAAGGCAGTTTAGCATCCTCATTTTAAATTTCAGCAGAAGACGGGTCATTTTTTTATTTTTGTATTTTGAAAACAGGCTGGCACCCAGACTCACACAACAGAAAAGGGTAGTCTAGTGCAGACCAACTGGCAGCGCACAATGAGCACCATGATACTTGCAAGTCTAGGTTCCAAGGTTATCACCGCAACATCAGTACGCGATTGAATTGACATGTAAATTTTACGGTCAATTTACGCTTTACGTTGCAGTGCCAAGCGTTTTGAGTCTCTAAGGTAGTTGTTAGAGGATTTTTTTAAGAAAAAAAAGAAAAGACAAAATAAATAGGTCAAGTGTTTTTGCTGGTTTCATGAGGAAGCTAACCAATCTCTTTTTTTTACATGGCTTAGTAAATGTTAACTAACATGATGAAAAGCAGATGATAATATCAATCAGCCTTATAAATATTAAAAGTGCTGTTTTATTTTAAATAGAAACATGAGTTGCTGTTTTGAAAACTGCAATAATGCCCAGTTTTCTGTTTTTCCACAATGTGCATTGGATTCTTTAACTAATACACTTTTTTTGCACAAGGGACCTATAGCTTGAAGTATCAAAGCCAAAGAATGAGAAAACGTGAGATTTTCTACACAGTATGCATCCATCTCAGTCAAATTATTACAGTACCCAGACCAACTAGTTCCTTGTACATACACCTAGACGGGAGTAAACATTACTGTGACAGCATTCCGCTGCACGTTCAACTCGGCTACGATGGAACGTTATTAACACTACATCCATACTGGATTTCTTTAACTACTTCAGGTCCATGTTCTGAAAAAAGGCCGTGCCCGCCTGCGGTTTTATTTTCCCAAACTTTTTTGAGCTTCTTGAGTGATCGTTTTCCTTTTAAAATATTATGTTAATTGTGTCAACAGGGTCATTAATGTTTTTTGGAAATTCATTGTCATCTTTTAATTATGCGAAGCCACCGAAGGGGCATACTGTTTCCAACATGTCCTTCCGCGCGGGTGTGTGTGAGTTTGTAGTGACATTCAAACTGAGGACTTACAACAAAAGGGACACTAGGTCCACGGTTGCTATCTCAAAGGAAAACAATGGGGTCCACGTTTGTCAGGACAAAGAGTTGAACAAAGAGTTGAACAAGATTGGAGGTCATTACACACTTGTGTGTGTGGGTGCATGCGGATGACAACTCAAGAGGGACCTGGCAAATAAACTCCTTTAGACTCCAGGATTATTCCTGGGATCCCCCCTAAAGCCTGGTGTGTTGGACCCCTTGGTCAAATGTCAAGGTCATTGTTGCTAAAACAAAGGAAACATTGTCCAAGCAATAACTCAAGAAGGACTTGGCATATTACCTCCAAACTTGTAGTGTTAAATGGTCCTGGGATCCCAATAAAGCCCATTATTTTTAGACCACCTAGGTTAAATGTCAAGAAACAAACTGGCTTGCCTCATTTGTGTTTACCAAACACAACTTTTCTTGTTTTCAATAAACACACTACACTACTAACCTGTGAAAATGTCATCGGATCCAGTGGTCCCGATTTAGTGAACACAATGAACAATGGCTTGTGTTTCTTCAGGGATTTTGTGCAGGTTCATGTACAGGCTTATTTCGATTGCTGAAATAGAAATAAACAACAGTTATTTTAGAGATCTGCAGTTGCAGACAAAATATTTCTTCAGAGGATTGGTTCTGAGCTCTCAGATTTGAACAAATGTTAGTATTTTATAATTATCAATTGTGTACTTTGTCTTTAAATTACACCATTGATGTAGTTTAAAATATACCCCATTTGGTTCCATCATCTTCCCTAAAGGGTATCACTATTCCCTCATTGGCGACACCTTGGTTGGCAATTAGCAGGAACGGCAACACTGGTTAGGGCAGAAACTACTGTCAAACCAACAGTCTTTTTTTCTCTCTTTCATTTGATTTTCCAGGACCAGACTACATATTGGAGAGAGATAACCAACCAGGTGTAGCCCTAGATCTGGACACCAGGCTATGTGACATGACCTCGTTTGACCTCGTCATGGTGCGAGAACACAGTAAGTCCCATATTTATTTGTCTCAAGTTTCACACACTGTATACAAACTTGAGGCAACTGCTCTATGGTGCACAGCCATTCCTAGTAATATCATTAAAGGGCAAAATATGTTGGCATGTTATCATTAATTGTGGATTAAGGTGAAGTACTACTCGGTATTTTCATGGAAGATTGCTAAAGATTATTTGATGACAACTTTTTTTTATTACCTTAATTTGTTGGTTTTGTTTGTTAATTTTTTTTAAAGATTATTCTTTAAACATTTGTATTGTTATCAAAGTTAATTTCGGGTTGAACAAAGAAAAAAAATTACTAGAGTGGGATTTGAACCTGTGATCTCTGGATTAATGTGCGGGCGCTCTACCAACGGAGCTATCTAGCCTTAATGTTGGCGGTCTACCTATTTTGTCAATATCTTTGTTCGGGGGTGCCAGTCAGAAGCCATTCAACCTGTAACTGCCATATAGTCAGGGATCACATCAAACTTTACAACACAACATGGGAAACAGCAGCAGAGGGATCACCTTAAGGGGATGCGAATTTCAATTCAAATATCAAGTAATCTACTACAAGAGAAACTGACTGGGTAAATTTTAATTAAAGTGTTAAGTGTTTGCTAGGTTATTTGAACTCGCAGATTGCAGTGTGCACCTTGAATTGTGTCTCAACATCAGCACTAAATTACAAATATTTCTTTTTGGGGATTACAATACTTATGAAGTGTCTAATGGTAAGCACTTTATGAGACATTTGATCATCTTAAGAAGTAGAAGCATTAGGAGAGCATTTCCCTGGCTATAAATCTAGGGAGTAGTGAAGTTCCTGTGCAGTATTCCTTCAGGTCTTTCCTCCATCGGCGGTGAAGAAGCCATTGCCAATACAGTGGGTCATCAAGTAGAAGTAAAGCCAGCTCAGCAGAGAAAACTGTCACTCAGCGCAGGGTTGTCGTCGACCCAGTCAAGGTTTTCTGAAATGCCAAGTGGTAGTGAAGTACCCTTTAGCGGGATGGGATTATGTCAAGCGAGCTTCTGGACAAACCTCTCCATGTCCATAATCCCAGAGACAAGGGATTGAGGGCGAAGAGTGTGGCATGGGATGCTTGCTTTTTTATAGTCCATCATCAAGAGGTTTTTTCCCCTCTTTCTGGAGGGTTGATGGAGGACGGGATGTTTGGAGTTGAGGAATTTATGTAGCTTAAAACATTAAGCTCTCTTTGATTTATTTGTCACATTTTTATAGTTGTTTTTACATTATGTTGTTGTTGTTATGTTTGGAGTAGGAACATAAGAAAATGATTTAACTTGATAGTTAGGAATTAATGTCAAGAATTAAATGTATAGAATTAGCATTTGATTTGAGAACTAAATGTCAGCTTGAATAGAATTAAACCAAATTTCAAATTAAATATTTTGAATAAAATCAAAATATTATAATTTATGAAAATTCACCCGAAAGGTCTTAACTGTCAATAAAAAATGAGAGACTAAATTTTGACTTCAATAAAGAACTATATCAACAATCTCCGTCTTCACACTAAAAGAGACTTTCAAAACTGTCCTTTTTCAATTTACCTAGCCCAATTCTTTGACATTTTTTGGCGTGACTGTTAATCAAAATGATAGGAATGATCTAGCAGTGCCCACTTCATCTATCTACCATTTATTACTCTTGATGAAACAAGGTGCTAATAAATTAGTGAACTGGCAAAGTTCCACATGTACTTTAGATGTACGTCTCGTTTACGTCTCCGAGACGTTACCAGACGTGCCCAGGCAGTACTAGTCGCAGTGATATATGGCCCTGCAATGTTGTAAAGGTCTTTCTTTGGTCAGAAGAGTAGGTGATGGAGGCGGGTAAAGGGGGTTGAAGTCAAAAAGACAAAGAGAGCGAGTGTGTGTGTGTGTGTGTGAGCTTGACGAAAAAAGAAGACTATTTGATGATTTAGCGTGAAGGCATTTAGTAGGTTGGTGTACTTGTGTGATCTGTCATGTTGGTAAGATTTGATCCAGGTTAGCTGTCTGCTGTGTTGTGCTGGATGATGCCTGATTCTAAAGGGTTAACATTACAGTGATGGATGCTGATAGGAGAAGGATCTTTAGGTGTTTTTCATCGCGCTCGGGAGGTTGCCAATCCTGAAACAGGAAATGATAAAAGATTATCTGTAGTTTGTCACAATCGGACTATATTTAGATGTAGTGTCAAGGAGGCTGTTTTCATTCTAGAGTGACAATTACTTGGCATAATCCCTATTACTCCCCAAGTTCAAGATTTTAAGAGTTGTTTGCAGTGGAGTTCATTTACATAACACTTAGCTATAGGTTCCAGGGGATTGTAACAGATACCCTCTTGAATGTTACTTTGTTCCTCTTAACAATGTAGAGCTTTTTGTAATAAGATTTGAGATTTGGAAATTTGTGGTATTTGCAATCAGGCTGTATACTTCACCTTTCTCACGAACCACGATCCACGCTACTTAATTTCTACCTTTCCAATTTTGTCTTGCTATTCCCAGCGGATGACCCCCCCATAATAAAAGTTTCCCCAGGGGATAGAGGAAATGTTTCGCATCGTGGTTCCATGACGAATTACCACACTGGACTCACTGGGTTTTGGATTACCCGTCATTAAGTATGAAATTCCCTGGCAGATTTTGGCCCAGGTGGAATGATTTATGATTGTCTCTGGTGTGATCCCAACACGCATGCACTGGGATTAACCCATGAAACCCATGGACCATGAGAAGCAAACTCAGAGGACTCGCTCTCTCTCTCTCTCTGTCTCTCTGCAAATAAGATTTCATGGATGTTTCAGCACATATGTGCTTCATTATTCATGAATTCTTTCTGGAATATTTATATAGTTAAAGCTAAACAGACACATTTTGGCAGCACTCCAATGAATCAGGTGTCAAGCCAATAAGGAGAAGTAATGGTTCTGCAACCTAAATTTAACGTTCAATCCCAATTTTTTTGAAAAGAAACACGTACACACATTTGGTTGGTGTAGTGGTATCTTGCCTGCCTTTCATCTCTGTTGATCCTGGTTTAAATCCCATCTCGGATAGAGCCTCACATGCCGATTGGGTTTTCAGTCCCTAGCTGATTATGTGGGTTTTCCCTATTTGGGTCCCCCTCCCCCAATCTGAATCTGAGCATTTCTTCATGGTCTTACTACACAGGTATCTTCAGGCCTACGGGGTCACAGTGCTAGTCGCTTTTTGAGGATGTCTTGGTTTCATTACCAGAAAGATTTTATTCAAAAAATTGCACAAGTTTCTATCAAAACACAAGTTAAAGTGGGAAACTTTGCATGATGGGAATACAACCTGCATCATCAGAGTCTAGCATTCTCCTGAAGACAATCAGAGCATACCGATCACAACTTCTACAGAAAATGATATTACCGCAAACCTAACTAGATTGAATACACAGGTTGAAAAAAAAACACCCCCTACAAAACAAGATGCAAAAAGATGTGTTTAGTTTCCGTTCAGGAAACATGCTGTCCAGGAACTTAATTTGTCCCTAAAGTTTCTCTAAGCCGGTGAAGTAACTTATCAGAATGATGGATGTGTGTAGTTGTTACCTGCGCGCTACTTTCCCTCAAAAGGTTCCTGGACTGATTGCCAACGCCATCTCTACATAACCAAGGTTTCCTTAAGGAGTCTGCCTTTTCCTCTCAATCTGTCAATCATTCCTCAGCTGTGTTATGGTTCTCTTATGACAGACATAACACCTCCCCCCTCATTCCTGCCAGACACCCTGTAGGCCTATGGTGTTATCATTTTGCAAAAAGGAACCTGACTATTTAGTCAACTGTGGCTGTGCTCGAAGTCCGGATCAAGCGACTTTGGCTGCAGCTATGGCAGTTGGCTGCAGCCATGGCAGTTGGCTGCAGCCATGGCAGTTGGCTGCAGTGGTAATGTTGGAGAAAAGGTCTCTTCAGCGATCCAGCCGTAGCCACAACCAAAGCCATCAATTCAGACACGGTCTTGCATTGAGTGACATTGACTATGGCTGTGACTACCGGCTGCGGCTACTGGCTCGCAGCAGCAATATTAAAGTATGGCGAAAGGTAGTGAACTAGCCCTAGCCACAGCCCAAACTTTCAACCGATTGTGCAAGTCTCAGGCATAACATTGGTACATTTTGTGAACGGTTTTGTTTCCTTTGTGCTTTGTGCTTAAAAGCAATCTACATAATAACTAAAGATCTTCCAAAAAATATTTGAAGGTGTTATGCTATGATATGAGCCAATTCTTACTTCACCAAATGCAAATGCAAAGCACATTTGTGTTTTTCCGAACAATCAGTGTATTCATTCCATGCAGTAAAGTTTAATTCACTATCGCTTTTCACGCTACAAACCAGGCTTTAGTTTAGTTGAATGAATTTGCATAAAAGATGAACGAAGAAGAAAAGTATGGCTGTAGACGGAACAATTTAGTCCAGCAATTTTGCATCAGCACATTATTTAGACTGGCCATGTTTTGTGTACACTGAATGCTAACACTGAGTAGCAAATGATGATTTTAAGTAGCACCTGATACATTTTATGCAGTATTTAATGTTTATAAGTTAGTTAGTTATTTCCAGGCAGCACAAATACATTACATACAAATAATTTAAAACAGGACTGCAGAAGACACGCCTAAGGATAACCATCAGCGGAAAAGACAATCACACTCTAAAGGCGATCCAGGCAATAACAAAACCTACAGAGGCACAACAAAGGACAGAAACTATCACATCATTCAAATTTGACAAGTTTTTGCTCTGCTATTGACTCGCTGCACCAACATCACATGGGCCACGCTGGCCATTTTGGGAGTTAAATTGTACAAATTATATGAAGCTTGTAAACGCTGCGTCGCCTAAAATATGCACTACACTGTATAACACACGGGGACATTGACTCCCAAAATAGTGCAACAAAAATAATTGTGTGATGATGACATCAGGTGGATTGATTCAGTACAAGGGAAATCATACGAGGCTGTAGTGTAAGGTCTGAAAGAATTCAAATGAAGTGCTTTCCACACTAATCTACGCTTTCCACATTTCACTAATTGAGAAAAAATGCCACATTTTGAAGGTAGGGTTGTGACCCCAAATAACCCTGCTGGTGCACCTGTAATGTATGTTTAACACTCAATAAAGTATCATTTCCATTAAAAAATGTTCCTTTTTTCCCTCTAGGCAAGCGAGAATATCCCAAAGCAGAGAGAACAAGGCATGTATCTACAGCTGAACCACCACTGGTACTCAGCACTCAGTATAAATCCTATAGAGTTAACATGTTGCATAGATTGAGACCAACAACTGAGATTCAGTTAGGTGAGTTGGGGAGGGGGATGGAGAGATATCTAGACATGTTACTAGTCTTCTCTGAGCTTGTGCTGTGGTGACAGATATCCAATCTCTTAAACATGGATTAACCATCTTCACTGTATCAACCTACCACAACAGCTTTATCTATTTGTTTCAAATAAACAATGGATTTGAAAACAAGTTAGGATTTTATAATAAGTTAAGATTTTATAATGTACTAAAAGTACAAGAGTAGTTTCAAGTAAAGAATTTCTTTACAATTGTAGTATAACTTTTGCAAATAGAATAAATTGTTAATAACTTTAACCACATCATGGTGAATGTTTTTAGAGTTAGCTTTTTAGACTTGCCCATCTTTTTAGACAATATTCTTCATATGCATAAGGACTTTTAATGTATGGCCCTTTTAAACATTTTGAAATAACAGGCCCTTTTCAAAACCACAGTTTTGGCTTAGGCTCTGGCTTAAGCTCTGGCTTGGGCTCTGGCTCTGGCTTAGGCTTTGGCTCTGGGTTGAGCTCTGGCTTTGGCTCTGGGTTGGGTTGGGCTCTGGCTTAGGCTCTGGCTTTGGCTATGGGTTGGGCTCTGGTTTAGGCTTTGGCTCTGTCAGTAATTTCAAAAATGTACACTTTCGTTTTGGGCAGACAATGCCAAAGCCTAAGCCGGAGCCTTTGAAAAACTTGGTGTCTAAAGCATCAGTTTGGTACCTACACGTTGTCCGTATTCTAACATATGTTTTATCATACTTTTGATCACAGGGGTGTCTGGTGACAAGATCGAGATAGATCCTGTTTCCCAGCCCAAAACGACCGCAGCCAAGTTCTGGAGTAGTAAACAGAAAGCTGTTTCCATAGATACAGATCGGTTGGCAGCATGTGCCCTCACGGATGAGAAACCGTCAGGTGAGTTGGTCTGGAAAATGTTTGATGTGTATTTTAAAAGGGCTTTTCAAATTGACTGGTTGGTTTGGTAGTCTATGGGATAGTAACCCTGCAGATTCAACCAGTCCTTCATGTTTGTTAAGTAATCCTAAATAAACAAACACAATGAAAAATTGACTAAAATGGAATGCCGTATTGCACAATCCATTACATGCTGCGGTGAACTTATTTTGCCCCAAAATAAGAAGGATTTAAATTTGGTTCGTAAAGACATTATTTGATCATTTATTTCATTCGATATAACTATCAAGCTATTAGTTTTAAATAATTTTCACATGTAAATTTTTATTTTTATTTTTTTAAATGCATCGATTTTCCGTAAGAGACTGGCTGTTTTTTCATGCTGAAATCATGTTGAAATCAATCGAACGTATTTTGTTTCAGTTTTAGCAATAGCCCATTGGACTACCCATACCCCTGCAGTTAGTGGTCTGACTGCAAATTGACTAGCTCCAAGCTAGCGGACTAAAGTCAATTTCCCTCTCTCAGAAAAAAAGGGCGTTTATTTATGAAAATACTTCTGCAGTAAATAGCCAAAGTGATTGCAGTACAAGAAATTATCTTGAAATGATAGTTGCAAGACAATACGACCTTGGCTTTAAAAGGTGACAACATTCTTCCTATTTCTGCTTGTGATAAGAGTAACTGGGGAAAAATGGGTCAGTTCTAATCAAAATTGAAAAATTACTGACTGAGAAAGTAATAAAATGACAGAATTAATTTGTGTATGTATCTGTAATATCTAGCGTTTAATACCACAGACTTCCTGTTATGAACGTCAGAGGACAAACTACTTAAGATGGTCAATATTAGACTTTGGAAAAAAAATTAAAGTCTAATACCAGCTTAAGGCAATGGTTGTGAAATATGAAAATTTAGCTGGTTATTCAAAGGTGCCCCAGGGGCCCGTCTTTGTAAACAATTTCTTGGCGTTTACAGTCAGTTCACTAAAGGCAATCAAAAAGGCAGCCTCTTCTGTTTTGCTCAGAGTGCATGAGCTTGCAATCGTGAAACTGAATGCCTCAAAAGTAAACATCAGTGTCGCGTTCCTCTTCACAAATGAAAGTTTTTAATTTTAAAAATTACATGGGGGGGGAAAGAAAATTATGATACAAAAAAGCACCGTCATTTTTTTGATATAGAACATTGAACCACCAGTGATTTAGAATGAAAGTAAACATTGTCTTAGGCTCAAATTACAAGGACGGTGTCCACTGTTATTGAGGGGTGTCTTGAAAGGGCAGTCTAACCTCCAATTGGAGTTCTGATTCCCAATCCAAACGACGCTTCACCGGGCGAAATATCCAGATATCAAAACAAATTAAGTTGCACTTGGTGTGAGGTAGAGTGACAAGTGTAAACACTGGTGGAGTATTTGACTGACTAAGCTGATCGATGCCAGCAAACCTTCATTTTACATCATCTTAAATGCTTGATGCAGACAGTGGGCATTGTGGTGCCTTTTATGTATAGACAGTACGTTGGAAAATGGTTTTTCTGCCTCATTTGATTCCTTGTCAGTGAACCCTTAGCAACTGCTCTGAAAACTGAATCAAGAATAAAAAAGCTACAGCAAGCACTTATGTGTGCTGTTCAAACATAACATATAGAATCGGCAATATGTAATGCGAGTGTGCTTTCAGGAAAATAATGAAGATGCTCAAGTTTTTACCAAAACAGGGCTAGTTGAATAGAAAAGAAAGGAAGTTGGAAAGTACATTGTCCCAGATATTGAGCTAATATTACTCTTCAAAGTAAAAAGATTGTAGGTTGGAGGTAAACAGCAAGAAAATATTGAGTGGGGCTGCGGACTCTTTTGATTGATTTATGCACTGTAGAGCTCTGCCGTACTGTGGTTCACTTTTGATTCAAGAAACCCACGGCCATTGCCCACTAGTTGCGTCATCTTCACTCCCGGTCATTGGTAAACGCTCAAACTAATCAAGCAGCATACCGGTCTGATCACCACGGTAATGATTTACAGTACGGAGAATGAGTAAATCCAGAGGTTGACAGGTGTAAACAATGCTTACTTCCCGTTGCAGCCAGCGTCCTGGATGAGCTGAGAAAGAGTTCAACCTTAGTCAAATACTTCCCTTTCTCTTTGTCTTTAAGCAAAGGTCGTTTACTTCTACAACAAAATTATGTTTCGTGTTCTCGGTGGAGTAGATATTTTCAGTAAAGTTTGAAATTGTTTTTATCTTATTTTGTAATGATTGTTTTTGTTGTCTTTTTTTCACAGAAGTGTATCTTGATATTGTTGGAGACACTCTTATGTTATGTTTATATTAATAAGTTGTACATTGATGTGTAATTTTTCAATTTCAATTTTATTAAATCAAAGATTTTCCCCTTGAACCAAATAAGATTTACTATGGTGAAATAGCTCCTGCTTAAAAGGCAGTGTATACTTTTGGTAATTGTCAAAGACTAGTATCTTCACTTGGTGTATCCCAACATATGCATAAAATAACAAAACTGTGAAAGTTTGGGCTCAATTGGTCATCAAAGTTGCAAGAAAACAATGAAAGAAAAAACACCCTTGTTGCATAGAACTGTGTGCTTTCAAATGCCCGAGAAAATGCCTGAAGCCTTTCTCAGATTCAAATATTTTAGTGAGAAATTATCTCTTTCTCATAAACTACATTACTTTAGAGGGAGTAGTTTCTCACAATGTTTTATACTATCAGCAGCTCTCAGGTGCTCCTTACCAAGTAGGTTTTTATGGTAATGTATTTCTTGAGTAATTACCAAAAGTATCCACTGCCTTTAAACATTATAGCTCCATGCTTTAAACCAATTGATTTATTTTGCTTTTGGGAAGTGGCTTTTCTTGGAAAAATCTTCTGTGGAATTTTGATGAGTAACATGTTTTTTCTCCCTGGTTTGACGACATTTCCCCCTCCCGTCCCCCCTTTACCCACAACTCATCAACTCCTCTGTCCAATATTAACTGGGCACCTTCTTCATTTCCTCCCATGCCCGTTACGAGGCGAGCCTCACTTTTTGACACACAGCACCTCATTCTCTGGAGACAACCACTCCTATGGCAAACACTGCGACTGTCGCTCGGCGTATCGCATTCCGAAGCCTGCCATTTTTGCCCGCCGATACACCTGAAGTGCAAAGCAAATATTTGGCCGGAGGAATTAGGCAGTTGCCAGCAAGCAATGTTATGATTTCCAGCAGAATTGGGGGAAAAATGATGAGTTTTGGCTGACCTACAAAACACATGAAAATATTACTTTTATTATCAAAACATCAGTTTATTGAGCGATCATCTTTCCCTCAGGGGGAGGAGTTGGGAGGGTGAAGGAGGGGGAGTTATCGGCGTTATTTTTTGTCCCTCTGTCTTGATAAAATCTAGAACAGTGGTTACAAACACAATTAAAGTTTGACAAGTTGTCTCTTGATGAGATTGCTGACATTATTTGAAGCCAACTGTTTTTCTTTTACGTGACAGGTTTGCCTGAAAGCTGCATTGTATGCTTGAACCCTAAAGGAAACTTGAGCTTATTTCCTTGCATATTGTTTCACACCTAATAGGTGGGGATACCAAATTAAATCCTAGATGTGTTACATACAGCGCCGCTGTATGTAACACATCGAGCTGCGATGGCAGTTCATGAACATCAGTCAAGAGATGGTACACTATGAGTTTGGGAAAGATATATATTCATTCCAACCATCAAGAAGTATATAAAAACAACTCGTGATAATCTACTTAAGAAGGAGCCCCTGGTTTTTTCGGTTTTTTTTAATTAGTGCATCATTTTCATCAAAATTTTCTATAAAATTACTTTATTTCTGGTGATATTAGTTAAATCAGGATGATTGACAACAAATAGGTAATACCTTAAAGGTGTTAACTATTTGTTGATAATTATTTACTGATATAGCAATGAATGTATTTTAGGTTGAAAGCTGAACATCTATTTAATTCAGCAGTACTATTTCTTTGAGCTAATTAAGCGATAGTTTTGATCATGAATTTCTTGCACAAATTCTTTACAAAAGCAACAGAGAATGGTTACAGAAATATTGTTTCTTTAAAATTAAAAATTAATGCATTTTTTCAGATGCCTATTGATTATTGATCAATAAGATGGTGGAAGGTCCCTCTAACCTTAGCATATTTTGTTTTATTTTTCTCTAAAGGTAAGACAGCTCTCCGTTTAACCTACAAGAGCGTCAGTCATGAATTCAAGCATCGAGACTTTGAGACTGACCATCACACTGCCAAGCTCATCGTATCCAAAATCAACCAGATCCTTGAGCTGCGAGCCAGCGCTGTACGCAACGATTACACCATATGGAAAGATAGGAGGCACAGTACCAAACGACATCACGATAAATGAAGATCGGAGGGAACATATCGCAGTTACTTGACCTGTTTTCACACAACCCAGAACAAATCAGCTAGGTTCATTCTGCAGTTATCATCCTTAATGTCCTTAATATTGGGAGCTTAATGGTACATGATGAGCTACACCCGCAAAATGTAGTCTAGAAGCACACAATTTTACTTGTAAATTTCAAAGTGGAATTGTGTCAAATGATCTTGCAACTATCCGAAGCTTGTGGCATTCCAGTGGTAGTTTTAATACAAATTCAAGACTTATCAAAATGTTACTATAAGATTGTGATGACCAGGAAGAGATCATATGATTTGCATGTAGGGAGGCTGGAAAAGCGAGTGTTGCTGTAACCTGCCAAACTTACTGTAGTTGTTAAACTGAGGGACCAAGTAACAATGTTGCTCTACTCGGACCTTTCCTGGAGTTCTGTTGAAAAGTGACTCAAGTGGGACTCTGACCCATGACCTTTGCACTCTATAGTAGATGTCTCTTGATGGCTGCAGCTGCAACTGTTGCTAAGGGCAGCCTATGCTTCAACATAATAGGGAGGAGATCTAGCCGTAGCTGCTTAAGACTTAACAGGGGACAATCATGAAAGCTCAAAAAAGGGAAGGAACTAGCCAACCATTTTATATTTAACCCCTTTGGTACCAAATCCTATTTAGGAAGTTGTCTGACTTTGTAGGATATGATACTGCATGCAGGCCCAAATAACAATTGCTCATCATGGAGCCAGGCCTACCAATTGTATCCAAGTCCAGACATGTGGGAATGGAGTTACCATTGAGTGGGGGATTTTGTAGGATATGGGAGGGTCTTAAGACACTAGGGGGTTGGGGTTAGCCTAATGTATGAATGATCAACTTATATTAGTAAATATTCAACTTGATTGACAAATTTTAATTTTGTTATATTAATGGACCTTCCCCTCGGGTCGCTGCATAGAATCATGTAGAAAGCTGCTTGAACAGTTAGTTGTATGGTAAATGACTCAGCAAGATTTGCCATTCATAATATCATTTAAGGCTGATTAGAGTCGTTACACTTTCATGAGTCACTAAATCAAGCAACTAGTGAATTCAAACAATTGAGCAACTCATGTTGACTTATGGAGAGTGTAAACCGGACCAAACGTTGTACTGTATTTTTGTACTGTGTTTTTGTTGAAATGATGTGAGACTTTTGACCAATCAGCAACCATGGGTTAACAGAGACTCAAAGAGTGTACATGTTTTATCAGGGTATGATTAACCACTTCATGTCGGTATTTCAAAAGTTGTCCGTGCCTACCCGCAGTGTTATTTTTCAGATGTTTTAGAGCTTCTTGAGTAATCGTTTTCCACAATGAAACCCTGACTTGACAAAGGAAAGAAAAACAAAGGTTTTCATAATTAGTTCCAGGATTTGATGGTGTGAGAAAATTGATTAAGCACTTACCATGATTTGCAGAACCTCAGCCAGAACCTGTTGTTGTACGGGTGAAACGAAGCGTATCACAGTAGGTGCCTGCCTCGACATGCTACACACCTTGGAAAGTCTGTGTGGATAAAAACGTTAGTTTTCAGCATAAAAATGAGGAAAATATGCGACTTAAGCATCATCCGATGTGAAGTGGTAAGGCATAGGCCTTATAATCCTACAGATGAGCACTGTGACATTGGTAGAGAGCTTTGCTAATCTAGTGGATATGCAGGACCACTTACCAGTAACATTCTAATACAGATATTTTCTTATACATCTAGGCTAACTTTTTCAGATAGATATAATATTGCCTGAGCCCTGAGCTATGGAAGTATACATGAGAAATGTTTGATGTAATAGTCCTTTAAATTGTCTTTTTCACTACTACAGCTTCGGCTTAGTCAACCTTTCTGGAAAGCCCAGTTTCAAAACTTGCTATTGGAGCCAAGACCAGAGCCGAAGCTGAAACCTTGTTTTCAAAAAGGCCCGAAGTTTGATTTACAGTTGTCCACTACTGTTGTGCTGATGTGTAGTCTGGTTCTGTTTTGATACACCAATAGCAAAGCATTGCATAAAGACAGGGCATCAATGCATGCTAGATCATTTGTTAAAAGGAACTTTAAATAAGGTCAGCTTTGCTTACTGTTTATAAAAAGTGGGATATATAAAGAAGAAAAATCGTTTAATGTCTTTGTGGTGCCATGACTAAAAGTAGTTCTTCTGTACAACTGAAAAAAGACATTTTGATATTATAGACCTTATGCACATGACATCATTTGAGTAGGGCGCCCTTGCCTGGCGTACAAATCTTTGCGTTTCCATTGTTTCACCGTGGCGGCTTGATGACGTCAATGCATAAGGTCTACTCTAACATCTGCTGGGCTTGATTTTCAATAACTATGGTCATTTCAGAATCATGGCTGCGGCTAGATCACTACATTAACATGTCTTGAAGCTTAGGCTGCCCTTAGCAACACCCCAGCCCCAATTCGGACACGGCCTAATTCTTAGTCATTATCCATAAAATAGCATATTGAAGAACTTACTGTGATATGGCCGTGTTGGAATTGATGACTTCGGCAGTGGCTGTGGCTTGAACACTAAAAAGGCCTATTCTCCAGCACTGTCGTTGCAGCCACCGTCCATAGCCATAGCCATAGCCGAAGTCCCTTATTTCAGACAGTCTATGGTGCCCTAAAATCAAAGGCACCAGTCTATTTGGACATGAACCTCATTTCAAGTTTCTTTGTAGTTAATGTGATAAACGGTATGTCTGCATGTGTGTTGTCTTATGTATGTACCTAAATCTATAAAGCAGAACCAAATTTAGGTCAAAATAATTGTAAAATTGCATGTTTTGTTTATAAGAGATTGTAATGTATTGTAATAGAGAGAGGGGATACATGCCAATAATCAGAATTGAAAATTCTTAACTAATTTGCCATTCTTAAATCTGGAGACCAAATTTTCTTCAATGCTTTTTTTTATTCTATTTGAGTGTTTGAAGAACAGCCTTCATAGAATTGTAATTTACTCAGGGCAGATATGTACGACTCATTAAAACAACCAGTTTAATTCCTCTACTTCATACCAAATTATAATTGTTTAATAACTTTATTTTTTATTTAATTACAAGGGCATCGTGGACTTAAAGTCAAGGAGATGTGATCTCAAACTGAAATGTGCATAAGTACACAAACTTAACCAATAAAAATAACGGACAAACAAATCAGAGTAATAGATTATTATGAATATAGAAAAGTACAAATATCCAGTTCATTAAAAACCAAGATATTTTAAAAGAAATTCTTCATGGGTCACTGCCTGTTCTTGTATCATTGCATTTGTCTTGCCTGATGTTAAAGGGAAGGTACTTTAGTAGGATTTGGTTATTGAAAACTAGAGGATGGGAATTAATTTACTCTTCCTAATAACAATGATGCATTTCCCTTTAAAGGTTGGGTCACAGTTTGGTAAATACTCCAAAAAATTAATGACCATCAAAACTTACTTGGTGAGAAGCACTGCAGCTGTTGATAGTTTCAACTATTTTGAGAAGGTATTTCCTTTGAAGTAATTATGGTTTGGATAATTTGTTCACCCAATAATATTTTAATCTGGGAAACAACTCATGCATGGATCGTTTCTCAGATTTCTGTGAATGCTGCGGCCAGAAATGCGGTTGGTACCCGCTGTCACCTCGCTAAACGTGGATGGATCCGACGTTCTTGTGAAAAATACCGTGACAGTTTTTTGCTGTTTTCTGAGCAAGTAGTCACTGTGTTCAGCTGAAACCTTCACATGTGACTTTTACTGTATCTTTCTTGAAAATTTTGCCTATAAATCAGCATTGCGTTGATCAAAACCAACCCATGACCCTGCCAAACTCGTGTTCATACTACTACTACTATACTACTTCATGGTTTAACACGGCCTGGTCCCCGGAGTGGAGAGGTTTGGAAGCATTCATAGTGAGCCTAGTTTGATAGCATTCTCCATTCCTCCTGGTCTTTCATAAGGTTCAAGTCAATCTTCCTACACTTGATGTGGACTGGGATGTTGTTTGTCCAGCGCAACTAATATTCTAAACTGACTATCCTGTCTTTAAATTTGCTAAAATTCAAATAAATTTCTATGGCATACAATCACAACTGTGTTGGTATATAACTTTACACATAATCACTGGCTGAGATCAAAATGTTTTCTTATGCACCCTTTGCGTATGATGTCACAAGCTCAAACAGCGCCCTCACTGCGATCAAAGAAAGACCTCTCATTGACCGTGAGTTGTACACAAATGCACATTTCCGTTGTTTGACCTCAGCGATGGTGGCCTATGCAAGGGGTCAATAGCCCTAATAACTGCAGCCAAATCTACAGTGAATTACTCATGTCGTTAAATTGTGCTGATCAGTTTGTATAATTACCAATTGGTAATTGGACGAGTCATTACTAAGATTTCTGTAGCTCAAGAGGGAGTGTATTGGCAATAACCTGTCAGATGCAGTCAAAGGGCTGATCCAGTACAGAAACTCACTCTAGATGCAGCGCCCAATTTTTTGCCAAATTGATGTTAAAATAAATTGATTGAATGGTTAGATAGCGATTTTTTCGTTAGTCAAGGGAAGTTAAACACCTTCATCTGAAACACTGAATAAACAAATTCCATCAAAGATTGTAACAATTGAGAAATACAAATGACTGGTTGTCCAGAACCGACATTATCTCATGTTTTCACCAACCATGTACAACCAATTTGCATGTTACAAGTATTTAGTGAATTGTTCAGTGCAAACTTGAAGTAAAGACCAAAGATTATAGAGCGCTGAAGGCGCAAGATGGGGAACTGGGGCTGAAATATGAAATGTGCCCTGGACACCATTTTAGAAAGCAACTCTTTTGATGCAACAATAGATCAGTGCAGACAATGTCCATTGCTGTAAATGAATAATAAAACATTCTCTTACTGAAATGGCACCCATGAGTATTTCACATTTCACCAATAAATAGAGCTCCAGTTCCCCATCTTGCGCCTTCGGCACTCTATAATCTTCGGTAAAAACTAACTAAAATTACAGGGAACAATACTGATGTATGTCACCAGGAAACACCAGCCCTCAGAATGAGTACGCCTGGATTTGAACCATCAGATTTAAAAACTAGGTCAACAGAACTTGTATTCCAATAAAGAGTACAATTACAGAAGGGTGCAAGTGTGTTTGCTTGAGGCTCTGTAGTAAACAGGAAGGGGGGAGGGATGTTACCCCCTACTCTTTGGTCGAACAAGCGGACATAGGAATTACACGCAGATGCACCGCATGCTATTTTTGTTTCTCTACACTAGGAGATACTAAAAGAGGTGCATGATTTAGAATTATTGTAATTATTACAAGGCGGAACATTCTTGCGACAAATTAAGATAAAACCTGTTTTGCTAGAGTATTTTGGCTCCATGCGAAAGATGGGGTGTCCCTGGCGAATATTGACCCCCTCTAGGGATTTGCCTCGTGGAACTCCTAAGAGAGTCAATGTCTTTAGACTTAATTAGTCTCCCATCTAACACTGGGAGGCAACATTCATGTTCTTTTATATGGTTCAAATCCTCTCTGAGGGATTCCCAAATGAAAACAGATTTACGTGATGTATAACTGGTTGTTTATCAATTCCTGCTCACTCAAAAATGGAGAGTTTTTTTAATCTCTCTTGGCATATTTCATCGGTTGCCTTGTTATCTTATCTCTGCAGTTCCACCAGGATCTACAACTTCGGAGACAACAAATTATAGTTTTCCCGTGTCGTTATTAAGTGGGGACATTTGTCATGGAATCTGGCATGGTCCACACCAAATTCGGAACATGCTTGCAAGTTTTGCATTGTAATGCTAGAAATTGCTAACAAACAACTTTTGTTGATACATGTCATAGTGGCTGATTTGCACATGGGCTTGTGACAAGACAATACCCGTTTATGTCCCCCTCCCCCCCCCCCTACTTGCTGAGAAGATAATAAACAAAATGAGATAGGTTTTATCCTGATTTTAACCCTTGTAGATATTTGTTTTATCTTATTACATTAAAGATTTGTCATACAGCTATCATATGCCACTTCAGGCAAATTTCAGAAATAAATAGCCATGCATTAACAGCTGTGTGCACACAATGTAAAGCATATAGCACTGTTCATATCAGCAGGTGATCTTGTTATGTGTACAAAAATCTAAGAATGGACCTTTGGCTACTTTCCGCTTATTTTTCCTTTAAATTACTTCGCTTGTTAGCATGTCTACTGTCACTGACGCTACAAACTGGCATGCACATACATACTAGTAAAAGCTACTAATCACAGAAAACGACCTCTATAAGTTGAGTGTTTATTAAAACACCACTAGCCTTCAACATTTCTGAGTGTTTTCAATTGGTTTTCTCATTGTGGACTCTTGATGCTTGATAAATACACTGCAAAAGCAAAGCAGACAATTTCTGTTTCACAAATTTCTATTTCAACATTACATGTGTGTCACTTTGAAAATGGAGGACAGCATGTGCACACCCAACATTACGGATTGGGTTTGTGGGAACCTGCTATTGTTGTTCTGTTATTCCCTTTTCTAAAGAATTCCTCTCTGGGGTTCAAGTTGAACAAAACTTTGTGGGGTCCATTGTTTCATTGTGTAAAAGACCCCCAGAAGGGCCCATGCGCACAAGGTGTGTGTTAATTCATGAAATTGTTTTTTAGCACAGAGCGCGCCGTGCATTACAATGGTAAATAGAACCTGGGTGTCATTGAGTTTATGAAAAGATGGCAACGCATAATTTTCGTCATTTAAAAAGTGACTTGATGATCCAAACTTTTCTTCCACCCCCCCCCCCCCCAACCATTTTTGTTCTTAACATTACTTCTTTCTCTCTGTTCCTCTTTTTTTTTTTTTTTTTTCCCCTCTTTTTTTTCTTTTTGATTGGTCACTGTTTACAAATTGTAGTATTCCTATTTGATAGACTTCTGTTGCTGCTCAAACATGTCTGAGTCAAAATTTCTTCATTGTATTCGACAGCAATGATTGAAAGTCTTCGCCACAAATATCACGTCCATGTCCCGCGGGACTTTAAGGACCTCACGCAATCTGGCTTGCCAAAGCTTTTTCTTCCCGCTTAATTTTCCCCTAATGAAGATGACACTATCTTTTATAATTGCTGGCATCAGAAGTACTGTTCCAATTTATAATTCCTCCATATGTTTCTACTGATCCTATTTCCTGCTAAACCTCCACAGTACTCTGATGTCACGATCGTTGAAGTCCATTTACAAGTTTTTGATTCTGAACCAGAGTTGACAGAAAGTACATGTTCAGAGCTTGTCTACGAGGAGCAATTGGAATCACCTAGAACTTTCTTTTTCGGGGTTACAACTTGCATTTTTCGACTAAAACTTGTTCCAAGGCCCAGACCTAGTAAGATTAAGCATGACACCTTAGGAAGTGCTTGCAGCAAAGTTTGTTGTCAGTCAAGAGAAAACGTATCAATTTTCTACAGCAAATTAAGGATGATAATTTGAACATGTCAGTGAGTGCCCTTGAATGTGAAGTCAACTGTCAGATGTGATATATTTCAACTGAATCAATATCAAGATTGATTTCCTTTAACAAATACAACAAATTTACTAAGTAGAACTGTCAGACAGATGGGCAGCCACACAACTCGGTCAACTGACTCAATGCCACACAAATTTCCCTCTCACTTTTTACGACAACTAACTAATTATGCAGCGTATGGGCATAGCTGCTATTTAGTCAATCAAAGTATTGGTTCACACTCTTTATGGTTTCAACTTCATGAAATTTAAATTTTAATCGAGCATTTTGGGAGTTGAGAGAAAGAAAAGTGGGACCTGATGATGAAGGTACGGCAAAAGTGCACACAGCTGGGAAGAATGAAGAGCAAACATTTAAGAAGGAAATTCAAAATTAGACAACGCCACGAGGGAATCGGTTGTGGGAATGTGAGACATCCCCAGTCATTGCAAGAGTCATCATCATTGTACGTGGATAGGGAGAGGGGTCAACTGCACTTGGTTGGTGGAGAAGGGGCAATCAGTGCTACCAAGCTTTCTCTGCATGGATAGGGAATAAGACGTTTACAATGATTGTTCTGAGCCCATGGACCGACTGGTCATGGTCTCACCGCACAGTGACAAGCCTCATTGCGGTGCTATGCATGGAGGACTATACCTTTTTACATCGATGTTAAAGGCAGGGTGTACTTTTGGTAATTACTCCACAAGTTAATGACCAAAAAAAAACTCACTTTGAGAGCTGTTGATATTATAAAACACTGTTAGAAACGACCCCCTTTAAAGTAAGGTAGTTTTAGAGAAAGATAAATTTTCACAACAAAAATTTGTTTGAATCTGAGAAAGGCTTCAGGCATGAAGTCTGAAGCCTTTCTAAGGCATCTGAAAGCAAACAATTTAATGCAACAAGGGTCTTTTTCCTTTCATTTCTTTCTTGCAACTTTGATTACCAATTGAGCCCAAATTTTCACAGGTTTGTTATATTATGCATATGTTGAGACACACCTAGTGAGGATACTAGTCTTTGACAATTACCAAAAGTATACACTGCCTTTCTATACCAATAACGAAAATAAAGTGAAAGTGTAAATTAAATCCCACCACAGAGAATGAGCCCTAAATGTCATGGTTAAATAGAATCAAATGCAGCCCCAGATATAGTGAGTTTGGGATTCACTTGCTGCAAGTATTGTTCAACCATCAAGCACCCACCCCCTTGTTCAATCTGTATTCAAGCAGGCCAGGAATCTCAGGGTTGATAGAGAGTTACAGTGGTATAAAAAGAATTACTTTCTGCGCTTGTGTTTGGATGAACTTAATAGAGTTTGGATTGGAGGCCTACTCATGCCATTCAACCAATGAGTAACTCATGGGAACATCCGTGTTTCTTATTCAGCTAAAGCTAAGGTTGGAAACAGAGAAATGCTTTAGTAGAACAAAGAAAGTTTCACTGTAAAGAAATACCTTAGGTATTCCCCTTCTCAAGAACCAACAAATAATGGCAAAGTACAATGTTTTTGACACTTATTCAATTCTGGAATTTGACTAAAGACAATGTTCAAACATTTCAGCTCTCTCAGAGCTGGAAACCTTTTATTTTCAGCTTTAAAGTTCATAGCTCAAAAATATTTTTAGCCATTGATAAAAATGATATCCTTTTTTTATTTCTCTCACAGGAAGCTTTCTAGACTTACATAATTTTGATGGATGCTTTTTGTGTACCTCACATTTATCAAGTTAGTACCCAGAATAATGAAAAAGGGTATCAATCAGGATACATATCTCTCCTGATGGGGATAGTATACAAAGTAAAGCACCTAGAAAAATATATTTGGAGAGGGTTGGGCAATCAATTCTGCCTTCAGTGCGTGAAGAGGCATGGCTTGGAAATGGGGGGCTTATGTCGAATACAAAATGGTGAACAAAGCAAAAATTGACTAAAGCTGCAGCCTCCAGGTTTTTTAATACATTGGCAGGCCTCCCTTAGTGCACGACTTTTGCAAGCCTCAATGCACATTCACTAACACTTTAAATTTGAAGAATTAAAAAATGCAGCATTTGATACGTTATTTGTTAAACTATGGAAAAGCTGAGGATGTTTCTGGCTCTGGTTTTGCTGTAAATTGCACCATATAGCGCCTTGTAATACTTTGTAATACTTACAAGACAGTGTATCTCAATCAATAAGATTTACCGATTGGAGAACAGTGACATGAATTGCCCATAGACTTAGAGAGCAATTTATAAATGTTATGTATTGACTTTATATTATTATTATTATTACTATCGTTATTAATATTATGTAGAAATAGGTTTTGTAAAACCCTACCGTGCTCAGTAATAGACCAAGCAAGTCTCGCATGTTCAAACATTGTTGTGAGAATCTTGGGTTTCCACATACATTGGTTTAAGTTGTGAAGGAAACCAATCCGTTTTACAGTCTACATAGACCCCTTGTATAAGATGACAACATTTTCAACAGTGCCCTCACTGAGATCAAGAGAGACCTATCAATGGCTGAGCATTGCGTGTAGCATGTCCACACATCAAGCTTCATATGTTTGACCTCAGTGATGGCAGATCAGGCGAGGGGTAAATTGAACCACAAGGGAAACCGACTGGGTAAATTTTAAATAGTTTGAACAAAGAAAAATTGACTAGAGCGGGATTTGAACCAACGACCTCCGGATTAGCGTGGGCGCTCTACCAACTGAGCTATCTAGCCCTATGTTGGCGGTCTCCCTATTTTGTGAATATCTTTGTTCGGTTGTTATACAAACCTCACTTTAAGGTTGTCTGAAGGGTAATTAAAGAATTAACCAAACTGAGAAGTCGTTCCGGTTAACATGTCAAGTAAGAGACAGGGACATATTAAAATGGATTGCTGTCAGGATACATTTCCATATGTCAATGATAACAAACTAACTTCTAAAAAATGCTTTCATGTTGCTCCAATCAAATGCAAACTGTGCACAAACTAACTTCTGAAACTTGTCATGCATTCCCTTATGTTGCTCCACTTACATGCAAACTGTGCGCAAACCAACTTCTGAAACTTGTTACGCATTCCCTCATGTTGCTCCACTTACACGCAAACTAACTTCTGAAACTTGTTACGCATTCCCTCATGTTGCTCCACTTACACGCAAACTGTGCGCAAACTAACTTCTAAAACTTGTTACGCATTCTCTCATGTTGCTCCACTTACACGCAAACTAACTTCCGAAACTTGTTACGCATTCCCTCATGTTGCTCCACTTACATGCAAACTGTGCGCAAACTAACTTCTGAAACTTGTTATGCATTCCCTCATGTTGCTCCACTTACACACAAACTGTGCGCAAACTAACTTCTGAAACTTGTTACGCATTCCCTCATGTTGCTCCACTTACACGCAAACTGTGCGCAAACTAACTTCTAAAACTTGTTACGTATTCTCTCATGTTGCTCCACTCACATGCAAACTGTGCGCAAACTAACTTCTGAAACTTGTTACGCATTCCCTCATGTTGCTCCACTTACACGCAAACTGTGCGCAAATAACTTCTAAAACTTGTTACGTATTCTCTCATGTTGCTCCACTCACATGCAAACTGTGCGCAAACTAACTTCTGAAACTTGTTACGCATTCCCTCATGTTGCTCCACTTACACGCAAACTGTGCGCAAACTATCTTCTGAAACTTGTTACGCATTCCCTCATGTTGCTCCATTTACACACAAAATGTGCGCAAACTTACTTCTGAAACTTGCCATGCAAGTTAACTTCAGAAACTAGTTAAGCATTCTCTCATTTTGGTCCATTTAAAAATGTCACTGTGCGCAAACTAAATGAAAATTATTGTGCGCAAACCTTGCTCCAATTCAACATATATCCATATGCTCAAACTTATTTTTAAATAATAGTGTACATGCTCCAATGTCGATGTGCACAACAAAACCACAATCATTGAAGAACTTTCTGTTACAAAGACGTACATTGTGAAGAATGGAGTAGTACATGTACAGAGTAACTCTATGCAAATCTTGTATTTGACAAAATGAAGTACTTTTTATTCTTCATTGATCAAGCGCTGGATAATTTATTGATAAATAATATTGAAATTACTGCAACATGAGTTGTTTTCAGTCTGACATTCATAGCAGGGCAACACACATTTACGTGTACCCATGATTGTGGCTGTGCAATGATCCATTTCAAATCATGAAATGAGCGGCCACCTCTGCAGGTTCAATCTTTTCCAGTCCCCTTTACATCATAGATTTATTTACAAATACTTAACCAACCAACCATGTACAATTCTTTAAAAACATCCAAATTGGGGACAGCAAACTCTTTTCACAGAGGGAAAAAAGACAATGAAATGCGCCACATTTGATCAATATACCCAGATCCACAAAGTTTGTGTACTATTTAAGTGTGTATCAGCTGACGGCAGTGACATTTTCTGACCTTAGGACCATTGTTTATATCGGGTGACTAATCTGGGTGTCAAAAGACCTTCTTAAAGGGATAGTGCAAGTTAGACCAAAATTTACTATACATTTATCGTTTGTTAGTCATGACAAGCTCAGTGAATTTTGAGCGTACATGCATCTATCTGTTTAAAGTCCTTAATATGAGACTTAGAACATCACCATACAATATACCAACACAAAAAAAGTCCATCTGGGTAACTGACAACTTTTTCATGCACTTCAAAATTTTAAGAATATGTTATTGATTTTTCATTGACTTTTTAAAAGGAACAATACAGAGTTGGTAAGAAACAAACTTGTAAAATATACTTTTTGATCACAGATTTACATAAAACTTACACGGTCTAATGATGATGATAGTAGAAAACATCCCTTGAAATATGAAATGCCATATTTGATGAGAAATGAATAAACTAATTTTCCGATTGGAGTTTATCGCTCAGTGAGCGTTTTATTCATTTGTTGAGTCTATATGATTTCATGCAAATGTGTAATCGGTTTTTTACTACTTTCTCGTGACCCAGATGACCCAGATTTCTCGATCTCAAACTTCTACAGGTTTGTCAGTTTATGTATATGGTGGATTACATAAAGTGCTTACACTGCAAGCAACTGTTTTGTTAGCAAAAACCAATTCTGTAATGTTCCTTCAATAATAGTTCTACTTACTTTCTCATGACAGGTTTCAGATATTCTTTGATAATTTAGGAATAGATCAAACACAGCTCTGTTTACCTGCTTTGAGACGCCCGAAGGTGTAAGCTTTATATTTGAACTGCGTACTGTCATTATTATTTACCATTATCAATAAACTTGAGAATGACCCCTAAAACTTGATACGAATAAATGAATGCCCACTCACTCTCCCACACCAATCCGGAACCTTCCCCTTAAACTTGACATCTAGAAACCATGGATGATGACGTAGAAAGGGAGGACCACTAAACCAGCCAAGGCCGATCAATGCCCAAATACTCTATACTGATTAAAACTTCCTGTGTATCAGCTACAAGGTATGCTGCCAAAAAATGTGCAGAAAAAAAAAAAAAAAAAAAATGTAGGTCAAATAATAGGGTCACCGTAAAAAGTTTCTGTTCAGGAGGTAACCAACTGTCTGACAATATGTATCCATAAAAATTTCAAATGTAGTATGTAATTATTGATACACATATTGGTTAATTAATTAAATTCATAATTTCTCACTGCTTCATTAGGCAAATGTGTATTTTAAAAGCTTAATAGCAAAAAACATAATTAGATTTATCGTATTGTTTTTTCCTTCTTTTGGGTTTTTTTACCTTTCTTTCAGTACTGGAGATGGCCTTGGTGAAAGGAGTCCCACGAGAGGTTTGTATTTAATTTGTTTTAATCAATCAAACCTACTAATGTCATTTTAAACTGAACCACAAAATATCTTTTCAGGGCAGTATACAGAGGGCATTAGGGATTAGTCATTAACTTCACTACTGATTCATGCAATCTTTCTATCACATCCCATATAGAAAGCATTAAGGGATCCGTGATCCGTGACCTTATGACCTATGTGTCAACAACAGACACAGTGTAAATAAAAACAAAGCCCCCACCCCTTATAGTATCAATACAATGTCTATGAACTAAGTATGAGTCTATATTGAGCAACAGGCAGTACATTTTGTTGTAAGGGGCAATTCGGAATAGTCAATTTGTATTCCTTTTTCAGAAATGTTGGTGGGTGGGTCAAAAATGTTTTACTTTGTTTTACTGTCTTTTGTACATGATAGGGTCATATCAAAATAAAAACTGTTGTACAAAGTTTGATGTGCTTGCCAATTTTATTTCTGATTAAACTAAACAAATTGTTGTTAAGGGAGGAAAAGCCATTGAAAACTACTGATGTTGGAGACCTGTGATCTAAAATATCTGTGTCATTTGAGATTGTACTCTGTTCTTCAGTGTATAGGATATATTATTAAGTCAATCAATATTTGAAAATCGAAATTTGGGGTGAGTGGGTGGGTCAAAATGGTTTAACATTGACTATTCTGAATGGCCCCTAACTCTCTCTACGTGACAAAAACAAAGGACTATTTCCAGAACTTATGAGCTCTCTTGGATGCCAGGAAAATTGCACATGTCACCTCAAGGCAACATAACCAAAAATCTCCCGCACATCAAACTTTAAAAAAATAAATTGATGAATTCAAAAATGTAGCTTCGCTGAAAAATGTGCAGAAGCAAAGCTAGTGACCAACAGCAAGCACATCCAGAAATAAGTAGCATAAAAGTTTAGAGAACTTTTGAAAATGGCATCAGGATAATCGCTTGATGGTTTTGATGGTTTTTGTATACTTGTGAAGCTAGTTCCAAATGCATTGCTCACTGTCACTGTACAAAGTCAGCCCGCCACACAAGCCACTCGACTGCTGGAATGGTCTTGCCATTTCAAACTCACGGAGAATTTGCTAAAATGAATGAGACAATAATATCCGCCCTGACTGGCCTGGAGGATGGGAACGTGCCTTGAGACTCTTAATCCGTATCGGGAGAGAGCCAGAAACAGAGGGGAGGGATGGGGGGCACTGAGTGACAACCACCTGATGATGGACTAGTCTGTCTGATTCACAGAACCTGAAAAAAGGGATGAGCTGGAGGACTGGGAGACTTTAATTAATTGTAATTGATGGAGGAAGTGATTAGTGAGCCGATGAGCTCGTAATCCATCTTGGAGCATTTCCCTTGACATTTTAGTGCTCGTTCTTTGCCCCCTACCCACAACCCCCCCCCCCTACCACCTTCTTTTATACATGTTTTCAATCATGGCAAGGTATGACGTAGGTGGATTTACCACCTACAGAACCACGGGAGGTTAACCTATTTAGCGACGGGTGTGGCCATACTCTGACTTATTGGGATTAATTCAATAGATCTTTGCTTTGTGTTAACAGTAAACACCAAACAATGGTCATCAGGAAAAGTTAACTCGTTTCATAATGAAACTTACATAGCACATTACGGTCAATTACCAATCGTCAGTTAACTACACGGTCTCGTATGAATTTCATGAAGTTGATTTAGCGTCAGGTAAATTGAGTTAATTGGTGAACCTTAATGAATCTTCCCCACAGAATTTGCTTGGCAAAGATCAAAATTATTTTTGTTATGAAAACATTGATGTGTTGTGTTTGATTGATTTTTTTCTTAGATTTAAGTCCCTTTTGATTACTACAAATATAATTATATGACATTGCAAATGAGAACCTTATAGCACTGAGCTCACGAAATGACCTCCTCTTGGCATGATGATTCTCTTTCCTGCTCTACAAACTGCAATCCATCCCTACATCATTATCCAGTAAATATCATTCAAAACCAATATATATTGTCATACAAACACTGACCACTATTTTGAATGGGTAGCCTCGAGTATCACAACATATCTAACTGGGTCAGCACAAAATTGCCCCTTTTTAGTAAAACATTTCAACCTTTTTTTTGTTATGAAGACTAAGTGTGCTGTTTGTTTCGGGTGGCACAACTAATGTATCAGTGGTATGGGTAATGAGGGCTGCCCAAACTTTTGGCAACCAAGGTTTGCAAAACTTGCAGCTGCGACATTGCAACACATAAGACCCATAACCACATGCAATGGCCTCTTTTCTGCACTTTCCTTCTCAATAAATGTTCACCAAATGGACCCCAGCACTAATTTTCAGGAAAGGAAACATTTGCCTCAACATTTGATAGATCAGGAGAACAGTTGTAAAGCTGATGGTGGTATGACATAGCTTTCTCTAGTAGATACTAAAATAAATTTAAAAAAAAAAAAAAAAACAAAAAAAAAAACGAAAAATGTCCAATCCATAAGTTATGGAAATGTACTCTATAGGATAAACTAAAAGTAAACCTGACTGATAAATTCTATCTTCAATGTTTCAGTGTTATTGCTGAAACTTTCACTGGCTTTATCAAATACATGCTCACACTAAACCAAACAAGCATTGTTTACTGTTTATTGCATCAGTTCTGTCACAATTGGAAAAACAGCGCGCACTGGTTATTGCATCAACAAAATTTGCTATCGCATTTGCTATCGCATGAAGTATGAACCGGGCTGTAGACTCTCTGTGGAACAACCCTGAGCAAGAAGAATTATTACAGGGGTGGGGGTGCACTTGACAAGCATCTTTGACACCATAGTGTTAGCCAGAGGGTTGTCTGGGTGTCTTTTGGACACCCTGTTTTATCTGTCATTTACATGTAAATGTATTGTAACTGAACAAATTGGACACCAAGCTTTAAAATTTCCAGCAAATTTTGACACCCTTTTTACCAAATTCTGGCTAAAAAACTTGTTGTACATTTTGTTTGAACTTGTTATTATTACTATTTTTTTCTCATGTACACCATTTTATTATCTTACTGTGTTAATAATTCTATTTGTACTAATCTACATGTAACTATGAAGATAATGTACTCTGATGTGAAAATAAACTGAATTGAATTGACACCGGATACATGCAAACTACTGTACTAACCTTGGTGTGCCTTACTTTAAATTCACACGATTTAATAATTAATTTTTGTTATGATGTCTTCATAATGGAAAGTAATAATGATTGATTATAGAAATGAGCATCTGGATTACATGAGTGATACACATAACCAGACCGGATATCTAATTATCTTTACTCAAAATGGCCTTCTTTATATGACACAATTGTCACTGTTCTCATGAAGAGACAAGCACGTCAACAAATCATGTTTTCTGTATTTGTTTAATTTGATTTCCCTTTTTGCCTTAAAACCTGATTGTATAAACAATCCTGAGATGCTGCTGAAATAAAAACCATGTAAAATGTCTTACTTACATGAACCAGTCATATCAAAAGTCTGAATTTCCAATTTCAGATGAGACAGGCCTCCCCAAACATGTACAAAATACATTGCATCAAAAGTGCGCGTGCAAGCAGTTCAATTGTATCTGTGTTTTCACCAAGAGACAGGCATGATCACGCCCAGCATGATCATGTCACATGCCTGCCAATCACCATGTGAAAACAGCCACTAGAGATGAGTGCAAAGATATGGATAATTTTAACTAGTTATTGTGTATAATTTACCAACATTTTGCTTATAATTATTAGATTGTTTTAAATACAAATGTCAAGTAATGAACCACAAGGGAAACTGACTGGGTAAATTTCAATACAATAACAATGATAATATCAACTCATAAAGAACTACAAGAGGGCACTTTAACTGCCGAACAAATTTCTAATATTGCAGATTTCAAGCAAACTTCAAATTGTGTAAATCTCCAAAAGGTCTTTTCATGTATAAGCCTACTCGTCTCTTCCTGAAAATAGTAACGGTAGTCAAAGACACGTCATGAGCAAGAAAATAGAGGATCAGGTTTGCTCAGTGGTATCTTTTCCTGCCTTTCACATTTATATTGAGAAAAGATTCCCTATGAAGTAATAATTTTTCACACCAAAACAAGAAACGATTCATGCATGTAACGTTTCTCAGATTTCAGAGGGTTGGAGTCTATTCGCGAATGCTGCGGCCGGAGATGCGGTTCGTACCCGCTGTCACCTAGTCGCTAAACGTGGATGGATTCGACATTCTTGTGAAAATATTGTGACAGTTTTTTGTTTTCTCAGCAAGTAGACATTGTATTCAGCTGAAACTTTCACACATGACTTTTAGTGTATCTTTCCTTATAATTTTGCCTTTAAATAAGCATTATTCTTACAAAAACCAATCTATGACCCTACCTGTAACATTAGCTGAGAAAATTGTACTAATAGTGGCTGTATTTAGCTGTGGCTTTTTTGTCACCACAAAATGACGTGATCTCCAAAGGTAAATGAGTCACTTCTTCGGAACTGATCTCCGAGGTTTGAAATAGCTGATCTTATAATTTATTTATTTTAGGGTGATTTCTAAATGTTTGATATACATAGTACAAGGATTAGCATCGACACATTGAATGCGCTCATAAAATTAAAAAATGTATCAGTAATGTACAAGACAGAAAATGGACGGCTCACCAAAAAATGCAAAAGGAAAAAATCTGAATACTCACATCACACCAACTACGGGAATCTAAAGTCTGTTTTTCTGAGACCTCATATTCTGAATTTGTCATTATTAATGGCAACTCTCATCACACCATATCAAATAATCAATTTAGAAAATCAAGTTTCAAATTCCAGTGGTACTGGTAATGAGAGTAACAGTGGAACTGCCCGCCTCTCATCCAAGCTGTTTTTAGAACAACTTCCATCGGTTCTCTACTATAGCAGGCTGTCTCACCATCAAGTGTCTTTGTTCTACGCTTTTGGAAAAAGACTTGAAGTGTGATCTTCATTATCGAGGGCTGAGCAATTATGCCCTTGATTAAACAATACTCTTATTTTGAGCTTTTTGAAATGAACAAAGGTATCTGCCTCCAGTGACCATGGGTAAAACACACCGATAAGAATCTAAGTTATCAATATAATAAGCTCTTTTTGAAGTGAATTTCATACGGTATTTAGCTGCTGAACATCATGAAAAGAGGTCTGAGCAGACTTGCACAATTTCCACACCAACGCCAACAGTTGGTACCTGGTAGTATGTGCCTATCTTTCCAATCAAATACTCGTTCAGATCTGAGTGCCGCTGGATCCCCTGTACAATGAATAAATTATTTCTGGCCTATTTCCCACTCGCAGTCCGTGGGTCTGCAGCTGAAAATCTCCCCCTCTGATGTCAACTCTGGCTGGTCACATCCAGGTTGACAGATGGGACGGACGCAGGGGGAAAAGAACAAAATGAGGAATACAGGAACGTTTCCCCCCCCCCAAAAATCTACCGAGTAAAAAATTGTTCTAAATAAACTGTTTATTAGGACAAGTGCCCTTGGCAGGTGCGAATAAAGGAGTAAATACTTGCACTATTTATAAGAATCTAGATTCTTGAAGGAATTATGAATTATGAATGTCCAGTACCTTGAACCAGCTGGGAGGGTAGTTAAGCTTGAAATTGGCAGTGGACGCTCAGACCAAGTCTTGTTAATTAACAGCTAATCTCACTCATAGTCAAAGTAGTCCGTAGGGAACCGACTTGAATTTTCCATCAACTTTTTTTCGAGAACTATCATAATTGACATGGTTTCATTTCAGTACAGCATTAGTAGGGTCAGAAAGTAGGATTTCTTATGGGGACACTGTTCCACTTGCCTTTAAAATGATAGCAAATTTAGACATAAATACTTTCGGAGAGACTTTGATTTTCATCAGCTAACTGAGTACATTTGTGTGTAAATGTCAGACGATCAATAACATTTTATTAGCATATTTGAAGCCTATGTTATCTTCTTCTGTTTTTATTATGTAGAATGTTTTAGTGAAGCTTCCAATGTTAGTGAGCAATCCAAGTAAGTTACTTATATTTCACCTTTCTCTTTTTTATTATCATATTAATTTTATTTCTCAGGCAATGGTGAAAAGTACATACACAGTAAAACAGGCATTAAAAAGTAAACTACAAAAATATAAAAAAACACGGAAGCAGAGTTAAGTGAACCAGCTGGAGTACAATAGAATGCCTAAATAAAAACTGCTTACTAATTAAAAACTATTTAAAAACTTCCTTCTACAAAAGCTGATTTATGAACTGATTATAATGTTTTAATAAGATTAAAACATTCAACTGTTTGAAAGATGCAACATTTGCACTGGAATAAAGAATATCATTGCTTTGAATACTTTTACCCTTACAGAGATGTGTAACTTTTACAGTCCTGTGGAAAAAAATCCACAGGCTCACTACTCAGATGGGGTTCGAACCCAGGGCCCCTGCATTCTAGAGCACATGTCTTAACCATTAGACCACTGAGCGTGCCCCAGTAAAAAGAGGCAGGTTAGAATCCCTTCCGCAACAACTTGAAAGATGTAATAATTTTACCAAGGATAAAGAACACTACAGAGAGAATGAGGCTACAGAGCGACGGAGACAATGAGGAAAAGGAAACATTGATAATGACACTCTTTTCCACAAAATTTGACTGAGTTTCTTCCAAAAGTTACCACATACCAGTCTCTCAATCTAGTACCATCTATCCTTTGGAATGTTGAACCCTATGTTCTGTGTACTGAGGTGGTGCAAGTAAAAGTACCCAGAACACTTGTCTCAGTTGGGGTATCAGTGGAGCACCCAGAAAATACCTAATGAGGAGGGGGTTACGAAAACAATTATCATCGGGTGTGGGGACAGCCGAGACCAAACAAACAGATAAATATGAAATCATCAGCATTTTAATATGTGTCAAACTGGTAATTTGTGAGTTTTCTTGGAAGTGTACCAATTGTAACACGTTGCATCAGACCGGTTTTGTGATGTGAGGAACTATTGTAATTTACATAAAAGTCACCCTTCAATGCTCTACGAGCGCCAAGGGAATGTACTAATGAAGCCAGAGTAACCATGTCATTAAAGCTGGTGGGTAGTAGTCCCTGTTTGTACTTAAACATAAATTTACCCAAATTCAGACAATACAGGTCATTAAATTTCAGCACTTGAAGTTTGGCAAGTAATGGAGCTGAATGAGATAGATAACTTCTTTTTTGTGATAATGTGAACAGCTTGCTTTGTATAATAATGTTGCATGCTCTTACGATCACATTTGAGGCATTCACCACTTTTTTATCTGTAATTTATGATAATGATATAGTGAGGTAAAACTGATCATTATCATCTAATGGTATATCATTTAGGGCAATCAAAATAACAATCGTTATTTGGGTGTCTTTAACTGCTATTATCCCAACTTGACAGTATATCAGATGGGGACTTATACTGATGTGAGTTTTTATAATCATTTCAGATCCAAACTAATCAAATTCTTTGCCAATAATCACCAAATCGCATCATTTGTCGCGAAGGCTAAAGAGTTCATGGAGCTAGCTATTTATAGAATTGGCTTCTGACTGGCACCCTTACACAAAGATGTTGACAAAATAGGGAGACTGCCAACTTTAGCACTAGATAGCTCAGTTGGTAGAACACAGGCACGTTAATCCAGAGGTCACAGGTTCCAGTCCCGCTCTAGTCAACTTTTCTTTGTTCAAACCAAAGTTAATTAAAAAATTTACCCAGTCAGTGTTCCTTGTGGTTTATTAATTGATATCTAGATTTGAGTATGCACAAATATATAAATGTATAGATTATAAATATGTAGAGAGCAAAGAAGTACTGTTTTGTTTGCAGTATCTGCTGCTAGTTATAAGATTCAAACTGGTCTCTGATCACCGGGCATGTTCAGTGGTCTAGTGGCTAAGATATCTGATCTAGAAAGAGGGGGAGAGGGGGGTCCTCAATCAAGTAGTATGCATGTGGATTTTTTATTTTGTATTTATTGATTTAGTTATTTATTTATTTATTTTATTATTATTTTTTTTCATTATTATTATTATAATTTTTTATTTGTTATTGTTTATTTTATTTTTTTATTTGTGATTGTATTTTTTTAAATTTTATTATTATTATTATTATTTTTAATTTCTTTTTGGGGGAGGGTGGGGGGATAGCACAGATTATGCCCCAGGGCTTATCACACATTGGTATAAAGAAATTTAAAAAAATCCTGGTTGATGCTGGACTCAAACACTGTCAACCAAGCAGGCCTACACAACATTAAAACACAAAGCAATAAAATAAAAACACTTGCGAAAATAAACCTTTTCTTTTTAAACCACCAGGGGCAATACGCATCAGAAGCCATAGCAGTTCCACATGAGTAAACACACCATCAAATTCCCCGCTAATGAGGGCTTTAATTATCAAGTAATCGCGCTACAATTTAATGGCTGTTCCAGGGTCTTTGGATTCAACCAATCCGTGACGCTTAATGAGAGGGATTTTTCGTAATGAACATCAATTATTTTGTTGATCAAATCCACTTGTAAATGGCCATTAAAATGCAATATTAGCTGGTGATTTTAGATAGATGAAGCCTACTGAATGACTCACCATTGTTGATCATACTGTCTAGGTATTTCAGTTTGGTGTGAATGCTGTTGAACTTGAATTTTTAAACTCGTAAAAATATGTCTATTTAGCCTTATGTTGTAACAAAACTAGTTGATGACCAATTTCCCGATATTGTCAATATTGTTCCCTTTCTGAAGCACCATGGTACAACAAAAAAGTGGTAAACAAAATTAATAATAAAACTCCTCTAATTCAAGTCACAAGATTAAGAGTCACGAAAAATATGAAAAATATTACAAGATTGAGGACCCTTCAGGTATCTGTGACTCATGTTAATCTGACACTTATAACTAAAGGAAAATACCAACTTTAGTTGTCCTACAAACCCATGAGGAATACGGAAAAATGTAGCACTTCTGCACCCCATGTATTAAGTGTGCGCCAGGCATGACATTTAAATTAAGAAGAAAAGTAGGAAAATCTTACAAACATAGTGAAGGCTTTGAAAGGCTTTTGATCAGACTCTAGACAATAATAATTTGACCGATTTTCTGAGAGCTAAAAAAAACAGAAAACTGATTAAAAATAGGAAGAGTATGATGCCTGCTGTGCCAAGTTCCATAAAGACCAATTTAATTAAAGTCAATTTCATATGTCCTGTACTCATTGTCTTCGGCCATCAGTGGGATGTATATACGCTTGTGTACATGTAATTCGCCTAATGCGCCTAAATTTTGTAGAGTTGCATCTGATTTATTGTTATCAGAGATGCCTATGATGGGTGTACTTGGGTCCAAGTAGTGTTGGAAATAACCAGTATAGGACAGCTTGCAATGGATTGATCTTGAGGACACAGCAAGCTGTATTGTTTGTTGATTCCCGGAGGGGAGCGTGTACATTTATTCTCCAGCAAACTTGCAAACAAAGAAAACGAACACCACAAACAGAATTGTTTTATTTTCTTAAAGGTTTCAACCTCATTTCTATGTTGTCATTGTTTCCGAAGATTTGCACAAAGAGCACCAATTTCAAACGACTCGAATTTCAGAATAATAAGCCTTGTCCAGCTTCGGCAATGCCCAGCTTCGGCAGCTTCGGCTATAATGACTCAGGAATGGGACAAAACCGATCAAACTTTCACGCTCAGTTTTCTTGAAACACAATTTTGCACATTAATTGCTTGCGCCCTTTTACCGGTAAAACTCTCATTAAGTCCTTCTTCCGGGCACACAACAAAATGATGTTCACTTGTGCTCAGGCAAAATTAATGTGAAGGTCTACTCACACCACAACACTGTTTGAGAAAAACCATGAGTCTATTACAATGACATTTTGACAGGTTAGTTTTTAAGGTACATCTCAAGAGAAAATGTCTTTTCCGATCCATTGTTCCCTTTAAAGACAAGAAAATGCCCAGCTTGTAATTAAAAATCGGACAGAGAAAAGGCAGGGTGAGGCTCGAAGCAGTGAAATCCTGGCTTGATTGTGATGGTGTAACTTCAATTTCATTAAGATGCTAGATTTGATCATGAAGGGTGTAATGAATGCCTTCTCATCTTTCTTTTACACCCCGGATCATCCGATTTAAGATTGCAGGATGTTGTAAGGGGGATGAAGATTGGAGCATATCTACCTAATCAAGCTGGGAGCTGCGCCTCTATTACCCTGGGATCGGGTTTCAAAGTTGTCGGGTGGAAACAAAATTGATAAATTGAGGTGTCTGTAATGGCTGTTTCATGAGGAATGAATCACAAATGAAATTTCAAGCATCAGTGACTACAAAAATAAGGTGGGTATATTTTGATTTAGACTTCTTGAAGACTTGGATTTGAATGGAATTCGCGTAGAAATTGCACATCAATCTGTGAATGAAACCGCATACACAAGAGCTGACAAAGTTGGGTTGACATTTTTTTGTCTGCTTTTGTTTTTTTAATAATTGTTGCGTTCATACAATATAGTGTCAGGGATTAGCCCAAAAGAACAGTTTCGATCCACTTGTTCCAATGATAATTTATTATTATTTATTCTCATGATAACATTTGTTCCTTCCTGTTCAATTTTCAAAGGAGTATAATTCTTTCAACTCCCTTCTCCGAGGTAGGCCTTGTTTTTTTGCCAAGGCTGTGGATGGGTTGACAAGTCGGGACAGCCACAACAACATTGCACAAATTGAAAATCAAAACATTTGACCACGTACCCCTTCACTCTCAAACGGCCAGAAATGCTTCAATCTCTCAAAATTTAAACAAACAAACCCTGTTCACACTCCTCCGTCCTTTACTACCCCTGATTCTACCCTGCCCTCTGTCGCTTCAAAACAATTTTCATCTGGTATCACTGCTGCCAAAAAAATCACATGGAACAGAAGTCGAACAGAGTGTAATGACAATGGTAGTCTCCGATGGTCCATGCTCCCTGATAAATAATGCACAACCAGTTCAATCACAAAATCTGAGAGGTGGGGGGTATAGCTGACACCATGCGAGTTATTCAGATCAAAGGAACAGGTTATTGATTGCTGGGTTATTAAAAATTTAAGTAGCTGCGATGATCGGTAATTGTGACTTTACAGCCAGTCACGAGAGGAAATCTCTGCCTGTTAGATCTGTAAACGATAAACCATAATGCATGACCACCTTAAATAATGGGAGCTGGGGTGGGGGAGGGGGGTTTATACGGAAGGGCGGAGCTATTGTTTCCAATACTTATTTGGTGTATGTTCGCTGGTTTCTAAGTTTTTCTCTCTTTTTGGTCTACCCATTTTGTGATTTTTGTCTTCTCTTTCTATTTCTATTTTCATCTTCATTGGTGGTGGGGAAGGGGAGGGGGGAAGAAGGTGACGTACTGAACATTTGTTTTTTAATTTCTTTGAAAAAGTTCTAGTGGCAACAAACTCGTCTACAACCCATCTTTAAAAAGTATCATACGGTCAGCATGTTCCCAATAAATAAAATACAATTTCAAATGATTCTTCTAATTCTTGAGGGCAGTATATCTACACTAACTTTCCAATTTTGTTGCAGTCCAGTTTGTTATTTCTCAAAAGAATGCCTCTACTATGCTGGGAGTTCCTCCAAAATACTGAACTATCTAATGCGGAGCAATAAATACAATTTAATGAGTTAGTCATCAGATCCACACCAAAGAATCATTCATCAGACCCAAGGGGCCATTTTACCCCACCTTCTTAAACCTGAAAATATATTTACACATATACCCATTAATTTCCTGTCCGATTACAAAGCACCAAGAAACCAACAAATAAGTGTAGCTGTATACTAAACAGTAGAATCGTGAACACAATTGCCAGCTACAAACCTTACTTTTGATCAAATTAAAGCTATATTTGTACAAAATGAGTACAAACAAAATTGTTACAATAGGAACTACTCTAAACCTTTGAAAGAAATGACTGTTTTTTAGCAACTCTAAATAGCCAACACCTGCTGCAGTCAGAACAAAATATCAAATGAAGCTTACGAAGAAAAAAGGGGGGGGGGGACAAAAATGGCTAACGTTTGGAATTATATGCACGAAGTCCGGAGCTCTGGAGTGCTAAATTGAAATTGAAACAGAATTGGCACATTGGCGGGCACCCGCATTTAAGTCTGAATGGATCCTAAGAAGACTAGCGCCTGCGGGTGTTCGGCGAAGTCACTTCATATCAACCGATGATGCAACATGCCGCTTGCCTTTCATATACACCAAGAGGGCAGAAAAATGAAGAGAAATACATCCACGCTGGGGAAAAGGAAAAAAAATCTCACAACCAAGACAGAAAACACACTGATTGCAATTCTAAATTATTTTTAAAGCTTTTGTAGCTTGGAGCAGGATTCTAATTCGGAAAATGTCCACTTCTTTTTTTCTCTCCCTTTTTTTGGTAGCAGCAGCAGGGGTAAAGCACCTGGAAGCTTCAGATATAACTAAAGTGGGATTAAGAGACTTCACAAGAGAGCTGATTGGGAATAAATGCCCCATGAAATTGCAAGTGACTTTGATGGATATTCCCCCTTGTGTGACCCATATACAGCTTTAGTGACCTTCTTCTTTTCTTGGATTCTTTTTTTGTCCTCTCTGTTTCATTGGCTCTGTCGGGACTCGGTAGAAGGGGGGGGGGATTTGCTCTTTAGCTCCATGTAGCAACGGCTTTTGTGTCCCCCCAAAAGCCGCTACAGTCGTTTATTGTTATTTGCGTGCACAATGAGGGAGCTGTTATGTGTTATCGTCAACAATGCTCTGCAGCTAAATGAAGCCCCGGGTATGACTGCTCAGACAAATTGCTAAGAGGCAAACTAATCACGGTGTGAAAGGGTGGCTTAATCAGCGCAAAATTGAAAAAAGATAAACATCTCCAGTCCAGGCCTTCTGATTTGTCTTGTAGTTAGTGTAGGCTGGGTTTGGACCTTTAGTTGAAATTGAATGGTGGCTAGAGAAACTTACAACATGAGGCTCTAGATTGGTGCAACATGACACACAAATATTGAGGTTTGGCTGCCACTCTCATCTAATTAAAACACACGCTGAATTAACGAATTCCTTATTTTGTGTATCAAAACCTTGCACACCGACAATTATTTATTGCTATTTTGCTGTGTTTTTGTGTATTTCAACATCAAGGATTATTTTTTAATAGGCTAAAGCAAGCTTTAGTTAAAACTGAAATATTCTATGCTTCAATTTTTTCCTCCTCCACAAATTATCACAGATTATTACAGGCATGATGTATGATTGTAAAATTAAAAATGGATGACCTATAATAAAAAAAAGCTTATTTTATTTTAATTTGATACCAGATCTCCAAGTGTCCAGTGTAATATTTTCATCTGACAAACTGCCATGTGCTATGCTTATAACCTGTATAGTTGTGGCATTTGCATATTTTAAGAGGAATGGTTTGGGATGGGTGGAGAAAGGGGTATATCCCAATTTTCTCTTCAAAAAAGGCCCAATTTCATAGCTCTGCTTACTGCAAAATGATGTGCTTATGAGCCTTTTGAATTGTGCATTTTACAGGGCGCTGTAAGGACAGAATTCCGTAATAAGAAGTGCCATGAAATTGGGCTCTGGTCCATTTGTTGTGAATCCATCAGCCAATTGTTGATCTTAAATAATCAAGTGAACCCATCAATGTGCTCATTTTAAAAATAAAGCAAGCTTCAGTTGACTCTCAAATATTGTACGCTTTAATTCTTTCTCCTCCACTTGATACAAAAATTATCACAGTTTATGACAGGCATGATGCATGATTGTAAAATAATACATTGACTTTCAATCTAAAAGCTTACTTTGTCTTAGTTTGATACAAGATCTCCAAGTATCCAGTGCTATATTTCCATCTGATAGACTGCCATGTGCGAAAAAAATTATCCCAAACATTGAGTTTTTCGTTTTAGCTGTCTAAATCAAAACAATCATCAATAAAAACATGCACAAGGTCTTTTCTTGACGTTGAAACTATTTCTACGAAGCTGCATGACTAAGGAAAGTAATAGATTATTTTTTAAGAATCTACATGTAACTGTAGATTCATTATTTTACAACGGATTCGCTATGAATCTACAGTTTGCTGTAGATTTGATGGTTTACTATGTATTTATTATGAATCTGCAGTTTGCTGTAGATTTGTTAGGCATCTACTGTTTGCAGTAGATTTCTATAGTTTACTGTAGATTCCTTATGAATTTGCAGCTTGCTGTAGATGTGTTAGTTTACTGTAGAATCTTAACGAATCTACACTTGCTTGCTGTAGATTCATTATGAATCTACTATTTGCCATTGATTCGTTAAGTTAATGTAGATTTATTACAAATTTACTATATGCTGTGGATTCGTTGCATGTGCAAAAAATTGATCAACAGAAAAAGACCTTTGTAAACTAAAGGAAATTTCAGAATTTAAAGCAATAATATTACCAGGAATACAAAAATACATTTGGTGAGAAAAAGGATCAATTTGTACGAAAGTAATTTTACGATAAAAAATTATCAAAAGGACATAAATGCCTGTTTAAAACAATGGTTTGGGGGAAAAAGTTAAGGTCAGAGAAAAGACTCACAAGTGTAGATTCTTAAAGTACTCAACTTTAACTTGTACATTCTAGGCACGAATCTACACTTTCTCATCCATTCTCCTTAACGTACCCACTTAATTCAATGAAATTTTCACAGGTTAGTTGTACGGTGTGCTTATTGAGAACTAGAGGTTATGAATGATTGCAGTCTCAAAAAAAAACCTTGATGCATCTTAATTTACATGAGTCTATACATCTTAATTACTGATCTAACGAAGTGGTGATTATATGGGTGAATGTGGGTCATAGGAGGTTGAGAAGAAGGGTGAGTTCTCTGTATAGGACTATGTTACAGATCCACATCTATCATTATCCATACAATCTAATAGCTCCAACCTTTGACAAAAAGTCTAAATGACATTGAGATTTTTTTAACGAGTCCATTCCCCTTTAGTTTGAATTAGAACCAGAACATTTGAAACCAGAGACGGAGCAAAGAGAAGAAAAACCCACCCACTTTAAAGGTATTGATCAAATCAACAAACCACAGAGAGTCAAAACGTCCCAAGTACTACATCAAACAATTTATCATTATTATCCCATAATTCCACTTCACTGTAAGCTAATTTATTCACAATTAATTCCCTCAATATCAAAGCAGCGACTGTTCTAATGACACTGTCCTTATCTATCATTTCCAGTTAGCATTTCTACATCGTCGCCATGGCAACCCTTCCCTGGCCAAAGTTCCCTCTTTGGATGCTTTTCCCATCGTCTAATTTATCTTCTTTGCCTATCCGATTGCGGACATTTTGATGGATTCTGGGTTTGATTTTCGGAAATTGCAGACTCATTAATACTTGATTGCTTTGAATAACATCCCGGGATGAACCTCGGCTGATTGGAATAAATAGGCATCCTTGGAGGACCCAAAGCTAACCCAATTTCTCTTAGAAAATGGGTCAGTTAGGTGAGTGGCATCTGCTAAGTAAAGGACAATGATCTGATAGGCAAATACAACAAAATGTAACCAAAATACATGTACCTATCATTTATGTTTGTATACAGCCACAACAATGGGTATATATATTTGGCAGCATATCATGGCCATGCGGTCTAGAGCAGGTAGTGCATAGTTTTGGCATGGAGCGTCACATGGTGTGGCAAATGCACGTTGATATTTTCAATTAAACAATAGGAATACAAATTGTACTGCATTGTTACTGAATGATCTCCTCTGCACAAGCTATCATTATTTGGGGGTTTTGTTTGCTTCATACAGATGCATGATGCATAGTTTCAAACTGAAAAATATATTGCACAACAAAATCTGTAATCTGCACTGCAACAAATGAAATCTAATACTCCATGCAGCCCCCCCCCCCCACCCAAATTTGGAAAGCACAGAGTATAAAGTTCTAATTACACATCGGCATTAGGGTAAAACCAAAAAAGTATTCTTTATCCATCAACGAAATCAAATATAACGCTTTCCTATTTTGAATTTTAAATAAATAGCCCTAATTTTAAAAATGACGATGGCTCCCCAAGTCTATTAAAATGTACCACTGCTACAAATAATAATACATAGTTCTCATGTAGCGCTTTATCACACCCGATTAGTTTCTCAAAGCGCTCAGTATTGGCATCAAAGATTGAAACCTACTCAATTCCCACTAGGGATCAAGTTAGTATCTTGCCCTGCCTTTCACCTCTGTGGACCCCCGGTTCGAATCCCATCTGAGCCTCAAGCGTGGATTGGATTTTCAGTCCCTACCTGATTACGTGTGTTTTTCTCTATTTATGGTTTTCCTTCCAGATCTAAAAGTAAAAATAAACATTTCTTCATCGTCTTCTCTACACAATTATCTTCAGGCCTACATGTTGCACACAGTGTCAGGCATTTTTGAGGATCCCTTGGTTTCAATACCAGTAAGATTCAATGAATAAACTGAAATAAATAAATAAATAAGTCAGTGCGTTTTCTTGTTGCAGATATTTTAAAGTAAATATAATTGAAAGATACCAAACATTGACCCAAGTCTCACACAAAATCTTCTGAACAATGTGTCTCTTCCATTTTGCTATTAATTACCTTTTATGAATTCATAGACTTTGCTTTTTCAACATCAGTGAATCTAATCAAACCTATTGGTATTCATTTGTTATCATTATTATATATAAAAACTATTATTGTTTCTGTCATTATCACACCATTGTTCTAAGTCCTGTTTACAGACCATCCCATTTTGCAAGGGAACTCATCCGGGTAAAGTACTCAAAATGACAATAATGTGTCTCCCTACTCCCCTTCCCTACTCCAAGTGAAAAAAGAGACTTGAATCCTATACACCAGCCGTCACCATAAATCCATCACAAGTGTTTTCACAACCCAAATCTCAGACCTGCTAAACCACAAATAAAAACACCTTCATCTATCCCCCACATTTTTCCCCCCTGCACACCTCTAGCCACGAAAAATGAGTAAGGCGAAAAACAGAACTGGGGAAGAAAAAAAAGCGAGAAAGATAACTTTGCATTTTGGGGGTGTTTAGGAGTAATATGGTTGCTTCCGGTCCGCGGATGTGTCTGTAGAGCCTTTTTGTCCCCTTTGTGCGGGGCACATTTTGCCTCATTAAGCAATCAACAAAAATCCCTGCAAAAGGGCGCAAGCGTGCGAATGAAAGATGACAGACTGTCAGAAAGTGGCGCCGTCCGCATGTATCTCTTTCGCGGCCGGCCCCCTGGGGGGGTGATTTTGGGGGTTTGGGGCGCTCATTGTATGCGTTGACGAAGCGGAGAAGATTAGGGTCTCAGTACATGGGAATAAATAAGGAATTTTCTTGTTTCATTCTGAAATGTGTAAAGATGAACTTGTTACAGTTTTGAATGTGGCAAATTCTTGATTGCAGTATCTTCTTCATCTTTATCTTCAGTCAAAGACTAATGACAATATAAAATGACAATATAAAATGACAATAAAATGGACCACATTGCTTTACCTTAAATAAAATATTGATTTAAATTTATAATGTATTTTGTTTTAATATCTTGATTGTGTTTTATCCTGTGAAGCCAATAAATTAAAATTATTAAAATGAAATGAAAAAAAGAAATCCATCAAAATCACAGGTTTATCTCCACAACAAATATATAGTCAGCTTAAACTCAAAGGAAAAAGGGTATATTTCTTAATTTCAGCAGCTGAACAACCCCTTCCAAAAGATGTAGCAAAGAGGGTGTAATGTATCACACCATAACAGTATTCTTTAAGAATATGTTCTTTGGTTGATATAAACACAATGGCCAGAAGCAAACCACAGGTTGGTCAGTGTATTAACAATTATGGTTAGAAATCTCTCCGTCCGAAACCACAAACAGTGATTCCCTGGATTTGCTCTTGTGTTAACAGTTGTTATGCCTGCTGGGCCTGCAAAGCCATGTAGCAATACGTGTAAGTGCATTGAGAATGGGAATCTTCTCTCTGTTTTGCCTGTCTCTTGACAAACAAATTTACACGTGTCCGCAGTCAAATTAGTTGTCCCCCCAAAAACTGGGCCGCCCACTCTCTGGCTTCACTCCTCCTAGGCCACAAACGTCCCCCAAATTAAATTTCACAGTTGTCGCTGCAAGTGGGAAAACATCAAACAGTCCGTGTGATGGGTGAGGAAATTTGCTAATTTGGATGCAACACGGTGGAAGGAAAGAGGCAGGGGGGGAGGTGGAAGGGGGGAATGCTGGCTTGTATTTGGGCAGAGTTGTCATCACTTCAGAAGGAATTACTTTTCTAACAGCTAACTGGATGGTAATTCTCCTTTCCTTACTCACATTTTTTCCTTTTATCGTGGGGGGGGGGTTTCTGATTTATAGTTTTTCTTAACTAACGGGTAATCTGGTTAACATTTTAAGATCATTTAATGCATGTTTGAATTGGCTACAAATGTTGAAGAATACATGTAATCAAGCAATGATGGAGCCTTAACACTAGCTAGGGCCATTGCCATACAGACAAACCTGACTAAGGTATCTCCAAGGACGGTACATTATAAACTTTGTTAATTACCGCCGTGCCTATATTGGCGGCTGTGGCTATGGCTGCTCATAAGGGTAGCCTACGCTTCAACGCATGTTGCAGCTGCCAATTCAGACACTGCCCATACAAGTGTTGAATAAAGAAAAGACTGATAGTCTAAAATGGAAGGCTGAATTTTTAAACGAGATGTTCCTTTTTTAGAGAAGAGATCTCGCTAAAACTAACAACTTGATACTCACAAACATGCACTAAAAGGAACGTACACAATGGGTGGCAATTTTTTCTATTGCATGGGCATCCATGTGCCGCTAAACCTAGAAACACAAAATCAACTAAATTTTGTATCCACTGTACTGATTATTACTATTTTTATAGTGTAGTTTCTTTGGTGTAAAAGTGCAGCCAGATGGGACATTATAAATCCATTTTTGTTCCATCCCCCCTTGGCAAGCTTGGCCAGTGAGGAAGTCTAACCACAGACTAAGATTCTGGCACCAAACTTGAAATCCAATCACATTGATATTCAATTTCTGGACGCCTTACAGACAATCAAATGTTACTGAGCCGTTAGGCCCCAGGGTATCTTGGCAACATTATAGTCCAGTACACTAACATTGAGGCAAAATGTAAAAGGTGAGAATCGACGAAGAAAATGAGGAAGATCCGACAGAGATTAATGGCACTTAGCGGGGTCCTGGGTGACCCTGTAAGACCTATCCTCCTTTGTGGTTAATTTGTGTACTCTGCAGAGCCCGTGGAAAAACAACCTGGGTTGGGTGTCTGGGCTCGGTTTGCCACGGCTAGTTTCTTGTGCACATAAACAAGGAAGAGTCTGGCGTGCGATTCTGCTTGGGCTGGATGGAACTATACTGGAATAGATGCAGGAGGAGTTCATGGTGTTTAATGGCATTCACATTATCAAAACATTTCTTTTAGGGATGGGAAAGAGGCGGGAGGAGGAGGGGAGTCTGCGAGGAAAGAGGAATGTTTTTAGAAGATGTAATGAATAAGATAACTGATTAGTTTTGTATTTTGATTAGCATGTGATGATGGTTGGGATCATGATCTGACAATAGGAATCTTTGCCAACTAGAGGGCTATTGGGAAAAGAAGTGCAGAAGGACCAGTTTAGGTGGAGCTAGAGGAAGCGAGATGAAGAACATGAGTAGCAGGGGTCAAGGAAGAGGAGGGTGGCGGATATGATAGAATTACACACCGTGAGGGCTAGCGGTGGAGAGACGGTCGGAGACAAAAGGCAGGATCGGGTAACGGAAGATGCAGATAATTATGAGGAGTTGCAGATGGTTAAAGATGACAGAACATTGACATGATAAGAAAATGGAATGAGAATTTAGATGCATTTCAATTTCTTCTCTCCAATGTCACTGGAATATTGGGAGTGTTTTCCTTTAAAGGAACATTACAGAATTGGTAAGAAAAAAACTTGCAAAATATACTTTTTGATCACAGATTTACATAAAACTTACACGGTCTAATGATGATGATAGTAGAAAACATCCCTTGAAATATTTCTGTCTGAAATGCCATATTCGATGAGAAATGAATAAACCAATTTTCCGATTGGAGTTTATCGCTCAGTGAGCGTTTTATTCGTTTGTTGAACCTATATGATTTCATGCAAATGTGTAATCAGTTTTTCACTATTTTCTCGTGACCCAGATTGCCGATCGATCTCAAACTTCTACAGGTTTGTCAGTTTATGTATATGGTGGATTACATAAAGTGCTTACACTGCCAGCAACTGTTTTGTTAGCAAAAACCAATTCTGTAATGTTCCTTTAAATGAAGAGAAAAACCAAAACCGTCTTCAAAATCAGAGCGGATTCTTTTCACGTTGATTATCGATGTTATGATTAACTTGACCAGGAGGGGAACCTTAAGACTGTTTCACAAGGCAATAACATTCAAGCTGTTAACACACACACACACAGCACACCAACCTCCAGGTAATACAGTCCCCACAGTGAGACAGACTTTTGTAGGAAAGTGCCCCAGCCTCTACCTAGTACTACCACAGTATGAGGATTTGTCCAGCTGCACGCCATGTGCCTAAGGAATCCCCAGGTTCCCCCCAAAAAATACTCGCAAAGTTTATTATCTCAGAGACTGTTCTTCCACCCTGGCAATGACACTGAAGTATGACCGACAGTTCCCCGTTTGCATATTTCATTCTTAACATCAACAAGCCTTCGCACTGGACCATCGCAGCGCTGACAGACGCAAACGATGTGGCATTGGTGACCCCTTGACCCATGTCTCGTTATTCATGGGGACATTGTATACGACCTGGGATCTTGTAACCAATTGGCACCTCATAAACATTCTTCCGTGGCCGCTTGGTTTATATTAGCAGAGACTTCAGGTATGCAGGGAGTCATTAAGGCACAGGTTCCTGGACCTCAAAAAAATAGAAATATCTGGCTCACGGGAGGATAATCCAACATCTGCAGAAATATCTGACATATTTTCTGCTGAGTTTGGAACAGTTTCAAGTTCAATTCAGAGATCTCATGCAAACTACCAAGGTTCATGGTTTGTATAAATAATAATAAATAGACGGTAAATTTCATCAGCTCTTGATTATTGCTTGTTTGTCAGTACCATGAGGTGCAATTAAGACCTAAATGGATCGGTATGTATTTTGACCTTGATTTTTTTTTCTGCAAGAGGTTGTGGTAAAATGATATGGCAGGACAATTACTTCCACAATCCTTGTATAAATGTTAAGAAATTGGTAGTTTCCGAGTGACCTCAGACACAAACCTCATTAAGAAGAAAAACAATCTGGGGCATTTGGGAATTCAATATTTGGCTTTATGGCTAATACATTCTTTAATCAAATTGTTTGTCACTCAAGTTACATTTAGATAACACTTGGATCCACTAAATACTTCCAATTCATCAAGATTCACTTTCACACTTTGTACTATCACTGTTTTTAATCAAATGCAATTTTAAAATTGCAGCCACAAAAATGGGCTGTTCTCTTCACATTGGTGTTTTCAAATCATCGGTGCAGACATTATTGTGGTGGATGTATAGACCCTCTCCCAAATCACTTTTGATTTACTCTCTGCAGGGATATTTATTCAACCACAGACCCTCTTCCTGAAAAGTGACAAAATGGTCTTTCATCGGTGGACAAGAACACAGCCAGGTGGTCTTGTGTATTCTCTCTGACATTATGAAGTCATCTTTCAGTTAAGTCGGCTGCTGTGGGGATGCATCACATCATCAGGGCGTACTGAGCAAGACTTCATATGGCATAGGAGTAGTACAATTGGGCAGTGGGATGAACCAGACTTGTTCCTCTCAGGTGTGTACATACAGCAGCTGTCAATACCAATAGACTTCTTCCATGTAGCTCCAGCTCAGACTGTATATGAAACAGTGGCTTCGGTTTATGGCTACGGCTATGGCTAATTCAGTGCATCTGTCAATATGTTGCAGGCATTAGTAACAGCTGAATCCAAAGAGGCTTTGTTGGGTTCTAGAGAAAAGGCCACTTTTCAAAATGGCAGAGGGAGTCTAAAGGCCGTTTCATACTCAAAGCTAATGTTCTAATTTTCTAATATGCGCAAATTGCATAGTGAAAACTTGTATATGCATCATCAACTTATACACATGAACTTAAAATGTGCTTAAAAAACTGAAAGAACTGAGGCAGTGGCTGGGTGAGTAAGCCGACAATTAAGTTTTAAATATCATTTGTTGCATGGGATGACATCACAGTTTAAAAAATAATGAACTTGAATTTACATATATGTATTTCCTTCACATAACTCAGTGGATTTAGAATTCATATTTTGTTGAAATACAAATGTGCACGGCTTATGAAAGTATTGCAGGGTACGTGCATGTGTAAGTTTGAACCCATCTTTAGTCACTGCCAGGGCCTGGAATTTCTCGGGAGGCAGCAGGGAGGCCATGGTGTCTGTTGCCCTGGTCTTGGCCTGGATGCCCCTTCTAAAGTTTCCCATAGACTTTAGTATTTTCCAATGAAAGTGCCCTGTGCAAAATGAAAATGGCCTTGCCCTCTGCAAGAGCAAACTCCAGGCCTGCACCGCTAGCCACAGTTTCGCAAATTCCTTTCGTGGACTTCAGTCTCGGAAGTTGTAAATTGTCTTGTTATGTTTTAACGATGTTATGAGTTAATGCAGCGCTTAGGGTCGGCAGCGGGCGTCCCAAGTTAGATGCACATTATGTGCCAATCGCAAATCACACTTCAGTGTCTTATGCAGTGTAATCAATATGCTTCTGATTACCAAGTATTTGAGTAATTGGACTGGATTTATGACGGGCTTTTACAGCTGTTTCTGGCTCTATAATCTTTCATCAAGTTGGCACCAGGCACAACATGAATCCACAAGGGCAGTTTGAGTTTACCTAGCTCTATCTAACCAATCTATAAGGTTGTTGGTTTTTACTGCTTTGAAAACCACTTTGAACTATTAATCATGGACCCTTTGTCAAGTCTAATATTTTAAAAGTGCCAGGATTTAATGTAAATTAGTGGTGTACTTAAAGTCTTGGCTGCAGCTCCTTGCCATGACTTTCAAAACAACTTGAAGCGTTTTTGTACTGAGACATGAATCAATGAACACAATTGTTATCATTTCATCATTGTTCTCAACCCTTTGACAACACATTTAGTTTTAAACTAGCTTCAACAAAGTGCAAGAAGAGTAATAAAGTAATTTGGAAGTTTAAAAACAAAACAAGCAAATTCGGACAGTTACTAGCAATATACAGGATCATCATTCTTTTTAGCAGTAATCACCATCCATCTATTCGTTTCCACCAATCAAAATCCAAGAAAGTTTTGTCCGCATCTCATTTAATAAATTACTTCTCATTTGCATCTCATGAATAATAGTTGATCTATGGAACCTACGTGTACTTAATTTTGTTTCTGCATGATTTCCTAGCTGGCTGAATGAACATTTCAGAGACTCCTTTGATAGAAGATGAAGCTTTTAACATGTTAGAACAGACTGGACCAAACCAAGCGATACTTCCTGCAACAAATTCTCCTTTTTCCGTAGAGATCGGAGAATAGACTTAAAGTTAACTAAAATGACTAACAACCCTGGACTACACTAGATCACTAATATATAAGCGTGGCATTACCCATGGCAGAATCTTTCAAACATTTCAGGCAGACGTCTATTGGTATAAAAGTAAGGGCAGCCTTCACTGCATATATTAAACAATATCATTGAATACAAATATTACTATATCACCAATATCTCTGAGAAATAAAAAGCTACACATATTCTTCATTAAAAAAATTGTGTTATTAAAAATGGAAAACTTGTGCTAACCAAGTTATGTGATACAACATGGTGGCCATTTGCACACACACTAAAAAAAGGGGGGTTTAATTTATAAATCTTCAATTAAAACATGCTCAATCCTCAAAATCCAAAAAGATTGTTACTGCCACAATGCAAGATCAGATTCAAGAGATTAAAAATATATAAGCACATTATTTCAAGCGATTCAATTTACGGTAATGACCAGGGCTGACCGCGACTGAACCCCTTGGGCTATTGGAAACTGTCCTACTTCAGCAACAGTGTCTTTTTGCATGACAATTATTTTAAAGCACGTGGACAACATTGGTATCTGTCAAAGAAATACATGAACAGGGCTCGAATTTGACACTGGACCGCAGGCCCGAGGCCAGTGATTTTAGCATTGGGCCAGTAAACTCATGACCGGACAAGTCCGGCGGTCTTATGTTTTCAATTCAATAACAATTCATGTACCTCACTCTATAATATCTTGAACAGAAACAAATTATGTTCAAATGTTGACTTTGAGTAATGATTTGAATATACTTAATACCCTTAAAGGCAATTGAAGTAAATCTTCTCTTATATGGCTTAGTGCTTGTTTAATTAAATGCAAGTTAAACTGTGCAAGGAAGTCTTTTCTCTGTTTGAATCTGGTCTTGTAAAATTAGTTCTGGTCCAGTAAAACTTTTGAGATACAAGTCCTGTGGTCTTGTGGATTTTCTCCCCAAATTCGAGCCCTGATGAAATAACATACCTCATATGATTTCACTGCTGTCAAACATCGAATTATGGTTTCATGGGACCAAAGCTAATCGATTCACTATATTTCTAGAAAAACTATAGCATTTCAGCCAAAAATATTTCCATAGAAGATTTCCACCATGAATATCTTTACACCATGTAAGTTATTCAATCTTTTGTACATTTATTTTGTCAACCTTACCAATTGACCTTTTCTCCCTCTAAACCTGTCTCTAGGTCCTCCATCATTTTCTCTATTCCCCCAAACCACCGTCACCTCAGCAGCATTTTCAGATTCTGCCTCAAGGTTATGGATAGAACTCCAATAAAATTTGACCCAAGCACTGACCCTGGGTGGGTGGGATGGTCCAGGTATACAGCTTTTTATACATTCAAGCGGTTTTACCATATGGCTCCCTTTTATGCAACAATCTTTTTTCTTGATGATGATATTTGTAACAACTGTTCTTTGAGCAGCTGTGAGACCATGGTGAGACCACCCAAAACACCCAACCACGCCAAACGGTTCCTGCATACAGGGTGTTTCCAAACACAAATCATAAATGAATTCATCTAGTTTTAATCTCACCAATATTTTCTTCCATATTAAAGATGTCAAACCCACAACCCACTGATGTTTTTTCCTTCGTGGCACCCTGCCCCCACACCCTTCCACACCACCCTACCACAAGCCCTACCACAAGCCCTACCACAAGCCCTACCACAAACCCCCAGAGCAAGACACCAACATCCCATTGCTATTCCAAGATCCATCTCCCATGCAATCATAATCATAAACATCACCGACTACTACCCAAAACAGTTTTGAAACAATCCTCATCAAATATGAATCACTTCTTTCTCCCCTCCCCCCCCCCCCCTCAACAGGGACCCAAACAGCTCTAACACATTGACCTACATGGAACACGCCACGTCTGTCCCCAGTAATTCTCGGAGCGGCTTCGCCATCCAACCCCAAATCAGAACTGAACTGGGGTGTCAACACCCCGGCCAAATCAGTTTGCTCTCCACAACACAGCCGGTAAAAACAGTGCATAAATCAATTGTCTGTATCCTACTTTGCAGCTGACCAAGTGACCACATTATACCACAAGGGAATTCATGAATTATAAGTATTTCTGATACACTCATTCAACAAAAAATATAGGACAAATTCTTCAGGAGACTGTAAATAAAGGCAGAGGGTGGGTCATAAATCCATAGGTTTGTGTTAAGGCATAGAGCTATACAAAAAAGTAAGGATACCTTCAAAAAATAAGGCACAGCGGTTGCATTTTTCAACAAGGGATCCCAATATGCTTTGAGATCTGAAAATTGTGGCAATAGCTGACAATGATAAATAGACAGTTTACTAGGTACTGAATTGTGTCACTCTTGTTCTTGTTCTGCACAAGACCAATGAATGCTCCTGATTTGATAAGAAACGACCACAAGGTAATCACTCTCTCTCTCTAGGCAATCTCTCTGTAGTGTCTGTGAAACGACAATTTGATAATTATATTCTCACTGCCCTCAGAGGGAAAAGTCAAATTGTTATAACCTGAACAAGATAGATTGATAGATGGATAGCATGATTTATTTTATCTTAATTAAAACAACAAAAAGGCTAAGACTATTCAAATTCAGAAGTCAAAAACAGAAAACACTGGGGGGAAAATAATATCCCTATAAAAGTAAATGATTAAGACTTTTTAAAAAAAATAATAATCAAAATGGGGTGATGGTACAAAGAGAGGAGCAAAGGAAAGATGAGAATGAGGGAAGACGAGAATCGGCAAGAAAACGGAATATGCAGTTTCGGAAAAAAAAGACAGAAGCTTGATACAAAATCTCACCAAACTTGCAAGTTAAAGGCACTGGACACCTTTGGTAATTGGTGTATCCCATCATATGCATAAAATAACAAATCTGTGAAAATTTGGACTCAATTGGTCATCGCAATAATGAAAGAAAAAACACCCTCGTTGCACAAATTTGTGTGAATTTAGGTTCATAATAAAAGACTTCTGGCCAGAAGTCTTTTAATATTTTAGTGAGAAATGACCTCTTTCTCAAAAACTATGTTACTTCAGAGGGAGTCGTTTCCTACAATGTTTTATACTATCAACAGCTCTCTGTTGCTCGTTACCAAGTAGGTTTTTAAACTAATATTTGTTTTGAGTAATTACCAAAGGTATCCACTGCCTTTCAACCAATTGTTTTATTTTGCTTTTGCGAAGTAGCTTTAGGTGTCCAGTGCCTTTAAATGATAAAATGATCAGCTTACATTTTATTTGCCATCGTCAAGGGCAACATCCCTCCGTAGAAAACAAAAATTTTCAAAAAGGTTCAATTTTGTTTTTTTAGCTTTAGATGGAAACTCCTGATTCTACCCAAATTTTCAAAGTTGAAATACAGCCAAGCCTCGTCTGACTGACAGGGTATGGACCCAGTGGACCAACCCTCCAAAATATGGAGGAAATATTCAAATCACGGACAACAATGAGGCAATTACATCAATGATCTATTACCAATGGTTTACCATATCCCAAATATAAAAACTCCCTGATTGCTATTACTGCTGTTGATTTTGCTTGGGCTCTGGCTAATCACTCCCGTGGGCCTTCCTAAACTGGGAAAAAAGTATCTTGTAGTGAAAACTGAGAAAGGACCGCATGACCTCGGTGTGACCTTAAGGGAGACCTCAGCAAGGTCAAGCAACATGCCACCATGGCTACCAGTGGGACAGGGGACCTGGGACCTGGCTAGTCTGGGAAGTTTATGAGAAAGATCTGGTTTTGACAGATGTGGGTTTGTTATTAAAGGAATGGTACAACATTGGTAACGACCTATTTCCAGTAGGCCTATCATCAAATCAAACTTTGTTGTACCTGTCCAAGACCCAACAACTGCTTAAAATGGAATTTATCACTTATAGCCAATATCATCATGCGCTTTAAAGGGTACCATTTGATGTGCAGAATTCTGCACCACTAAATCAGGCCGCAGACTACCAGTTACAATAATATCACTTTTGTGCACTAAAGACAAGCAGTACTGACACCAATCGTATTTGGGGGACACCAAGATATTGTCAAAACTATGGTGAAGTGTTAATCTATTCTTTGATTGTAGTTTTTACAATGGAGGAAGAAAAGTTCCTCCATGGTTTTACTGATTGAACTGATAACCTGTTGTTTTAATGCTGCTTAGAAAAAATATGAAGGATAACAACCACCGATAGTACATGTGAGGTGGTATTTTGGCTGGTAACCTTATTCTGGTAAGCATAACTTTGTTGTGCTCAGCTACTTTTTTTTTTGCTTCAGCAACTCTCTGAAATGGTGCCCAGATCTCTGCAGAGATTCTCTTCGCAAACGTATTTTGTCTGCTCAGCAGCCTTACAAAATTGGAGCTTTCATCATCTAACAGCAGTTTGCTAAATCGACAAACGGGAAAGCAATCTCTCAAGCAGGGCTCAAGACACCTTAGAGGAGTTTTCAAAGGGAAGGAAACCATCCGTAGGAATAGAAACCCTGAAAGGTGTTAGCTTATGATCGGTGTGATGACAGAACCAATAAATGACGTTGTTTTCTTAACTCATTTAAGCCCGCTATCACGCCCCGTTTCTAGTCCTCTATCGTGTTTAGCGTTCCCCCTGTTTAGCTTTAGGCTGGGCATGACAAGCTTGTCTTTGGGGATACAATATTACCAAAGGAAACTCTGTATTTGGACGGCCAAGTCATGTGTGTTTCAACAAGAAATCCGGAATGTTGCTACTGACATAAAGACCTTTTTTTTCTCCATCTTCTAAACGTAGGCCCTGAAGCCTAGCCTACAATCCAACAGTACCTCCCTGAATTCCCCCTGCTGATAAAACAAGTTAAATTAAAATGTCTTCAAAGTGTGGAAGTGTCAATGATTAAACTTAGATAGCTCAGTTGGCAGAGCGCTGTCACGTTAATTCGGAGGTCGTTGGTTCAAATCCCGCTCTAGTCAATTTTGGCTTCGTTCAAGCCCAAATTATTTAAAATTTACCCAGTCAGTTTCGCATGTGGTTTCTTACTTGATTAAAGATAATAACACATTTTCTCAAACATTTGTAAATGATCTACACATCCGATTCATATGCAAACCGCAGATTTTAGCCCATTCGATTTTGCCATTACTATAAAAACAGCAACAAATGTATTTGAGTCATTTTGTTCACTGGAACATATCAATTTTGATTGTAAACACAGAGCATTGACCACTGATCCGATTTATGAATTCACTTCATCAAGCTGACAAGCCAGGCAGACCAACTTCTCAAGGTGTTTGGTGCTAAATGTGTAACAATCCTTCAATCATAGATTTGGAGGTGATAATTCACACACAAATATTTTGGGTCGTTATAACTGCATCATCCATGTATGATCAAAACATTCAAGGTTTTGCAAATCTTACAAAGTCATGACATTTTTCCCATGCTAAAAAGTAGGAAATCTGTATTGAGTACAAGGGCTGACCTAATAATAAATAGATTTTGTTGTTTATTATCATGAGTCATGTATCAATTATCTGTGAGGAATTCCTAATCTGGATTCCCCACGCATAAATAACAGTTTTTCCTGAAGATGATCAGAGCATACTGATGGAAACATTGAGTTATTACACCACTGTTTTTGTTTTCAGAACCACCACAAGTTATTTTCATGTACATTTATACAGATTCATCCTACAAATGACATGTTTAAATAAAATTTAAAACAAATAAATATCAAACCTTTACAAGTTGATGATTTGCTCATGGATATATTGAACCCTAAGCTCATATTTTTCTCTAAAAGATTAATTAATTTTTTCCCAAACATCCCATGGTAAAGATTATTGTAATTTTTCCTGAAACTCCTAAATTGCCTTCATCACAGAAATATATTTTGTTTCAAAGACATTGTTGTGATTAATAGAAAAATACAGACGTACCCTATGCAGATCTCAACCTTGACAAATTTTGAAGAAGAGCTGGATAATTCATTACAAAAATAGTTTTGACACTATTGGTTTTCATTCTGTAGTTTATAACAAAGCGCCACTGAATGTTCCCAAGATTGGTGCTGTAGCCTATATGTACATAAACCATAAATACAGTAAAAAATTATTGTTAAAACATTTATGAACAGCAAGGTTGTTCTAATCCTCCTAGCGTATGAAAGCTAAATTTGTTCAGACAAAAGGAGAATTGGGAAGTAGCGAATACATCCAAATTATTTGAAAAACAAAAGCTGCTTACATGTTCACACAAATTAAACAATTTCAAAACATTCAACTTACATTTTGAGCAATATGCAACATTTTGTTTGATAAAGCCAGTAACGGCATCCCTTAGTATTTCCATGGAGGTCTACCTCCATGGTATTTCCTGCCCATTATACTGACTGTCTGGAGAGTGTACCAAAGCAGACCAAATGAAAATCATTTCTTTGCTGTTCACAAAGCCAATTAGTTTGTCTGGAATATCATCCAGCACTGCAAAACTCAAATTTCAGGGAGGCCGGAGTAGCTACATGACAACAAGGCGGCACACAATAACTCAAGCCGTACGTTGATAGAACTCATCACAAAACCCTGTTCATATCCCAGACCTGTTAATCCACTGGGCAGGCAGCCCTCCTCTGTCAAAGCCGGTAACCAGGCCGCAAAATTGCTCCTGACAGCCCACGACAAACAGCTCGACAGATCTGGTCAGGGTTGGGAGGGAGTAAATCACATCTCTCGGCTCACGGCAGCCGAAATTGGCGAAGAAAAGCACTGGATTACCAAGGACGGATTGGGGATATTATCGTGCAATTTTCAAATTAAGAAACGGATCCATTCTGATGACAAATGTTTTTAAGGAGCTAAAAGAGGATCGGGTTGTTCTTCCTGAGAGGGGATTGAGCATAACCTTTGTGGAGATGAAACGTGTGAGATAAATCCAAGGGGACAATAATATTCCCCAAGTATTTCCAATCTGACAATAAGTTGGGTTTCTTACCTGGACTCCTTTTCTGACTTTGATGGGGAGAAGCTGATGACAAAGGTGTGATGTAAACCTTGTGTTGACCTTCAACAGCATAAAATGTCAAAGTGGCCTGCGAAATAGAAAACACCAATTTATTATTCTGAAGTGCTGTTTGATACTTGAAATAATTCACGGACAGATGTGACTTTGAATTAAGTTATCGTTCGCAGATTGTTACGGTCTAGATTTTAGTCTCATTTATGTGTTGATGATCTTTCTTCTACTCAGGTTGACAACATCGTTCCAAAACAATAAAATAAACAAAATTTAGTTAAGAAAATACACTGATCAACATAAGGACTTCAGCATGAACTGTTATATTTTCAAGTTTTCTAGCATTTCTTATCATAGCAAAGTGTCATGGAGTAATTTTTAACTACACTTACAATGATTATCTTGTCAAGCAGTGTATTAAGTACCCGGAATTCGCTTGTACATATTTAGATCTTCCCATGTTTAGAATTGGTGTAGGGTTTGTTTGGTTTCAACAAAGAAATTAAAGAACAATCAAGATAATTTGCAGATTAATAACAAACATTAATTATCTTGCAGTTTTACCTACAGGTTTTATGGCATTTCTCAAATTGAGAGTTTATCTAAATTACCAAACATTACTTGTTTGATCTTCTTCTGATATATGATATAATTGGTCTAAATCCAGTTGTTGCATAACTTTAACGATGTCACCTTGGGTTTCTCATATCGGAAACTTTATAATAGCAAAGTGAAGTACTAATATGAGCGAAATGTCTGCAGAATTGTTTTAGATTATCGCATTTATATTTACCAGGTATTGTTAAAATTGAACTTTTTAATAATTTGTTTTATTAGCTGCAAAAATTGCATCAGGTGTATGTTTGTTTTCCCCCCTTAAGCACTGTATGTATACTCAGTACTTTCCAAATCTTGTGGGGAACAACACAGGTTGGATCTGAACCTACAAATAATTTGTATGTGTGGTGTGGTTACTTTCTCATTATTTCGCAAATTTTTGTTCTAATTATTCACATTTCAACAATATATTTTCCCAATACTTAAATGTTACTGATAATGTACACTTATTTAATGTGTTTAAACTGTGGTGATCACAAATTGGGCACCTTTTTTATGAATATGCAATGTTAAGCTTTAATGTCATCCAATGATTGATATTTTTTATGGTTTTTAATTAGGTTTTTATTTTGTTTATTTCATTGATTTTTTCATACTTTTGTTGGGGGCTCTTCAAGTTTTATAGTAACTTTGGTTTAAACTTTGAATAAATGGCCTCCACAAAAAGTAGGTTACCTTGTTAAGATAAATCAGAAAATGAATTAAGCTTCTTTTTCAAATTGGTGATCAAAGTCAGTGTTAAATTTTCATTACAGTTAAGTTTGACAATAATTGCAACACACACTGAATGTTTTGGTGCAATCTTTAGTAAAACCCTTGCAGTTTTCTACTTGACAAATGATTAGTTACATCAAAGACTACTTTAATAGTCTATTAAAGCACTTCTGAATGTGATAAGACCACTTAACCTTGCATATAAAAGTTGGTTATCAAACTAAAGTATGTCATCTGACTTCTAAAAGGTTTGTTCGTCAATTAGTTATCTAAAAAGCAATTACTGCTGCCATTTTTCTTCCCAATTAGGGCAGAATCAACCCATTTATATCAATCATTGGTAAAAACCATTGGAAGGGGAACAAAGGATGGAGACATAACGATGATGTCACTGACCAGCATTATCTCCAACCTTGGGTATTGATATTGAATTGTTCAATCGAGAAATTGTGCTAAATATTGAGATTGGTTTAATTCTGAAATGGGTGAGGGTAGTAAGAGTAAGAGACTGATATTACAAACAATTTAATATCTAACGCTTGGGGTCTTTGCTTTGTGTAATTAATGGTGGGGGGGGGGGGGTTTCAGGTTCAATCTAAAAACTAGCCAATTATAAACCTCATACCAGTATCAATCCTCCAGAAAAATGCTTCTGTCACAGTCAAGAGGGGGAAAAATTGACCTTTTGCGTGTTAATGCAAGTTCGTCCCAAACAAGACTAAAACCACTCTTGGTAAGGGGCTACAAGAGGGAAATATTTGAGATGAAAATAATTTGGGGGAGCTGAAGGTGGGAATTGGTATTCCGCTTAAAACAGTCTAGATTGTATGAGGGAGGGAAACATGCACCAGGCAAGAAGTTGCAAAGAGATGCAGCACATGGAATGAAGCTGTTGGAATGGCTCTTTGTTCTACATCTCAGCATTGACATAATCACGCCACCATCTTAGAGGGAAAGCAATGATGAGACGATGGAATTGTACAGACACAAAATTGCTGTCAGATCAGCATTTTCAACAACCTTGGGTACTGATATCAAGTTATTCAATAGAAAAATTTGGCCAAGCGATGAGAGGTTGGGTTTAATCCTGAAACGGGTGAGGGTACAGGAGGTACACAGGATGGGCCAAATATCAGCCACCTTCTTTTGGCCTCTAGCCGAGGGCGCCCTGCTCAAATGATGTCCTGTGCCTAAGGTCTATTGTATGACCCAAAAAATGCCTGTTGCTTATTTTGATTGCCACAATAAAAATAAGCAAAATGCAAACTGGTTTTTGTTTATTTCACTAAAACATGACAACCTAACTTGAGTACATTTTAACAGGTTGGTTGTATGGTGTGTTTATTGAAAACTGGAGGTTGGGAATTAATCAACTCTAACAAGAACCCAGTGATGTAATATCCCTTTAACATCACTAGTATCTGCTGAAAGAGAAACATTCATTGTTATATCCCTACTCTAAACTTCTTTTTTCTGAATTAAGTCTGAAAATAATGCTTTCACATTAAGGCAAAACATCTTCAAAACAGACGATACATTTTAAAGATTTGTAATATTATAATCATTGTCATATCTTTCTGGCAACGAAACTAAGGACTCCTCAAAAGCACCTTGCACTGTTACCTGTAGACCTGAAGATACCTATGAAGAAGTGTCAGTTTTAGATGTGAGAGGAAAACCCCCACTGGGGTATACCCTCGCAATACACTTGGGACTGAACACTAAATCCACACGGCAAGGCTCCATCAGAGGTGGATTCGAACCGAGGTCCACAAGTGAAAGGCAGGGAAAGAAACCCCTAAGCCGAACTGACTATCCCGACTCTACAAACTTGACTGTAACAAATTACCTTCAGGAACAGTACAATCAATCAGATCGTTTAGTATTTAAATGGAGTTTTAAAAAGCTATCCTTTCTATCCTGTTTATGGTGAATCATCTTTATTTTTCAATGTTTTGGACAGCAAGAAAAATCCACCTCCGTTGCCATCGATTCTTCATCACAAAGCCTTGATATAAAACAATTGAGTTGAGAGGACCATGATTGCCTCAGTCAGTCAGTAGCAATCTTTTCCATGGCAAGATGCTTGATTTATAAGAATTAAAAAATAATTATAAAAGCTTCAAGATAAACTTCATTTCGCCCTGAAATAGTTTAAGTTTGCACAAAACTTATGACCAAACACTAGGGTTCTCGTTTTGATTTGACAAATCAAAATAAGAATGCAAACGTGACCGTGCACAAAATCCCAAAAAATACTCAACCGTTTTAAATTTGTAAGTAAAAAGCGTGACCACCACCTTTTTTATGAAATTTTTTTACAGTCGTGAGTTTATCGAAAACTGGCTAAGAATTCATGTACTCTTCTAACACCAATGATGTATCACACCTATCAGTTCTTTGAGTTAACTTCACCAGGTACCCCCACAAGTAATCCTTTTTACTGCCAGAAACTATTAAATTGACACAGCTTAAAATCATCAGCAAACGAACCCTTACTGAACAAACCGTCACCGGCAACTGATCATCCATCTTTTGGAAGTCATTTCCATTGAGAATAAAATGATTGAGGATTTTAGCACTCTATACGTATGACAGTGATTGACCAGTTTGTTTCTCATGTGTGGCTTAGTTTTGTTCTGGCCACGAGTCATAAAGATAAAAAATGAAATAAAAAAAAAAATTAAAAATGGCCTCCACTGGACAGTAGAGGGCGATATTCAAGTTAGTGATGAGTTTTGTTGGATGGAAACCAAGAATGTGTTGTAAGGTGTCAAAAAAACACTCTTTCAGTGAACAACATAGAAATGAATGTTAGATATGTTTTTTTTTTTTAAGGGAACAAAGCTGTTACTTTTGTAAAACAAGGAAGATTTAGAAAAATAATTTTTACATCTATAACAATATCTATTGGATATATCCTGACAGGCTATCTATTTATTTATTTATTTATTTAGTTTATGAATTATTTTTATATCTTAGTTATTTATTTGTTATTATTTGTTAACTTCAATATTAACCTTTTATTTTTTTTATATATACTTAAATAATTATCTTCAAGCAAACTTGAATTTTCAAGTCTGATTGGTCAATCAATATCAACAAAAGGTGTTATATAAACCTATACTGCAAGGCCCATATCACACTCTGCGTATTACGCTGTTCTCACTCTACGTATTGCGCTGTTCTAACTCCGCATATTGCACTATTTTAAGCTATGCACAAAACATAAAGCTGTTCCAACACGGCGTATTGCATTAAGCTGAGCGTCAAGTTTGTTTGAAGATAAATTTGTTATCACACGAGGGCTGGTGGAATCTGGGAAAAAACATAGAGCCTCTTGGGCCTTTGGCCTTGTTGGATACCTGATGTAGAAGCGCTATACTTTACTGTATTCCACTCGCTCCTGTGTAGCACAGATGAATAAAAACATTAAAAGGTAACTGGAAATGTAGGTGAAACTGTGCTTACCAATACAATCGGTATATGTATATTTTGGGGGGGTTTGGGGGGTTAGGACAGAAAGAGAGGGGTAGAGAAATGGTAAACTTTGGTAAACATGACAATTTACCATGACTAATGTATTTTCTTATGCACCTAAACATTTTATTTCTTCAAACCAGAACATTAAAGAAAACATGACGAATCCCACAAACTACCATCCACTTCAAGTCACGACTCCCTTTCTTTGAAAGTTAGCCTTAAAATTGCCTTCCTCGATGGGTCTGTTCATTGCTTCCTAAAGTAGTGCCCCAAGTACAGTCATCTGAGTTTCAAGATATCATTCCTTGCCTGAAAGAAGCTCTTGAGTTTTATTTATATTTGTTTCCTTCTTCTCTGGTTTGTTAGTCAGACTAGTCCGTCTGAAAAATCGATCTGAGAGATCTCCTCCTTCCAATAAAAATGTCACTATTTTCACTGGAGATTCACAGCAGCATGTAATTTGTGAACCGTAGCGCCACGGTCTCTGCCAATATTACTTGAATACTGATAATAATAAATGTCAATAGTATTAGCCAAAAAGATTATAATGAAATCTGTGTACGCGGCTCATTTGGTCAATGATTGACAGACGAGAACAATCTAATGGTCTCCCTACCTTTTAGAGAATTATTTTCACTCCAACAAGCCATGCGCGCTGTGAAGTGCTTGGGGGGGATAGAGTAAGTTATGTTTGCGTAAGAACGCACACAATGGCTCGGATAAACAATGCAACTGTAGCAAAGTGGAAACCAGACCGGCGCTAGAAAGCGGTTTCTGTTTCAACTTGAAGCGGCGATAATTTTGATAATGGGTTGTTTACAGAATCATCACAGAAGAGCTGCAAGACCAATTGTTATGCAGATTTCCCATGGGACTCATTCTATTTCCCTTTTTTCTCTTTCGACAAAAAAAATTAAGTGAACCAGATAATTGTCTGAGTTTTACCTTACACCGCCACAAATGTCGCATCCTGAGAAATGGGCCATGCAAAGATTTGTGTTAATGGACCATTATCATGCTGCCCCCATTTTGGTCATGTTCCTCGTAGCCAATAACAGTAATGAAGGCTAATAGTCATGTACAAAAAAGGAACCAGACTATTTCTCCTTCCAGCCTCAGTTTGGTTACATGTATTTTAACGAGGAAAACATCAAGATGGCAGCACCATGCTAAGGTCTATTATGCAATACCAAGTTGACCTTTTTATCATATGGCTAAAAATAAATAAATATTTAAACCATCTCTCTCTCCAAAATGAAGGTCCAAGTAACCATCTTCATTATTTTATACAGGGCCAAATTTCATGGCCCAGATTTGTGCACTTACGGTGTCCTGTAACAATTATTATTCGAAGGGCTGTAAGCCCAGAATTCTGCAGTCAGCACCAGTTAAAGCATTTTTTGTTATATTTATAAATCTCAGCACCCTCAGATATTCCATCCCTGGCAAAAATGAAATCGACATGGTTCAAAGAAATTTTGATCTGCATGGGGGTGGGAGATATGGATTGCAGAATGTTTTAACCATGAACACGGGATTTGAATGCCATTGTTTTGTAGACAAACAACATGAAGTTTCTTTTTCTTTTTTTTCTCCTTTTTTTCATCTACAAAGCCCAAGGGTATGGTTTCCATGGGTATGGTTTCAGGGAGAAAAAAGACCCAAAGTCTAAAACAAGTCTGCATAGGCAACATGAACCATCGTACAAAAAAAAGAACCAAAACCAAGAACCTATTTCTCCTCACGAAATCACAAGTAAAATTACTCAAGGCAACAAGATGCAAACTACAACAATTTGTTGAAACTCTTCTTGCTCTCAACAAAGTAAAGAATCCTTCTTTCAGCTGGAACACCTTACACTTACACAGAAGAGAACAGAAGAACCTTTGTTCTAGCTATTAACTGTTTGAGCATCAAAGAAAAGAAATGAACCTTTGTGATTTTGTTCAAAATTTTCTTTTTAATTTTTTTTTTTTTGGTACCCTGATTCCAGTTGCCTATGCAGAGTTGCCTTGGACTTTTTAATCTGTTTTTCCCCCTGGCATTATTTTAAACAAAAGAACCTTTGTTCTAGATCTTCGAGCACTCCACAGAACAAAAAATCTTTGTTCTAGCTATTATCTCTTTGAGCACTCCACAGAAAACAAAGAACCTTTGTTCTAGCTATTATCTCTTCCAGCACTCCACAAAGAACAAAGAACCTTTGTTCTAGCTATTATCTCTTCCACTCCACAGAGAACAAAGAACCTTTGTTCTAGCTATCAGCTCTTTGAGCACTCCACATAGAATAAAAAGAACCTTTGTTCTAGTTATTAGCTCTTTTGAGCACTCTAGAGAGCTCTCTGAGCTCTCCACAGAGAACAAAGCAACCTTTGCTTTATAGTATAAATCTTTTGAGCACCCACCACAGACCAAAGGAACCTTTGTTCTAGCTATTAACGCTTTGAGCACTCCACAGAGAACAAAGCAACCTTTGCTTTATAGTATAAATCTTTTGAGCACCCACTACAGACCAAAGGAACCTTTGTTCTAGCTATTAACGCTTTGAGCACTCAGCAGACAACAAAGAAACCTTATTATAAGCTGATGGAACTGCCTTTGTACAAAGCAGAAAACAAAAGAGCTCTTGTTCTTTGATCTTACAGAGAGCAAAAGCTGGTGGATGTAGGAATATGAGAACAAAAAGAACCTTATTCTTGCTGGTGGATCTCTTTACAGGTTTTACTGTGTCAGCATATTGCTTTTAACATGTCAGAGAGATGTGTCAGGGTTTAGGGTTAGAAAAAGGGCACTAGATTGAAGAATCAGAATGCTTTATCATTTAGATGTTGAAGTATCCCTTTCAGTGGCCATTCAGTGTGCAAAGGTTTATACAGGACAGGTGAAGGTCATCTCCTTTAAGGTTTTGACCCAACGAACAACACAAAAAAAGCACACAAAGTAAGCGTTTTATTGAAAACCTTTCAAAATACAGCTATAAATATCAGCCAGGATGTGCATTTTTACAAAACAAACTGAGCCTAATTAGTTTCCAATGCTAGAATAAAAAAACAACGCTGCGCGTGGTACACAAATCACAAAACACTGGACTCTTTTCAACAAAAGTAAAATCAGCGCTGGCGACAAAATATACCTTCTGCATGGTGGCGTGGCCTGCCAATTCTAATTACGGCAGAAACTCCCAAACAATATTAAAAAAACGGAAAGTCAATAATTGATCTTCCTTAATTCTGTACTCAGTAAATGTGAATGTCTTTACGGTTCAATCTCCCATAAGGATGAGCACCAACCCCCCCCCCCCTTCTCCTACCGCTGGCAGTCTGTGGGGATTTGGCCTTGGACAACGTACTCGGGTCTCTAAGGGAAGATACAGCGAACCTTTCTTTTAATATGACAGTAAACATGAACATTAATTGTGAGTGACGGCTTGTCAATTTGGGAATATAATTACATTGATGCTGGGTAAAGTCTCATGCTTGGTTGGATAAATCCTCCTTTTGAGTTGCGAGGCCTGACAGTAAAGTGTGAAGATTATCCAAGAATTGATACTGCAACTGTTATAACTGATAAGGATGTACATTTCCTATCCCCAGTTGGACAAGGATTTCTCAGGAATTCAATGAGGAGAAGTTTTTAGACAAAAATGGTCTTTAAAGGGAAATTCATCAGTTATTTGGTAGGTTGGAAAAAACGTGTTTGAAATGAATATGTCATAAACTACCATTTAAAAATGATCAGTGCATGTTTTCTATTTTGTTGAAAACAGCATGACAATTGTTTTATATGTATCAACTCGTTCAATCATTCCCTGTGTGTTATTATTTCAAATTGTTGAGTTGTAATGCTTTGAGTTATAGTAACTCTTTGAGTTCCTATATAGTAACGCTGGGGCTATAGTAATTTGAGTTGAAGTAAACTTTTGAATTACAGTAAACCATTTGAGTTATGAGCCACCATTTAAGTAACTTATTGAGTTATAGTAATCCTTTGAGTTAAAACAACCATTTGAATAATAGTAACCTTTTGACCGAGTTATAATATCACCTTTTGAGTTCTAGTACAGGTAAATCTTTTGAGTTATAGTACCCTTTGAGTTGTTATAGCACCCTTTGAGTTGTTATAGCACCCTTTTGAGTTGTTATAGCACCCTTTGAGTTGTTATAGCACCCTTTGAGTTGTTATAGCACCCTTTGAGTTGTTATAGCACCCTTTGAGTTGTTATAGCACCCTTTGAGTTGTTATAGTACCCTTTGAGTTATAGTAACCCTTTGAGTTATGCTGACTGGTAAAATATTGTTTAGTTATAGTAACTATTAGAGTTAAAGTAACCCTGTGAGTTGTAGGAACCCTTGGGTTATAGTAATCTTTGAATTATAGCAACCCTTTCAATTATAATAACCCTGTAAGTTAAAGTAATCATTTGAGTTATAGTAACCTTTGAGTTACACTAACCCTTTGAGTTATATTAATCCGTATATGTTCACTTAAGCAAACAAACCAAGTTCAGCTGTACTGTAGTTGAGGTTTGGGTTTTAAACAATAACAGTTTGAATTGCATTGTATGTTATCACTAAAAAAAACCCACCTTTTTACAAAAAAGACAATATGCCTCACTAAGAACCATCTTCCACGTTCATTGAAAGTCATTGGAAGCCAGCTGACCACAAAACCATTAGACTTTACCAAAGTCCATCAACAATAGGATCACAAGAGGGCAACAAAGGAGTTCCTCGAACATGTGGCACTGTCAAATTGTCTGAGTTTCAGCGGTGTAGCCAGGACCTTTTCAGTGAAGGGGGGGAGAATACTTTTAAGTGGGGGGGGGGCAGGGGAAATGGGTTTGTAAGTGATGGGGGTCATGCTTTTATTTTGGGAGGGGACGCTGCAGGGGGCCACCATCCTCTTATATTCTTGGCATTTTGTGGCCGCGGTAGTGATCCCGATCGCGATCGTTCACTACATTAGATTATATAAACATGCATTTTCCTCTTTTTTCCTGTTTTCTTTTTCTTTTTCTTTTTATGAGCACTGTCGCAATTTTTTTGTGGGGGGGACTGGAAATTTGTGGGGGGCCATGCCCCCCCCCCCCAGGCCTCGCCTTGGCTATGCCACTGCTGAGTTTGTCTACTCCTTGATACTGAGGACTCTAAGCAAAGAAATCTCTCTATGTGCGTGGTTCAGCAAGCATAGAAATTGGAATGGATTTTGTGTACAAAATCAATGGGGAGGGGTAGCTGAAAAACTAAGTCCAAAACAATGGGAGAACAAAAAGAATTCATATGTTAACATACAAGAGAGTGTTTACATTCCCAATTGTACTCAATAACAAAAATATATTAGAACAAAATATCTAGTTTCATCTGCCACTTTTGGTGAGAAGATTGATATTTCTAAAACAAGAGTTAAATTTGCATTGATCACAAGGAAATTATCAATTTCCTTATCATTCATGTAAATTCAAATTTATTTCAAGCCGTTTTCTTTAAAATTTATCGATCAAAGGAGATGGATTATGTTTCTAGCTCTGACCTCTTCTACACAGTCAAACACACAAAGGGAAAATTTTTACTAATTATGTACGGTAAATTGTAGCACTTTATTTCACTAACATTAGTCAAAATAAATTCTTTCATATGATCTAAAGGTTGCAATTTGTTTTATTCTGAAAGAAAAATTGTCATCAAATGAAAAGACAAAAAGAAAAAGGAAATTTTTTAAATTGATGGTCATGCGAAATATGAAGATTTTCAACGGTCAGGTTTAAGTGATTTTGATTTTATCAAATTAATTTTTTTGTGCTTCGGGAGGACATCTTAGAAGTGAAAGGGTCAACTTAATTTTTTAAAATGCTCTGAGTGGTGTTCCTGGCTTCTTGACATACGATCCCAAAATGGAGGGAGGACTTGTTATTCCTTCTGTCTTTTCTATCTCTTTTTCTACGAGACCGTCTAATGCTAGAGTCTCCATTTAGGGGTGTCATCAATCAAAACTACACTTACGTCTGAGACTTTGAACGTTGGTGGGAAAGAGACGGGGAGGTTAAAGAGGACTAGAGTTGGCGAGGTTTGAGGGGAGGAGGGAAAAAAGAAGAGAAAATTCCAAAATTGGAGAGCAAACATCGTCTACTGTCTCAGGTAATGTTGGAGCTTGCCCTATTTAATGAGTAACCCCAAAGCATTTAAGGTTGTTTATTAATGAGCACTTAACAAAACTAACTGTTGGGATATCTGCCTGCCGAGCCAGCAATGCAATTTGGTCATGCTTTTAATACTCAATGTTAAGGAACAATCAAACAAACATATGTGGTGGGCTAGGTAAGGGGGGGGGGGGGGGTTGAGAAAGAAAAGAAGTAGTCAATATTGGAATATGTTCAATTAAAATCTTGATGTAGGGTTAATGAGTAACTGCAAGTGTATTGGCTGCGAACCACTTAGGGGCAAATGAGCAAGGAAAAGCACTCAAGGCAATCAGAATAAAAAAAATACTACGTACAGGGGACAGAATGGAAGTAAACATTATCCAATTGAATTGAAGGGTCTGTGTACACAGTCTCTAATTAATAATTGACCAAGTGTGTGCTGTGAGGGCACCATTTTGTGTGTGTGGTTGTTTTATCTTCAGTTGATTACTTGCTAGTTGATGGCTAGTTTTGATAGTGTGCGTACACATGGATACCCAAATAAATTGCGCTTAACCAACACTCGCCTTGGTCTAAAGAAAAGTGTCTACACAGTTAAAACAGTTTTACTTAAAAGGAGGGGTTTTTTTCAGTGTGGGGGGGGGAAACAAAAACAAATGTTCCCTCCATGGAGCAAAGGAAAGAGAAATCTAAAAAAAAATTGGCAGAGAAAACAGAAGTGGTTGAAGATGAGATGGAATGTCTGCACCTTGCAAATAAACAAAACTGTTACTGGAAGAAGAAACTTTCAAGGCCTTTTCTCTTTAATACAAGACAGAAGGATATTTGCCTTCTCAAAATTTCTGGAGGTCTTCTTAAGAGACAGAAGAAATGGATTGGGTAACTTGGAGAAGTCAAAATTGCCTTCACTCTCAAGTGATGCAAAATATCAATACAGAAGGAACCTTAGTGCAAACTATAAACACAAGGTTTTAGTATGGGCATTGTGCTCAAGATCTTTGGACAACTATTGACTCAATATGAACTTAAAAACATCACAGAGCCACCGATGTGCAATTTTACAGAATATCGTATCAAATCTTGACACAGGTGAAAAATCTTATCAAAAATTACATCCAGGAAACTGAGAATAGGGTTGCTATTGTTAAAACTTAACATCTAATATTTTCTGATTTGCATATCAACATATGAAGATTACGAGCCTTGTTAATGAGATTTCCATCTTGAGTCTTATATCCTGAATACAAAGGTTTGATACGCATGCAATCCTGTTGATAGGTACACATACATATTACGCAATGACTTTCAAGTGTTCAACCTTTATCAGAAAATTCAGCAGCCACTTCTTTCAGCTTGTAAAACCTGCAATCTGCAAACCAAGCCTAACAATTGAATGCCAACAACTCAGTTAGGGTTTGGGAGGAACAGCTTTATCACCGCAGCACAAAACTAGAGAAAACATTTAACCAGTGACCAAAGTTCAAACATGTTTCCGGTCGCCAACATGGGGCCCCTGTAAATCTGCTGCCACCTAGTGTTGGTAAAAATCTCCCATTGGTCCTGATGTCCATTTGCCAAACAGAGACAAGCACCCATTTTATTATTAGTCTCCGACAAAACATAAACCATTGACCAATCTAATTTGACAAAATGTTTAGAGATTTATTGGGTGGTATTTTTCTTTTAAATGATCTACACTCTCAATAATAATTCATAAATTTCCAAACACTCATTTTGCAGTTGTCACTTAAGTCTGTTGAGGCCTGAAATGGTCATTAGCTTTAAATTCATTAAAGGGTCAGGTCACATGTCAAATGCATTTGGCAATTTCCCCTTCACTTTTTAGGAGCACGTCAAAAAAGATAAGTATAGCCATTGCTGATGATAATCGATAAAGACACTGTTGACACTAGTTACAAAACAGAACTAAGCAGCCAAGCCGAGCTGGCTTATATGGTAGTGAAAGAGCTCCCTCTGTTGTCAGTATAAGATGCACAAAAACAATGGCTTCTGCAGCATCACAGCTGTAGGTTTTGCCCAACAGTGGTTGGCAAACTATGGGCAGTCACCAGTGCATGATAATAAGTATTTGAAAAAAACATATTGAAATTACTGAAAACACTGTTATTAAAATCAGAAGAGTCTGGAACAATCTTTTGTGTTACAAACACTATCCACTATTTGATATGAGGGCCTCGCAGAGTAACGCAAAGTGTTTTTCCCTTTTTAATAAAACACTTCAACCTCTTTTTTCAGGAGGAACATTGTGTACTTTTTGTTCTTCAACCCATGGAACGTGATGGTGGCAATAATGATAAACACATACAGTAAACTGAAAGAACAAACCAAAATAGACTTAAAATCATGCAATGATGGATACATTTTAACATCAATAATTTCTCAATGTAAAATTGTAAATGTGTCTATTTCACCAACAAATAAACATGTATGAAACGACTGCAGAAAATTAAAGGTAAACCTTTATTTTTTATCTTTTTCAAAGTGCACCCAAGTGGAAAAGTAGATTATGTCAAACTGATGGATTTTTGTTTAGTTCGGTGAGGGAGAGGTTATAAGTGAATGGTGTATAACAACTTTTCAACCTCAGATAGTAATTATGTGACGCCCTATACCAAAATCAAGCACTTCACTGGATAGTGTTATAGCATTTAAAGTGAAAACAACCACAACATCAATCATGACAATGATGTGATGTGTTGTCTTAAACATTCTATGTGTTGAGATATACTTACCTTACTCACCATAATCCTGCAAAAAATAGTGAGTGGCACGACGTTTCGACCCTAACAGAGGCTAAAAGCCTTCAAGAAAGACCCTGCTAGGGTCGAAACGTCAGGCCACCTACTATTTTTTCACATTTATACCATAGGTCCTTTAGGTTGGTACGCAGTTTGCAACAGCTAATTCTATTTTCTCACACCATAATCCTGTGACATAATTCCACTGTTAGCCACAAGCATTGAGCTATGGTTTATGCAAATAATGTTTGATAACTGAACTTGGCCTTTGCATACGTTCTTCGAAGACTAGGGTCTTCTCAGAATCAAAAGTTTCTGTCATAAGAAATACTTTTGATCGATGAAATGGCTGATTTTTTGTTACATTACACATAAATCTATGCCAGCTTTGGAGCTGGGAGGAGCCAAAACTTTCGGCATGCAGTGGATACACACATGTGTAACGCAATGACTTACCAACAGGATTAGGTGTTATTTGAAAACTCTTATTCTCATCTAATGGGGGACTTTGGGACACTAGGTGGCAGCAGACATACCAAGGAGTTTTCCATTGTTTACAAATTTCTGAGTTGCGCACACTTTTGAGAACAATGAATTTACTTGGTGAGTCTGCTGCCCTCTAGTGCCCCGGAAGTGTCCCATTGATGAGCAAATAAAGCCAGTTTTGAGTTCTGGCAGGAAGTGCCTGGTTTTGGCCTAGAGTGTCACATTATAAATGAACTCGTTCATTTCTCAATGACTAAGAATAAGTTTATGATTCATGCATAAAATGAAACAAATAGTCATGCAATGGTAAACAACACATTAAAATGATCAAATTTGACTGTCAACATAGAAAAGTGGGTACCAACCGCATCTCTGACCGTAGCTTTCACAAACGAACACCATGGAAATTTGAATCTCCACAACTCGCCTTGAGCCAAGTTTTGGAGATTCAATTTCTTCGACATACTTTTATTGATTTCTAATCAACCCTGGGCAGTTCAGACAAAATATTTTCGCAAGATGCTTACTACCATTACCATCTTTATAAACAATGAGGCCTTTTGGATATAACTTACACAAGTTTTTTTTCAGGGTTATTACCAAAGTATGACCCTACCTTTAAGAACAAAACAAATAAATAGCTACCTTTTTTGATAAAACTTTCCTAATTTGGATGGTTTGTCTATTGGAAACAACATAAGTGGATGGAATGTTCTGTTCCATCTATCATATACCTTTTAAGGTAGGGTCATAGATTGGTAACTTCTCCAAAATTTAAAGACCATTTGGTGAGAAGCACTGCAGTTGTTGGAAGTATAAACTATTTTGCAAAAGAATTCCCTTTGGAGTAATTTGGTTTGGAAAAATTTTCACCCCAAAACATTTGAATCAGAGAAACGATTCATGCATGAATTGTTTTCATCCATGAATCGTTTCTCAGATTTCTGAGGGTTGGTGTCTGCTCGAGAATGCTGCGGCCAGAAATGCGGTTGGTCACCTCGCTAAACATGCATGGATTTGACTTTCTTGTGAAAATACTGTTACAGTTTTTGCTGTTTTCTCAGCAAGTAGACACTGTATTCAACTGAAACATTCACGTGTGACTTTAATTGTATCATTCTTGATAATTTGTTTTATAAGTCAGCATTACCTTGACAAAAACCAATCTATGACCCTACCTTTAAAGATTACATTAAAAAGACACTCTCAGTAAATATTACAACAGGAGTCTGCTTTATCCTTATGTTTGAAAATGTCGTCACAACAAAAGAAAAAGTGTTATCTTTTGATCCAATCAGCTACCACTATTGCAGATGATGTCATTTTGCTTATCTACATGTGCCGTCATCTACTCAGACGCCTAAACGACAAGAAAAGCTAATCTGAAATGATCTGTTCTTAATAACAGTAGTAGGTACATTTCAGTGATTAAGTGGTTGCTAGCAAGAAGCTTAGCATCCACTGTCAGCTTAATAACTCAGTGTCAGTATTAAGCAATCAAAATGGTGCAGGAATTTACATCAAAATTGACCTCCGCAGTGCTTGATGAGAGGTTTAAGTACTTTGCACACCAGAGACCATTTCAGCATCACTGTTTCCATATTCACCAGCTCAAGTGTACGCCAGAGTTTTTTAACAATCTGTTCCTTGTACATCACAGCAAAACTGAAACCTGACTTCTACTCTTGTGAAGCTGGCCGAAAAATTACATTTTGTATGAAAGGATAAATAAGAAGGAACTCAAAAATTAGAGGCACCGTCTTGACTGTGGGCCGCTATATTAACCCTTTAGAGACCATTCATTTCTGTATACTCATCACCATACGCCCAGACATTGCTAGTCTTAGTGATTTTTTGACTCCGTTATTTTCGGGAAAAATGTCAGGAAAATGATTAAGAAATAGATATATATGGGTTTGTTTTAGAACTGTAGATTCTTTGTTAACATGGGAAACATTGGAAAATGTTAAATCAGACAATTACCTATTCTTTGACCTCTATGTTGCTCTTTTTTGAGCATAAGTAGGTCAAATCTTGTGGCCATTTGTGGCCGCTATTGTGGCTTCGGTTCAAGCTGCTTGCTGCCGCTATGATCTCTAAAGGGTTATCATTGGTTGTGTGGTTTTTGCGCCGAAATAATCATTTCCACGGAACGCAACCCTGGACAAGGTTTTTATCTTTTTTTCCCCACAAATATTTTTGCCGTCTTATTAAAAGAATAGCTGAGAATGTTTTCAACTCAAAACTTCTCAAGACTAGAGAGTTCTAATTAGGCAATTTCCTAACCTGAAGAACTTGTGTCATACAAGATTAGTTATTGAGACATTCAATAATCACTTGTCACACTACACGTATCAAGATAATATTGGGAGAGGAATTGATAAACAAGATCTTTCATGACAGCACATTTCTTTCAACAAACAAATGATCCACAGGAAATATTATTCAATCTGTTGACGCCTAATATCATAATTGAGTAACACAAAATTGTCTTTGATTTTATTCCTAAAAAGCCAAGATCAAAAGCAACCATTTTTTTGTCTTTTCATGAATGATTCCAGATAAAACCATTTTCAATTTATTCAGGATGACTTAAAGCATAAGCACACACTTCAAAAGAAAGTTGACTCACTGACCTACTTTCCAACAGTATGACTTTGATTTTACTGGAAGAAGAAAATGCAAGCAAAGAAATAACATCTTAAAGGGACGATTTCACAGAACATGCTTGCGTTGTCGAAAAATGTTAGAAGTGGAAAATGTGGTTCAAACAATGTTTGATTTTAGACAGTTGGCAAGACGCACAAAACAAATTAATTTTTTATAAGCTTCCTTTGCTTTTCTGTCATCTACTTAACATGTGAAATTCATCCTATCATGTTCTGTGAATTGTACCCAAGGTCTGAGCCATCAAAAATGGCTAATCATAGACAGTTGTTGTTTAGCTGGAACTGGTAACCAGCTAATATATACATATAGGCATATATACATGGAAAGAATTCACACTGGGCCGAATTTCATAGAGCTGCTCAAGCACAAAAAGTAGCTGAGCACAACAAAGTCAGAAATAGATTACCAGCCAAAAATACCATTTGAAATGTACAACTTGTGACTGATTTCCTGCTAAATGGTGCATAGCAGAAATGGACCCTGGGCCTAATGGGAGACTCTTAGGACACTAGGTGGCAGCAGACTAACCAGGTAAATCCATCATTCTAGGAAATGTGCGAAGTAGCTCAGAACTGTGTAAACAATTGAATTTTACCAGGTATGTCTGCTGCCACCTAGTGTTCCTAAATCTCCCATTTAATGGCTTTGCTTAACATAAGCCGAAAATCAGCAAGGAATTTTTGCTTGTGCATTCGCCATTTACAAAGCTAGTGCAGAAATTTGGCGCTAACCCTGTAAGTGGAGAATGGTGACTGTAAGCACGGAACTCCTCAGTAAGCAGAGCCGTGATAACATTTTCCCAGTAAGCTTAATTTTGTTTATGTTCAGCTAGTTTTTGTGCTTAAGCCGCTCTATACATCAGGCCAAGGTTAGTAAAATGACTAACATTTTAATACAATGTTACATGGATGAATTGATGAGATAACGCTGAAAACAAATGTATGAAACCTTTGGTGTGCGGGGCCATTCTAGTGATTGGCAAAATGTCAAAGTGTTGCATCAGTGCATCAAGGTCGTATATTAGAGATACAACCTTGTCGCACGCATGGTCATTCATTCGTGCAACAAGGTCGTGAAATATTCCAGGATGTATGTAAAGAGGTGTGACTTATGACTTGTTGCACAGAATCAGTCACAATTTATTGTTTGTTTTTTTTGTGGCAAGTTTGCCCCAAACATGGCTAAAAATCACTCATGGTAAGGGGCTACGAGAAGAAAGCATAAGATGAAAAAACTCAGGGAAGCTGAATTTAGGACAACAACCAGGCATTTTCCAAAATTGAGTTAGGACCTTGACTGCACTGATGCCACAAAAACAATGGTATGTGCAATAGAACAAGAAATTAAAAATGTAAACCGTACGGTTCAGATTCCTTTTACAAGGACAACAGTTCTTCCAAATGTGCGATACAAAAACCATGAATCACCTTCAGTTTCATATGCTAACCATTCATCAGCATTTGGAGAAATCAAAGCAAAAAAAGTAAATTCTGTTTTTGTTTACATGTCAATGGTGATCCATGATATTCCTATTGCATACAAAGTCATTTGAACCAAATTAACATTTTAAACTGCAAAAAGTAAGGAACAATAACTGATACAGGAATTGTACTTCTTAACCCCTAAAAATAAGTTACAAAGCTGGTTGTTTGAACCTTCAATGGCAACTTTGGAAAAGTGTCTTCAAAGAAATTTAAATCAAATATCTATTAAAACTTCCACATTAGGTGGAAAAAGTTGAGAAATTGTAAGTTTTTCTGTCTCTAGAAAGAAGTTTTTGAATGCACCACAGAAGAACAAAAAATACATAATTTCACATCCACTGGACAATGCAGGGGGAAAAAAATGGCTGGGATGTTTTACCCTCTAGTATACTTTTCCTTAAGTATGTGAACTGAAAATAGGTGCATAAAGTGTACAACAGAACTTGAAGACAGAACAAAACAATATTTGTTTGATTTTGTTACTCTGAAAGACTTGAACTTTTGTAGGAAAGCAAATTGCTGATCATCGATTTGCAACAAATAAATAAACAGTTCCAAAGTTTTGCTGTAAACTTGGACCTATGTACAAATATTCAGAAAACTTCTTCTGTACTTCAGTCTGTACTGGCTCTGGCCTCAGTACAAATACACCTCACTCCTAAGTTCCTATCCTCCTGTGTCAAATTCCGTCATATACAAGAAATGACTTATGGTGCATCTGACTTTTGGACATAAACCTTATTCTGGATTTAAAAGTTTATACAACATCATTGTTTAATTTTAGTCTGAAAGTTTACTGATTATGAAGTTCATACAAGAACCATTTTTTCTGTGAAATATTCCCCTCTGAAATGAAATCTATGTCTGAAAACCTAAAGACCTTAGGGAAAACCTTAGGGAAAATGTATTTACATGCTGAAATATGTGCATAGTTTTTCACTTAATGGATTAAGCCCAAATTTTCACAGGTTTGTTATTTCATGGTTGATCACACAAAACATGAGCACTGTCTGGGACTATTTTGTCAGCTCTACCAATCCTGTATTATACCTAAATAAATAAATAAATTTTAAAACAACTTTGTTTCCCATGTCCCTCTATAAAGCATATCAAACCTAACTTGTTTAATATGTAATTGTTACATCTATTTAACTCCTTGCAGTACCCAATGCTAATGACAAGATTCAAACTCATCGCTTGGTACGCTCGGTAGTCTAGTGGTTAAGACATCTGCTCGAGAAAGCAGGAGTCGTGGGTTCGAATCCCACCTCAGTAACCTGAGGATTGGATTCCCCTGCAGGACTTGGAAACACACATCAGTGAAAGGGCAAAACCTAAATCTTATCCTTTATCAACGATACATCAACGTCAAGATTCAAAATAGAAATCGATCACGTTAAAGACATGAGAATTTTCTTCTCAGTGGCTTATACAGAAGCATAAAAAATATTCATACATGAGCTCATCTATAGTTTAAGTAATAATCCCCAAGGGAAACTGACTGGGTGGTTATAATTCAATTTTGGGGTGCACAAAGAAAAGTCAACTAGCAATAGAATGTGGTTTGAACCTGTGACTTCAGGGTCTACGTGCTGGTGCTCTACCAACTGAGCTATTTAGCCCTATGCTGGCGGTCATTCTATTTTTTGTCAATATCTTTGTTTGAGAGGCACCAGTCAGAAGTCTATTGTATCTTAATCTGGGTGTGATCTCCAGCTTTGCAGCAGTATACAGTTGTTTAGGATTCCCATAAATGTATAAATGTTCATGTTCTCGTAGTTCTAAGAATACACACATAACTTGGTAAGTCTGCTGCCACCTAGTGTCAACAAAAGTATCCCATTGGAAGTTCACCTACTAGTATTTTAGTATGTATTGAAACTGCTCCCTAATATAGAGTAAATTTGACCAGCTCTGTCCAGTAATCTGAAATGTTACCATAGACCCCTTGCACTGGCCGCCATCATTGGGGTCAAGCAATGGAAACGTGCACACGTGTATGCCCTGCGCGCAACTCTCACCCAATGATAGGTCTTCACTGACCTCAATGAGGGCGCTGTTTTGGGGCTTGCGACATCATATGCAAGGTGTTTATTGGCAAGGTTTGCATAACACTGACGTCTGTCTGGCTGGTTTATGCTGAACCTGTCTGTGACATGTAGTCTGATGTCAAGATCCAACTCTTTAGGACCGACCTCACCTGGCCGTGCAGACAAGCAGTGTTTCCCATTATTCCACACTGCATCATAACCAAGACCACTCCAACCTTTGACTATTACCTTGTTTTAAGATTCCATTATTGGAGATGTCATTCTTTACTGAGAGTGAGAGGTGCTTGCATCTCCTGCAGCCCGCCTCAACAGCTCCATGGGATCCTCCAGGGTATCGATGGATTTCTTGGCTGATGAAAAACAAGTGCAAACGGATAATCAGATTGGTGGACAAAGATCACCTGACGTCATCACCCATGATCCATATTGGTTGCACCATTTTGGGGAGTCAGATTCCCTGTTACTTTGTAGTTAATATTTTAGGCGATGTGCTCATGATTCAACGGCTTTATGATAATACAGCCAAGCAACTTGATAATTAAAAATAAAACTGCCTTGGACGAGAATTATTGGCAGAGTGTTTTTCAGTTTTCTATGGCACACAAATACCAAGGGAAAAAAAGGAAATCAGCTGAGAACTTGTATGCACGCTTTTACTGTCTGGAAGACTATACAGTTAAAGTGCTTACAGGAATAGTATTGAAGACACTGAACGAAAAAAGTTCACATCAACAACTAGTAATGGTTGCTTAATAAGATACAAAGGAGTTTTAATCATGACCCAACATTATCTCACCTTACCATTAACCATGTATAAACATTTTCCATGTTACAAATATTTTGTGCATTGTGCATGGCATACAAAAAACGTTTTTCATGGTTGTGTGGTTTGAAACATCGTCTAAATTGCTTTGGAGGGGAAAAAATCAGATAAAATTTGTGCGACACAACTTTAACTGGTTAACGCCAGTAAAACAGACACCTGATTAACCCATTCTTGTATACACCCGGTTTTTTGTGTTCCTTTGGTATGAGGTGAAAGCAGGATGATCAGTATTCCGGAATTCAGAATAAATAATACCGCGCAGAGGCAGGGCAAGCTGTGGTCAATACCGCCATGAGCGGTTATACTGAAATGAGCCAGAGTCTTGTGTTTTTGTTTTTTATTATAATTCACAAGTGTGTCCATTTAAAGGCCCTGTACACTATTGGTAAGATCGAAAGACACAATGTTCACAGATTCACACATAACTTACATGATTTAAAGTAAGTAATGGTAGAAAGGGTTCCTTAAAATATTTCTGCCTAAAATGCTATCGTTTCTGAGAAACGGGTAAAACAATGGTAATTATCGCGCGCGATAATTTGAAAAAACAGAAAACACATAAGATCTCTTTTCACTATTTTCTCGTGACCTCGATGACCAATTGAGCTCAAACTTTCACAGGTTTGTTTGTTCATGCATATGTTTAATCACACAAAATGTGGACACTGATTTTGAGCTGTTACCAAAAGTGTACAATACCTTTAATTGACACACTTGTGTAACATATACAAAAGAAAGAAAAAAGAAGAAAGAAAAAAAACACACACAAGACTTTGACTCATTAATGTAAAAAATATTTTGATGCATTATTAGACGTCATTCTAACAGACCGTTACTGCACATGTGGGAAGTTTCCCAATATTCACCGGGGCTCAATATTTAGGTTCATAGACCAATTATTGACGACGCCTTCAAACCAACGAGCCAAAACCGCCTGTAGCAACTTACCGAGTAAATCCACCTGTTTCCTCAAGTACTCCTCACCGCTCTGGGCAAAACTCATCATTTGATGACTGCTTGTATGTATACGATCCGCCTGTAGTTTGAGTTTGTTGGATGCTTGGCGCGCCCAGGTTGTGATCTTACTCAGATCTGGCAGCTGGGATAGCATTTTCTTCTGGTCCTTGGTGAGACCATCAGGAGCCTTCAGGAGAGGTTTCTCTGGCTCTGGATTGGCTAACACCCTGCAGGAAAACGGCAATCAGTAATTAAAGGAACATTACAGAATTGGTTTTTGCCAACAATACAGTTGCTGGCAGTGTAAGCACTTTATGTAATCCACCATATACATACACTGACAAACCTGTAGAAGTTTGAGATCGATCGGCCATCTGGGTCACGAGAAAATAGTGAAAAACCAATTACACATTTGCATGAAATCATATAGATTCAACAAATGAATAAAACGCTCACTGAGCGATAAACTCCAATCGGAAAATTAGTTTATTCATTTCTCATCAAATATGGCATTTCAGACAGAAATATTTCAAGGGATGTTTTCTACTATCATCATCATTAAACTGTGTAAGTTTTATGTAAATCTGTGATCAAAAGGTACATTTTACAAGTTTTTTTCTTACCAATTCTGTAATGTTCCTTTAAGTATTTCAATCATTTTTTAGTAGTATTTGGAACAATGGTTTCTCTGGTTTTGCTAAGCAGGATTTTCTTTTCTTTGAAACTCGTAACAAGCTTGTACCAAAAACATTCTTGGACATCATATTGATATTTGGATGCTCTTATGGTAGACTGTGCAAGTCTCGTTTGTATTCGACCATTGAGGGCCTTTAAACTTGCACAATTTTGTTTCCTATAGAATTATGTGCCAGTGTATGGGACCCGCACACTACATCCAACATCATAGCACTTAAAAAGGTACAGCAGAGAGAAGCTCGATTTGCAATCAGGTCTTACGCCACTGACACGCTGACTAAACTAGACTGGCAAACTCTCATAGAACGCAGGACTTACAGTAGGCTTGCAGAACTGCCAACATTTGCATCTTACAATCAGGGAGATTTTGTGCAACAATCAAGGAGATGATTAGAATAGGGAGAAAGTTTCCATAATCAGGGAGATGATTAGAATAGGGAGAAAGTTTCCATAATCAGGGAGATGATTAGAATAGGGAGAAAGTTTCCATAATCAGGGAGATGATTAGAATAGGGAGAAAGTTTCCATAATCAGGGAGATGATTAGAATAGGGAGAAAGTTTCCATAATCAGGGAGATGATTAGAATAGGGAGAAAGTTTCCATAATCAGGGAGATGATTAGAATAGGGAGAAAGTTTCCATAATCAGGGAGATGATTAGAATATGGAGAAAGTTTCCATAATCAGGGAGATGATTAGAATAGGGAGAAAGTTTCCATAATCAGGGAGATGATTAGAATAGGGAGAAAGTTTCCATAATCAGGGAGATTTTCAAATTTGTTCATCAGAACATGGAAAGATTGGTTTATTTTCAGGAAACTTTCGGCAGATTCAGGGAGAGTTGGCAGCTCTGGGCTTGCGCTCCTATACAAACAACAAGAAACGTTCTTTCATTTCAGAGTGACAAACTACCCAAATCTTCCAAAAGAACCACGAGGGGCTGCTAACCAAACACATTGTTTAATCCATTTCACACCAACGAGGACTGTTACAAATTCTTTCTCGTACCTCGCACAATACTGGATTGGAACCTCTTGCCAGTCTCCATCAAAGGAAACCACTGATGTAGATTAAATTCAAAGCGTCTCCAGCTAACATAGACACTAAGGACATCAAATCTTGTGCCCACCCTTTTACAACTTTTAAATCTTTGTTCTAATACTTTGTACGCTACTAACACTATACCTGTGTGATTATAACCCATATCAACGAGTGTTTAACAGTACTGAAGCAGAAGCAAAATATTTTTTTTGTAAATAATTTGACTACATTTTGATATCATCTATTAAAATCCACAATTTTGATGTTGATATGATTACAATTGATATTGGTGATATCGATACCAGAGTAACACCAAGTAATCAAGTAATATCAATTATATATCGATGAATGCAATCTTGAATCCAATTATTACATTCATCTATATTAATATAAATTCGAAAGCAGATTTTTATTGGGAAAATATGGATGTTTGTACCCCTAATGGAGAAGATGACTTGCAGTTAAAAGGCAGAGGATACTTTTGGCAATTACTCAAGAAATACATTACCATAAAAACTGGTAAGGAGCACCTGAGAGCTGCTGATAGTATAAAAACATTGTGAGAAATGACTCCTTCTGAAGTAATGTAGTTTTAAAGAAAGAGGTAATTTTTCACCCATACATTTGAATCGGAGAAAGACTTTAGGCAAAAAGCCTTTCTCAGGCATTTGAAAGCACACAATTCTGTGCAACAAGGGTGTTTTTTTGAGGGCCTTTAAACTTGCACAATTTTGTTTCCTATAGAATTATGTGCCAGTGTATGGGACCCGCACACTACATCCAACATCATAGCACTTAAAAAGGTACAGCAGAGTTTTCGATGGCCAATTTAGCCCAAATTTTCACAGGTTTGTTATTCTATGCATATGTTGGGATACACCAAGTGAGGATACTGGTCTTTGACAATTACCAAAAGTATACCCTGCCTTTAACGTGATGCAGCAAATCACACCATTTTACCAACATGTGCATTTAAATTTGAGACTTTTCTTTATCATATTTTTTTGTGAAGTCCTCTCCATTTAAAGGATTCAACATTTTTAATTTGCAATGTTCAGTGGTCCATACAACATTGAATATCAATGTTACATCGACATCAATTGTTTTGCTTTGTGAGTCAATTGTGTAGTTTCCTGTTACCAAAGTGATTTAAATTGAAAACAAACAACTGCATTTGCAAGTAATTTGAGCAAAAAACTTGACAGGCAGAACGGCATCACTGGTCAAGTGTCCTCCCCACGGGAAACCTACTCTGACAATAAATGCCCAATTACAAATAAAATGTGTCTGCTCACAAATTAGGAAATTAATTTCTAGATAGCAGGAATAAAACTGGATCCAGCAAGGGGGGATGGGGGTAAGGGACACACAAGTAAGGGGAATTGGAGGGGGGCCTCCTTGACGAGAGCTGTACCCCACCCCAATTTAGAAGTGTTAGCAAGGATTGTATCACGGTGTATTTAGACATTTGGGCTTACTTCCATAGTTAAGATGCACAGCTCCCTAGAATGACCAAACTTGGTAAAGAACAGCCTATTAGGGTGTCCTAGAGCCGGCTCTCAAAACATTAAACACAAAAATAAATGGCTGTTCTCAGAGCCACAATCCTTGCGAGAAATAAGCTTATGTTACAGAATATTGGTGAACTTTCCCGACTGTTTTTGTTTTCTTGTCTATATTCACTCGCCAAATTACAACAAATCATTCTGTCACAAAGTTGTAGTTTCTGATATTAATTATAAAATCATGTTTTTGAGGTTTTAATAAAGTTCTCTCTCGGACACGCCCCAGTGCTGACATAAACAGAGAGTGATATGATGCCCTAATTGAAGGTGGACATCCTCCGAATGAGCTCATTCAAACACAACTGTTGGTCCTTTCAGTACTCAATTAGAAGTGTGCAAAGTGCATGAAGTGAACACTCCTCCAAAAGCCTAGTGTTTTTCATCTCGGTGCAATGCTGTCAGTAAAGTTATAAAAACACACCCAGGACATCGACTCAGACAAGGATTATGGACTGGGTGTTTGCATTGCAAGTTGTCATCATTGTGATCAGCATATTTGGTCTTCTAGCAAACAGTATCTTTATCTTTATTGTGGCACGCATCAAGTCACTGCAGACTCCCTTCAACATCTTCACATGTAACCTTGCTGTGGCCTGTATCTACATCCTGACTGTGGATATAGTTTTCATTTCACTAACCTGGAATAGCCTGATCGAGAAGAAGGTCAACAATGGAATTCATACCGGTCCATTGGCTTTGATTTATTCTATAGCATCTGGCCTGTTTGTATCATTCCTTGCCATTGAGCAACTTTTAGCCACGTGTGCAGCACAAAAATACTCCTCATTTTTCAGGAAAAAATGCCATTTAGCCACAATCTGTGCAGGAACCTGGATCTTGGCCACATTGTCTTGGGGATTACTGACGCTATATATATATGCCACTTCTAAAGAAAGTGAAACTGTATCTTTGTCGGCTTCCCTGTTTGAATCATCTTTGTTCCTTATTGTTCACTGCATCTTATACTGGTGCATTTTTACAAGACTTTTAAGGCATCCCCTGGCATCACCGACCGTTCAACGAAGAGTCTTCATCAAGTTGGTTAAAACTACAGTTGCTATGTTTGTGAGCGATGTTGTCAAATTAGTGTGTCTTACTTTATATTTTGTACTCACAGACAAAAAGAAGCAAATGGTCTCAATCATTGCAGTTGTAAATGCAACCACTGCAATCATCAATCCAATCATATATGGCTATCTGCGGATTGACTTGAAGAATACAGTGACAACATTACGCAGTGGTTGTTTCCACATGGAGCCCCAAGTAACACCACGTCCCACAGCTACCCTTCGACTTCATGGCCAATCACTACACAACGCTACATCCAAGGTATCACAGACACCCACCAAGAGCCAAAATGACCAAGTACTACAACCATGGACATAAGTAATAACATTGGAACTTCAGTTGTGAAACCAGTATGCCTTCTAGCCAAATTTGTTTTCTCCATCAAGATCTAGCCTATTTTAGACGTATTCAATGTGACCAGTGACATCACCACAGAGCATGGACTTCCTGCAGGCACAATTAGTACACGGCTTAATGGAGGAATCATAAAATCTTACACTATAGAAACTGCATCAGACAGCTGATCAATTTTCTGCTATGCAAAAATAAGCAGGAAACCAGTCACAAAAAGTACATCATGAAAGGGTATTTTGGGTGGTAACCTTTTTCTGGTAAGCATAATTTGTCTGTGCATTGCTGATTTTTATGCTTAAGCTGTCCATGAAATCGGGCTGTTTGTTAAATTCGGATGTAAAGCTTTATATACATGTACGGCTAATAATGGCCTACATGTACATCGATGATTATGTAAAAATAGTACAGAAGTACATGTGTCGGACATTTTGCATAAACATTACCAATGCTGCACCTTATCTTGGTTCAAAGAATAAAACATCATCTGAGTTACTTTCACAAAAGAAGGAATGTACAGCGACTTCTAAAAAATTCTGACCAACTTGATATTATGGTCACAGAAGCGCCTCCTTTAATTTATATATAAATAGCCAGCTCATGCTCATTAATCTGCAGGGCTCGCCCTTAACACTAGCCTGGCGTACATTGTCTAGTAAAAAATGATATGGGCTAGTAAACACCACTTCTCAACTTGCCCTGTGGGCTACTAAAAACTGTGCAACCTACATGTATGTGTACTCGTTTAAAATGCTCATTTCTTCCTTTTCAGATGTGAGTAACTACAAATGTATAAAATGTGTTAATCGTTATTGAGTGTGTGAATATAACTTCATTTGATCGTTAAACTGGTTGTGATCGTTAACAATAACACATCAGAACATTACATTTATGGCATTTCCTGTTTGAAATCTGGGCTACTAAAACTTCCTGGGGGCAAGTAAAATGCACAGTTTACTAGACGGGTGGGCTACTTTACAAAAACCTTAAGCACAAGGCCTGGCAGCTGTTTAATTTCATTGTTACCAGTAGTTTGTTATCTGCACTGTTAATCCCGTAACAACACGTGGTCATGCTTGACCTATTATGGTGCAGTTATAAGGCTATGCCCTCCTTCTACTCAGGCAAGCTCGGAACGGGATGTTAACCGGCGCTACCTTGATGATTGGATGTTGACTGGTACAGTCTCAGGGGCTGACATTACTACAATTTAGACAGAATGTTTGGGTGTGGTGTTCTACCAAGGCTACCTGCCGCCGGACTCCCCCTTCCTGAGCAAACCTGAGGAGATTAAGCAAGCTGACACCATTTCTTTTTTATGTTATTTATTCAATATATTTACACTGATATTCGGCCAAATTCATGTATCTTTCTTTGATGAATCAATTCACTGTAAATTTTTTGTTACCGAAAGGTTTGGACATAAACAACCACTGGTGACTGCATTGTTTGACCACTCAAGCGTGAAGCACACAGCAGAAAACTTTCATTCAAAGGCCATTTTTACAAACTCTATGATATCCTTGCAGATATTGTTTTACAGCAAAATAAGTCATAAACAAGCTCTTACTTCTTAAATTCCCTTTCATATAATCCAAAAATCAATGAGATCGGCCAATAAATGTCAAAGTTCTTTGTCTTTCTTTCCTCAGTGTGATCTGTAATCTCAAACACCTTTCTGTACACAACCATATGGCCCTCCGTAGGTGTTTGGCATTTCAGATTTTTAACTCCAGTTTGAAGAGATGGCATAATAGCAACCTTATTTTGTTTAACCATCATTAGAAAGATCCGATCTTTCTCTTTCCAATGATGGTAAGCTTGAGTATGGAGGGTGAACGTGGACAAAACTACAGCTTTATTACAAATGGCCTTTGTGTGCGTGTAAGCTTGGTCAACTAAAGTCACCACTGGTAAGGAAAAGGGGGTATGAGTGCAGTCGACTAAAGTCACCTACGTTAAGGACGGGGTTAATTTTGATTTGCATTCACCCTTAGTGACATTGTTTTATATTAATAAATTCCTTACTTTATTGTCATTGTAAACATTATGTCTCATCTGTTTTCCTTTGTCAGATACTGGATCCCCCCTTTATCATTTTGGGTATTCCCTTATTTTTCTATTTCGTCTGCTGTGCGCACTAACTTTGACAGCTTTTGCTTTTATGGCTGGTCGTACACAACATTATGCATTATTTATACTTGATCTCCCACTTTTTATGGAGTTATTTAGAATTTATACTTACTAAATTATTCACTACTTTCCCATCAATGTTAACCCGAATCATCCCCAGACCTTCAACATCCAACTGCATATTTTGTTTGATTCTGTTAGACTGAGGACTGCACTCGTAAACTGATTATGCTTTACATGGGATCAGGCATATCGCCATAATCGCCATATCGCCATAACAGCTTTGGTGTTGAGTTACTGAATGATTCATTCATAAACCATCAACCAGAAATTACATACACATCTTTCAGCTTCACATCCAAACCCCGAAAGTATGGACTGTGTTTAGCACAACAACAAAAAAGCAATTTGCGAAAACCATGAAAGAATTCCACCTCACGTTCTTCCGAGTCTTACTTCGTTGAACTGATAACTGAAAATATTGTTTCACAAATTTTTTGCTAGGGAAACAAAATAGATAACCATTGAACCAACTACAAACAGCACATATAACATTAGCCTTTTTGAGGTATGGTGGACACTATAGGAGTGCACTGGGTTGGTTTGGGAGTATACAGACAAATTTACCGAAAACTTACAGTGTCATAGTATTGTGGTCACCATATCTCAAATTAGCTTATTGCATTTTGGTTAGCAAAACTAATAATTTTTTAAACTATTAAATTGAGCCCAGCATCGAGTCCTTTGAAATGAAATATTGGGTAATGATTCAATTTCTACAGACGATTTGTTGTCTGCCATCACTGCAAAACTAAGACTTTATCTTTCTCCCCGGTGGTATTCACACGCATCGTTTTATGCACAAATTTAAATTAGAAGAGACGCCATGGGTCACATCACCCTCGAACTATACGACCTTTGACGTCACTCCTTTACCAAATTTATGCAAAACACATTCCATGACCACATTGGCAGGCAGACTCAAGACTCATGTAACTAACCTCTCTGCGGCTTCAGCCTCCTCCGTGTTCCCTCGTAGTAACTCCTCCCACTTCTCGCTCTCCTGGGTTAATCTTTCTGTCTGTTGACGGATCTCTGCGATTGTCTTTTCCAATGCCTTGTTTTCAGGGTTGGGTAGATAGCTGTAGGAGTGTGAATGGTCATGAGAGTTTCTGATTTCACAAAATATTCTTTTGTTCCATATTATCAAAATTAAGTTTCTAACCAAACCACCAAACAACAGATGATGTGTATACACAATGCATTTTTCAAGGACACAGGAATGGAGGCCTGATAAAGCCGTATTTAAACGTTAATGTTATGCAGTTGACCAAATAACGCATCCACAGCATTCTTTGCAGGGTACTGGTGCAACATTGGTTGCAGAATAACACGCCCGGATATTTCATTGTGTAGCATGCACTGGCATGCACTCAGTGTTACCCTTTGTTTGCCCAATACAAAGAGGGACAAAAGGTATTGGAATTCATGCTTGAAATCTCACTTTAACTCGTCATCATTTTGTAGTCGTCTTTTTGACAAACTAGGATTTTGAGAGATCAATGGACGGGCATGATTGTTTTCCATTGTTCTAAGGATGGAAAGTATGGCATGCCATGGCAGATTCTCAGCCAAGGCTTATGGTTTGGCCGAGGTTCTGGCCGTGGCTTCCAGCGGGGGGTCTGGCTGAGTCAGTGAACAGAGAAAGACAATTTTTGAAAGAGAAAAATACTCTTGTTGCATTTGATGAGAATGTGTGTTGTCTTTATTACTTGGTTAAGTCATCATTTCATTTTGACAACGATATTCTCCCAAAAGATTTTCAGAAAATTAATCCCATGGGTGAGCTTTGAAACTTGAATTTAATCAAATTATCTTGAAATCTGGCTTCTATCAGTGTCGATGTTTGTGATGCAAATTGTTTAGCAGTGTGCAACATGTGCACCTAATCAATATGCAAATTAAGTCTCTAATGTAATGATCTATTAGTACTAACCTATTCTTCCTACTGCATGCTTTGTCTAACACACCTTCCTGCTCCAGTGCATCTAAAGTTTTCTTGAAAGCTTCAGAAGCTGCAAAACAAGATTTTTTCCAAAGAAATTCAGTCAAAATGTAAGACATCATTTTAAAGGGGCACATTGCCTCAAATCTCTTAACTTTTGCAGTTTGGAATTACTCCTTAAGTCCTTTTTTAAGAGTTGTTGATGCTCAAAAACACCTGCAGTGTATTGTAATTAGTTAGAAGTGATTAAAAACCATAAATTTGCCTCTTGAAAAACAACCAGCCGAACATATGGTCCACCGTTTTGTGGAGTCACAAAATTTGGTTCAAAAAAATAGCCAACCATGTCCTGTCACGAAATTACACAAAAAACACACAAGGGATATATCTAAGTAAATAATTATATTCTACTTTATAAATATCTTTCCAACAATGTTCATTTCAAAACAATTGCTTTTTATAGCACAAAACGACCAATCCGAAAGCAACGTGCCCCTTTAAGGTCACATGGTGTGTCGTAACCAATACAAATCCATTATAATTAGGTCCATTACTAATAGGCTCTGCAAAAACACAACCTGAATTAAATTGAATTGGCCTGAGTCACTGCACTTGTTGAGCGTGTTTGAAGACCGTGCTAGCGTTTGGATTTTTGTGAACTTCAGTTTCTCCCAGCACCTTACCTTCTGTTTCAAACTCTTCCCATCCTTCCATGGCTGGACACTCCATCCTAACCTTCTGAATGGTAAACTAGAATCAATATCAAAGATAACATGCTGTTAATAATAAGTGAGAATTTGACATGTGTAATAGTGTTGATCAAACGATACAGAAGCTAAGCTGACAGTCAATTTTTCACCGTCTCGTGACTCAGACTTGGACTCAAGCTCGACTCGAGTCACAATTGTAAAGATTTTGGCTTGGGTCACGATGGTCACTGACTCGGTTAGTTTTTTTAATCAAAATATTTTTCAATTTACATGCAAGTTACTTGTGACTCGGACTCAAATTCCACCTTTGTGACTGATAACTTGGGCTCGGACTCGACACAAATGACTCAAGACTTGGACTTGGACTCAAGATTTGACGACTCAAACCCAAGATCGGTGTTTGTTAACACTGTGTATGAGGTTTTACATTAAATGCTTATTATGAAAGTTTTTTTGGTCTGCAGTGTACCAAGCAACATCTGTAAAAAGACAGCAACACCAAAGCAGAGTACACAAAATGGAAGAGGATATACAACATGATTTGAGTTCAAAGGATTAAAAGAGACATTGTGCATTCTTTAATACGTATTTTCAAAATTGTTGAAATAATAACTTTGATGGTGGACAATTTTACCTCAAAGCATGCTTCTTGCAGCTGATATAACCTCTTGGCCTCTGGAATGTCTGATGGGATTTTCTTGTGCAATTCTAAAACAGTCAAAATTATAAAAAAATCTAAATCACAAACAATATTAGTACAATTTGTTTATATTTTTTTAAATTTCAAACTGCCTATTTAGTTGGTGTTGTGGCCGAGCGATCTGGGCTGTCTAGTGTCGTCAGGAAATGGGTTCAGGTCCTCGTGGCACTCAAGTTCTCTGGCAAGACACTTTTAACCATAATTGCTTTAGTCCTTCTGATGGGATGTAAAGCTGTAGATCCCACGTGTTGAGTAATGGACAAAACAAAATCCTGTACACTTATCAAAGGGGTTTGCTCCAGTATTTCATGATTGGCTGCAGATTGTGCTGCATCACCTTGTAAACCCATACAAGGTGCCAATATAAATGGGTCTCATAATTCAAACTTAGCTCTGCATACAGAGTCTCAAAAAATATTCAGCCCTTTGAGATGCTTGACAGGGTGAAATGTGATCAAGCGCTATTTAAGAACAGCTTTGTATTATTATTAATTAGGGAATAACAGTGCGATGAGCCGGTCTTCACTGCGTGGTAATGACCGGGCTGGTGGCTGGTGGCTGGGCGCTGTTAATGGACAGAGCCGAAGGCGAGGTCCATTAACAGCGGCCAGCCACCAACCAAGGTCATTACCACGCAGTGAAGACCGGCTCATCGCACTGTTATTCCCATTAATAAACGCCTTATAACGAAAAAAAACTGTAAAAATCGTCAGAATTTGTGGTTTTCTTTCGCCGTTTTTTTTTAGAAATGTTCTACTCATGTTCAAGGGCCAATTCTTTGGCTGTTCAACTTTTGTGTGGTACCTAATCTCTTACACATAATTAACTGTTTATACATATTTTCAAGAACCAGACCATGACTTTGCATTATGTAGGTTTCATGCGCGTACCAGTTACCCTATATTGATACATTGTCTGCGCGTTCACACCTACGCGTGGTATGTTTCCGCACGCGGCACCATCTGTCCTGCTCAAAAAAATAAAAAAATAAAAAAATAAATACGCACAAAGAAATGAGTTGATTTGATACCAGTAGTATGCCGCGCAACAAGCACATAGTGCATAGGATTTTTGACACAACAATGTGCTTGTTAAGGGGCCATTTATTTGCTATTTCACTGAGCCGGTCTTTATATCACATGTTAATACACCCCCACGTGACCAGTCTTCGACCAATCAGAGTGCATAAACTCTCCAAGGTATTTATTAATGTAATTTATGTGTAACTTTGTGAATAAAAATCTTTGGACTTCTGGTACAATGGTTAGCCAATGCATCCAGTCATCGAATCTTTACCTGCACATGATATATCAGTCGGAGGCAAAGACTTTCTGGAGCGCCCTCTCACAAAACTTGATCTTCTCTTTTTGCGTTCACTTCTCTTCTTACCGCTACTTGACATCTGGCAGACAAAGAACAAACATGGCATTTAATAATACAGACAGCAGGCTATAGTTGTGGGGTAGAAGCTAACGTTAAGTATGTTTGTAAGTAAAGGCTTTCTATAAGTGGGAAGCAAATAAATTTGATTGAACCAATATTGGAGCTATAAAGTGTACTGAGAAAAAAGATTTTGCAAAGTGTTCTCATTTCAGATGGTTTACCTCGTAGATTGGGCAGACATTAAGGTGTTTCTTGCATTATACTATACACTTATATGCTTGATGCTTCGTCTTGAAAGTGCAAGGGCACTAAGGCGATATCTCCTTTGTAAAGGGCACCTCTATGAAGAATTTGTAAATTTCTATTGGAATGTTTTAAGGGGCACCGAGGCAATCCCCAGGGGCATAGAGGCAATTGCCTACTATGCCTCCGTGAACCATCAGGCCTGAACTTACTATTACTCATACCTTTCTTTATGGAGTCAATGATTTCAGGATGTAGTTCTGTAAAAAAGAATCACAAACAATTACACTAAAGGAAGGGTGCAATGTTGCAATGACGTCCTACTCGGCTACACTCTGTCCATGATCTACCTTTTTTAAAAGTCAAATTGCACGTACAAAAATTGGGTGAATCTCCCCATAACTGCTAAAATGCACATTGCACCGTAACACTAGGGCCAAGGGAATCTTACTTCCAATATAGGCACAACCACAATCTATCAAGGGTGATTACGTCAGGTGAACTGTGCCAATACTTCCTTATCCCCTGGTTCTTTTAATTTCTTAAATGGAATAGTATTACATGGTTATCCCCTAAAACTCTGGTAATTCTTTCTAAATCAGCACCATGCAAAGCTCTACATCTTACTTCTTTGGGAATCTCTCCCGTTCTGACTGTCAGACTTTACATATCAGCTTGCAAACTAGGCTTTGTCGTGCCCCTCAACAACTTTACAACAATAGTATGACGATCAACTACTACAATGGAACTGGTACCAGACTGATTTACTCAGTGCGCCGAAGCCTAGTTTTCGAACCTAAACGTTTGTACTTGTGCTCAATCCCATTACATTATGATTATATAATAACATTGAAAAGCAATTTTCAGAACATAGTTATGAGAATGTGTGTACGACTTCTCAAAGGACAAGTTGTTAAGATCGTTGAGATTAGCAAAATTTCACTCTCGAAAATCATTTGATTTTCCCGCAAAACGTGTGATGTTTGTGCAACAAATTCCAGCAGTCGGGCTATCTACACAATGATATACAGTAGCATTCTGTCGGTAAGTTTCATGATCGAGAATGACGCCGATATAAAATTACAGCGGGCCAAGAAATAGGATTGCATTGGTACTACCTACTACTAGGGCCGGGTCAAACCGCCAATGATACAAAGTGGGCCCTATGTACTCCTAGAATTATGAGGTTCGATCCGCTAACGGCTTCATGGAGCCGTTAGCGGATCGAACCTCATAATTCTAGGAGTAGGCCCTATGGATGGGGCTAGGCTCCTTACCTGTGAAGTAGTGAATCAGGATTTGTTACTTTGTCTTTTAAGAAAGCACAAAACTTCAAATAAATGGAGCGGTTCGCTGTTATGGCCAGGAATAAAATGATTAATAATGGCTAATTTTTTTAATGATAATGGCAATGCCTGCAATTGCAAAACCATCCCAACAACACTTTTTTAACATTTGGAAGTTATCTGGAGTAAATGTTCAAATGTTAAAAACAATGTTGGTCTATGAATATATCCAAAAACTATCAACGTTTGCGAGCTTTGACATATTCGGAAATTTATGTTATTGAAAAGGTGGTGACAAATCTTACTTTAAAACGTTGCTACTGACTGGGGTTCCTCGAATAGACATACCGCAACTGGTAAAGGAAAGATAAAGTAGCGTCGACAGAAAACTGTTCATCACACTTGCTTTGTAGGTCGGGTAAATCTACTTTGTGTTATGACAAATGTTGCTCTTTGCAACGCCTTTCTAAACGAAGTATAAAAACATAGTACTCTCACCGTTTCTGTGAACACAATAGGAATCTCTCTGCACGGTTTAATTAAACTTTATTAAACTACTTATATCTGACGTCTAGTCTCTGCCAGCAGCCCACAAAATTCCTGCAATGAAGAAGTTTGTTTCTCGCGCTGTGTGGACCATTTCATTCATTTTAAGGGTAGGTTCAGATTACCATAAAAAGCAAATCATGTTTTAAATTCTCATTCGTACTTTTGATTTCATTAAATTTATGTTAAGGTAAAATTCAAAAGTAAGCAACATTATAATTGAATGCATCGGGTGACAAAAATAAAGTTTCTTTTGTTTTGAATAACTTTATTGCGAAAGACTTTCCCCATAATTATTTGAAATGGTTCCAGCCATTCATGATGCATCGAGTGTACAGTAGTTGTGATACGTGTACAAACATGACCTCGATGACCTCTGCCTGCTTTCTTTCCCGGTTCCTCGATACCGACGGTACGGCAGTGTACACTCTCTTTTCTTTAGCTACTTTTCCTTGCTCTATGATCGACTGTACTCAGCAAAGTCCATTTCTGAATGTAAAGCTGAGTTTAATTCTTTAAGTTAAATTTTTAAGGGGTGAGTGAACAATTTGTTTAAATGCATTATATATAAAGTTTTCTCTGAAATAATTCCAGTACAGTATTCCATCCTACAATAAAACCAATTACCATGGTGGTCATGACTCCTTATTTATTTAATTTTCTCCAATCTAGACGAAACATTTGATCTGAAATGAAACTCAAACTATAGTCTATAGTATTTTTACTGTGAAGTATTTAATGATGATGACCCTCGATCCTCCTGACAGTCGTAGAGGATTGCCGCAACTACAATGGCACTTTGCTCAATCCAATTACCTACTGTTGCATTTTTGCATTCACCAGGTGGCAGCCAATGGCAGTTGTATTTTATTGCCCTATGAAAATGATCAAATAGAACCAGCGTTGAGGTTGTTCAACGCATATTTACTCTTCTCTCAAACAAGGTTAGAACAAATTTGCATTTTGTGCCTAGTGGAGTCAATCTCACAAATGAAGTGCCCTAATTAAAGACTGGATTCCAAATCATCAGAATACATTTGTCTCATTGTTTCAACAGTTGTTTTATGATTCCATTTGTGTTTCTTTGATGAAAAACAGCTGTAAATAAATTTACAGCTGATGGTGAATCAACTTACGGGGACAAATGTCAAATATTTGACACTGTTAAAATTTCCATCCATTTTCAAATTAAACTTATATTATTCCTGGGATTAGATTAATACTAAAATCCTGGTAGCTAGATCAAGGCACTTTACAATATTATCATCCCTGTTCATCAGACTTACTAAAACTATTAATAAAATCTCCCTGGGGAGCATACGACCAAGCTGCTGATATTAGTGATATGGGGTTAATCTAACACAATACTGTCGCAGCCCTCTCAGGTTCCCATTTATACATCTGGGTTAAGAGAAGTGCCTTGCTCAAAGATATAAGAATCATGACCCTAAATCAAATATTTTTATGCAGCTTTTTAGTTTGTTTTATCTTTCTTAAAGGCCCTGTACACTATTGGTAAGATCGAAAAACACAATGTTCACAGATTCACACATAACTTACATGATTTAAAGTAAGTAATGGTAGAAAGGGTTCCTTAAAATATTTCTGCCTAAAATGCTATCGTTTCTGAGAAACGAGTAAAACAGTAGTAATTATCGCGCGCGATAATTTGAAAAAACAGAAAACACATAAGATCTCTTTTCACTATTTTCTCGTGACCTCAATGACCAATTGAGCTCAAACTTTGACAGGTTTGTTTGTAATGCATATGTTTAATCAAACAAAATGTAGACACTGATTTTGAGCTGTTACCAAAAGTGTACAATACCTTTAAAGGGTGTGCACAACAGTGGTAAGATTGAAAACATAGATGTTCACAGATTTTCACATAACTTACAGGGTATAGAGATGGTCATGGTGAAAAACTTCCCTTTAAATAGTTTTGCTTGAAATACTAAAGTTTTTAGGAAAAAATTAGTAAAACAATTAGTTTTTATTTCGCATCATGTCCAAAACCCGGTGATTGAAATTAGTTAAAACATATAATGGGGTTTTTCACTATTTTCTTGTGACTTGATGGCCAATTTCGCTTAAACTTTCGCAAGTTTGTTATTTCATGTATAATGTTGGGTCACAAAGTGCAGATACTGGTCTTTGACAATTACCAATGTTATACATGTACTGTAAGACAGCCTTGAGGTTACGCCGGTCTGCATCTGCAAGTTTCTACTGTTGTTAATCTTTTCCCTATTATACAATATTTGATAATTCAGATTATTTGTCACATTTGTGTTATTTTTTTGTTAACATTTAGAATTTTAAACACTTAAAGTGTTGATTGTTCTTGCAGGAGCAGAGATATGATGACAAAAGTCATGGTGTCTTTTCCTCGATGGATTGCGGTTTTAATTCAGTCTCTGGTAGTCTTCATATTGGGATGTTACGCTGATGACTTGACGGTAGACCCCAAGGGATATGTTGTCTACTGTCCTTGCATGGGTGAGTTCAGTTCATAGAAATCCACACAACTTCCGTATTAGTAACCAAGGGAAAAAGTCGTTTACCCCAGAAAAGATAGAAAATATAAATAAATAATTGTTCCTCACTAGTTTTCTGCTCTGCAAATTAACAAAGTAATCGGCTTGCGTTATTAGATGCTGTTCTGGAAAAAGGTGATAAAAAGTCAAAATCATCCAAGAGCACCTCTAAAATTAAGAAAACTTACTACATAGTTCAATTTTTTTCTTGATCGGTCTGAAAACTTTGACTTCTAAACTCAGATGAAGGCTGTGTGTGCCTGCTCTAAGACAATGTCACTTCCCTGATGTAGAAGTGTAACAAAGGGCAAGTTTGGCCTAACAGGTTGGTTTTGTCTTTAAAAGTAGTTTTGTTGTTGAACATCAGGCAAATAGGAAATATTTAATATGGTTAATGGTATGGTATTATAGTCCTTATTATTCAAGTTCTTTTGTTTCAGGGCGCTTTGGTAACCAGGCAGACCAGTTCCTCGGAGCTTTGGCTTTTATTAAGAGTCTGGATCGTACCATGGTGTTACCTCCTTGGGTTGAATATGGCAAGCCAGGTGGAAAGCCTCCATCAGTAAGTATGGCGGCTGCGGCTGTTGCTAAGGTCAGCCCATGCTTCAATGCATATTGTAATCCAAATGCAGCCATAGCTGCTAACTCGGAAAGGTATTTGTGAATGGGAATAAAAGTGGTGACTCAGTCTTAAACTGCTGTTTAAGACCTTGTGACTCGTTGTCACTCTTCTATAACCTTATTAAAATCCCATCATCCTTGAGTAATCTAATAAGGATCCTTCCTCACTGTAACATAATCCAACACAATTGTAGTTCAACCAAACTGTTGGACTCTGATTGTAGTGGTATGCCTGATCCAATGTAAAGCATGATCAATATAGACCATGTTACATTTGTTTACAGAGTGGTGACCTTGTACATTATAATGCATTTCCCGACGGGCAAGATGCTACATAGGCTCAATGGGAAAATTTATATTTTGTGTCATAATTTTCACATAAATTCAAAATTTACAAAAGCAACAGCTGTACAGCTTTTGAGATGTCCCCCTTTCTTCATATCAAAAGTTGAGGAAAATCAGACAGTGCGATCTCCATAAAACATAAGATTTGTTGTATTCTTCCATTGAGCTGTGTACAAATGTGCCCGCCAGAAGTCCAGGCTCTGTGGCTCTTTTGTAAACATGTGATGTCACAGGTCACATCGTTTATAAAAGTGCAGTACTCAGTCCAACAGAATCAACAAAGCATGCTGTTGGATTTTGATGTGTTGGGGTGGTTAAGGTTAATTCCTATGAATCTCATGTCCTCTTTAAGTAATCAGTGTTACTATTTTTTTATGTTAGGTCCAGATTCCATTTAATACATATTTTAAAGTGGAACCCTTGGCTGAATACCACAGGGTGATTACCATGGAAGCCTTCATGAACAAACTTGCCCCCAAAGTCTGGCCCGCTGGAGATAGAAAAGGTAAGCTGATATACAGCAATCTTAAGGAAACTGTTGCTGCTGTAAATTTACTCTCTGCCTTTCTATTAAGATCCATGCTAAGGGGATGGTACATTATTAGTTTTGGAAAGTGTACATTTTTTTGTTTTTTTCTATTTTAGCCTTTGAGAAAGAATCTGCTAGTGTCGAAACAGGAGGCCCAAATAATAATTTATGTAATAATAACTATAATATACAATTATGATATAGCACTTTATCTGCAGGTGTCTCAAGGCGCTCATGACTTTGAGGCGGATATACAAAACTATTTTTGATTATGAGACCTGCTTAATGAGCACCTTGTTTAGTTATACAAGGTGCTGCGCCGCAATCTGCAGCCAACCATGCCAGGAACACCACGGCAAAACCCTTCTCTCAACGATGAATGTACTGGTTTTTTTTACGTGCATTACACAACAAACATGACCAAGAGCTTTACTTCCCTTCCAAAGGACGCAGCAATTGTGGTAAAGTGTCTCGCTCAAGGACACAAGTGCTGTGTTTGAGATCCAAACCAACACGCTGACAACCCAGGGCCCAATTTCATAGAGCTGCTGCTTAAGCAAACAATAGTGCTAACAATTTTCGGATAAAATATGTAGAAAAACAGTTGCGAATGGTATGACATTTTGAAAGGTAACTTATTTCTGATAAGCAAGACTTACTAGTGGACATGACAGTATCTGTCTATACTGCCCACCTGTTTTCTTTTGGTTAATCGTCATTGGTCTGTGTGAAATATTTGCCACAAGGATTTTGTTACACCTACCGTGAGGGCAACTCCTGCAAGATGAAGGAAGGCAACCCCTTTGGACCTTTCTGGGATAATTTCAAGGTGGACTTTGATTCCTATGTGGAGTATGGTGCTGGCCTCAATTATGAGCCATCAAGTCAAAATGCTAGAAAATGGAATGAGAGGTAAGTTTTGTTAATAAGGGAATAAAAGAGTAGGCGAAGAGGTCTTAAATGGCTATTTAAAATCGGCAGGGTCAGGGCCGTGCAATTTCGGGACCAAGCCCTCGTTGGCCACAACCCTGCAAGGTTTTAAATGGCCTTTTAAGCCCATTTCAGCAGTGAAAATTATAGGTTCTTTAATGATAGATATACCTTAAATAAGAGATCATGTGGTGAATGCACTTACACAGCAAACAGTAAACCCTCCTATAGTTAGACCACTCAATATCACCCACTGTGTTTTTGAATGATAGATAAGCTACGCCAGCCTGCAATATTTTCATGTGGTGCATGCACCTACATGTACACAGCAAAGAGTCAACCCTCCTGCTGTCTGACCAGTAGATGGTAACAGGCATACTAGTTATTTTCCATCATTTACATAACAGTGTCAGAGCATGTGTGTATTTCAATAACGAGGTATGTTTACTTGGCACATAAAGCTTGCTGCCATTTACAGATTTCAAAGTCTTGTATTTTTATTATTTGGTCTTTGCCCTTATTCAGTACTTCCACCGAGCAGTTAAAAAAATAGAATTCAAACTGCCTTTAGCCACCGGGCTAGCTCAGTGGTCTAGTTGTAAGACATCTGCTTTAGCATAGCAAAGGTCGTCGGTTTGAACCCCACTCGAGTGATATGCAAGTGTTTTTTTAACAGGACTCAGGGGGTGGGGGGGGGAAAGTACTGAGTATACAGTGCTTATTACTATATCTTATACATATTCATGACCGAGAGTCGAATTCTCACTGGTCCATTCAACATCACGTGCCAGACGCTATATTTGCTGTTTACCAAGCACGCATGCGAGTATTCACGCACATGGTAAATGTGCATGACAAGTAGACTGTCGCCCGGACAGCCCGGGCGACAGTCTACTTGTCATGCGCTTCGTGGAACTGTTCACCGGGTGTTGTCCGCATGCGAGAACATCGCTCTAGCGACATCCAACACATGAAAAACTTATCCTGGATGCAATTTATCATTTCACAGTCGTCATTTTCCCCTTGGTCCTAATATTGTACTGGTGACTGAATATGTATGAGGTATAGTAAAACAAATATAACATGGTTTATTTCGGTTGATCAGTCGATAATAGCTCCCTCGGTATTGGAAGTTGACAAACTAGTTCCCTCGGCTTTGCCTCGGGAACTAGTTTGTCAACTTCCAATACCTCGGGGAGCTAATATCGACTGTTCACCCTCAAACCATGTTATATTTGTATAATACACATCGGTGTAAAGGCAAAGACCAAACAATATTCTTTATCCCCGATGCAAAATAAACATCTTGTATTATTAATCATCGTTGGAGACATTTCCGTATCAAGCGAAAGTAATGCCAGTTATTGTGGTAGCCTCAAAGAGAGCTTGTTAACAATTTCATAAAAATTTGACATGGAAATATTTCATCTACAATTTTGAGCCACTAGTTTGAACCAATTTAAACAAATACGTTTTATGACGCCTACAGCATTGATTTTACAAACCAATCTAGTACCTGTACTGTCCCTTGAATATGTCCACTCTGATTTTACTACAGATTCCCTGCGTCGTCGTACCCCGTTCTTGCCTTTGGTGGTGCTCCAGCAAGTTTCCCAGTACAGGAGCAAAACGTTCCTCTACATCGATTCCTTGTCTGGTCCAGTTACATAGAGAAACAGGCCAATAACTTCATCGCTAAGAAAATCCCTGAAGGACCGTTCCTTGGGCTGCATATGAGAAATGGTGTTGATTGGGTGAGTCCTTGTTTGGCTTGATATACCCACAGCTTAAAACTTAATGGAGGCAAGTGCCTCCATACCCCTTGGGCATTGCCTTGGTGCCCTTTGAAATGCTTCAGTTGAAATATTGATTTCCCTCATAGAGTGTCCCTTTATTAACCCTTAAGAGACCATAATGGCCGTCAGTGGCTTGTACCAAAAAGGCAATAGCCGCCGCAAACGGCTACTAGATTTGACCTAGTTTCTCTTTACCCAAACTGTCAAAGTTAAGGTCATATTCTAAATTGGCATTATCCAGTGCTTCCAATGTAGACATTAGGCCTTTTCACACTATCGACCTTCGATCCGTGTCGAAACTTATCCGGATAGGGTCCGTGTTGGTTCGGTAAAATTTCAACACGGATACAAACTGCTTTGCTTTCAAACTAGCTCTGCGCGAAATCAGCTTTTGGGTTACACGTGTAACTTTCAATCCGGACATTGTGCGACCGTTTCACACTGCAAGGTCTTACACGTGAAGTGGTTGCGTAGTAGTGTGTACTGACGCACATAAACGCTTTACCGCGCGTCACGTCTACGCGGCTACTTTTTATGTACCCGGCTACTTTTTATGTACGCGACGCCTTTTTGTACGCGGCTTTTCTTTACGCGCTGGACAACTGCAGCAGGCAGATGGCGACACACACTCATCACGGATCGAAAATTAACCCGGAGGTGTTCACACTACGGCTTTCGATCCGTGTTGGAATGTTCGACACGCATAGAGATTTATCAACCCACCTCCCGGGCAGGGTTGGTTTCGACACGGATAATGCGCCATATCCGGATCGACACCGTGTTGAAAAGTTGTAGTGTGAAAAGGTCAGTGCACATTACACGGATCGTATCCGTGTCCAACACGGAGATTTTTTGTAGTGTGAAAAGGCCTATTGAATCTACAATTCTAAAACAAAACCCTATACTTCTGTTTCTTTTTTCTTGATTTTCTTGACAATCTACGATCAAAAATATTGATTCTACAGAAATGAATGGTCTCAAAGGCTTTCATTAAAAAAAAAATGGCTTGCCCTTACAATAACCAAGTATCAAGCCTCATGTTGTGTGATTTGTCAAAGCTGTAATTGTTGAGCAGGTTTTAGTGCCAAGTTTTCAAGCATTTAATCAATGGAATGTGGCTATATGTTGTTAGTTATTCATTAATGCGCGCCCTCTTATTGCATGATTTAACCAACATGACCACCTCTAAACTAACATCTTGGGAAACCTGCAGCATTGGGTTAACTTTTTCTGTTTCTCCCCAGCCTTTCCTGGGAACCAATCAGCGTGCAATTGCAAAAAAAGATTTTTATAAATTATTGTTATTAACAAACATGACCCTGGGTTACAAAATTATTGATGTACATTTATTTTTGTGATCGCGTGTTGATTGGTCCCTTGCAAAGGGTGGGGAGAAAACAAAGAAAAAGTTAACCCAACTTTGCAGGATTCCCAAACCATTATAGAGCTGGTGAAGTTCGCTATATCATGCAGTATGAGGGCGCTATTACATATCAGTACCACTGACTTCTATTATTACGAGCCTAGATACAAAATCCAATATCAACCACTGACGACTTGGGCCCAAGACTACAATAATGCTGGAAAAGAGAAGAAAAAGACATTTGAAATTATTCTGCTATCAAAAATGCATCTTCCAGGTAAATGTCTGCAACAATCACATTGGGAAGGAGGTAAACCGACACCTGTTTGGCTCAGCGCAGTGTCTAGGGTACAACTTTGAGCATGGACAGGTGACTCAAGAGATGTGTTTACCCGCACGGGACCTCGTTAAGAAACAGGTGCGGAGGAGGGTCAAGAAGATGAAAGCTAAGGTGGTGTTTGTGGCTGCTGATGCTGATCCAATGATGCTGGAGTTGACAAAGATGCTTGAACCATACAAGGCTAGTATTTGCTTGATTTTCCTATAATGGGGCTTACAATATTTCTAATCTGGGGCCAATTTCATAAAACCTGTTTTCTGCTTACTGAGCAACCCTTAGTAGAATTTGTATTTCATAAACACTGCTAAGTTGCAAGCGGTTCTTGCAAGCAGATGAGTGTTGCAACAATGCAAATCCATTGTGAACGCACACACATGCTCAGTCAAATCTTTTTGATTATTTATGAAATACCTTTTTGCCTGACTGGTCACAGTATATAACCACTTTTCCTGCCGAATCCCAGTGCTCATTTCCGCATTACAATAAACACTTAGTATTTACTGCCTTGTAAATAAACATACCCCCAACAAACTGTTTACTGTTGGAGAGAGTACACAATTCTCTGTAATGTGATCTATATTTTGTCATGTTTCCCATCTTATGTACAGCGTTTCTGCGTTCTACTGGAAATTCATAGTTGGGCAGATATGGGTTAAGAATATTTTTCTACAATCGCTTGAGGGGCTCAACCAAAATGGCCGTCAAGTGATCGATAATACTGCAATCCGATTGGCTCACTGGTTGAAGCTTCGCAAAAGCTCAGGGAAAGTTGATAATTGCTCAACTTGGATACATGAATATTTGTTTGCATCCGGGTGATACTTCACTGCAACGTTCACAGCAGAGCAGCTGTGAAAAGATGATGAAATGAAATTCGCTTTGCTTTAAGTTTCACAAATCAGGAGAAGTATGAACTGGGCTATAAGTTATTAAATGCTGTCTTTATTTTCAAACAGGTGAAGGTGATACAGTTTGATGATCATGAACCGCATGTAGAGTTAGCCATCCTAGCAAAATCCGATCACTACATTGGTAACTGTCTATCGACGTTCTCAGCATTTGCAGCCCGGGAGAGGCTGATGGCACACAAGACAAACTCCTTCTGGGCTTTTGATGAACTACTATCCGAGTCTAAACCCAAGAAGAAAAAGACTACTGTCCATGTTACTGATGAGCTTTAATGTTAGTTTGACATAGGTAGCGGTGTTAATGAACCCAATATTTTCTCAACTAGATTTCCTGAAAGGAGTTAAGTGATCTACCCAAGAAAGTATTGGTGTGAGTTGTGTTTTTAATGTGTTTATAGTTAGTGGTGTTTTCGTAAGTTTTGAAGGTGTGTGATATTCTTTTGGAGTGTTTTTCAATTTTTTTTAAAGTTTATTTTGAAAATAGTATTTTTTATCTATAAACAGCATTTGCAATGTCGTGGTTTAGAGCACCGGACTCAAGCTCTGGTTTCTGATCAGCAGAGTGAGGATTCAAGTCCTGGTCTTGGCACTTGTGTCTTTGAGCAAGACACTTTACCATAATCGCTTTGTCCTTCGAATGGGACATTAAGCTGTAGGTCCCGTGTACTAGGATTGTTAGTGCATGTAAAAGAACCCAGAACACTTATTGTGTAAGAATGGGGGTGTAAGAATGGGTGTTTCTGGTTCACATTGCAAGCACCTGTGTTTGCAGATTTCCCTCAGGCTTGCGAGCTACAGTGATTAAGTTCACTTATAAGGCATTGTTGGTTCCATTACCAGAAATGTATAATAATAATAAATAATAATGTATTTGAATTCTGTTGTACACGGTTCATGTGTCTAAAATGCATGGTATACTTAAGCACACTCCAGTGCTTGAATGACCTTACATGGGAATATGGGACAATTTAAACTTTAACGCAATATAAAGAGAAAATAGAATTAGCTGTTGCAAACTGCTTACCAACCAAAAGGACCTGTAGTATAAATGCAAAAAATTAGTTAGTGGCCTGACGTTTCGACCCCAGCAGAGTCTTTCTCGAAGGCTAAATGACAAGACAACACACATACATACCCCTGCTCTTTCTGAATGCTTCTTGCTTTTCTCTCTCCACTCTCTCTATTCATGTTTTCCACTTGACTGCTCTTGTCACCCTTGTATGCATGTGTGTGTGTTGTCTTGTCATTTTAGCCTTCGAGAAAGACTCTGCTAGGGTCGAAACGTCAGGCCACTAACTAATTTTTTGCAATATGAAAGAGGCAGTTTAAGTCATCGACCTTATGATACCATGCGAATATCGCAAAGTTTATGTTTGTGAGTAATATCCCATGATATATTCTCCTGCATCATTATGGGAAACAAAAGCCAACCAACTTGAAAATATAATTCTACACATTATCAGTTGCAGAGATGAGACCCTATCTCATAACTGAAATCACTCACGCAGCTTGAATTGACACGTTCTCATTTTCATTTATTTATTTTTCTTCCAGTGTCTTATACGCGAATGAGATTTCGCGTGGTCCTGTGGTCATTCCATGGTCGCTTAGTTACCACAGCAATTAAACAAATGGTGTTTAATGAATGATTTTCTTGACTTGTTACATTGAGATTTGTTAATAGCAGTTGCAAATGTCAACATATGATGTCAAAACAAATAAATAAATTCAGAGTAGATTTCAGACTGTGATGGTCATTAGCAATCATGGAACTATTGAACAACACAGTTATTAATTTGAACCCATTTGTATTCTTGCAATTTATTGTTATTTTTAAAGGTATTAGCCATGATTGGTAATGCTGACAAGACAGTCACAGACAGTGTTCATGTTTTGTGTGATCAACCATATACACGAAACAACAAACTGGGGAAAATGTTGTGCTTGATTGGTTGTGTGAGTCAGGAGAAATAGTGAAAAACCATGCACAATTTCCAGCATGTAAAAACAATTTTCTCAGGTTGTAATATGGCTTCATTACAGAGGGAAATATTTCACAGAAAAAATGGTTGTAGTATGAACTTCTGTAAAGTATTTGACTAAAATTAAACACATATGTTTTTTATCCTCACCAATCCAGTGTAATACCTTTAATATATATCCAAACTGAGAATATCAAACAAGTAAATTTCAGTTCCAATGCCTAATGAGACCTCGTTACTGGGATTCAAAACCAAAGTTATATGGGACTTGAAGGAAAAACAGTCAAAAATGAAACAATTGCATTAAGGGTAAAGAGTGTTATTTTTGAGTTTTACTCTTACACCACTGTGTAAATTCAAAGTAAAACTAAAAAATAATTAAATTATTCAATTTTACTCAGTATTTCAGAGTGAATGGCCAAAGTTCCACAACATCAACTTTGGGGTGGGGGGGGGCAGTGAATGAAAGAAAATTGTTTGGCAAAACTTATATCTTTGTTGGGCAGCAGTGTCATAAACAAGTTATTCCAAAGTAAAACACCTTATAGTTTGGGGTTTTTTTTCGTCAAATGCAAATAAATTCTTTCACAAAAATTGGTTGGACCAAAGTGGCTGAAAATATGAATTTTAGCTAATTTTTAATACTTAATTTTATACGAGAAGAAGCCTACTCTTTACATAGTGACAACATTTACATTCAACAAAAATGATCAGCAACATTTTGCTAGCTCAAAGTTTCTGGAAGTGTTAACAATAAGGGCCCACTTTCACTCAACATGTAAGCAGTTATTTTTGCGCTTACAGAGTGGAGCTGGAACTTTCATTAAAAAAGAGACACACAAAAAACAGCTCACAAATATGGGCAAAGGTTCTTCAATTTAGTTATATCAAAGTAGGTATTGGGGACATTTTTCTAAACTTTGGGAATATCTCCAGGACTAGAGGTAACAGTAGAATATTTAACCTATCAGGCCCTAGATTAAAAAGTAGTTAATTTGTTTTCCAGTAAGCTGTAGAAGTGCTTTATTTTTGTGGCACTTAAAAGCACATTACAGAATTGGTAATTGTAAAATATACTTTTGATCACAGATTTACATAAAACTTACACGGTCTAATGATGATGATAGTAGAAAACATCCCTAGAAATATTTCTGGCTGAAATGTCATTATTTGATGAGAAATAAATCAAACTAATTTCCGATTGGAGTTTATCGCTCATGAGCGTCTTATTCATGCATTGTATAACACATTCAAATTTGTAATCGGTTTTGCACTATTTTCTCGTGACCCAGATGGCCGATCGATCTCAAACTTCTACAGGTTTGTCAGTTTATGTATATAGTGGATTTATATAAAGTGCTTACACTGCCAGCAACTGTTTTGTTAGCAAAAACCAATTCTGTAATGTTCCTTTAAAAAAGTGTTTAAAATTATGAAGAAGGATACCGTAAATGGAAATACAAAGGGCAACAGATGTTCATGGTTAGTTTCTCGGTCGGTTATGAAATATAACAATACATGTAGAGTGGATTATGTGAATTCGAGATGATTGTGGATGATAAACCTGCAAACCCTTAATGTTGTACCTTCTCTTGAAGTGGTGAACGTTTGGTAAAGGAAACTTACCAGGATTCATAGAAGATGTATGTTTTGGGTTTTTTATTCGAAAAAGGCTAAATGAAGCTTTGTCTAGTTCATTGATTGAATGCAATAACAATTTATTGTTTAGTTATAATAATTATAAACATTACAAAATAATTTGCAAACACGAATCTAGATCTCATTTTTGAAGTGTTGGGAAAGCAGTGACGATGGGTTAAAAATTTACGATTTTGAATTTATATTTTATATTTTTATTTTATACTTTTTTAGGGAACTTTAATTCACCGTACAGGTATTTCAATTATTTGCAAATGGTGTTTGTTAAGGGGTGAAGAACAGCATTAAAACCAAGCAGCTTGAAGTATTTATCATAATACTGCCTTTTTAATTTCTTTCAGCTATACAAATTAAAGATTTACTTGAAAGGGACCGTTTTTTCTTGAGGTACCCCAAACGTTTCAGCATTTTGAAGTAGAGTAGCAGTCACTCAAATTGATAACAATAATTTTGGTCACATGCCTTACAAAGGTTGTAAATATTTATATCAGTTGTGCCTATATCTTCTTTGCTTTATATTTGTACAAAATATGGGAATTAAATCATTTTAACAAAATAATTGCGCAGAATTCTTTATTTTGTGTCATGTTCTGTACGCACATTGTATTTTTATTCAATTTTTCTTTTATTTTGTGGTTGGGTTTATTTGGTTTTTCAACATAGGCATAGATGTTGATACTATTTTGTAATCATGGCATTATTTTTCATACTGTGTTTTATTGATTCTCCTGACGGAAATGTAACGCCCGATAGTGGGAAGGGACAATGGATTTTTAAAGAAAATGCGTCCTTCATACTTTTTACGATCACCAGAAATTAAAAAAACTTTTGATGAAACTGGTTTAGGAGAGGCAAAGCAAACTTTGCTATTTTTGTGCGTCTGTGTGTGCGTGTGTGTGTGTGTGTGTGTGTGTGTGTGTGGACACACAAGGGCATATGTGGGGTCCTGACAACAATGGAACAATGGACCCCCAAGGTCATTTCAATAGGAACAATGGTCCCCACAAGGGAATTCTTCAGAAAAGGGAATAATAGAACAACAATAGCAGTACCCCACAACCGGATCCGTAAGGATGTGTGTGTGTGTGTGTGTGTGTGTGTGTGTGTGATTGTTATGGAAAAGACAACAAGAAATACGACAATGGATCCAGTGGACATGCAATTTGTTTAATTCATTTAAGTGTCATTTTAGCTTTTGCAGAATATATGTGCCCTTTTTTCAATATTTGGGGTGGGGGAAACCATAAGATTATGGCATAATGCGTTTTATTTTACTTTTAAAAACAAATCTTTTGTTTATAATCTTGGAAATTTAGGAAAATCGTGCTTTCGTATTTGTTCAATCATGGTTCAATTATCTTTGAGTGGCCCTGGGCAACGGTTTTCCCCAGGGCGAAGCGGTAAGCGCTTTCCTTGAAAGAAGAAAGAAGAAGGTAACTATTTATCAACCGAAAAAACCCACTTGCAGCCCGTGAGAACTTTCCAAAAGCAGGGTGTATTTTTTATGTGTGCGAGGAGCAAGTCAACGAGCGCCCTCGTTCGGTTTGGTCCCGCTACGCACACCGATCACCCCAGTGTGCTTTTGGATTTTCGCGGGAAACAACCGGAAGATGGGAAAAATCACGTAACATTTCTGCCTGATTTGGTGAGTTTTTCTTTGAGACACCAAATTGTCTCTTAAGGATTACAAGATAAGATATTGTAGAATAAATGGATACCAGTGAGGTGTAGAATCTAGGCACGGAGATAGATGTAAACTGTGAATTTATTCACGAATTGTAAACCATCGTCGGCAGTCACGAACATGCCAGTCCGGAAGTCTTGCACCTAGTGTCTTGCGGCGGAACTGTGTGTTAGTTACGTATTTGTTTTCCCAAATAAAGCATGGTGCTCCGATCCGTCTGAATAACTCTTTCATCATGCGTTCAAAACAAAATGGAAAAGATGCCAAATCTGGCTGGCATTTTTCAGTCATAATCAAAAATGGTTTGTTTATTCATCCAATTAAGGCTGTTTGTTTGGGTCATAACTAGTGCACAAATGTCAAATGACAGCATACTCTAAACGGTTATATGGGTTCCAAGTAATAATTAATAATGTTGTTTAAATTAATGTTTGTAATCATTGTTCCACATTTATTTGTGTATGGACCATTTAAATTTTAATTTGTAAGTCCACAACTGATTGAATATTTGAGGTTGGGTGCTGCTGGAGTTGTCAGCCATCTAGTGTGAAAGACGTCGCAGCCAGTGGAGGCGGCAGAATTATTGCCTATGTTTTGTTGCTTTTTAATGTCATGATAGTTTCTGTATATAGTTTTTTGACAAAAAATACATAAAGCCAAGACTGGCTTTGGGGAAAAAGTTTACTAGAGCTGAAGAAAACTGTACTCAATTTCAACTCGCATTCCGACAAAGCTCTACCCTGTCAAAAACGACATCAGATTCAGTAAGTTTTCCATCGGTACCAAAATCCTGAACAATTAGTGGTGCCATCACAACTTTGTATTAAACTTTTGCAAATGAAGTCTGGAGCACCAATTTTGCGACATGCAAAAAGAAAATGGTGTATGTCTGACATGACTATTGTTAGGCTAGGAGGGTGAGGAAGTATGGTGTAAAGTTACTGCAGATTCTTCTCTCTTTTTTTTCTGGACACAAAAAATTATGCGCAAACGTATGCTAGTTTTAGCATAATTATTAAGAGTTAATGTAAGTCCTGGATGTGCAGTCATTTATCTACTAATACTAAGAAGGGTCAGATTGAAACCTAATTTAACAGGAAAAGGAGGCACCAAATTTGTTTACCTTATTATTTTAACTGTCGGCTTAGTTTTGTGTTGTGTTTTTTTTTTTTTACTGTCGGCTTGTTAAAGCAATTTGGAAACAGATTTTAACAACTTGTTATGATTAAACGCACCAATCCTTTAAAACATATAAACAATGTTACAATACACATGAAGAAGGTGAAATCTAATAACATCAACGTGTCATTTCCTTACAGATTTTCCTGGGTCTAGTGACAGTCAATATCCGCATTACAGCATTTGATTGGCTTCATGATCAATGATGGAGAAATCGCCCTCCCACAAAAACCAACTCAGATCAGAAACACTTTCCGTGTTATCACTAACGGACCAAAGCCTACAGCCAGGTACCGACCCTAGCCTCCCGGAATGTAAAACCATTCTGAATAATAACAACTGCACCACCAAACAACAGGTCAGCACCTTGAAAACTGAGGATCAAAAGATTGTGAAACCTGATGTGGCAGACACAGACTCTTCTGACGAGATGGAAAATGAGAAAGAAGATGTGTCGATGCGGCTGGGAAAGAGGGTAGCATCTAGGGGTAGGAGGTGCTCCCCCAAATGGAAAGAGAGTGCAAGTGAAGAGTCTGAAGACTGTGACTTTAAGGAGGGGCTAGATGTTCTGGCAAGATGGAATGATGGGCTATTTTATCTTGGAACTGTGTCAAAGGTCAGTCCAATCTGCATGTGTGTAAAAAGCTTTCATCTTGCTTTTATAGTTCAAGAATATTTGAAGTCACTGTGACAAAATGAGTGAAGTAGTAATTGCCCAGAACCCTTTACTCCTAAATAGTTATAGATTTTTGTATGATATTGGGAGATGGTTGAGTTATCATCTTCAAACCCAAGTTAAACTCAGTGCAACTGTGTTTACAAGTTAAACTCAGTGCAACTGTGTTTACTATCACAACTAAAATTTGTACTTGTGCCTTTTCAAACCCACACAGCCCCAAATCCTTCGTTATCCAATTACCAAAGTGAAGGATTCAAAAAGACTGGAGCCAGTAGACCCCAAACAACAAGTGTTTATTACAGGGTTATGCATTCCAATCTATTTTAAGTCAAAACATCTTCAAGGTGTGGAGCTACATATAAGAAGAGGGAATAGGAGGAACTTGGACCTCAAGCTAGCTAATCTGCCCAGTCTGTAAGGGTTAATATATGAAACAAGAACCTTGTCATTCATCTTGAAGATTAATTCATGTCTACTTTCTTGAAATTGCAGGTGGTTCCACACCAGAAAAAGTGTCTTGTGATATTTGAAGATAGCTCTGAACACTGGGTCTTATTTAAGCATCTTCAAAAAGGTACTTTTTGTTCCATTGGGAAACTGAAAGAGACGCCAGGTGGCAGCAGACTTACTTGGTGAATTCATTGTTCTTGGAAGTGTGTGTTTGATCAGAACTACGTAAACAACAAAATATTAATTGATATGTCTGCTGCCCTCTAGAGTTTCAGAGTCTCCCATTGAGGGTAGAGATACGTATTGAGGAGCATAAGCTCATTGTCCGTTAGTTTGCAAAATTTGTCATAAAGAGTGAACTTGTTATTCTTTTGTAAATTACAGTGTAGATGTTACAGAATTGAATACATTGTGTCCTTTACTCACAGAGGCAAGGGCGACCGTTCAGGGCTTAATTTCATAGAGCTGTTTAAGCAGAAAATAAAATATCTTGGAATTGTTCTGCTTAGCAAAAAATAAGCAGGATACTAGTCACAAATGGTACATTTGGCTGGTAACCTTATTCTGGTAAGCAGGATTTTGTTGTGCTTAGCTACTTTTTGTGCTCAAGCAGTTCTTTGTGAAATTAGGCCCTGGTCTGAGCCGTTGAGAGACATTAATCAATAATGTCTGTAAAATTATCCTATGCCCAGATATGGCTAGTATTTTTGACTTTTTCATCTCTGAAATTTCATCTTTGAGAGGGCAAGGCCATTTCCATTTTGCAAAGGGCACTTCCATTGAAAATCTTACAGCCTATGGGAAACTTTTGAAGGGGCACCAAGGCTAAGACCAGGGCAACAGAGGCCATGGCCTCTGTGTATTTCCAGGCCTGCTTTTTAAAACACTTTTTCCCGTAAAAATGTCTTGAAAAAAAACAATACAAAACAAAAATTTGGTTGTGTTCTAGGAAATGTAGCTACATGTATATAAAAATGGGAAACATTGAACAATTTTAATTCAGGTCATGACCTTTACTTTATTCTTTTAGGCTGAGTTGAAGAAGGTCAAACCTCTTGTGAGTGGTTCTGGCCATTATGGACATTTGGGTACAAGCTGCTTGTGGCTAATAAGATCTCTCGAGTGTTTGAAAAAGAAAATTCCATAGACAATCTGTTTTTCTAATGGAAGTGTACCCCCTGTTTTTAAAAGGTGGGAAAAAATACAAGGACTAGTATTGGAAAAGGATTCGAACCCGATACCTTTCGTTTTAGAGTAGCTTAGCCACTATCATTGAGCATACCTGTGTAGCAGCAGTTAGTATTCACATAGTTATTTGACTTTCATAAGTTTTTTGTGTAACGATTTCTTTGTTTACAAAAGATTTTGTTGTGTATTGATGTTTAGGTAGAATTCCCAACAGTGAGATCATCTGCTGCGTCTGTGAAGGTGACCAATCAGAACCTCCTAATGAGATAGTTATCTGCGATAGATGCGGTTTAGGTAAATCATTTTAGCGCCACCTACAAGATGGGACTGAAATCACACTCGTTGACTTTGAGCATTTTAGTAGACCTCACAAAAATCAATTATAATTTTGATAACACAAAGAGCATAGAAGGCTGATGAGGTATTTTGAAAAATAAAATGCATTATTGACCAAACCTATTGTGTTGCGTAAGTGCTCAAGCATTGTGTCTTAATTTTGTTATGTTAATTTCTACACAAAATTGCCATTTAGTTTATGGGTGTGCATCCCAGGCCTGCGAATTGTCAGGTTTGTTCCTGACATCAGGATTTTCTGATGTCAAAGATCTTTCTGCATCTTTAAACCTTCTTGAAGATGTAAACTTGTATCCAAGTGTCTAGTTTTTCATTTGTATTAAAGTAGAGAGAGTCACCTTAATATATTCAAAGTTCAGGAGGTTTTGTCTCGACCAAAAGGAGACTGCTACTCATTTTCAGGATTTCATATTTTTCAGAATTACACTCTGTATCTGGAATAGCTTTAGTGATATATGACGTTGTTACAAGGCCAGGCCATTGCATATCCTTTTTGTATTTTGTGAGAATCAAGGACTGATTTACTTTCTACATTTGTATGCAGGATACCATCAGTTATGTCATCGACCAACCATCGATAGTCATAAACTCCTCTGTCCTGATGAATCCTGGCACTGTAGACAGTGTGTGTTTGTCAACTCTGCCAAGGTAAATCTTCATTTGTACTTTCAAGTCACTCCTTCATTTTTCCCCAATTGAAATAAAACGACTGGACGCATTCCAGTAAACTTCACCAGGTTGTTTTCTAAATCTAACATTCCCATCATTACTTTGTTGAAGTCACAGTTTTATTCATCTTAGAAGGGAAATGTGGATTAAGAAAACAACCTGGTGAAGTTTGCTGGAGTACCTCCAGTCATTTTTTTTTCTCATTTCATTGATTAATTCTGGTTGTGAAGCCAAGGACTCTCAGAAAAGCAAACTTCATCACTATACTACCCAAGAACCCCATGGAAAGAAGACAAGGAAGGAGGTTTCAGTTTCAGATATAAATATCTCTGAATTAAACAAAAGCAAACCTCCTTCGATCATCTTTTTGTTTCATAACAAACTGATATTTATTACTTACCTGTATTATTGTGTTTTCTTTTCTCGTCTTTTAATCAACAAAGGTTGGAGGCGCTTTGAAGAAAGGACCTGCAGGTAAAATAGTGATAGACATCATTAGGATTTGAAACTTTACCCAGTGGGAATACAATCAAGTGAGGTTTGTTGCAACACCATGTACATCAAACTCTCTGGCTGAGTTGTGGTGGTTCTGAAAAGTACCGGTTGTTTGAAACCACTGGTTCTTTTCAGAACCACCACAACTCGGCCAGAGAGTTGATTTTTATGGTGTTGAAACAAACCTCAATAGAATGATAGACATGTTATTATTAAAGATTCTTTCGAGTACATCATGTAAATAATCTCTCAAGTAGAGCAGTTGGTTGGTGCTTAACATTCTGACAAGTTAGCTAAAGTTTTTCGTCGGGTTATTAAAGTTTCAAAACTCCTAAAGCATAAACTCAAAAGCACTTATCCACTGCCCATCAAGGTGTCTGTCTTGGGTTCAGATTAATGAATGTATTCAACAGGGAGAGATTGAGCTTGAAAGTACGGGTCGCTTTATTTACAAGGACTAGACAAATTATCCAAGTGACAACTCAAAAGTCATTCTATAAGGTTATTCTCAATCATTCTTAACAAACTAAATGTACTGTTACGCTATAACAATATTATGGCATATCCTTTGCCAACAGAGGGCACTATTTGGCTGAAACTCTTAATGTTCTTCTATTGCGCACAACAGATTTATTGTTATAAAGCAAGTGCTGCGTATTGCATGCACAAGCCCATTGCAGCATATGTAGGTACAAGAATAAATCTGTAATAAATTGCACTTGTTATATTGGTGTAATTTCACAACAATACTAATGTGTTTTGTTTTGTTTTTCACTTTGCAGCCAAAGTTTTTCAAGAAATGAAACAGTCTCTACCATACAAAGTAAGTTTCGGTCACCACAAAGTTTTTTCTATAAAATAAGTGTTAAATTTCATAAACAATGTGACGACTCTCTATGGTAACTCTTTTTCATTCTGAGCATAAGGCATAAAACAAGCAGATGTGACGTAGTTTAAGTAATTCCAACATCTTGGCATGAGCCCCATAATATTATGCACAAGTGGAATACTAAAAAATAGAGCGCCGCTATTTCCTGTATTCCATGAACCCGCCTGTGATAACGAATTTATCTTCAAGCAAGCTTAACGCAATACGCGATGCTAGAACAACTGTACATTTTGGGTATAGCTTAAAATAGTGCAATACATGTAGTTAGAACAGCGTAATGCGCAGGGTGTGATATTGGCCATGCAATATAGGCTTATATCACACCTCTTGTTGCTATGGGTCGACTAATCAAAACTGAGGATTTAAGTTTGCTTGAAGATAAATTTATTTATCACACTCAAGTGAAAAATGTTGTATTTGCAGCTAAATGCTCTACACTGGGATGCAGCTCATAAGACCAACACTGAGCAGTGTTATTGCTACTGTGGAGGACCCGGGGAGTAAGTATTACTCATATCTATCAATTTCATAATCAATCAATTTTAATCAATAATCAATGAGATACTTGTAAGCACAATTTTTACAATGTACATTCAGTATTTTAATAGTTGCTTGCAATCTTTTAACAGTGGTCCGCTGGCCAAAATGTCCGTTATAACTCTTGCAGGCATGTAACTTTTCGGCTGATTTCCTCATTTTTGTTTTCTCAGCTGTGCCATTGAAAAAATATAAAAAAAGTGCAAAGTCTTGTTGTGTCTGGCACGCTCTCTCTCTTTTTTGACAAAATGCTGTTGCATACCTGCTTATATGGCCACTTAAGGCGAATAACGCCCATTTAAAACGAATTCTGATTGTATTTGTGTGTGGTAGGTGGTATTTGAAGATGCTGAGGTGTTGTAGATGTCTACAGTGGTTTCATGAGGGTAAGAAGACCATTCAGATTATTTGTTACTCTGTTAAGGGAAAGAGTAGATTCAGCCCCTCCCTCTAGTTTTCAATATTCACACCATACAAACAACCTGTGGAATTTTGGTTCAATTCAATGGTCATGTTTTTATGAAAACAAGTGGGGACAAGAGTCTTTCACGCATATGTCCAGGCTCATATCAGGCTCATTTTAATTGCGGCAATCAAAAGAAGCAACAGTGATTTGTGGGTTCAAATGCTTCCCACAGCAGCATTATAGATAGACATTTTTCTTCAGGGGATTGGTGCTGGTATAAACTTGATCGTCAGTGAGCTTTCAGATTGAATCTAATCAATTGTTTCTCCAGATTATTACTAACCCTGGACGTTATCTTTCATTGGACAAAACTAAAACTGAACGAAATACAAAATGTGAGTTTCAACTTTGATGCAAAGGGTAGTCTCTACCACCAGAATATAGCGTGTGCAATAGTGCAATATGAACATAGCGTGTACAATAGTGCAATATGAATATAGCCTGTACAATAGTGCAATATGAATATAGCCTGTACAATAGTGCAATATAAATATAGCCTGTACAATAGTGCAATATGAATATAGTCTGTACAATAGTGCAATATGACTATGGCGATTCACAATACAGTGCGCCCTTTACAGTTGCCCTGGAGGGGCCATTTTTTGTGGTGTTTCATGGGATAAATTTGACAAGCTTTTGGCCCTCACACAGTGCTTGTCGAAGGACCCTAAAGCCTGGTACATACTTCCGTCGAATGCGAAGCGAATTTTGACGCCACAAATTGGCAACGAAGACTTTGCAACAGTTCAGATGTGCTCAACTCCTGCGAAACATTTGCAGTGGAAAACAGCTGTGACGTCAAAATTTGCTTCGCATTCGAATTCACTTGAAGTATGAACCCGGCTTTAAAGTTTAAATTTGTTCATGTAATGCAAAGCGTCGGGGTTGTATTTATCTGTGTTTACGGCATAGATGTTACTCTTTGTGAGGCTGGTGAATGTTTTATAAGTCATACATTTACAGGCGTGTTTGATTTTTTTTAGTGAAATGGGTCTGCACCAAAGTGTAAGTTTGGGATAAATTCTTGTATTTGGGATGATGGCCATCCCATTGCCTTCCACTGCCATTCATTGTTATTTCTGTTCATGGTTTTGATTTCAGCATGTGTCCAGTGTCTTGAAATGCCTATGCTGTATGGAGATGGGTAAGAAATAAACTGATATTGTTTAATTGCTGGTGCTCACACTTTCTTGTAAACCTTTTAAAAAAGGGAGCTTCTCAAAATCGTAATATTTGTTCCATTTGGTAGAAGCCGATATGAATTGCTCTCAAAGAAAACAGCTGTTTCTATCTGGATAATCAAAGATTGTTTCCAACTTCTAGTAAAAAAAACCCAACAATTATAAACAACCCCTGTTTTGTCTGGAAACAAGCTTTGTTTTCTCTGAAAGCAAGCAATACTTCCTCTTGAAACACCTGCTGTTCCCTCTGGAAACACCTGTTGTCTCCTCTGGAAACACCTGTTGTCTCCTCTGGAAACACTTGCTATTCCCTCTGGAAACAAGCGCTGTTCCCTCAGAAACTAATCGCTGTCTCCTCAGAAACTAAGCGCTGTTCCCTCTGGAAACAAGCGCTGTTCCCTCAGAAACTAAGCGCTGTTTCTCTGGAAACTAGCACTGTTCCCTCTGGAAAAACAAAAGCCGTTCCCTCTGGAAACACCTGTTTTCCCCTTTGGAAACACCTGTGTCCCTCTGGAAACACCTACTGTTCCCACTGGAAACAAGCGCTGTTCCCTCTGGAAACTAGCACTGATTCCTCTGGAAAAACAAACGCCGTTCCCTCCGGAAACACCTGTTTTTCCCTCTGGAAACAACCACTGTTCCCTCAAGGAACAGTCTGTGTTTCCAATCATCCTCCTTTTCAGAAGTATAGGAAATCTGCATTTTTAACAAAGAACCCATTCTTGCTGTTTTCTTTTTCTGTAGGTTCTATATCTTTGTTTGTTCAGTGTGCAATTCAGGGCCTGAGTATTTAAAAAGATTAACTTTGAAATGGTGAGTAAGAACCATAAATATTAATTAATTTACTGTAATAAGCTGTATGAATGAGCGTATCAAATATTCCAATGAACAATATAGTTAAATGGAAATCTTTCTGTCAGAGCTAAGGTACTTTTGCGTACAACTGGAACATCTACCTTGACTCATGAAAAAAAACTTTACAATAAACCGCAATTTGTTGTATGATATTTTAGGTTTTGTTTCTTTTTAATTCCTTGGCGTTTACCAATGAAAATGGGCCCCCTTCAATGCTGATCACTGCATTCACAAACACCACTAACAACTACGGACAGCACTTATTTTACTGTTTTCAATCTAGTAATCTGTACATTTTATATTATTAACTGATTTTTTATATTAATTTAATTCAATCAGAACAAGTTATCAACAGTTTATGTTGGTGTACATGTACAGTTTACCCTGAACTTTTTCAGTGACTAGCCAGCCAGGGGGACCAGTTAGCTTGTCATTTCACTAGTCCGCAAGCTTTTTCACCAGCCCATATTTCATACTAAATAAAGATGCTCTTTAACACTGAGCTACCAGCCGGACCACTGGGAAAGAATTTTAACTGGTCCTCAGTTGGTTTAGCTAGCAATTGGCCAGCAGACCACTGTTCAGGGAGAATTATGTGTACTAAGAATGCTGCGCTGCGCTTAAGGCGAGGTTTGGATGTCACAAAGAAACGGCCAGTCCATCAGACCTTGTATTGGTGGGAGTTGACTGTACATGTAAAATTTATTAGGTGATGAACCTTAGTATCAATCTTAGCTAAGATCAGGCTGAGGTCAGACATCCAGGCTGGGAGTTAAATGGGGGTGCAAGGTATAAGAAAATAACTTCCTCATATTTAAACCATTGCAGGCAAGATCTTGCCCAGCTTGTTCTATACAACTTAACTTTACTACATCGGAAGAAGTACTACGACTTTGAAGAAGAAATTATGCCATACTTGACTGAACAGTGGTACAATCTCCAAGTCTCACATGTAAGTATGCTGTGGATTTCATTAGTACACGTTGTGTATTACTATTACATTTTTCGAGTAGTATCTCTGCCCATGAAATGGCAGAGATATTGTTGTGATTGGGAAACGAAAGGTTTTTGTTGAGACTCGCTGCTTTGACATGGCATAACTCAAAAACTACTGGCTCAAACTTGGCAGATATGTTTTCCCTGTCTCAAGGATGTGCCTTTTGGCCATCTTGACCAAAATGGTAAATGAATCCCCCCCCCCCTCCTACAAAAAAAAAAGACAAAAGAAAGAAAAGTTAAACAAAATGTTGCTGAGATGTCATCATGCATTTGATGAGCAACGTATCTGGGATGCAATCTGTACACCTTGTTTTCAAAGGCTAGACAAGTCATCACATGCACAAAACTCAGAAGAAAAGAACAGAGAACAATCAGAATAAGCTTTGTCCGAGGCTCTTTACTGAATGCAACCTGAAGCCAGGCTGGCATCACATACTGCAAGTATGGTGTGGTATAGAAACAACAACCTGCCAGCAAGAGGATATATGGGTACACCTTAGGCCTGGTAGAGGTACCTGTGTTTTCTCAAATACAACTACAACGTATAGTTTCTTGTTTATTTCTATTAGATTGTTTTTTAGTATGACCTATGTACTTGTGTGATATATTTCCCTAGCTTGGTGCTACAACAAGATCTGAGAAGCAGGAGCCTTTTCTTGAAGCATTACACAGCTCAAAAGTGAGGTAAGTCGAATACTTTAAAGCACTTCAATAAAAATAGGCCTATGATTTCTCAGGATTTTTCTCAAAAACACTCTGAATCTTCAAATTTTCTTGAAAGAAGTAAAGCAATCTCTAAATGGAGAAAAAGACAGTCCAAGTTGTGTCCAAACCTGTAGTTTTGTATTCGTGGTGATGACTGATGCACAGAGTCTGGGAGTTTCTGGTTTAGACTAAGGGTGAACCCAGGCCAGCAAGCCATATTTCAGGAATTTCCACATTTGTCAAATCTCACCCTGAATAAAGCACTGATTTAAATTAGACCCAAAATCAGGCATAAAACAATCGAGAACCATGGTTTGAAATATTTTAAAATTTGTGCCTCTGGCTGAAAGTTCAAATTGGTGATTGTTCAACATTTATTTGAGACTAACCGACTCTTTCAAGGAGAGTCAACAATCCTGTAAGAAGAGTTAAATAACTTCCTTTGCCATGCAGACCTCAAATTCTACATTCTGTCCCAACAGTGGCATAGCAAGGAGAGGGGCATATTCCATGGGAACAGTGTTTAGTTTTTTTTTAAAGCAATGGTTGGGTTGGTGTGGGTCATGGTTATTTCTAATAACTACATTTTTTCCAAGACAAGTTGAGTGAAGGGAGCACCATTTTCGAACCTTGCCCCCAGGTGCTATGCCATTTAGTCCCAAGAAATACAAAACGAGACAACTACTTTTTCTTTCTTCTGTATTTTGAAAATGATTCCCAATAAATATATTCCGGTTTCACTTCAACTAGATTTGCATGTGGCAAAGAGGTAAAGAAGAAACAGAACATCTGGGGACTAAGGATAAGGAAACCTCCAGCACCACCCACAATCATCCTACCTGCCATTGGTCAGATCACGGATGATGTCATGAATGACCTCAAGATGACAGGTCGGAAGGTTGTGACCTTTGTGCCTTTTGAAAGGTATGTTTGAAAAGTAAACAAAAAATCATCTTCGTGTAACTTTTGGAAAGTGTCACCGTATCCAGAAGTCTGTGGCAACAGTATAAGTCAGGCATGCCCTGTTTCAGCTGATAAGCTTATTTTCTTAATTTTTTTTTTTAGCAATGAAAATTAAAAAACACAGTACAAAGCTTTCAACACCGCACCCTTAAAGGTATGCTACAGGATTGGTTGAGCTTACAAAACAATCGCAGACAGTGTTCATGTTTTGTGTGATCAACAATAACATGAAATAACAAACCAGTGAAAACTTGGGCTTAATCCGTTGTGTGATTCGGGAGAAAATCATGGAAACCATTTACAATTTTCAGCATGTGAACACATAGTTCTTAATTTTGGGTGTAGCAATTGAAATCAGCTGTTTTGTTTTATTTTAGGTTTTCAGATACAGTTTTCTCAAATATGACTTAATTTTGGAGGGAAGTATTTCACAGAAAAATTGGTTCTAGTATGAACTTCATAATCAGTAAGCTTTTAGACTAAAATTAAACAATTTTTTTGTTATCCTCACCAATAAACAATAAAATAATAATAAATGTTTTAAATCATCCTCATGCATTGTTTTCGTCAACTGATCCAGACCATTTTAAGAACAAAGTAACAACTTTTTTTTTACAGATTCTAAAAACATTTTGAGGCAAACTGTTCTGAAAGCTTGTTAATCCTTTTTCCTTTAGCAACTCACCGGTTCCTCTTAAACCTACTAAGAGAGAGAGGAAGAACGTGGCTGAAACTCCAGCAGAACTTGAAAGAAGGAGTAAGAGTGCAAGGAAGATGCTGGAGAATGCCATCAGAACGGTAAATAGTTCTTTGGATTCTTGTGCTTTTCTCCCCCACCCCCTCCCTTGTTACTGATCAGTGGAAAGTTGTTTTCTGTTATGACTATTCTGGTACATATGCACAAAATAGTGTGACATGCAATGTTGCACTGAGCAAACATGCAATGTTGTTGCACTGAGCAAATTGTGTGTAAGAACAAAAACAATAAAATGAAATTCCCAGTCTGAGTTACAACCTTGTTGACTGACAGAAGGATATCCACCAAGAAGAAACTGTTCTGCACTTGCTACATCACAGTGGACTGCCCACTAAAAGGATTATATATTTTGATATTTTTAACAATTTCCTGTTCCTTTTGTATCCAATTTATAACAGGGGAACCATCGGTCCTCATTTAGCCTCAACCAGTCCTACATCGGCTACTCTGGAATTGGCATGTCACTAACTGACCTCACCCCAGTATCTGAGGGTCAGTCTGTCCTGGACACCATCAGGCCCTTTGAGACAGTTTATGCCAACAGCACGGGTGTTCCAATTCCTGTAAGCTTCAGTCAGCATTCATCAATTTCGGGGGATACTGGGTCGGATTATTCAGCGGCCACCATCCCGATGGGGGCCAGCAGTGGAGGGGAAAGCGGAGAGGGAATGAAGAGGCATCGAAAACACGGTAGCTGGAAACGGAAGAGAAAACACCAAACGGGAGAGAAAGGGGACGGACCTCAAAGCCCCAAGTCCAAGGAGACAAAAACTGCAAAGACTGAGGACCCTGGGAGACTCTTGAGTCGTCTGAATGGAGCTGTGTCCATGTCAGAGCTGAAGAGGTCACTGTCAAACTACCATGGTGCAGAGGGACGTCTAGCATGTGGGGAGAACTACCAAGTCTTGGGGAAGCGAGTTACGTCAGATGGCAAGGTGCAGTACCTTGTGCAGTGGGAAGGAGTCACACCTTAAGACACTCCTTGTAGTGAGACAAACCATTATGCAAGATAACTATCGGAATTCACTCATTTGTTGATGACTATTGGTGTTTAATAATAGTTTAATTTTACGACAGTCCATTGATCAGAAATGCAGATTGCGATGACACAACGCAACCATTGAGCACAAGTCACAATGATGGCAAATCACTTGCCGCAATCTTGTGCTGTCAAACATTCCTTTGCACTTTCGAACACCTTGTTGACATAAACCCAGCGTCTGTGAAGGTTCTACTTCAATCACACCATTTCAAAATGAACAAAAAAACAGCTTAATGTTTCTCCATTTCCACAGCAAGTCCGACATCATTTAAATTTTTACAACAATCATCTGGTTGTACGAACTTGACTTGTCAATAATCCACTGTATACATTAAAAAATTTGTTGTTGTGTTCATTTTTTGTTTATTTATTTTTTCTTTCAAAAAGTATGTGAATGAAAACTTTGTCTCAGGATGTCTGATGTCTGATAGGAAATGCCCCTTAACCCTCCTACTGTCAGTGACTCTTGGCAACAGTGAGTTGACCAACCATTTGAAACCATTCGACTGCCAAGGTTGTGTACGGTGGCACAACTGTGCACAGAACTAACTGTGTACTGTGCACATGCATTCCCTCATGGTATCATATTGCAGGCTGGCATAGTTTATCTATCATTCAAAACCACAGTGAATGGTATTGAATGGTAAGACAGCAAGAGGGTTAAGCATTCTTTAAATTTGATGTTTAGTGGTGTCAGTGCAAAGTGTCTTATCTCACTTAAAATAGATATGTCAGATGTACACTCCAAACCTTGGGTGCTGAAATGCATGGTTCAACTGACAGAACGATTAATTTGTTTTGTGAGTAATCTGACATGTGATTATTAAGACTTTTGTTACTTGTATTCATAAATAAGTTTCCTTGTTACATGTACTGATATAAAGCAGACAATCTTGGTTAACAAGTTTGCTTAGCAGAGTAAGCAGGGAATCAGTTACAAAAGAAAATACAACCTATGGCATTTTGGCTGGTAATCGATTGATTCCTGCTCTGCGAATCCTTCATCTTAAACACCGATAAACATGTCAAAGGGTACAGCATGATTTCTTGTGATGTGTTGAGTTACATTTTAGAATATATGACTGGGTAACCGTAAGATGGTTGTGTTTTTGCAAACAAAATCTTCCTGCCGTTTTGGATTGGCTCATTTTGCTTGCATCAATATTCAACAAGGAGAGTGTCTTTACCATTCAAAAAATAGTGTATAATTTTGTCAAATATGCTCTGGTTATGAACACAAGTCACACTAATGTGTATCTATGCACTTTATATTGTTATTTACTACACAATTTCAAAGTACATCCAGGGCCAGGGCAAAACAATGTATCAAATTAAAGCATGTTTTTATTTTAATCTGACTTGTTTTGGGGTTTTAATTTTTTCTTCTTCGGAGATCAGTAAGGCTTTTATTAAATAGCCTGAAAAAGTCTATAAAAGCCAAAACCCGATGATGTCAGTCCTAGTATTCATACCAAATTTTCCTATTTTTTATGGGTCAAACATCAAGCGGAAATTTAATTTAGCCTAAATATCATGTGGATTTTGTAGGTCTCTGAAAAAAAAGCGTTTCAAATAATATGCAAAAACCTGTTTTTTGTGTGTGTATGTGTTACTTTTGAAATTGGGGAGTTTTTCAGACGAATTATGACTAATATAATTTTTTCTACATGTTTCACATTTTCAAACTATTCCTGAAGAAATATTGAACCAAAAATTTCATAAAAAGCGTGAGTTTGTTGATTAAAAAGGCAAAGTTATGCTTAAATGTTCTTGTTTATGGAAATGTCTTCAGACTCCAAATGTTATTTTTAGGTTTAATATTTGCTGTATGTATGCCACCAGATACATTTTTTTCTTTACAATGTTCACTTTTATTTATTTTTTATTCCATTCCATTTATTCAGATCAAACCATGGAGGTAAGAATAGATTTTGCATTTATGTAAAATCATAGTCTACACGGGTTTTGTTATTTCATACTACTAAACTCTCCCTTCTGACCATTGTTGTGTTTTTAAATTGTCAGTTTGTACGTAACGGCAGTGGCATGTGACTTTAAACCTTTGATCAGCCTCTAGTTCGGTCTCCTGGTATTCCCATAGAGCAAGGAATGTATTCCTAACTCCATGGATCAAACAGCTTGGAAATAAATACAATGCAGGCAGGTCTCCTTTCAATGAATAGCACATACCACTCAAATTACAACCCAGTGCATGGGGAACCTGACCAAGTATTCTGCATTCCGGTTCCTTTAAAAAAGTTTTTATGCCCAAACCATTTTTTGTACATTTGTATAATGTGTTATTTTTTATGAATATTGTTCGTTTGGTGATGGTCAAACTTTAATACAACATTTCTGATAAGTATTCAAAAATTGTTCTTTAAATTGTTCTTCTGTTGGGACAACAAATTCACTGTAATATAGAAATGAGGAGGAAATCAAAACATTAAAAGAAATGTGCATTACCGATCTCTGTTGTTCACCTTTATACAGTCATTATGTTTGTAAGTAAAACTGACACTTTCCGTTGACTATTCCCAGACTTTTTGATTATTCACCCCAAAAATAAATAACAAAATCATAATGTTGGTGCTTGTTGAGATCAAAAAGTAAAATTGTAAATGGTTAAGATACTAAAGTTTTTGAGAAAACAGGTGTATCTGTGCATTTTTGATTCACATTGTAAATATTTTAATCGCCAGGCCGGGCAATGTTTTATGAGAGCTCACTCACTATTTTCTCGGAAAGAAAATATGTAACTTTTTGTACCGGCTTTTAAACAAAGTGAATTACTTTTTCAAAATGCAGATCCAGTACATTTTTATTTGATGATAAAGGAAATTTTAACTTTTTGTTTGAGACGTGTTTTTCTAAAGGGATTTAAGAAGTTTTGTTTTAGTTTAAATATTTGTCTCGTCAGCCCATTTTCAGTAAAGGAAACGCTATGGTCTGTTTTCAAATAATAAATCTCTTGTTTGTAAACAAGTAAATAACAGTCCTTTAGATTAACCAAACTGCACAATGACTCCAATACCTAATGGTGACCGCCTAAGGCAATGTCAGCTGCGACTGCTGCTAAGGACTGTCCAAAGCTTCCTGTGACTGTTGCTAAGGACTCCCTAAAGCTTCCTGCGACTGTTGCTAAGGACTCCCTATAAAGCTTCCTGCGACTGTTGCTATAAGGACTGCCTAAAGCTTAATTGTTTGTTAAAGATCCTTTGTCCGATTTTTGGCCGATGTGACCCGAAATTTTAGATATATATTTTAAATAGCTATGTTGTATAGATTTGAGGAAGATAAGCTTTAAAATCTGCCAATGATAAATGGTGGTTAATTAAAAATTACAAATTAATTATTGTCGGCACCCCGAAATTATCTCACGCGCAACAGCCATATACAAAGAATTTTGCAAGTTTTATGTATTTTTTGCAGAGTCCGTGGCATAAATTATATATGCAAAAGGTTTTGTGTGTTTTTCGTTTTGAGACGGCATTTTCTGTCGGTTCGTTCAGAGACAACAAATTATAAAAATCGGCAAAAATCGGGCCATTTAAGTTTAATATGGTGATCTCGCGGCAGCCGCTAATTTGTAAACGGCCCACCACCCAAGTGCATCAAGTATCCATTTTCTCTGTGTCTAGAATTATGAGGTAGGCCTACACCTCGTGAGTAATTTGTAATGAGAAAGGTGCAGATGAAAACTAAAGTGATTGAAATATCCTCAAAGACCACACTTCTGGATCCAAAGTGTAAATTTTTACATTTGATTTAAACTTAAAGGAACATTACAGAATTGGTTTTTGCTAACAAAACAGTTGCTGGCAGTGTAAGCACTTCATGTAATCCACCATATTCATAAACTGACAAACCTGTAGAAGTTTGAGATCGATCGGCCATCTGGGTCACGAGAAAATAGTGAAAAACCGATTACACATTTGCAAGAATTCATATAGATTCAACAAATGAATAAAACGCTCACTGAGCGATAAACTCCAATCGGAAAGTTAGTTTATTCATTTCTCATCAAATATGGCATTTCAGACAGGAATATTTCAAGGGATGTTTTCTACTGTGATCAAAAAATATATTCTACAAGTTTTTTTCTTACCAATTCTGTAACGTGCCTTTAACTTGCAAAATGTACAACTTAAAAAAAAATTAATACTCAGAGGTAGTCTGGCAACATTGGAAATGTATTACGGAGTGGTTGTTCATTAATTTCTTCCTGCATTAAGTTTCGCCCTGTCCATTTAAACATGAGGCAGGTCCACCTCGCCACTTTCAAGTGACCAACACTCATCCTGGCATTTATCAACTATTTACCCGACACATTTGTTGTGGAAATTGAATCATCGAGCGAGAAGGCGCAGCATTTCGCTTTCAAGATATATTTTTTACAAAAATCTGTTGAAAACTGTATTAATCGTCATTCCCCGACTTCCAAGAAAGCAACATTTAACGGATACGGCACATGTTTTGATATGATTTATAATTAAATAAATGTTGGATTTAATAACTTTGTTTGTGTGAGAATGACAGTTTTTGAAAAAGAAACAAAACGATTTTATACCAATGAGTGCGATTTTAAGTTAGAAATCTACAACCTTACTTATTTTGTTTTTTGAAGTTTATATACTTATCGCATTACATGTTTTATAACAGAGCCACAGAGCCTGGACTTCCAGCATCAATTTGTACACATCTCAAAGAAAGGAAACATAAAAGCTTCCTGTTATGGAAATTGCGGAGTTCGTCTTTTATCAACCTTTGATATGAAAAATAACAACAATTAAAAGGTCTCTTTTTTGGCAGCGATTTATCTTCCCCCTTCCTTCTTTTTCTTACAGTGATTGAACTTGTGTTGATCATGTAACACTTTCAACATCAACAATGTAGTGCCTTGCCTGTCAGTAATTCCCCGGGAATGCTGAAAAGGTAACTTTATTTTGTATTCAACATGGGGACATGATTTTTAAAATAGTTACAAGAACGACAGTCAGAGTCCAATGTGCAAATAAGATGTTAAAAACTACACATGGACTACCTATATAGATAGACTTCACCCAGTCGGGTCCAGATTTTAACATTTTTAAAGCTTTGCAGCTTTAAGGTGTAGAAAGGTGTGTATTTTATACTTCAACAATACCGTTTCTGGTAACGCTTAAACTGCGACAGCGTAGTCTCAATAGGCCTGTGTTTTGTTGTTCGTTATGTTGTTTTTGGCTCTATGTACCTTCCGTGTTTATCAAATTTTGAAACATCTTATATTTCGACGATTCAACAACTCGGGTGTGTATAAAGGTGCCACTGAACAAGTTATGTTTGAATATGATAACGGGAAGTCAACCAGCAACTGCTTGTTTGTACATACGATCATTATTGGCTTTCTCGTGCCATAGTATTAAAGGAACATTACAGAATTGGTAATTGTAAAATATACTTTTGATCACAGATTTGCATAAAACTTACACGGTCTTATGATGATGATAGTAGAAAACATCCCTTGAAATATTTCTGTCTATTTGATGAGAAATGAATAAACTAATTTTCCGATTGGAGTTTATCGCTCAGTGAGCGTTTTATTCGTTTGTTGAACCTATATGATTTCATGCAAATGTGTAATCGGTTTTTCACTATTTTCTCGTGACCCAGATGGCCGATCGATCTCAAACTTCTACAGGTTTGTCAGTTTATGTATATGGTGGATTACATAAAGTGCTTACACTTCCAGCAACTGTTTTGTTAGCAAAAAAACAATTCTGTAATGTTCCTTTAAACTAGGCCTATTGTGGACACAACACATTGTGGGTATCCAATTTCCACAGTCAGTCGTTGACTTAACGCGATTCACGTCAAACGGTTGAGTGGGGAACGTAGATTAACATGGTTGCCAGGGCAAAAAGATGTGCGAAGAATGACTCTTGATTGTCCGCGATTGCTCTGTTGTGTACAGCTTTTTGGTGGCTAATGTTAATGAGTTGGCGGCTGTGGGCTGCGGCTACGGCTTGATCATCTTTTCTTCCGCCGACCAAAGCAATGGTTAGGCCTACATCGTGAACGAACCACTGTTGACATTTCACAGACAGTCATCTCCTTGGAAGAAGTGAACAACGCTGAGAAGGTACAAAAAGAGGATACCGTCATCCAATGGTCTTACAGAAGAAATCCGATTGGTCTGTGCGTATAGGGTTAACAGCCTCTCCAACGAACATTAGTGGCTGGATATTGCTCGTAGAGTCTGCTTTAAAATAGTCATTCGGACTGAGAGAAATTAGTATGAAGAATGGGGTGTGTTCTGTCTTGCAACTAGTGTTATATTTCTCATAGTCATACAGTGGAACAATAATTGAAACATAACATAACGGTGTCAGAAGAGTCCGTTGATAGAACAAATGTTGGATATTTAGCAAATTTTTGAAATAAAACTTCTAAAGGGAGTAATCACTTTGTGCTTCGAACTTTTTCTGCAGAAATTCTTCCAGAGTCGCAGTTTTGAGGGACCTTCTTACGGCACCATGTGGCACTGCTATTTTGCGCAGTAAATACCGACTGTCACAATTTCCCGATGAACATCCATTGATGCTGAACATTGTCTTATCTCGGTATAGTACCTCTACGTTGTCATGACGATCCAGAAGTTGACGGCACACGGTTTTCTCTGACAACAAGTGATGTGTTTTATATACTAGTAACTAATGAGAAAACCTCCGAGATAGCTATTATGCCAACATCTAATCACTTCAATTACCGGTAGACCGGTACTTAACGGGAATACACTAATGAAACCTCCGAACAAAATGTTTTTCAAATCATCAACTTGCACAACTGGTAACCACATGTTGTAATCATCCTTGCTCACTTTCTTGGCAACATCAAGATGGTACAGACAAGTTCTCCGATCATCATCTATCGAACGATGTTCATCGTCGTGGACGTCGTCTCGACGGTATTTGGCAACATCATGTCCATTGTGATCATCCGCAGAACCCATAGCTTCTCGAACACTATCCAAGTCCTTATGACGTCACTCTGCACTGCAGATTTAGGGGTTGGGTTAACTCTCGCCCCCTCCATCATCTCCTCGGGGTTAGATGAGTGGATATTCGGCGAAACCTGGTGTAAAATCACATCCGGGTTACTGGCTCTTTGCTTGAGTATGTCCATCATTTCACTGTTAGGGGTGAGCGTGGATCGCCTTGTTGCAATACGCTGGCCCTTGAGGCACCCGGCGTTGATGTCCGAGAGAAGGGTTCAGGTGACATGCATCGCATTTTGGGCACTTAGCGTCGTGTTTGCCGCAGGGGGTGTTTTGACGGACGAAGAAAGAGACACCCTTTTTTTACCAGTAGCATCAATATGCTATGCGGATTATAAACCAGATAACGTTGGACAAGAGATCTTTTACGCATTGGTGCTCTGTGTGATTCCGCTGGGCACCATTGTGACGATTTACACAATACTTCTACACATCAGCACCAAGCACCAGCGGCGATTACACAATCTCAATCTACCACGGAACCACCAAGATGAAGTAAATATTGCCAGTCAGGAACCGTCGAGGCTTGGTGGAATCACCGCGGCTAATGAAGAGAGCGGCAGAGACGGAGGTGTTACATCAATGAGGAAAACCACTATGAAGAACAGAAAAGCTCTCAAAATGTTCCTGGTCGTTACCCTCGGTTTCTCAATGTGCTGGACACCTCACTTTGTTATGAGGCTTTACGGTACCTCAACCGGAGGAGAAATACCCGGTTGGTTGAATTTTGTGTACTTATGGTTACCAATGTCTAATAGTTTCTGGAATGTCATTATCTACTCATTGATGAATGGTTCCTTTAGGAGGGAGATGTTGAAATTACTACGAAGAATCGGGTGCTGTGGTGGTCAACGCGTGATACCTCAAATAACGGAGCTGTAAAGCTCAACCCAAGTGTGTAATGACCTTCAATGGTGGACCCTCCTTTGTTCAACTTTTTGTCCTGACAAACATGGACCCCATTGTTTTCCTTTGTGATAGCAAACGTGGTCCTATTGTCCCTTTTGTTGTAAGTCATCGGTTTGAATGTCACTACAAACTCACACACCCGCACCCTTACATATGACAGTAATATGGTACTTCTTTGTTGTTCTATTTTTCCTTTTCTAAAAAAAAATCCTTTGTGGAGTACCACATAGAACAAAGAAAACCTTGTGGGTAGCATTGTTCTATTGTCGAAAGTACCCCGAAAGTTGACGTGTGTATAAAGGACACGCACACACACACACACACACACACATCCTTACGGATCCGGTTTGTGGGGTACTGCTATTGTTGTTCTATTATTCCCTTTTCTGAAGAATTCCCTTGTGGGGCCCAATTGTTCCTATTGAAATGACCTTGTGGGGTCCATTGTTCCATTGTTGTCAGGACCCCACATATGCCCTTCTGTGTGTCCACACACACACACACGCAAGTGTGTAATGACCTGCAATCGTGGACCCTCCTTTGTTCAACTCTTTGTCCTGACAAACGTGGACCCCATTGTTTTCCTTTGTGATAGCAAACGTGGACCTATTGTCCCTTTTGTTGTAAGTCCACGGTTTGAATGTCACTACAAACTCACACACACACACACACAAATAAATAATCCGAAGATACTTTCAGAATTAGCCCGATTGTCAAACTTGTTCAATGTTTAAAAATCGTCACAAATTGGTGTGCAAACTCTGAAAATGAGCTGGATGTATGATAGAAGGAAAAACTAGTTTACATGTGACAGAAACCATGGAAGAAGTGGTTATGAGAAGATCGAGTGGCAAGAAAACGATGGAGGAGGACGAGGCAGTTTGTGAAAAGGAGTAACCCCAAACTATATACGTCTGATGAGAATTATTGTGAGGCTTAGCTCGGAGAAGCTTGGTGAGGATAACATTACAAATATAAGTGTTTTTACAGCACCTGTCAATATTTATATTGGTCGCAGTCCAATTTCATGGCACTGCTACCACATGGAGATTTACGGTCAAATTAAGTTTTGTGATGCACTCATTTTCCAACAGAGAGACACAATTGCAAATCTCGCGTTTAAACGGTGTAAAATGACATTATATTTGAAACCCTTTAGTGCCAAACTTGTTAACATCCAAACAACCAACGACGTCACATCACAAATGTATGGGCTTGAATTCATTCCTGAATTTCCATGAAATTAAATCAAAACGGAGTTGAAAATTTTGCTTTTGACTATTCGAACATTCCTTTGTGGACCTTACAGACACATTGTGTTGTTGACATGCAGTGAAGTAATATTTCAAATTTCGCTCTAATTTCGTTTTACACCATTTTAACGGAAGGATAGACTTGTAATTTATTTACTTTTTGAAGGACTATATCTGTTGGAAAATGCATACGAGAAATTTTGTCAAAGGAATTTTTAGTGATTTGCTTGCTGCAACATTTTTGCGGCGATTCATCTTTCCATATCTAGCGCCGAAACTATAGTGTAACATTTTAGGGAGCACTAAGTTTAAATGTTGAGGTTTACAAATCACAACAAGGCCTTTTGATATCGTAATATTAATTTAAAAGAAGATATTGAAACTTTAATCCGTTGGAAGTGCCGTCTTTTTTCGATATAACACTATTTTGATCCACTTTTAATTCAATTATTGTATGTGATATTTTATTATATCCTGTAATACTGTAATGATCATATACTGTTGTATATAATAAGGTCAGCTGCACAAAGCAATTTTATTGAAAGTATTATCTTGTATTTTCTTAGATTGTTAAATTAAACTAAAAACAGCTAAGCTTGATTTACGTAACACAGATCTTGTATTGACGCATTGACTTTTTTCTTTCATCTCAAGTGTTTTTCCCAGCTGAAAAACAAACCCAGAATGCTATATAATAATACAAATATTGGATGCAAATTCATACAATAGCAGAATATAATCATGAGGGGAAATCCGGACTGTTCCATTTCACGGGGCGAAGCCGAGTAAAATGGAACAGTCCAAATTTTAACGCTTGATTATATTCTGCTATATTGTATGAATCAAATGCATCAAATATTTGTTTTATATACCTTACACATAGATCCTTGTCATGTGATAATACTTTCATATAATTTATTATGTATAATAATTAATTTATAGTTTATTATAGATTATTTTTATACAAATTTTCATGCGGGGCACACAGACATGTTACAAGTTCCACTGAAAAAGGAACAATCAACGGTTAAAAGGTGAAAAAGTAAAAAATTCAATATCTCTGTTATAGGTCGAACTACTCTTTTGAGTTTTTCTACTTCATTTGTTGTTCGCGTTTTTGTGTAATATAACCTAGACCCATAAAGCCATGTCCTAATTTCATAGAGCTGCTTAAGCACAAATTTTTCTGCTGAGCACACATTCTCTGCTGTGCACAAATAAGCAGGAAACCAGTCATATACGAAACGTGTGACACAAAAGTTTGGCTGGTAACCTTATTCTGGTGAGCAAACTTTTGTGTGTGCTTAGCTCCTTTTTGTGGTTTAAAGCAGTGCCATGAAAGTGAGCCGTGGTCTAAAGTCAGCCGGCATTCAGGCCTTTTGTGGACTTTCACCCCAGAGCTGCATGTCCATCAATAATTTAAGAGTCGAGGGAATGTCTTGGCTTAATAAATTAGTGATGTATTACACATAAATCCAACCACAGGCACGTAAATTAAGTACACTTCAAAGAACCAAGGCGCCAACACACAGAAATCAAGATTTTCAAAAACTACTTTGATACCCGCATAAACTTCTTTGTGTCAAATTAAAAAAGAGATAACATCAGTTTTTGTTTTAGTTGCTATAGATGGCCACCAACGTTAAAGGTGGCGTCTCGTGGCTGAGCGGTTAAGCGCTTCGGAGTCAAGCTCTGGCGTTTCTGATCAGCTTTAGTTTTGCTTCATTTCCATTAAGCATCTCTGGGTTCACCTTTTTGTGATGCTGTACATCGTGTCTTTATTAGTTGATGAATAAATTTCAGTGTTTGGTGCACTGTCATTGCCCACACCCACTGGCTACGAGCAGAGAATATATAACACAAACAGAGACAGACTTTCGAACAAGTCGAGAGAACATTTTCCGAGATTCCACCCAATATTTATTTCGATTGCCGCGACCGAAATAAGCTTGACATAAACGTGCCGCAGTACTATCCATACAAACCAAAACCGTCGCCGTTGTCGCCGTTGTTTTCAGTCAATTAATGAGACCACCATGCAGCTATATTGATAACGCTTGGTTGTTTCGCTCGAATATTAGAAAATTTACTTAATTTACTCGACTTCCAGAAAACAACAAGACGGAGGCTTGTATGTGTAATTAATATACGCCCTGTATTAACAAGATTACCAACGTCTAATTTTCCGAAGACTGTTTTTTTAGTTGCCCAGCTGCAAGAGCTTTAAACGTGCTTTTATCTTTTGGGAGTCAAGCTTTTAATCAAGAGTTTTTCGTTGTTGTTGTAATTTAATAAAGAATGTTTTTTTAAAGGTGGTTTCATGGAAACAATCGCGCACAACACTTTATACCGAGGTTCATTTAGAAGTGTATTTTGGGATTCATTTTTCAGTGATGCAAGATTATTATTTTTTGTGGGGGAGGGTTATATAAGGTATAACTTTACGCTTTTCAATTAAAGAAAGCGGGGAGGAGGAGCTAAGGTAAATCTAGTTACCCTTTATTTCTCAAAGAAAAATCATCGAGCTTGGGATGGTATATATCATCCTCCACTCTGCGCGTTTTTACAAATGACACAATTACGGCAGTGTTAATGGTATATCTTCCTCGTGGTTACGGCAAGTCTAAATTGTAGTCAGTGTTTTGTTCAATGTTCTTGGCCCCATCCCCCATCCCCACTGAATACGAGCAGTGTCTACGCAAACAGAGAAAGGCTTTCGACCGAGTGGTCGGGTGACGCATACGGGCATCGATGCCGCACCACGTGCTTGACGGACTTGTCCACGAAGTCGAAGTAGTTCACGTTGAGTCTCGCCGCCAACTTCCGACCAAGCTTCTCCAGCTTGTGTCTTCGAATGGTAGATGACGTCAAAACCTGCTCCTCAAGATGGAAGCCGTTTAGGACAATCTTGTAGTAGGTGTCACCTGTTCCTGATGGCCCAAAGGAGAGGCAGAGATGAATGTTGACAAAATCTCGAAAACAACTCAAAATGTTCCTGCGTAGAATAAAGCCTCAACTGAACTTTTTAGTCAAAATAATATGAGCAAGAGCCATTGCATTTTCGCAAGATTTACCCTGGGCAAACTTCTATAAAAAGTTTAATGTATGATTGGTAGGATGTGTTCACCTGCGAATTGCATTTAAATCGAATGAACCTAACCTGTTCACTGAAGATGAAATTCAACTGAGTTTTAACTGGAGGAGATTCCAAAAGAGCATGAAATCACAACTTAATATTTAGACTACATTTTGCTTGAACACGATGACCAACTGTCCACTCACCACTCTTCTGACCAACAAGCCTGATATAGACATTATGAATATGCCCTCTGTACATCAGTCTACTTCCAACATGGAACTCATACTCGTGTCTTGCTGGGTCGATCACAATCCTCCTCAATTCAGAATAAACGAAGGTGGTGTAGAAGAATACCATGATCACCATGATGAAGTAAGTCAGCGATTGATCCGCAGAATTTGTTGCACAATAACCCACTGTAGCGATTAATGTTACGAGGAGGCAGACTAGCGAGATCCAGAGCCAGGGCGACCGGAGTGTCACCTCGAAATGATCGGGGGAGGTTTCCGTAAACGGGTGGATGGAATTCTTCTCCAGCTTGGCCTGGAACACTTCCTCTGGCTTGGACCAGAAATTCAGGTCCCACGTGCCAAAGATACCAACGTGATTTTCCGGCATTATTTTTAGCTGCGTGCTTGACTCGCTAGCCTATATTATATCACTTTTGACAGTGACGCCTTTTGTTCTTGCGAGTTATTTGTGCTGCTGAATGCTCCGACATTAAAAACCAATTGTTTTTGCATCTTAAGTTAAAAGCATTATCGATTTTTGGAATTTAAAATCTAGTTCATCTATACTTATGTGAGCAGTGTTATGCGTACACACATTACTTTTTGTGTGCGGGCCCAATGTTCCACCAATAAGTGGGACGCCCATAATAGAATGTAATACCGCGCCTAAACACAAATCAAACAAGGAAATGGCTAGATCCCTCCTCCCTTGCATAACGCGCAACGCGCAACGCTACTGGTACGCTGAGGTCACGCGCACACTTTTACGCACCAAGAGCGGCTTTCGTCCAATGATCTGCCTCGTTTTGCCTCAGTGAGGGCGCTGTTTGAAAGTGTGACGTCATAAGTAAACTTTCACGACAACTTTCTTCAAGTCACACAAAATATTTAGGCGTGGTTTTGTCAAGATATTAAGCAATTGAGTCAGCAATAAGTCTGCTGACTCTTAAAGGTGGGGTCAGAAATTGTTTTCGTCAATGTATTGCTGATTTATCGACCAAAATATTTACACTAAAAGTCACCTATGAAAGTTTCAGCCGAATACAGTGTCTACTTGTTGAGAAAACAGCAAAAACTGTCATGGCATTTTCTTCAAGAACGTCAAATCCATCCATGTTTCAGCGAGGTGACGCGGGTACCAACCGTATCTCCGGCCGCGGCATTCACAACCGGACACCACGGACATTCGAATCTCCAAATGTCGCCTGCAGGCGATCTTTGGAGATTCAAAATTGTCGACATACTTTTTATTGATTCCTAATCAACGCCGGAAACACTTCAAATGAAATAATTTCACGGAATGCTTATAGTCTATCGTTACCATCTTCAAAACAAGTGTAGGGCTTTCGGGAAAAAATGACACAATTTGTTTACGGGGTTATTACCAAAGTATGATCCTTCTTTAACTACAAATTATAAGCCTTTACATTTTCGAAAATTGACTTAATAGCGACTTAATTACTATTTTCACCCCAGCGACTACCATTTCACCACAGTGACTTGATTGAATCATATAAAAATGCACTTCTTTTTAAAACAACTGATACCAGTACAAAATGTATTGTATAAGAAAAGAAAAGAAAGAAAGAACAAAAACCTAAAACAAAATTGTGTCTAAAACACGGCTCAAAAAAGTTACTCTACTCTGTTCTCATAATAATAAGAAGACTATAGGGCCTAGAAACGCTGAATCCAAATAAACCCTAAAGTTTTCATTTCAGAAAAGGATCAATCAAATTGTAAGCTTCTCACGGATTATATTCCTGTCAGTAATGGACAACTTGATTTCCCGCTCAAACAACACGATATTTTGTTGACAATTCAATTTCCAAAGCTTTTAAAACAGGCAGGCTTCAATGTTCTAATCTGATAACCTTTTATTGGACTACCATTCTATAACATTGTCAGTATTGAAAAAGTATTTCGTCATTGTCTTTTTTTATTAAAACAAAGACAGAATGGGCCTGCAATTTTGTCAGGGATTTTCTGCTCATCCATTTGCATGCTTAGTTTAATTTATTTTGACAGTGAAGTTAAAGTTGGCTACATTTTATTTTATACAGAATTGTTCTCACGAAATTTCTGGTATCAAATTCAAAACAAGTAAGCTTTGAATTAGAATGCATGTTGCCTAGAGGTGAAATTGACTTGTTAGTTGAACTGCATTGCTTATAAAATGTCACAAGATGTCATTTGTGATCCAAATGAACGCGACCGCACTCTGATATAATAATGTGTTTCACAT